>OY743114.1:7520000-8770000 GCA_963555685.1 Acrobasis consociella
TTGTGGACATGACGATTAGATCATTAGATCACCTCTATGCCCTACCAGATGTACCGTACTAGACCTATACTCAACCTCGGAGGGAAGCATAAAAGTGGCAACGTTCTCGAAGAACAAAATTAAAAATTCAAGCCACCGACACGATGAGAAGAAGAAGTGAAAATAAATGTCAACTGGGTAGATAATATACGCTATTTTCCAACAAGTCAAATCAGACACCCTCCTCCAAACGTAAAACAAACAGTTTCCACTGTTTGCACTTCGACTGCACTGGGACTTTGTATGAAATACAGGCAGATGACGACACAGATCTCCGGAGCCAAACGACGCTTTCACCATCAGCCCTTCCGCAATAATAAATCCAAAACTACGCTAAAATGAATACGTTCAAAGGCAAGCGACACTACTTTGCGACACTTAACCCCGCCAACACCACAAAATAATTCATCCTTGGCTCAAGAAAATACCCAACTGTCAACAAAAACAAACGTTTACAGTACTTTTGTGACACTAAAGCGTGGCTAGAATACAGTTAAAGCGTTTGCAACTTAATCTTTTTTCTACGGACTTCCTAACAATAAAAATAACAATGCTTATCAGTACGATATTTTTGAATTTGGCTACAATATCACAATATTTACTCGACTTTAACTATCCAGATTAAAATTTACTCAAGTAACGGGACTTTACTTCAGTTAACCTAAAACACAGTAAATAATAAATTAATGGTAAAATATTATTACTCACATAGTAAACGGTGAAGGGTCCTTTTAAATAAAGTCATCACCATGATCATCATCATGGTAGGCTCGCCGTCACCTCTGCATCATCACTGCCTCTTTATCAATAATATCTTCATCGTCATCAATATATCTTCATTACCAATATCATCATCATCACCCTGGTCATTATCTCATAATAATCTTTATAAAAGTTATTATAATATTTAGCTTATCTTTAGTCCAATACTAGGCAAAGGCTAGGAGAACCTATCTCTCCAACTTTACGAATAATGAAGTACGTAACGTACCTAATAACTATCATTTTACACCAGTATTCACACGTAAGCTTATAAGACGCTAAAAATTATAATTTAAAATACTCAAACTAGACTTTTTGTTAGGATACTAATTGGCGCCACTGCCAGCTCCGACTAACAGTGACTTATGCCACCTTCAGTGATGTTAAGCTCATCTATCAATTCATGACGATAAGATCAAGTCACTAAGCTTAGCAGATAATACACGTTCTTATTTAAAATAGCGAAATCATAATTATTTTCTGCTTGCATAGTGGTCAAAAGACTAGACATTATTCTACTTTATGTTTTAAAACTAAAGGTTTTGAAATAAATTGCTTTCTGCTCTACTCTTAAATCGAAAAAAATATAAAAACTCACCAGGTTATCTTTGCGATTCAGCAGATAAGGTTACGACACAGAAATACACACGATATCAACTCGCTTTTTCACTTCACCTCACTTTACCAGGAATCTCCAGCGCCTGCGGCACTGCCGCTGACTCCAACTCGGCCGCAATACGTGGCCAGCAGTTATGGTTCACTTGTTAGCACTTTAGCAACTTTGCAGAAGTAGCTGAAACTAAACACACGTTAGGTATCTTTACACTGATCGCTTCACTCTCGTTAGCACCATTACTGGCGCTCAAGGTTGTCACACAGACCGGTTGCCATTCAGATAGACTTGTCACACAGACGGTTGACAGACAGACGGTTGACAGACAGACGCTTGTCACACAGACGTTTGTCACACAGACGCTTGTCACACAGACGCTTTGTCACACAGACGTTTGTCACCCAGACGTTTGTCACACAGACGTTTGTCACACAGACGCTTGTCACACAGACGCTTGTCACACAGACGCTTGTCACACAGACGCTTGTCACACAGACGCTTGTCACACAGACGCTTGTCACACAGACGCTTGTCACACAGACGCTTGTCACACAGACGCTTGTCACACAGACGCTTGTCACACAGACGCTTGTCACACAGACGTTTGTCACACAGACGCTTGTCACACAGACGCTTGTCACACAGACGCTTGTCACACAGACGTTTGTCACACAGACGCTTGTCACACAGACGTTTGTCACACAGACGTTTGTCACACAGACGCTTGTCACACAGACCATTTGTCACACAGACCATATGCAACACAGGATGGGTTGCGATACTAAAACCAGAGCCGTCAATGACCCCAAAAGTTATCGACACATTGCACTGCTAAACTCCATCCAAAAACTATTAAAAAAGCTAAGACTAAAGTCACAACACCAGCTCTATAGGATTGACTGTTGAAAAACCACTTTACCATAAAAAAGAATAGAATTTGAATCCACCTATGTGGATACAACCATCAACCCCACTGAAAAACTCTCAGGGTTCTTTTTCCCACGCAGATGCCAGCTCCACAGAATGAGAACTGGATGAGGACGAACTAGATGGTTTGAATTCCGGTGTGACTGGATTGACTCCCCAGCTTGCGGATGTGGCGCGAATCCGCAAGCTGGGGAATAGGACATGGACCACATTATTCGAGACTGCCGGAAGACTGGTTCACCCTTACTGTGACTCCGCAAGCCCTCACTCAAGAACCTTGACGCTCAGTATCCTTGTGAATTTTTACCCCTCTGTCAAACTGAAAATACGGGTCCATCATCTCTGGACAATTTAAAAGACGGACCAATTATAATCACGCTCTTTGGACCCTGTCGAACTCTTCACCCCTATTCTCCCATGGATTCACTCAAGTGGGCAAAAGATTCAGATCCAACTTCTGATGACGGAGCAGGAGATGACCTACGCCGAACTCACTAAAAGTGTGACGATAAATACAGCGCTCCGCCTCGCGCTGTATCATGGATTCCAACCACATGTGTCTGAATACCCCTGGCCCACACAGTTATTGAACCTGTGTCCACCCGGGCTTATCGTCTAGCTGAAACAACTATCATTGTAATAAATCGGTCTACCAAATCCTCATCTATTACAACAATCACAATTAAAGAAGTTATGGCCAAGCCCACAGCACACTACACAAAGGAGATGTTCACAGTACGGCGGTCCGCACAAGACTGAGCCGCTCGTCGCTAGGGCGACCGCTTTTATACTTGTCGAAACATTTGAAATTATAACAGTTATGTTTTGAAGTAAACAACTTTCTGTTTGCACAACTTAACCAATAATAAAGGGGATTATATTGAACTCGCCGACAACGATGTTAACGATGTTAACGATGTTTAAAAAAAAAGATACAGTTATTATTAATTCAGTTAGGAGAGATCACCAAGACATATCAATAACAAAATTGCCATCGTTAGCCTCACACTAATACGCGTATTACCACATGTGATCACCAGGTCCACTTGACCTTATGATTTTCTCCAGAAACTCGACCTCCACAAGAGCCGACCGCATACTGCCCACTCACGGACTACGGGTCAACTCTAGTACGATCACAACAAAACAAACAATGCAATTCATCACTCTACCTATGGCAATAAAGCCTTCGGCTATGCTATCGGTCTTCCTAATAAGCTTCTCTGGCTCCCGCATCCTTCTCAACCTATCATGAAAACACTTGTGTATTTGCTTTGAGTTTCATGCCCGAAAAGCATCTCGATTTTTCAAATTGTCCTGGGTCTTGGATGTTTATCTATATAAGTATTTGTTATAAAATATAGTATCGTTGAGTTAGTATCCCATAACACAAGTCTCGAACTTACTTTGGGGCTAGCTCAATCAGTGTAATTTGTCCCTATATATTTATTATTATTATTTATTAATTGAACAGGTGAAAAATCGTCATAATGATTCAAGTAGTTATACGTAAGAACAACCGGAATCATCTAGGTTTAGAATGTGGTGCGAACAGTATGCTCCACCCCCCGATTATATGCAATTAGAGGCGCTACCGCCAGGTCATAAACTGCCATGTGCTACTTGGAGGTGCTTGAATTGCCTCCAAACTGAAGTAGGCCGATGTAAACATAATGTGGCGCGCTGGTGCCATATAGACCAAGCAAAAGCACAAGGCGATTGTGGTCATGACGATTAGATCATTAGATCACCTCTATACCAGCTGTACCGTGCTTGACCTATTCTATGCCTCGGAGGGAAGCGTAAAAGTGGCAACGTTCTCGAAGAACAAAATTTAAAATTCAAGCCAACGACACGATAAGAAGAAGAAGTGAAAATAAATGTCAACTGGGTAGATAATATACGCTATTTTCCAACAAGTCAAATCTGACACCTTCCTCCAAACGTCAAAACAAACAGTTTTCACTGTTTGCACTTAGACTGCACTGGGACTTTGTATGAAATACAGGCAGATGACGACACAGATCCTCGGAGCCAAACAACGCTTTCACCATCAGCCCTTCCGCAATAATAAATCCAAAACTACGCTAAAATGGATAAGTTCAAAAATAAACGACACCACTTTGCGACGCTTAACCCCGCCAACAGCTCAAAATAATTCATCCCTGGCTCAGGAAAACACCCAACTGTCAACAAAAACAAACGTTTACAGTACTTTTGTTACACTAAAGCGTGGCTAGAAAATAGTTAAAGCTTAATCTTTTTTCTACGGACTTCATAACAATAAAAATAACATTGCTTATCAGTACGATATTCTTGAATTTGGCTATAATATCACAATATTTACTCGACTTTAATTATCCAAATTAAAATTTACTCAAGTAACGGGACTTTACTTCAGTTAACCTAAAACACGGTAAATAATAAATTAATGGTAAAATATTATTACTCACATAGTAAGCGGTGAAGGGTCCTTTTAAATAAAGTCATCACCATGATCATCATCATGGTAGGCTCGCCGTCCTATTAATCACCTCTTCATCAATAATATCTTCATCGTCATCACTGTCTCTTCATTATTAATATCATCATCATCACCCTGGTCATTATCTCATTATAATCTTTATAAAAGTCATCTTCATATTTAGCTATCTTAAGTCCAATATGAGGCAAAGGCTTGGAGAACTTATCTCTCCAACTTTACGAATAATGAAGTATTCACACGTAAGCTTATAAGACGCTAAAAATTATAATTTAAAATACTCAAACAAGACTATTTGCTAGGATACTAACTGGCGCCTCTACCAGCTCCGACTAACAGTGACTTATGCCACCTCTAGTGATGTTAAGCTCATCTATCAACTCATGACGATAAGATTAACTTACTAAGCTTAGCAGATAATACACGTTCTTATTAAAAATAGTGAAATCATAATTATTTTCTGCTAGCATAGTGGTCAAAAGACTAGACATTATTCTACTTTATGCTTTAAAACTAAAGGTTTGAAATAAATTGCTCTCTGCTCTACTCTTAAATCGAAAAAAATATAAAAACTCACCAGATTATCTTTGCGATTCAGCAGATAAGGTTACGACACACAAATTCACTTCACCTCACTTCACCAGGAATCTCCAGCGCCTGCGGCACTGCCGCTGACTCCAACTCGGCCGCAATACGTAGCCAGCAGTTATGGTTCACTTGTTAGCACTTTAACACCTTTGCAGAAGTAGCTGAAACTAAACACACGTTAAGTATCTTTGCACTGATCGCTTCACTCTCGTTAGCACCATTACTGGCGCTAAAGGTTGTCACACAGGCCGGCTGTCATTCAGACAGACTTGTCACACAGACGGTTGACAGACAGATGCTTGTCACACAGACGTTTGTCACACAGACGCTTGTCACACAGACGCTTTGTCACACAGACGCTTTGTCACACAGACGCTTTGTCACACAGACGCTTTGTCACACAGACGCTTTGTCACACAGACGCTTTGTCACACAGACGCTTTGTCACACAGACGCTTTGTCACACAGACGCTTTGTCACACAGACGTTTGTCACACAGACGTTTGTCACACAGACGTTTGTCACACAGACGTTTGTCACACAGACGCTTTGTCACTCTATAAGATTGACTGTTGAAAAACCACTTTAGAATTACTCACTAGAATTTGAATCCACCTATGTGGATACAACCAATAACCCCACTGAAAAACTATCAGGGTTCTCTCTCCCACGCAGAAAATTGTGCCAGCTCCACAGACTGAGAACTGGATGGGGACGAACTAGATCGTTTGAATTTTGGTGCGACTGGATTGACTCCCCAGTTTGCGGATGTGGCGCTCCTGAATAGGACATGGACCACATTATTCGAGACTGCCGGAAGACTGGTTCACCCCGCAAAAAGACGCAATACAATAGATACGGAATAACGACTGTAATAATAGCCATACGATTATTAAATAAATGGACAGGTTCCTGTTTTTCAGAATAGGCATGACGAATGGAAAAACACTTTTGGTCCATCGGTTAGACCATCAAACAACATTGTGGTTTGTACACACACTCTTTCCTTTCTCTGAGAAACCAAAAATGACAAAGATACAGCGCATTGAAATTTTGCGTGACGCCACACTAAAGCACGATTTTTACCTAAGTGTGACTCCGCAAGCCCCCACTCCGGAACCTTGACGCTCCGTATCCCTGTGAATTTTCACCCCTCTGGCAAACAGAAAATACGGGTCCATCATGTCTGGACAATTCAAAAGACGGACCAATTATAATCACACTCTTCGGACCCTGTCGGTCTCTTCACCCCTATTCTCCCATGGATTCACTCAAGTGGGCAAAAGATTCAGATCCAACTTCTGATGACGGAGCAGGAGATGACCTACGCCGAACTCACCAAAAGTGTGACGATAAATACAGCGCTCCGCCTCGCGCTGTATCATGGATTCCAACCATATATGTCTGAATACCCCTGGCCCACACAGTTATTGAATCTGTGTCCACCTGGGCTTATCGTCTTGCTGAAACAACTATCATTGTAATAAATCGGTTTACCAAATCCTCATCTATTACAACAATCACAATTAAAGAAGTTATGGCCAAGCCCACAGCACACTACACAAAGGAGATGTTCACAGTACGGCGGTCCGCACAAGACTGAGCCGCTCGTCGCTAGGGCGACCGCTTTTATACTTGTTGCTACATTTGAAAATGTAGCAGTTATGTTTAGTAGTAAACAACTTTCTATTTGCATATCGAGCATACGCTGGCAAAAGCTATTTAATTATCAGCGATTTCTTTGATAAAATGTGCTACGACAGATCAATGCTTAATAAATTTAATCAATATAAAAAAAATTACAGAATGTTATCTACTAAACTTGAAAGTAAATAAAAATACATGTAACTACATATTAATAAATAATAAAATTGTTACAAATTTGTCTCTAATGCAGCAAACCAAAAATAACGAAGGTCGCATACAGAAAAACATGTTATTCTGCAAAGTTATTGAAAGCATAAAAGTCAGACTTTGTTGGCAACGGAACAAAAATGTATGGGGTAACCTTGAAATGAGGGTGATTCTGCGTGTTAAAATGTTTTCCAGGCATGATGTACGTAACTTGAAGTAATGTCTTCAGGGCTGTAACTACATGGAGTCGGGGGTCCCAGGTCACTGAGGGGATTATCCAGGAACAGCCACCCCTATTGTGGAAAAACAAAGCGCTTAGTAAACAAAAATGTCAGGCAAAGTACGTAACGGATGATTAATAGCGGTGCGGTTACGGTGTGGAATGGAGAGCGATGAATTAAGACGAAATTAGGGCTGTCGCTCATTACTCCAACTTGACGCAGACGCCTACCTACTTACAGTAAACCATAGCAATGTGAGCTTTATGTATTTTTTTTAAATTATTTTTGAACAAAATACAGATTAAACATATCTATTTGATATTAGATCTTTTTTGGGCACCTATTTGTGCCTTTTTCACTATTTGGCTGGCTATATTTAAATTACAAATTTACAATATATTCCAGGCTTGTGATCACAATAAATAATTTGGCATGATCGCAAACTTCAAACTTTTTAACTGCTTTAAATTTATGGGCATGATATACTGTGACACTGTGATAGTGTATGTAAGTATTTATGATGCTACCTACTTTAACTCTATTTTTAAGTCAAGCATTAAAAAAATACCTTCAGTGAGTTCTTCCCTATACTGAGATTACAAACATTGTTAACGCAATTAAAAGTTTTGTTACAATATGAAATTTAATTACGAAAGGTTTAACACACATTAAAAGCCTTGGAAAGTAAATAGGATTCGATTTAGAATTCCGCTATCCCAACAATCTGCATTACCCCTTTTTAACTGCTTATAATCATATTATTAACTCGAAAGGTATACTTATTCATGTCAAACGAATTATAACATTTCATATATATATAGAATAAAAACTTAAATGTAATTTTTATTAAAAGTTAGAATATCCCTGATTTATATTTCTCCCGAAGTGCTCGATATTTTCTTCGGTTTTTTAAAAAAAGAAGCCTGCAATCTGAAACCGGGTTCTGAAGCAGCAGAACCAGGTAATGAACTAAGAAGAAGACGACCAGCATGGAAACAACCTACAACGTGACGAGATTTTTTGTCGCCGCGATAACGGGATCCGTGGAAGCTGTTAACTGCATGATGCAAAGTAAGTAGTACGTTAAGGCCCAACGCAGACGACAGACTATCCGTGACGCACTTTTTAGTCTGTGAAAATAGAACCCATGTAATCATATGCAGTAAAGCACACGACGCGTGCCGGACTTTTTGCGCGTCGTGTGCGTATATTTTAATTTTACCTAATATTACCTGTGTGAACCTCTGTGCGGCGAGCCTGGCGGGGACGAGGCGGGGGACAGGGCAGGCGTGGCCGGCGCGGACGCAGCTCGCCGTCGGGAGTACTCGGTGCCGCCGACGGCGACCGCGCTGCCGCCGCCCACGGGGTCCGTCACGCGAGTCATGCTGAGACCGGAGGCAGAGCGCGTCGGCCGGGACGGAGCTGGCAAACGTGACAGGATGTCAAAATAATGCTAAGCGGTATTTGATATATATAACTTTTTGACGTATCCTATCGAATTTTAAAAATATGTTAATTTTTCTCATTTCGATCCACTTTAGGTAGGTACGTACCTCATACATCTAATACCTTTAAACGAGCAATTCTTGTATATTTATTTATTTATATATTTATATGTATATAAATTTCTGTGATCTCGAAAACGGCTCTAACGATTTTGCTGAAAATTGGTATATGGGGGTTTTCGGGGGTAAACAATCGATCTAATTTATTGTTATGTTTGGGAAAACGCGTGTTTTCGAGTTTTCATGCGTTTTTCTTTCCACGCAGAATATGGTCGCTAATTTCGTCGCGCCGGCGGACCGCTAGAAAGAGTGTTACGGGTTCGAATCCCACTCGGTGACTTACTTTTGTTTTTTTTATGCTTAAGTTTATATATAATTTTTTATTTTGTATTGTTTTTAGAAAAGTAAAAAAAAAAAATAGTTAATGTTTGAGATGTAACCGAGCCATGCTCGGTCGCCCAGGTACTACATACTAATCACGCCTTTATTTCTTACGGGATAGACAAGGTCCAGACCAGAGTCATAGGTCTTTAAGGCCACTTTCAGCGTGTAGTTGGTGGAGTATGTTATTCATGGAAACGCGCAATTTACTGTTCTGTCGAATCTCTCTCTTTGGACAGATGATAATAATAAAGTCATTGTGGTTATCAAATTATCCATTGCAGAAAACATTGTTCGATTCAGCTGTATTGACTAAATACGCAAAGGTAATTTTATTTGTATTGTAACTATTATGGTAGAAAAAATAGAAAAAAACATATGGTATTCTATTGGGGAATACCTGTACTTGTATTTCGTAGTATATTATTACCTGTGTGCCTGTACCAATAAGAATCTTATTTTGTTTCCAAACTCAGTGGATATGTAAGTAGGTCCCCGATTAAAGACTAAGTCTAGGCACGTATCGAACAATCGATCAGCTAGGTGTTTATTTAGTGCCCAGAATAAGCAGACAGGGCGATGAGATGAGAGGTAGGGCGAGTAAGCTAAAAATATGCGCTAATTGACGCTATGTTGAAACAAGTTTGTATAACATGTTACAAAACATACTAATACTAATTTAAGGACAGATCATAGACATTACCCGCCTTATAATAAAACAAGGACTAACTTTGTTACTAGGTTTAAACCATTATCCGACTAAATTAAGTTGACATCTTGTAATATGCCATTATCTCATCTGAAAATGTCAACTTGATTTGGTCGGATATTGGTTTAAACCTAGTAACAAAGTCAGTCCTCGTTTTATAATAAGACGGTTCATATTTAACTTAAACTTAGTTTAGGTTGATTTGTATCTGTGGCAGATTAAAATCAAAAGTCAAAAGAGAACGTTCCTAAAAGCCCATTATCCGTGACGCCATTGTGCATTTGCCAGACCATTATTGAGAAACCGGAGATCCGCTTTAAAGTCGTCTCATTGAAATTTATTCCAAGTATTTCTCTATTATGTAACAAATAATTTATAGAAAACATTTTATATCATAGAATTTATTTACATCATTATATTTCAGAGTCTAAAAATAATATGTATAAGTGACCGATCAGAAGTGGCGGGTATCCAGTTCGTTCAGATCGTCGGATCACCTTATGCCTGTCTTTGCTTATTGGCACATGGTCGCTATTGAGAACCCTTTTGGTCGTATCAAACCTTAGTGACAAATATATATACTTAGATACAGAAAAATATACATACATACATACATATTTTCACGCCTGTTTCCCATGGGGGTAGAAGAAATATTTTTACATACTCTCTGTATGTAAAAATATTTCTTCTCTTAAACCTATAATTCTATACCTTATACTACAATTACATTTTTTACAAAAATAATATTAAGAATCTTAATACCTAATAAGTACGAAAATCCCTCGTGAAGCCAAAAAGATCACATATCCTATCTGTATTCAAATGGGACATCAGACTGTTCTCAGGAGCACTTACCGCCAGTGTAGCTGTAGAGCCCAGCGGGCGACGACCGAGGCCTGTATCCTGAGACCGTAGAGGTGGTGGATAAAGTGGAGGGGGACCGCCTTAGGCCCCCTCCCCCACTCTCCATGCCAGCGTTGGGGACGGATGGCTTTCGCGGCCTCGGCTGTCGTTTGGAGCCCGTTCTACAGACGCCTGGGAAAAAATAAATTGTCTAAAGAAAGTTCGTACTGCTTTAGTTCGTCAACATAGTAATTTCTGACGCAAGTATGTTCGCAAGTTGGGCACACAAGTTGGTACCTCTAGATTGGTGTAATTTGTTTTTACAAGCAGGAAATTATTTGAAACCAGAAATAATTTTTCAAGAGCTTGTCGGGCCACGTGTAGTGTAGGGTTCCGCAGTTGCAAATGCCAACTTTGGGTTCATGGCACTAAAAACGTCTTAAAACATTTAAAAACAAATTTTCTATTGAATTTGTATGAAATTTTCCTTTTCCGAGTACATTTTAGAAGCATAACTTTTTAATTTGTAAACCTTAACTCTGATAGTTTTCCTTTAAACTTCATACTACAGCTGTGATTTTTTCACGTGTAACTGTTTAGCAGAGTCCAGTTTCCCTCTCTTCTTCTTATCGTGTATGTTAATGACTTAACACTAGTGTCAGAGTTTTTAAACCGCCTTAAATGCCTCTGACATGGTTTTAGTTTCCCTCTCTTGACGCTAACAAAAAATTGCAACTAATATTTCAGAAACGGATCCCTAAATCAAAAATAATGTTCACAAGCTCACATTAATTTTGAAAGACCTATTAAACGATACATTACACGATGGGTTAGTCAAGAAAAAAAAATTACTCCCAATTTACTTGTATGAGAGCTACACTAAAAAAAAAATATTTTTAAAATTCTATTTTACCACTTTTTCAGCATAACTAATTAATTACATACGTGTACCAAATTACAGATTTCTAGTACTTATAGTCTTTAGTAAAACCGGACAGTCAGACAGACAGACATGGCGAAACTATAATAATATGTTTACTACGGAACCCTAAAAATGGGGAAAATAGTGAAAGTTCAGAAATGATTTTGTTCCTTTTTTGCAGTAAACCGCTAAGATTTATGAGAGGGCTGAGACACCAGACATTCATTTTATTAAATATCATTTGTGAGCAACACAACAAAAGAAATAATGTTCTTTTTCCTTTGTGATAAAACCAGAAAATGAATGTAAGCTGTTATTATAGGTAGTGCTAAATAGTTGGTTTGTAGATTTGCACGTATAAAGAATCTATCTACAAGAGTGTAGAGTGACACGCGATATCTGACACATCCGATGTAGTTATGGGTGGATCCTACAAAATTGGTTCTCACCAATCTACCGTCGATTTTCATATGAAATTTTCGTTTTTCTAAATTAATTTTTATTGCATATTATGTGAATTGGTTTATATTATCAAGGTAAGAAAGTCTTACTTGTGTTTTATTTGCATTTAAAAAAATAAATTAAAAAAACTACGCAAAACGTCATTCAGACGTTTGAAGCCAAGCGGTCTCCTTGGCAACATATAATAACAAAAAAAAACTATAAGAAAGAGAAAATAATAAAAAAAACTACTTTTAATAGATGAATGTCTCATTCATTTTTTTGACATGATAATATATAAAAATTAATATTTAAGAAAATAAATGAGTTCAAAGTTTTGTCACTGTAAACCCGTCATTCAGTTCACGATGACAATTCGACATTTGAACGTCTCCAGTTCATGTTTGCTCGTGTCGAGACGCGTCGAAACCCCATGGAACACCCGCCCACCGGCCGGCGTTCATTTACCGCCCGTAGTCAGTGGGAGAAAGACGTGTCTTATTGCTATTTCGTCGACCAAGTTTCGTTCGCAGTGTTTTGTCACACCTTTGCGTCATTCAGCAAAGTGCGTGTAATTTCAAAAGGATCAACCGTAAATAAATTCGGATTTATGCATATGATAGACCCTGGTGGTCAACGATAATTGTGTGTAGTTTTACTCTTTACACACACAATATATTCTTATTACGTTAAAATTAGATATTTTGTAATGACATTATCGTGAACGTAATGACAAAATATTGTGTGATAATATAAGTTCTTGTTATTCGTAGACTATTTACTATTAAACAAACAAGATTTTTTCATACTCATGTGTACTGTATATACTAGCTGCGCCCGCGACATCGTTCTTGTGACGTATTTCGTATATTTCCTTAGGAATCAGATATTTATCTTTAATAAATTTCATATTAAATGTTGACCTCATCATTTAGCTACCAACATCCCAAATATCATAAAAATCTGCCATAAATATAGTTTTTGCGTGATGGGTGAAAAAACATACATATAGACAGACAAAATGTAAAAAAGATATTAAATATATTTAATGTTACAAACAAAGGTTATTTAGTAAGTATATTTGTACTGTATATTGTAAGTTTGAATTATTCTTGATTGGGTAAAAAAATAAGTCAAGGTTGAAATTCAGAAATTTATTTGTTTATTTTTCATTTAACTTGGTGATCTCCTGATGAGACTAATACAAAAAAAAAATGTTATTCTGATTACTCAATCTTAATTGTAATATTAAGTAATAAACCAAGTACTGATGTTACTTTGTCTTTTATTTAGTATAACTAATTCTTATGAAGAAAATAAGACCAACACGTATAAATGTCATTACGCTCCTTTAGACGTCATTACGTTCACGATAATTTACATAAAAAATTTTATTACTCAAAATCTATAACGGATAACAAGGTCCAACTACTTGTAAAAAGTTGTTAGTAATGTATACTATAGAATGTATGCCAAAAGCTTGATATTAGAGAGAAATTCCTGTGGAAGATAAAAAATGCATCAAATTAAATCAATTTGTAGGATCCACCCTTATCCGTCTTTGGATCACCGATTTACATATAGGTATGTACCAAATAACTTAATCGGTCCAGAAGTTTTGGAGCAAATTAGCTGTAATAGATGAACAGACACACGTGTGATCCTGTAAGGCCCACCCTTACAAGATCACCGGTTTTTCCTTTTGAGGTAAAGAACCCTAAAAAGAAGTGATAATTACTAACTGAAATTAAATAATGTCAGTTCAGAAATCGTACAGTTATAGAAGTTGTAATTACTAAATGAATTGTGTAATATTACAAGGATAGACCTCGCCTCAATTGGTAATTAATTAACAATATCGCAACTTAGTTACAATACAAACTGACGACAAGCCCTAACCCTAATGTAAGTACTTACATTCCGAGTTCACTGTTACACAAACACATGACGTAGTACACCAATTTACACAATTCTAGGGTTGTATCTCATTGTGTACCCATTAAAAAAAATATTCGTATTTTTTTTCGGAAGAAGAAAGAAAGCTATTTACCTATTTATTACAACAAGTACCTATCTAATAGAAAAATAATAATTTGTTTTTATGACAGTGTCTGAGATATTTTTAACCGTCTTCCAAAAAAGTAAGAATTATATATTTGTCGCGATCTTTATTTTTGATGTATTATCATCATCATTATCATATAAGCCACAGGAATTCCACTGCTCGACATAGGCATCCACCAAGGATTTCCAAAACCGATCGGAAGCGGCCTGCATCCCAAGTAGCACGTTAGTGAATTTTGGAACTTATTTTGCAACTGTAGGTAGCATATAAGTGATGCAAGAGTGATCGGTATTACTTATAGATGCAAATAGCACTCGAATTTGCATATGAGTAACTCTTATCACTAACAGTTGCATTTGAGTTATTTTTGTTCCTGCTTTATAAGTTATGGTGGCATAAAGCCGATTTTATTACTTATAAACGCATAAAGATATCAATTTTCACTCATTTAGAAGTCAAAGAATCATATGACATCTTAAACTCTCCTCTAAAGAACCGTGCCCTAATAGGTGGTATTTTTTCCTTATTTGGCACCTTAAGTACTAAATAAGTAGTATATGTAAGTTATTTATCGCCTATAGTGGCTCAAAAGTTATTATTGCAGATCTTTTGCAACCTAGTGTAATTGCCTTTGTAAGGTCTAATATACTCTAATACGTTACTGTAATGCGTACATCGATTCCAAAAGATGGTTCTTGAAAACCTTCAGCAACAAATTTCTCTTACTTAGAACCACTTAAGATCTAACAGTTCTAAAAGATAGAAATGTAGAACTTATTTTTAATTTTGTTTTGAGAAATTGTTTCTAGAGAATTTGACTATCACTATCGCAGGTTCCTTACATATTAATAAATTTAAATAGAGTACAATTTATTTCCTACATTTTAGGTAATTGACTAGTTTATGAAATAGTTGTCAATCACTTAGTTCACTTTGAATTTTTTAAGTATACTTACGTTATACAGGGTGTAAAATGAAAAATTGGTAGGCAAGGCAAGATCAGTTTTTATTCATGAGTTATTCTTTTGGATGTCTTTTGTATTTTGATTTTAAGTTGTAGGTAGATACCATTTGTCAGATTTATAGAATAAAGATCTCTTATGCAGTCATGATCCTAGTGAAAGTTCAACTGTTTTTTTTAATTACTGAGGAAATTCGACTAAAATAAGTGATGGAAATTTAGCTGAAAATGATAATGTGAATAATGAAATAATTGAGGAAACTGACCTCGAAAAAAATTATGACTGAGCTTTGAAATCTTTAACGACACTTATAAACACTTTAAATCCGAATTTGCTTCCAGTAGACCCAAGAACGCTCATGCTATCGTTTCAACTACAAGAAACGGCATTCTGAAAAAAAAATATGCGGAATAAAATAAACATCATTATAAATTAAAATTAAGTAAGTATATCTTATTGTAAAGAAGAACTGCCAATGAAAAATTACAAATTGGAAACTATCAGTAGGAAATATAATTTTTTTTTACAAATCAAATAAATTTTACTTTCTTTATCTTCATAAATGGCTTTTGTACCCGTATTGAAGATCCCCAATTCAATGCAATGACAACGAGACCTGCAAAGTGAAAATAATCACTACTAGGTAATAATGAGTGATGTTTGGATCTAGGAGCTCCAATAAGGCAACAAACGAGTGGAAATATGAACTGCAAGGTCTATTTTAAATCGCCATGTTTAAAATTGGAGTCCTTGAAAAGTATTTTGTTGAATGGTATTTTATTACAATTACATACAATAACCTGAGTTTTGATAACTGTTTCTGATGTAGTTTGACATTATACTTTTTGTGAAACCATAATATTAGGTTTTTAACAACCAAATTTTATAAAGTATATTTGATCAGTGCATATTATTTGATAATTCTTGATTAGATTGAAGGCGCATCAAAATTTACTTAGTAAATATACCATAGTTTCACAGTAAAAAACCATTTGCAAGGGCTCCAAGATGTTATCCTGCGTTATACACATCATTTTTTAATACTCACCAAAAAGAAATAATAATTCAAATAAAGCTGTCACAACACAAAAGCACGATCGTCCTTTTGTTTATCTCCACCGAAAATAAGAACTTGATAGGATCTCATTTGTCACTCAACGAATGAACTGTATCGCTTTATCGTTCAATCATTCATTCACGGCGCGCAATTTGCACCGTTAGTTCCAAGTACCACTGAGGATAACAATTCAAACTCTTATGCTTCGCTTTTGCATCTATAAATAAGTTGCAATTTTTCTCCCTTTGGTAATATACAGGTTGCTTAAAGGTTCTAACCACCTTTATAGAACTTAAGCACAGTGGATTTTATTACTAAAGTTTTCAAAAAAATACTATATGCAAGCTATTTGTCACCAAATGTGTTACTTGGGATCCAACGCCTTCCTGCAACCTTGCACAGGTCGTCTGACTATCTAGTAGGTGGATGTCCTATACGCTGCTCTTGCCGGTACGTGGCTGCCATTAAAGTATCTTTCTGCCCTATCGGTCATCGGTTCTTTGCGGTATGTGACCCGCCCACTGCCACTTCAATGAGCTAATTCGCTTGGCTATATCAGTGACCTTCGTTCTTCTAATCTTTGGGTTACATACCTTTATTAAAAAATAATTATCATTATATCAGATAAGATTTTCAATTATATTTTTTCGTCATATGTTTCAGATGTAGTAACCCTGCCACACTTGCACACACATCAATGTCGAATTCCACAAATTTGTCCGTCGTATTGGGTTGGTCTAATTAAGGGTTGGTTGTTTGTATGCGCCAGGCCAACGAAGTAAATGAACGAGCTAATGACAACCCATAAAAAATTATGTGACCGACCGACCTATATGTACACTTATTATGATAGTAGATTTGATAGAAGACGCAGCTTTTTAAGTAAAATTGAAGCTTTCAAAGCCTAGTGAAAACAGTTTTCTTTGTTTCAAAATAAATTAAAATATCCGTTGCTAACCTCGTTCGCATTTGCGATTATTCCCTCAATTGACTTTTGCGATCTGCGCGGGAAGAGAGGCAGGAGGTAAATTCTCTTTTTCTTTTCTCCCGGAACAAAAAAACTAAATATTAAAAATTGCATATTTCTTAATTGGAAAATGCTCAAAAATACACGTGAGTTTATTTACAAGTTGCAAAACATATGTGCTACGAGTGCTACGAGCGCTGCGAAGCTTATCTGCTACGAGCGCCTACGAGGATGCTACATCGCTACGTCAATAATTGCTACGAGCCACGCTACGGCGTAGTGCAAAAATTAATCCAGACGGATAGATTTTCTACAAATATATCAAGCATGCGAAAAGAGAGCATCTAAAGTCAAGTTCAGTAGAATCACTTTAGAAATCACGAAAAATTGTAGAAAATGTAAGGTTTAATTTATTTATTTTATTCATTAAAATATTTTTACAGTATATGTTTTAGTTTTGAGTGAGTATAAAAATCTTAAGAATGATTTTAATATAATTTTTCAAAAATAAAAACTGACTTTACCCCTAAACTATTCAACCGATTTTGATAAAATTTCTATGGGACTACCTGACAAGTTACCTTTTCAAACAAATAATTTTTTTTCCAAATCGGTCCAATTTCGAATAATCGGTGAAAATTCATAAAAAATCAGTTAAAAAGAGAACTACTTACAGGAGAATTTTGTAAAATATTGCAGTCTTCTTACTTTGCTCGAGCAGAAACTTTGTAATAACAAAACTTAACATATATTGTGTCTCCGTGCGACACGTGTCTCGAATATCTTTCATTGCTTGTCTGACTAAAGTTTTTATTAAATATCTGAGCGAAAACTAATGAGCCAACATAACCCGAAGCCTTAAAAGTTTTGACAGTTAATTGTATGTTATATTGTTAGTTTTTGTTTGTTTATAATATTTTACTTTTATATAGAACCGAATTCCAAAGAATTTAAAAAAAAATACACAAATATCCAGTCGACTATGAGCTGAGTGAAAAGCCTTCACGTTCCTAAGTAATAGTCGAATTGGGACAGAAGTATTTTTTTTATTAAATATCTTTCGAGGCAATAGGCATTGTAAGAGAAGATCATAAGTGTTAGTTACCTAATTATAAATTACATGAGGTGTGACGGTGTAAACTGATATGATAACTTGCAAGGAGCTTGATGGCTCAGCAGGTATAAATATGATTTGTGCATTTAACTTGCTACTACAGCGTATTACTGTTCTTAAAATGATATTTTTTTAAACAAATTCCTTGATGATGTCGTTTAGTGCGCTTCTCAGCATTACAGCTGAGGACGCAACTATGACAAGCTGAGATGAAAGAGAGAGTCGTTTAGTGGGATGAATAAAGTGAGATGGCATGATACCTTTCTTGTGCGTAAATAGGTACGTAAACGGGAACCTTACGCTTTGATTTTACCTGTGGGGCACTGGCGGCCCATGGCGCACTTGCCCTCGCATATCGTCCGCTCGCTCAGCATGGTCTGGTACGAGTCCAACATGACCCGACACTCCGACATGTCTCGGTCTGCTAACGCCAAAGATGGGTAGCGCTCTTTCAACCTTCTTCGCTCCTGGTAAAATTAGAAAAGAAGTTCAAAATTCAAAAGTATCTCTACTTAAATAATTACACAAAAATTGTTGGTTTGTTAGACTATGGAAGTAAGTAATCCAGAATGTTTAAAGTGTAGTAATGGAAATCTTTTGAACGAAACAAATTTCATTACTGAGTATTTACTCGTATCTCTTACTTGATTATCTGTATAGGATAAACACTCACTCTCGTATACATCATATTTTTTCAAATCTAAAAACCGACTTACACCCCTATACTACACAACTGAATTTGATAAAATTACTGTGGGGCTACTTCGTAATTATACTCTTTCAAACAAAAAAAGAATTTTTCAAATCATTTAAGGCATTGATAACCTCCTCCTTTTTTTAAGTCGGTTTAAAATAAATCAACCTAAACATAACATAAAAATAACTATATACTGATTTTTATTTTGCATGTTTGGCAAGATGGTGGACCCTCAAGTAAAAATGAGAATAAGTGTAATTCATACAGCGCAAAACGAGGTGGATGGCATGTATTAAGGTAGGCTTTTTGTCAGCAATGGGATATAAAAGACTGACTAGCCATCATATTTAATTGATGCTGGCTATCAAAGAAATTTACTTCAATACAATCTACACGGATAAAGTACCTATACGGAAAAAAGTTGGCATACGTTGGTCTTGTGTACCCACGTCAGCATGGATATTAAATACATGACTTGAATAAATTAAGGAAAGGGGAAATCTTTCGGAAAATCGTTTGGGAAAAGCTTTCAGGTAGAAGTTGATTTCTGTTTTATTTTAAATAACAAAATTAATTCTTCTATGAACTAAGTAAGAACTGAAGTGGGAGTGGGCTGGACATGTTTGTCGTATGAGACCGGAAAGATGGGCAAGAAGAGCGACGTTATGGGTTCCAGAAGGACGCCGGCGTAGGGGAAGGCCGAGGAAAAGATGGAGGGACGATATTGAAAGCTACATTAGTGGCTGCCTTGGATCGCGAATCGTGGAAGCAAGAAGGGGAGGCCTTTGCCCAACAATGGGACACTATATAGGCTAATTAAAAAAAAAAAATGAACTAAGTATGTAGTTTACTAAGGCGCTTGCAAATAACAGAACATTAGCAACAATGTTGCATATAGATACTGGTATAGTCTAAATTTTTACAAAACAAACCATTTACGACGACCTCCGTGGAGTAGTGGTCACCATGCTAGTCCGCCACCCAGAGGTATCCGGGTTCGATTCCCGGTCAGGGCAAGTTGGAAAAATTGCCTTTTTCAAATTGTCCTGGGTCTTGGATGTTTATCTATATATGTATTTGTTATAAAATATAGTATCGTTGAGTTAGTATCCCATAACACAAGTCTTGAACTTACTTTGGGGCTAGCTAGCTCAATCAGTGTTATTTGTCCCTATATATTTATTTATTATTTATTAAAGAAAACCAACAGTCATTCTGAAACCAAACACTGTCGGATTTTAAGACCGTGTTTCTACTTTCAAATACCTACACAAAGAAGTAATAAACTGAAAACTTAAGGTGAGTGCTATACTCTGTTCTACAAATAAATCCTTTTACAATAGTCGCAGTTTTGAACCAAGCGGATCAAAGAATTTTCTGATTCTTGTGAAAATTATAGGCTCATTAAAAACTTCTCCACTTAACTACTAAACCATAAAAACATCTCCAAAAAGAATTGCAGCTGTCGCTTGAAGCCAATTTTAGTAGTAATTTTATGTGCGGCACTCGCTCACTATTTTCAGGGCCTCTTATGGGATTGGCATCAATGACATGATGTACGCCACCACCGCTTGACATAGATTTATCAAGTGGTGGTAGCGTACGTCATTTAACTGTAGTTTCAACGCCTCTCGCCACGTCAGTGGCGTCACTGACATGATGTACGCCACCACCACTTGACATATCACTCTAACTAATGACACAGTACCTCTACAAGTTTGTAGGTCTCAAAATCCTGCAGCTGCCGTTGGAAGCCGAAGTTAGGGTTGGCGACTGCGCGGCCCGCTCGCACAACTTTCAACGCTTCTCGCCACGTCAGTGGCGTCACTGACATGATGTACGCCACCACCACTTGACATTGATTTGTCAAGTGATGGTGGCGTACATCATTTCACTGTGGTTTGCTTGGTATCAAACTAATGACACAGTACCTCTACAAGTTTGTAGGTCTCGAAGTCCTGCAGCTGCCGTTGGAAGCCGAAGTTAGGGTTGGCGACTGCGCGGCCAGCTCGCACCACTTTCAACGCCTCTCGCCACGTCAGTGGCGTCACTGACATGATGTACGCCACTGCTACCGTCACACTGCGTGACATGCCCGCCAAACTGCCGACAAAAATATATAAAAAATAATTAAGGACTAAACTTTTTGTAACTAAATCTTGACGAAGTTTGTTGCAGATGTACATACCTTTGTGAATATATTTTCAAAGCATATTGCTGATAGTATTTCGCACAAAAATAATTTTTTTTACAAAATTGTTTTTGTCTTGATAATGTTAAATGAGGTTTTCCAAGTACTTCCTAGACAGGTTTCAACATGAAATGGATATATAAATTGTGTTATATTATGTATGTATACATAGATATAAATCTATTCATCTTTGTTCCTACATTACTTTATATAACCTTTTGTTAAAATGTTAGAAAGATTAGTATTACTTTTAAAAAGTCTGATAGATAATAGTGGTTCGCCGCGAACTGAGACCTCTCTTTATTTTTATTCTTAAACTATTTACGTAACTATCTACTATTCCAATTAACATTCAAGTTTTATTATGATGTGATAAGCCTACACAAAAAAAAAACATAGTTGCGTAGCCAGTCAATAAGAAATGGTAGCTACAAATGCATATTCCTTCATTCACATTTCCTTACGCCTGAATAAACACTTGCTTAATTCATAAGTTTGAACAATGGTCAATGAACGAGCTCGGGTCATAATAGCTATTTATAGGTCACGAGAAGAAAGCAACTATAATCGGAGTGTTACTTGACGACAGTTGACGACAAAATGGAATAAGGCCAGAGGACCGTTATTGGACTTTAAGCCACTTTTAAATGACAGTAAGTATTTTAAAGTGTGGCATTTTAATACCTCGTTTACGTTTATAGTCGTAAGTGACCCAGAAAATGTAGAAATTGTTTGTTCAAAAGCTTCCAAACTGCTTTTATTAACATTAAATCCAATGCTTGCAGATACATTGTAACTACTCTTATCTATTTAAATCCAAACAGATTTTTTATCCATTAATCATCATATCAGACGAAAGGCGGCCACTGCCGCACGGGCCTACCAAGGATCTTCAAAACGACCGATTGGAATGATATATCAATGAATAAAAATAGCTTATTTTCTAATGGTTATTTTCTCGACGTATCAAAATGTCCTTTTATCTCTAATTTCCAACAGTGCTGCACGTATGATTTACACCTAGAAAGACATTTATATCTCAATTACCACTCAAGTGTATATTTATTACGTATATGAAAATCTCGAAATCAAAGGCATTCCGAGCGTAGCTAATCGCATCGGTATTGGTACTGCAAGCGAAATCAGGCCACTGAGCTTCTTGTTGCTAGAGCACAGCCTACCCACGGAGCCTGCGAGTACAGAGCTTTAGGGTTGGTGATCATTTTGCGTGTGACAGCCAAATACACTTTATTTTTACTGGCAGCTCGCCCTGGCTTGACACGGATGTGTATTATACATGTAATACACTTTTCTCAACAGATAGAGTGATCTTGAATAACTATCTATTAATGACGGTTTACCACATACATATATAAATATAAATATATATATAGGGACAAATTACACAAATTGAGCTAGCCCCAAAGTTCGAGACTTTTGTTATGGGATACTAACTCAACGATACTATATTTTATAACAAATATATATATAGATAAACATCCAAGACCCAGGACAATTTGAAAAAGGTCCTTTTCCAACTTGCCCTGAAAATATAAAGGGACTTCTCTTTGTATGTCTGTGCGGTTTACATACCTGTATAGGAATATATAGTTATCTATTGATTAGAACCGCTTTATATCCTTTGCGTAGGTAGTATATAAAATCGATTTTATATTGTTGTATTGACACTGCGGTAGAGGAAAGAAAGGGTTGTCTTTGACGAGGGTATATATGGGTATATATAGTAGTAGTAGTAGACCAACGTTATTACATTTGAAACACGAAAAACATTGGCGTTGACCCAAAAACGCACGAATAAATCAAAATGTATGAATAGTTGATGCCTTTTATAATTACGGGGCTGGATCCATAAAGAAAGTTGCTCGTCATAGCGAGTGAAAAGATCCACTTATAACGACAAAAAAAAACGATGTACTTATACAACATTAACTGGGTGGAACCCCAAATTTAGCCTTACCAAAAATAAAAGGAAGGATTTAAATTGACCGAAAATGAAGGCTTATTATCAGGTCATATCTTGACTGTGATTTACTTATAACGTATACTTCGTATGTCACGGCCGTATCGAACCATATCAGTAAAGGCATTATAGGCTTTTAATAAACGGGCGTCGTATCGTAAAACAAAAGCCTGCTAGACGCCGGGATGAAAGAAAGGATTCAGATGATTATGTTACATTATTTGGAAAGCCTCGGGGGGTAAACAGAGATTTTCTGTTATTAACTCTGTGTATCAAGAAGAGACTGATAATACAGTGTAAGGCCATTAACACACACGCATGGTACGCATGCTGGGATATGATTACGGAAGATGTATGGCCCTAATCCTATCTTACACATCCGAACGCACATGCATGCATAATTGTATAAAGAAATTTACATGAAATAGAAACTTTCTGATTTTATCCCGACATTTAAATTTGATGAGTACTTATTCTAGACTATTCATTGCATAGGTACTAAGTTATTACAGGACTTTTTTATGAATTTTATATTTTTACAAGTTATGTATTTTTACAAAAAATGTTTTGGTCTACATTTTTTGGAAATATGCGTAAAAATATGTCCACCAACCGCTTCTAGTCTCGGTATATCGGTATAGTATCGTAAAAAATATGAATCTATTTTTTTTAAATGTACATTAAATATTGGTTTACATATTTTCTCGTCCGCTTTTAGTCTAGGAGGTTTGACCGTTCAAATATTACGTAAGCACCAAAAGGGGTGGGATCTTTGATTTGATTATTTTTGATGACATTGAAACGTGGCTCTTTGCTTGCATTACCTACGTAAGAAATGTTTTTAGTTTCTTTTTAGGGTTCCTTACCCACTGGGTAAAAACGGAACTCTATTACTAAGACTCCACTGTCCGTCTGTCTGCCTGTCTGTCACCAGGCTGTGTCTCATGAACCGTAAAAGCTAGACAATTTTCACAAATGATGTATTAACAAAAAATACTAAAAACAGAATAAAATAAATATTAAAGTGAGGTCCCATACATACAACAAACTCTATTTTTTATAGATAATGCTACGGAACTTATAGTATGCGAGTTCCACTCGCACTTGGCCGGTTTTTCAGTTTAAGCCGATACCTGAATTTTCCGGGGACCAGTGCTGCCTCCATTTTAAATAAATCATTTGAAAGGAAACAGAGATCGATAATTAAAATTGTCTTGTTCAAGCCCGAGATAACCCTTCAAACTATTCTATGAACTACTGTTTATAGTTTAAAATGAGAACGTGAAGCTTTTTACGCACATTAGCCAAAAGTGGCCGTTTTTCGCAAATGTGCGTAGAAAATCTTCACGTTATCACACAAGGGGTATCAAGAGCTTGGTCAAGCCACAATTTTCAATGATATATCCGTTTTATTTCAAATGATTTATTTAAAATGGGGGCAGCACTGGACCCCGGAAAATTTAGGTAGCCCCTTAACGCCGGGGTATTCCTAACAGTGGCTGGACTGTATGTACATAGGTACTCATATTCTACTCACCAGTGTATAAGGACGTTCCCGTCCCGTAGCCTTGCTGCGTGTATGAAGTCGTTGCAGAGACTGAAGTACTGGGTCAGGTTCTGGTCGGGAGAGTCGGACGCCATTATGCACAGGTAGTGTTTATCCTGAGGACAAAAATGATTTATTCATAACAGTGTAACTGGGAGAGGCCTATGTACAGCAGTGGACGTTATGCGGCTGAAATGATGATGATGGTGGTAACAGTTTCTAACACAGTTCTATGTTTCCAATATCCTTCACAGGGTGATTTTGTTACCATAAGTACATTTTCTGGAGCTAAGTACTTTCTATAAATAAATTATTGAAAAATCATAAATAAAAAAATATATATGAAAGGATAAAAATGAAAAAACATCTTTATCCTTCTATACAAAATCCGTTTGATTATGCTCTGATTTGGGTGGAAAGGCGAAATTACTTTTTAGTTTTTCGTTATTTTTTTAATGTAAATTTAATTTTTAAGCACTTGCTCCAAAAATTTTGCTGGTGGTTAAAAAGTCACAATGTACAATAAACACGGTGCACAGATCCAGGATCAAATTATTTGGCATCCTGCAATCGTATAGAATAAAGTGAGTCCCAAAGTTTATAAAATATCATATAACGTGGACTTCTACACACACAATGAACAAGGTTTTTATAGACCAGAATAATTCTAAAATATACCACCGCCAACAACTATATTTCTCTCGAGTACTTGTGTATCAAGAAAGCTAGTAAAAAAAATAATAATTGGCCAAGTGCGTGTCGGGCCACGCGCAGTGTAGGGTTTCCTTAGTTCCGAATGCCAACTTTGAGTTTATGCCACTAAAAACGTTTAAAAACTAATTATCTATTGAATTTGTATGAAATTTCTTTTTCCGAGTACATTAATTTTATAAGTTGATCGCCTATAGCTCTGATAGTTTTCCTTTAAACTACATTATATATACTATAGCTGTGAATTTTTTCACGTGGCCATATATAACCTTTTAGCAAATAGAGGGGGGGGGGGACACTTGCCTCCAACAAAAAATTTCACTTTAAACCCAAATATTTCAGAAACTGATCCCTAAATCCAAAAATGGTGTTAACAAGCTCACAATGTTTTTGAAAGACCTATTCAACGACACCCCACAAAATGTGTTTGTCAAAAAAATGCCATGATTAATATACATATCCATGCCAAATTACAGCTTTCTAGTACTTGTAGTTTCTGAGTAGGACCGCGGACAGACAGACAGACAGACAGACAGACATGGCGAAACTATAAGGGTTCCTTGTTTACTACGGAACCCTAAAAAATGATAGCCAACCTACCATTTCGACATTGCCAATTGTGTTTATGAATCTGTAAAGGCTCTATTTACTAAATACGTGATAAATAAATAAATATATAATGGCGCAAATCACACTAATTGAGTTAACCCCAAAATAAGCATAAACTTGTGTTATGGGATATTAACAGTACTTTATTTCACGAGATAAACAACGAAGAACCTAAAGGTCATTTTTATATTTATTTTCTAATGTTAGTTAATGTTTAAAGTAGAACAACCAACCGAAGTTAAGCAACATTCTCGGAACGAATAAAGTTTTTGAGACTCGATAAGACGCCGCCAATGGCCAGTCCAGTCCCCAAAGGTTTGTGAAGCCAGGCCAATGTTCAATGCACTTACATCCATTTATTAAATAAGCCACAAGAGCCCGAGCGCTTGTGAAATTTTAAATTGCCTCAAACTCGACGGCGAAAGTAAAATAAGGATTTCAAGACCGTATTGTGTTTTCTTTCTCTCTTTATTTGTTTGTTTGTTGAAATGGAACTTCGATGTCCGATTTACTTTACAATTTTTAAGTGAAATAAGATTTTTTAATTACATTTTTTTGTACAAGCTTTTATCGTGAGGCCAAAGTACTTATTAAGGAAAATGAAATAAGCCCAAAGTCGATGGATTTGCGCCGTTTTATTACTGAGTTCCCTCGACCACCTTCCTTCTCCATTAAATGCTCGGGAAGACAAATCAATCAAGTCCTACTCAATGAGGTTATGTTGTTTTATATCTAAGTTCCGACGAATATCTCCCGGCTCCATCATCAGATCAGCTCATTGACCTTTTAATATTGTATTGTTATCAGACTTACACAAGTATGTCAAATTTCAGCTAAGTCGGTTGAGGATAACTGGTTGAAAATTTAGTTGCAAGATTTGACATGAACAAACATTTATACATACATACAAAATACATTGCAAGTTAAATAAAAGCTTTTAATGAAAGTGATGGATTTTAAGGCCGTATTTATTTGTAGGAATAGAACTTCGATGTCCGATTTAGTTACTTCATTTCACATTTTTTAAATCTAGGTTACCTATGTTCTTTGAGTGCACATTTATTTATGTATTTGTTTGTCAAGCTCTGCAGCCTAGAAATATGTATTTCATTCTACATGTTTTTACTTAAGTTGCTAATAGTATTGACCTAGTACAAAAGATTTTACTAAGTAGGTATAATGCAATATACTTAATGCATAAGTCTTGCAAGAAACCTTTATAAGTCGTGTGTGCACTTCTACGTAATCAAATAAGAACTGTCTAGCGCATTACCTTTCTCGAATATGGTTTTTTTATTAACCTTTAAAGATAATTTAGCGCCAATAATCCGCCATTTGTCATTGTAATCTTAAGAGGTGTCGTGCAAGTTTCACTCTGAGCCTCAAGATAAAATCCATCAAGGCGTTTAGGGATTTAACAGACGAGTGACAGTATACCCGCGCCCCTGGCGCAGACTAATAAATAGTTTCTTACCCTGGTCGGCGACGGTTGCTGACCGGGGTCGCCAACTGTCACAGGCAAGCCATTATGCTGGCACGGTGTCGCTTGTTTATCTGAGTCCGGCAGCAGAGCTTGCCAAAGATATATACATACATGAACTCCCAGTGGCGGATTTACCTTTAGGCCTAGTAGGCCAGGGCCTAGGGCGGCCAGCTATTAAAATACACCATTTTAAGTTAAAAACGCTCGTTGCTGTCTATCAAAGGCGGCGGCGGAAGGGGCAAGCATCGTTCGTGCGTTTCCGTAAGTTCTGTCACACAATCCTGCTCGTGGACAAATTTTTCTGTGTCGACGGTACATAATTGTATATATCTTGTTCATTCACGGCAAGCACTTATGAAATAGGGGCGGCTTATACTACACGGCCTAGGGCGGCCAAGACTGTAAATCCGCCAATGTGAACTCCAAAAATAATACTCTCCTGGCGCCGTCGGGTAAAAAAAATATTATTTTCGCCGAAAACTATTATTAAATAACCTATTTGTATATTATGATTAAAAAGCGTGTTCATGACATTGAGTAGTTAACAGGTTGATATGACTTGAAATGCTAATATCTTACGTCAGGGCAACACACCTAGTGTTGCGGAGTCCAAGGTTACGTTAGCTCATAAATCACCTTGAAACCCCTACCTATTGCATATGTCGTATATGTCGCCAGACACACTGTAAAGTATGTCTAATATTATATACTTAGAATTAGGTACTTTTATTCAATTACTAGATCGGTCATTTACGAAATCCTTAGGAGAGGCCTGTGTCCAGCAGTGGACGTTATGCGGCTGGAATGATGACGATGATGATGATTTAATTAGAAGGAATGACGCTCCTTGTTCCACTTTATTCTGCCTATTATTAGACAGTCAAGAGAAAAACAGAAAGAATAGAAAGCTGTCGTGTAATTTCTTGTTCTGTTGCTATACAATTTAAATATGTGCGTTACAATAAATAGAAGAAGAAATTTGTTTTAATGAGAAGCAGAACTTTACCAAAAAAGGCTTATTTTTCTTGGTAGCTATTTAATCATTTCTATTTACGATCTTGTCTAAAGATCACGTCTTCAAAATCCTTCACTAGCTGCCGTAGTCATAAGAACATAAAAGAACCTCAACCTCAACGCCCACGATTCACATTTGTACGAGTAGTATATATTCATTCTGAAACTCGCATAAACAAGCCGTGTCTTTCAAATAAGATCCAAACAAAGCCGATGCGAGCATTCAAGTGAGCGAAAGCAAAAACGATGGAAAAATCTCCGCTATGAGACTAAAATCAAAAGATTCCAAAATAACCTCCCTCCACGGGGAGGCATTTAGTGGGAAGCGGGAAGCTTGCGGTCGATTTAGTGCCAGTTTAGTGCCGAGGAATGTTTACTATCGCCGTATAAATATCATGAAATCGCGCCTAGACTGTACTGATTTAACGATGGGTGAAGTAATTGATAGCAAATCAATCTTGCCCATCGTTTAGTCGGTTTTCTTAATATTGCTTGTGTTTTGTTTTTAACCGACTTCAAAAAAGAGGAGGTTTAGATTGATTAATTAATTTAGATGCATATTTTGTATATACATTTTTATAGTTAGTGTATAGTGTTATAGTTTCGTCATATCTGTCCGTCTGTCTGTTTACCCCGAAACTATAAGTACTAAAAAGCTGTAATTTCGCATGGGTACGTTATTCATTATGAATTTTTGAATTTTATTTATTATGAAACAACAAACAGTTACATTAAATAAAGTTCTTAACTATCTAACAGATAGGCCATACCCAAATTTTCCGGGGTCCAGTGGCGCCGCCATTTAAAATAAATCATTTAAAAGGAAACGGAGATATTATTCAAAATTGTGTCTTGGTCAAGCCCTAGATAACCCTTAAAACTATTTTATGAACTACTGTTTATAATTAAAAGTGCGAACGTGAAGCTTTTCTACGCACATTAGCTAAAAGTGGCCGTTTTTCGCAAATGTGCGTAGAAAAGCTTCACGTTCTCACTTTAAACTACAAAAAGTAGTTTAAAAAATACTTTGAATGGGTATCTAGAACTTGATCAAGACACAATTTTAAATGATATCTCCGTTTCCTTTTAAATGATTTATTTTAAATGGCGGCGCCACTGGACCCCGGAAAATTTGGGTATGGCCTTAATTATGCCAACAAAACGCTGACATAAAATCATGAAAAATACATTTTATATATAGTTCGGTCAATGAGTGCTTAAAAGGGGCATGTGGATGGAAAAGTCGAAAGCAGAAAGTTTGACTTAGGAACTTTGTTTGGACTAGTTGGAAATAAACATACTAAAAGTCCTTACCCCTCCGAGGTGAGCTCGCGGGGGGAGGGCACAAAGAAGGTCCCGTTTTTTGGTTTTTGCTTACATCTAGAAAACGGTGCGTCATACGAAATTTTGTTGTGCTACATAATGAATGCTGATAACATTTTCTACAACTTTGGCTTTTACACTTTTTATCTATCTCCAATTTTTGCCCCGCTATGAGCTTCAAAAATGATCGATTTTTAAAAATGTGTTCTACTCTCTGGGCGTGTTTGGATGACAAGCGTACGCCATGCCCTCGCCCAGCGCATGCCTTTCATTTCGTTTCCATCCCCATAGTTCAGGAATGGTCTTGCCCAAGCTAAGTCTGGACCTGATGGTAAGTAACAACATAAGCCCGAAGCATCTTGATAGATATTATTGAGAGTTTTAGTAAACTGTTTTCGCCTTTACCTCGTGGAGGTACCTACTCCCAGCAATGTTATTTTTTAATAGTGTGCGGATGTTTTTATAGTGGGTGAGCAATAAGAAATGATTTTCATAAATTCGTATTTTTACAATGTACTACAGAGTGGGAGTCAATTTTTTTTCTTCTTGGCTAACCCATCGTGTATGTAGCTAAACACCATTTTTGGATTTAGGGATCCGTTTCTGAAATATTTGGTATTATAATGTAAATAATTGAAGAGTCAATTATCCCCTCTCTATCTGCTAAACAGTTATACATGGACTTGAGAAAAAATCACAGCAGTAGAATATATAACGAAGATTAAAGAAAATTAACTATTTGAAAAGAAAAATGTCATACAAATCCTATAATGCGAAAGTGAGTTTGTACATTTGTTTGTTTGTTACCTCTTCACGCTTAAACTACTGAACCGATTTGGATGAAATTTGCTATAGATATAGTTTGAGACTCGGGGAAGGACAAAGGGTACTCTTTATCCCGAAATTCCCACGGGGAGCAAATCCCGCGGGTACAGCTCGTTCAATATACGACGTTTTTAGTGGCGTGAACCCAAAGACAGCAATCGCAACTACGGAGGCCTACATTGCGCGGGGCCCGACATGCATTTGGCTGGTTTTTTTATGTATGTTCTCCGATTTCTCGAAGACACCTAGAATTTGAAAAAGCCTTTTTTGCTTTGAATGGGCATATTTGGTGGTCCCATCGAAATTTTATCTAAATCGGTTGTGTGATTTGGTGTGGAAGTCTTCTTCTTCACCTTCTTATCTTTACTTTTGAATAATTATATCTGTTAGCGTCTATTATGTGCAATATAATAAACATACTTAATGTGTATAAATAAGATGCGTAGATACTTAATGGCCTCTTTTTCAAATACCGTATAGTATACTTATTATTTTTTATATTGTTTAGTACTAATTATATAGGTACTTTTCTAGGTACAAAACGGTAAACCATTGCGTAGTAAGCCAATTGTAGGTTTGTGGATAAAGATACTGTTGCACAAACTTCAACAATGCTGTGAAAAAAGACACACCAGTACCAACGTTCTTCCATGGCTGACAGCAAATATACCTATCCTACTAATATTATAAATGCGAAAGTAAGTTTGTATATTTGTTTGATTGTTATCTCTTCACGCTTAAACTACTGAACTGATTTGAATGAAGTTTGAGACTCGGGGAAGGACATAGGGTACTCTTTATCCCGAATTTCCACGGGGAGCGAAGCCCGCGGGTACAGCTAGTTATAAATAAATAAACGTACTTACGTATATACATATAGGTACACGAAATTTACCGATAGCGGTAAACAATGTAAGTACTTGTCATTATTGTAAAAAGCTACTTCATACAATCAAGATTCGGGTAAAAATCTAAACTATTATTTATTCTGTGATAAAAAACATAATCTTAGGTAATAGTCGTAGATATGTGCATCAATTGTATTTTTATTTTCTCTGAGTTACATATAGCTACCTATTCCAATTACCTGCAATATTACTTGAGACAGAGTCCAACGCAGCAGAAATGAAGATACAGAATAACAGGGCGATGTATATTGAAAAAATATGTCAATTCAGTAGCGGAATTAGATCACACATGGCAATTTGAAATTCCATAAATATTTGCGCGTCAATACCATCAATGTAAAATGAGCCAGTTGCGTGCTTCTCGGGTCCCGACTCCCGAATAAATGATGAGTTATGATCGAGCGTAACCAAAGGTAGAAACCCGGACTAGCCACCAGAACAATGTGATTGCCATAGATTTATAGTGAACATAGATGAGTTTCCGATATGCAAAACCGAGATTTGTATATAAAAGCACAAAATCGTGGTACGGGAGAAAAAAAAACTAAGGCTGGATTTAACCTAACTTTTATTCTAAGAATAACGCATAATCTTAGATAGTTATGTCAAACTTGTATGGAGTTTTGACATTACTATCGGAGAGTAAGAGTTATTCATGGGTTATTCTTCGAATCAAATAGCTAGATTTTGAGGAAATACTGTTCAAGTTACAAGTACGCATGTTTTCTTGTAAAAAATTGGGCTTTAGAGCAGCAACGATGTGGAGAGATTCTTGTTACAATACAGAGCATATTTTAAATACAACTACGAATTTTAATTAAAAACAAAGCTGCATGACTGTGGTTTGTCAGGATCGTAGCAAGTGGAGGTCCATAGTCACTACCTAACCCTGTGGAAAACAGGGGTGATGTTATGTATGTATGTGTGTATAATTTCTTTAACAATTAATAAAAATTTGTGTAATCTGTAAGTTCTGTAACCCTACGCTGGTCTGTTTGCCAAAAATGTCAATGACGTCAGCCTGGTAAGATATAGAGGGACCCGGGGCTCGTCCACCGGGACCAAACGAATGTTCCGTACATCAAACAATTCCACGTCGAACACTAACACGGTTTGCCTTTTACGTAATTTCGTAGGTGGGGTGAACGTGTCATACACGTGCGCGCTCGTAAAATAAAATGTATTCCTATTTCTGAAGCTGTTATATAAAAATAAAAGATAGGATTTACTTTAAGAGTAAGTTTATTGTATAATAAGAAATAAACATGAATAAGATAAACTTCTAAAAGCGTGTAAAATTGTGATAAAAAATTGTTATGATTTGTAAGATAAGTAGACATTTAGTATACTTATTGCGTATGTATTTTGAAGTATCACATTTTTATATGTATGCATAAATATAAAATAGTCACCTAGTACCCACAATAATTATTTATTTCAGACTCTCATATACATCCATATAACATTTTACACACAGTGCTAGTATTTAGTATTAAAACTAGAACAACTTTAATACAAATAAAATTGACTTGTTATTTATTAGTGTAGATTTAAGCATATAATGACTTTTGATTAGTATGCTCTTATTATCTATAATCAATAAGTAAATTTTGGGATTCCACCGCCAGCAGCTCAGTGTGAACTTGCCTAAAGCCTCCCAAAGTACTGCCACTGCCTCGTGACTGTATGCATATTGCATATGGAATGCTGCCGGCGCCGGATTCAATATGCAAACCGGCTCTCATGCTGTTATCATCTGCAATCGAGAGGCACTGTGCTTTATCGCTCGATTTAAAATCTGGTTCACATTCCCTTGAAAGCACCTTCTCTCTAAGGACCACGCCTGTTTCACACATATTTAAATTTGAATACATCATTACAAGTAAAAAGGAAGGGGTTTTTCCTGTAAGTAAATCTTTCACAGGAAGTGTTTCAACCTAGGATACTTTTCTTTGGCCAATGTAATTAATATGCAGTTAAAACAAGTGTTTTACGTGATGATAATTTTATGAATGACAAGTACATACACAAGGAGTTTACCAGTGAGAACATTTTGTGAGTTACATGAAGGGTATTTTAAACTACAATTAGACAATCTAATAGTACCTAACATGGGCTCTGAAGTTTCTTAAAAAATTGCGCAGTGGTAACAAAAAGCTCCATACTATAATACAGTGTATTTCAGAAACAATGCTATTCACTACAGGTCAGGTCCATAGCATTGATCATACTTGCGGCGTGATCGTAGATGATCTACGGTGCTACGAGTGCTACAAAACAACGTAGCATCACGCTACGACACAATACCGGTTTGTTCTTATATAATAAATCTATTAATATTTTAATCATAGGTATAGATTGCTTTAGTCAAAAAATTCCGTTCAAGACAAACACGATTTAAAATTAACCTTTCTTTATAGCGTAAAAGATTTTTTAATTACTGCTACAATTTCACAGACTTAATTATGTAGCGGCACAGAATTCGATATCTATTGAACAGCGCTCCATTATTGTCCGTAAAGCTGAATTGTGTCTTTATAACCTCCAATAGAACGATTAAATTACAGAGGGGCGCCTACAAAGGGCCTCCCCCAATCCAATATCTTCGGAAGAGAATTTGCGATTTTCCTCTCTCGTTCAGCCAGAGTCCCGTAGGATAAGAGTAAAATATTCAAGTTCTCAGGTTCGATGTTATGGAGTCTGGATATGTAAACTGTCGCGTATTTAAACTTTCATTTGGTCACGAAGATATTGACGTCTCCTTTCTTTTAGTATTTTTTTTTACATACATACATACATACTATGACGTCTTTATCCCTAATGGGGCAGACAGAGCATTTTGGGTCTTGCGGCTCTAAGCAGAGCCCAGAGTCGCAAGACCCAAAAGCCACTTTTAGCGTCATTGTGGGCGAGAAGATGAAAAGCAATCAATACAGTGATGGGTTGCTAGCCGCATCGCCTGTTAACATGATTCATATTTTCGCCCATTCCCTCGTTATTCCATATTTTTTTTATTAAATGTAAAATAACTAGGAACTAGTAAGAGTGTTATTAACTACATTTTTAATTGTTAAAAAAATCTAAAACTTAAAATACTAAATTTTAAAATGAGTCTTAGTCCATTAAATACTAAATTTTAAAAATAATTTGAAAATTTTTTGTAGTCCACGTAATATTGGCCAAACACAAAATTTACCGCAGTTGCATCAATGTGACCACAAAAGATAAGAATCAATAGTCAGAAACCTTGCAATAACAAAGTGGCAAAATAACATGCGACTAGCATGCCTCGAGCAGCAGCAAACGGTTCAATAGAAAAGTTTTAATTGCACCTATCCGACTACTTTACGCCAATTGAGATCGCTGCATTTGTTCCTGTCATTCAAGTCATAACACAAGTCTTGAGCTTACTTTGGGGCTAGCTCAATCAGTGTAATATGTCAATATATATTTATTTAAGTGAAGAAGTGCCGAATTAATTCAACACGTTCAATTTTTTTTGTAACTGTATTTTTTACGGTTCCGTACCCAAAGGGTAAAAACGGGACACTATTACTAAAACTCCGCCGTCCGTCTGTCTGTCACCAGCTTAGATCAGAAATACAGGACAAATTTTGTTACAAAATATTCTGCCGTTTTTGTTCGCACCAAAAACGGCACCAACGTAGTTTACCAGGCCGTATTTAATGAAACGTGATAGCCAGACTGTTGAAACTTTCACAAATGATGTAGGTCTTTTGCCGCTATAAAAACTGCTAAAAATAGAATAAAACAAATATTTAAGTGGAGCTCCCATACAACTGATACAACAAATTTAATTTAACTCGATGCCTCCCATAATTAAAAAAAAACTTATTCCACTTTCATGGAATCATATGAAATCCATTTTCACGTCAAAATTTAAATATAATTTGCGAAGTATTAATTACAAGAATAAATCTGGCCTGACCGTAGAAGCCTCTCATCCAGGCAATTACATTTTAATTAGATTCCCAGTAATCTCATCATCCAGATTAAACAAAGTCTTTTTGAAAACAACGTTTAACATGAATGAGGGACGGTTGAAGAGTACATAACATCAATTATGTCAGTATCTACAAAAGCGAGTACTTATTTCGGGCTTAAATAAATAATGTAGCAGTGTACCACGTTATTTGTGGAACGACGGAGTTTAAACGAGTTTATTCTCATGATATGAACTTCAAAATTTAGGACTCAGGTGCTACTTGCGTATGCAAAATTACATTTACATATTTTAGGACGGTCCTAACAGCTGTTATATACATGAGGTTGTTACACGATCGTAAAGTTATAAACTAGAGTTTTTAGTGACCAAGTTTAACATTTAACACATTTGAAATTACTATAACATGGGATTGTTCTTAAGATATACTTAGGTAGTCATGATTATAAACATCCAATGTCAAGTCTATAAAATTTTGTGGATTCTCCATGTGAAAGCCTAACTAGTCCTACTAATATTATAAATGCGAAAGTAAGTTTGTATATTTGTTTGTTTGTTTGTTACCACTTCACGCTTCTCCCACTGAACCTGAATTTTGAAGTTTGATACCCAGGGAAAGACATAGGATAGTATTTATTCCGAAATTCCCATTTGGAGCGAAGCCCACGGGTACAGACAGAAACTTGCAAAAAAGTGGATAATCGAAAACCAAGTGAACAGACAGAGTCGGAAATACAATTGAATAAACACGAAAAGAAAATATGTTCTCATACGTCTAGAAAAGTAAGTGGACATTTAAGTTATAAGAATTATAAAGCAAATGAAAACCAGCAAATAAGGACTTTCAGCAAACATATTATATAAATAAAGAGTCGAAAAGATGAATGTGTTTACGTGACTGCGATACTAAGAAGCTCCTGAAGTTGTTAATGTGATATATCGGCTGCTTGTGATCGCTATTCGTATGAAATATGACTAAGTATGTTTAGCGTTTAATTTATAGTCTCGTCTAACACACCCCTGCGAAGTTTCATCAGGGCGTCATTAGGTATACAGGTCACACTCACATTGTCACACTGGAAGTCCCAGATTCGATCCCCGGTTAGGTCAAAATGGAAAATGAACTTTTTCAGATTGACTTGGGTCTTAAATATTTATATATATAAATGTATTTGTTTTAAAATATACTATCGTTGATTTAGTATCACATAATACAAGTCTCGAACTTACTTTAGGGCTAATCTGTGTGATTTGTCAGTATATATTTATTTATTTATATTTAGTGCCTTGTGGTGTCCGGCAGAGTAGAATAGGGCCACTTCAAATCCTCCCGTATATGTCGAGGCGACTTAGGAAATACAAGCTAAACAAAGCCTATAAACATCAATGACTTCTCCAACCCGTCATGCAAGAGAGGCTTGTGCTGCTGCAGTGGAAATAAAAAGACCTGATGATGATGATGATTTATTTATTTATAGGTATTACAATATCGGCAATTCGTTCAGAAGCTTAGCGGTTCCCTGACTCATAAACCACGTTAATAATCATATATTCATACATCTAACCTGTCTCATAAAACAGGCTATACTAAGGCTATAAAGATGCTTTGACAGTCATAAACATTAGCCCTCAAAGGCGGCAGAATTTCTTCGTGGAAATGTGTCAAGTCGTCATACGTCACGAGGTGTGTGATGCGTGGCGCTTGAATAATGGGATTATGTTATGTTATAACACACCCAGAGGTGCTATTTTTCAAATGCGGAGTCACTACACGAACGTTTTTTTTGTATGGAAAAACCATTCGTTTAGGTTACTCCGCGTTTCAAAAATAGCACTTCTGACGTGGCACTCCTGGCAGTACGTGCGGATAATGGATGCTATAGCAGAGGCCTTTACGTAGGGTATGTTTCTCAATCCGCTTTTTACCAACAACTCAAATGTAACACTTTTTTCTAAACGTCAAAACAAACATTTTCTATGGGATTTGTATAATATAAAGAATAATGACGTTATCGAGTTAAATAGCGCTCTTAATATCAGTTTTTTCGTAATAATAAATCGAAAATTACATTAAAAATGGATATGATTAATAAAAAGTGACATTATTTTGTGACGTTTTATTCTATTAACAGTAATGAATAATTAATTTTTGATCTAAAGAACTCGCGAATTCTTTTAGAAACTTGCGGTTCCATGACTCATAAATCATAAATAACGTTAATAATAATATAATCATAAACAACGTTAATAATCATATATTCATAAAACAACATCTAACCTGTCTCATAAAACAGGCTCCACTAAAGCTATACAGATGACAGCTATAAACATTGGCCCTCAAAGGCGGCAGAATTTCTTCGTGGAAATGAGGCAAGTCGTCAGACGTCACCAGGTGTTTGATGCGTGGCGCTTGAATGATGGGATTATGTCATGTATGACACATTTAGTCGTGGTACTCTCGTGGCAGTACGTGCGGTTATTGGATGCTATAGCAGAGGCCTGTACGTAGGGCACGTGTCTCAATCTGCTATTTTCCAACTCAAATCAATAAACATTGAAAATAAACATTTTCTATGGGATTTGTATGAAATAAAGAATAATGACGTTATCGAGTTAAATAGCGCTCTATCAGTTTTTTCGTAATAATAAATCTATATTTACATTGAAAATGGATATGATTATTAAAAAGTGACATAATTTTGTGACGTTTTATTCTATCAACAGTACCAAATAATTTATTTTTGACCCAGGAAACTCCCTAATTCTTTTAGAAGCCTAGCGGTTCCCTGACTCATAAACAACGTAATATTCACAAACATCTAACCTGTCTCATAAACAGGCTCAACTAAAGCTATAAAGATGTTTTGACAGCTATAAACATTAGCCCTCAAAGGCGGCAGAATTTCTTCGTGGAAATGTGTCAAGTCGTCAGAGGTCACGAGGTGTGTGATGCGTGGCGCTTGAATGATGGGATTATGTTATGACACACCCAGACGCGGCGCTCGTGGCAGTACGTGCGGATAATGGATGCTACAGAGGCCTTTACGTAGGACACGTGCCTCAATCTGCTATTTTTCAACTTAAATTAGATAGTTTTTTCTAAACTCAGAATAAACATTATCTACGGGATGAAATACAGGCAGATGACGTCATCGTTTCTTGGAGTCAAATAAATCTAATCATTATCATCATCATAATTTAAGAGCGTTGCTCTTGTCGGTGGCGTTTAGTTTTTATCTAATATCACGTGGATATGATCATGATAAGTGACATTTTATTTTCTAATCTTAGATAAATATATTATACCAGCTTTTACATTCGGCTTAGCGTACATCCGTTCACATGTGTAGTGGCATGCAAATAATTACTTCGATCCGTACATTCCAGTTTAAACATGAAGGACGGAAAGCAAACTGCCTGTTCGTTTTAAATAAACAAACAAGCAAACGCACTTTGTGTTATCTTACTCGTATATATTCGTCCATGATATATAATTACGTCGATCCGTCTTGCTTATAATAATTTAATTTAATAACTGGGTATTATTTTGAGACTGCATTTCAGTTATAGTAGATCTTTAGAATTCGCCAAATTATTTAATTGTAAAAACAGTATTATTTACCTCTGATTATAGCGACTCACCGAAATCCAAATAAACTCTTTGAGGTTTTCGTGGCTCGGTTTCATTTCTGTACCTATACTTTTGAATTTAGAATAAATTATTTAAAAAAAAGTCATGTCACCACGACTTATTTCATGTGAATGATAGCTAATGAACACATTCGACGCGGCACTAAGTGCAGATAAAAAACTACACAGTAAAAAATGTTAGGTCTATAGCAGTGGCTTGTACCGCGACAGAAAATTTTCCTCGAAGAAATTTTACTTTACTTAAAAAGTATTTAAGTATACTTATGTTGACTTCTTTTATTTCGTATACACCTGCCCCACACACGTTACACACCCGTGGTTGACGTTAACTTTTTACTTTTTTTTTGAGATAGTGATTGAGTCGTATATCATAACCCACAATGTTAGTGGTTATTTAGGTATTTAGCTCCATATTCATAAAAATATCTGTTTACCTAAATCAGCATATAAGATTGACAGAAAATTAAGAAGTACTTACTCCCTAAATTAGCAATTTTATATATCTATATACTTACTTACATCATAACAGATTTTTTAAATTGCGGATGTTTTATAAATATCGCGACTATTCTTTTATCAAAATTGTTGGTAAATAAATTAATAATGAATTTAAAAAGCGACAATATAGCATTGAATATAATTATTGTTCAAAACGACAAACCGACTTTACCCCCAAACTCCCCAATCACCTCGCAAGTACACCCTAAATAAAAAAAAGGAATTATTCAAATTGGTCCACTCATCTTCGAATAATCAAAACACATACATAAAAAAATAAAATTCCACCTTTTTTGAAAGTGGGTTACAAACGAAATACCGTCCACTAGAGTAAATCCCAGGATTATCGGGTGCCGGCAATTACCGGGGCGATCGGTGGATCGAATGCACCCTCGTCACTTCGACAGCCGCGACACTTTGCCAATGAGAAATACCTTTGTCGAATACGTACCTACTTTTTGGTTTTAATTGAATACTGGGATTATATCAAAACTTTTTGCTTTACCACTGTTGCTGGCAACACAAAGTTTTATTTCTTTTAGTTTTTGTTATGTTGTCATTCGTAATTGAACGATTGTATGCCCTCTCTTCTACACAAGATCTCTGTATGTGCGGACGTGTCCGCGTGCCCTTGGTGAGAAATAAATACTATTCAGCAAGCTTGGACTCTTATTTACATCCAGCTTCATCATCAACAGACTGCTGCTAACAACCATCTAAGAGAAAAACATAAATACACAAACACTAAAAAACACAGGAAAGTTTTTATTTTCTTCCTACCAATCTTTAGGTACTTAAATGGAGAAGACAGTGCGTAGTGAAGAAAGCAGCGACAGTACAGCACTGAACAATTTCGGAAATACCTCTTTCTTTGATTTTTGTGGAAAAATCTTTGTGGAGTATGATGATTTTTATTCAGGCCCTATTACAAGTAACAGCATCAGGCCAAAAGCAAGTAGATATAACTTTAATGATCAAACTTTAGCTAAATTTAAACTGTGAGTACCTATAATCTTAAACGGCAACAATAAGTCGCACAGAGCTTTTCTTTCTATTTTGGAATCGTTTTCGTCATAAGTACATTTTCATCAATCCTCGACGCCTCGAGTCGTGATTGAGGACCGCCACTTAGTCACGTCGAGAAGGAATTCACGATCATCTTATGGTTATTATTGAATTGTATTTTACCTACCTACCTCCTTCCTACATTTTACATTTCATCACAAATCTGCTTTCACAACAATACTATTTTATTCATCTTATAGAATCTTGTCTCTGTTTGAAAGGCTAGGGCACAAACTAGGAACAATTTTTAGACACTATTAAAAGGAGTTAACGGGCTACTCACGTACAGAGTCAGCTACTGGTTTCAACCTCATCTGGAGGTCTTCTTCAGGACGAATGAGTGTTTCGTGAGCCGGTGCGATGTACGGGATTCGCCCTGATGAAGAACTCTGGATGAGGTCGAAACATGTCTGCGATTCGCTGACTATACAAGATCAACCCGTAAACTCATTTTAATAATGTTGTTTAAATCTCATTTTAATAATAATTGTTAGTTTTAATCAAAAAATTCTATTTAGACTATGAAAAGAAATACTACACATCCGATTATATAGGCGAACTAATCATTACAAAACTAAATTACATTGATTTTAATGTGTGATTCTTGACTCCCTGGTCGAGATAAGTGGGAGGAAGAGACCTTTGCCAAGCAACCATCTACCCGCTCTTAGTAAGTACACGTTTGTAAAGTTGACATCAATATCCATAACATGTTTTGAACTTGTGAAGTCATAAAAAGTAGATAAGTATCTACCATGGAATTGTATCTACGATAATGTTTTTTGGTAAATTATCTATGAACGCAGATAAAAACTTTTTTTTATATTATTATTATACTACCTATTTGCAGGAACAGGTTCAATCTGAAGCTGCGATTAGTACAGAGATTAGGGGCATTTAAAACTTGGCGAGAACTTTCTTGGACAAGATCTACTGCGGCTCAGCCTTAAAGTTGTAACCAGTTGGGACACTAGATGGAAACTTTCAGTTGTTGGATTTCTGTGGTGGTTTGCATTACATTCCTTAGGGAGAGTGTTAATTGGCTAAACTGTCGAGATATTATAATGCAATCAAAAAGGTGCAAATACGTTTTTGCTTATTTTGGTGATTTTGGTTTAGCGTGGGTTTAGCCGAAGAACCAAGGACCACGAAAAACGTGCCTTAAATATTGATTGATGCTATAAGTTGCACAGCAGAGGTGCTATCTACATTGGTATTATTTGTGGAATACGTCAAAATTTTGCAAAAATTGCTTATATTTTTTGTAGAGGGGTATGTAATGTAGGTAATTTGTGCTACCCACATATTGGGCTAAGTACCACTACTACCTAATGAGTTGTTAATAAGATACAAGTGCACACCCGAAAAAATTAACGTGTACAAAACATTTTTAAGTTAGCACAGTGGTCTTTAGTGCCTTTCGTAGTTTAAAATAACGAGCGCCCTGCGCGAAGGGGCGCTGCAGCGCTGCTGAATTTTTTATTAGAACGGGCCCGTTTGGAACTTTTGACCCCTAGTCCCCTACTAAAATAATAAATAGTTTCACTACTATCACATGTACTGTTACTTTTGTGTCATCATAAAAAACTAACGCGGCATATGAATACTAGGAAACGATCGCTACTGCCAGCATTTCGTAGAAGAATGGAGGAAAGGCTTTTGTTCATTAATACCATAATTATATTCTCGTTAAAAAACCTCAGGCCAGTAATCGTTTTTATAACGTTGTCTAAAAATCCTGTCTCCTATCTTTGTATTAACGTTCATTAAAATGGAGACAAATCTTTGTGTGTTTAATTTTTGCAAAAAGCTTACCTATATACCTACTTAACATAACTTAACGTAAATATTTTGCTCCAGAATATCGTAGTATTAAACTTGTTCTTTTTTCATTTGTATAATTTTTTCTCAGCTATCTTAACAGCGCTGTACATTTGAGTAACAGTAGAAATAAGCTTTTAAAAGTATTCGTAATTTGCTTGAGTGCCTCTCAGAATTACCTCTTTGAGCTGGAAAAATGCAAAAATTTCTTATTGCTAAATATTTTCGAACTCACTTGGTTCAATTAAGTATAAATAACGAAAAGGAAAAGTGTTAAAAAGTGTTTTTTGGAATGAGTGTAAGTGTAACTATACAAAACAAAACTACAATAGAACTCAATGAAAACGATTCTTTTTGTTAATTTCTTCCAAACCGAACGGGCTGAATCAGTCTCTGCTCCGAGTTAGTCTCGAATGGTTTTAAACGCAAGCCGTCTTATTATAAAACGCAGACTAACTTTAAACCACTATCCATAAACCACAAAGATTTAAACCACTATCCGACCAAATTAAGTTGATATTTTCAGACAAGACAGTGGAATATTACTAGCTGTCAACTTGATTTAGTCGGATAATAGTTTAAGCCTAGTAACAAAGTTAGTTTTCGTTTTATAATAAGACGGAAGTAGTCTATGTAGCAACTCATCTTAAACGCTCATTGTCTAAATTACATTTCATTACAGAAATTTGAATTTAGATCAGACAAACAAGACTGACGAACTCAACACGATTCAAACCACATCCACAATAATATACATCCACGTGTTAACTAACGCTAGAACAAGTAATCTCGACAAGTTATTAGTTTAGGGCTGGAGTCTACAATATTCACGTTAGATGGAGCTGTGTGAAGGTAATCACTTTAATCGCATATTCAGCTCACCTCTGACAGCTCTTGTAGAGCATGTATACGACGTAGGTAATTAAGATATATTGAGTTTAACTACCGTGGAGGGTTAAGTTTACCTAGGAACTGTCCAAGAAGTGAACATCTCAATACATATATGAAACGTTAAGGGTTGTACCGAAGTACAAAATCTAGAGATGACTGAAAATTCTGTACATGACTGTTCTACGCGTCAACTCGTAAATAGGGTGACTTTTATAATATTTTTTTTAGGTATTTGCAATACATACTATAGGTACATTTCACAAATAAGGTAGTTAACTATTACATAGCATTACGCATATTCTTTTATTCCATGCAAACACTATTTTCTCTTGCGGATTCTATTTTATTCTTAATAGATACCTACTAAGATCTTTGTCAAATTGTTCTATGAAAAAAGTTTATTTATCAGCTTCGTTTATATCTGAAAAAATACATAATTCTAATAATAAATATTGCTTCTAATATAAATTCACTGAGTTCATACATCAAGTCAAATTAATAATTGTTTCATGTTCTGAGTCCACACTGAGTAGCCCACGTCACCGGATACTGTAATTGAGAGCAATAATGTTGGAATATGATGCGCGGCTCATGGTCACAAGTCACAACTCAATATAAACCTAACTCTAGAAATATACGAGCAGACAAATATATAAACAAAACAAATCGAAATTTTGAAGCACTTTGTGGAAATGGATGTATTCCTTAATTCGCTGGTTTCCAACAAAGCGAATCAGATCCTTTTTCTAAACGTCAAAACAAACATTGCCTATGGGATTTGTGTGAAATAGCATGTCATGACGTCGTACTTTCTTGGATTCAAATAGCGCTTCTATTATCAGTTTTTCTGCAATAATAAATATAAAACACGTTGAAAATGGATGTGATTAGTGACACGTGACATTATTTTGTAACGTTTTATTCCCATAGCAATACAAAACCATTTTGACCCTGGAAACGACCCAATTATTGACAAAAAGCCTTGGTGGAGTAGTTCTCAAGCAGATAGAAAGCACTCAAGCCTAATCCATAAATTGGCCATTACCTAACTTACAAACGTTCACTATTTGTGATCCCCGTTTTCTATGTATTTTCTTCCGTTTTCTATTTCTTTAGGACTAGCCCAATTAGTGCGATTTGTCTTTATCTATTTATTTTATTTATTTACCTTTACTACATCTTGAGACCCTAAATTCTATTTCATAATCCATATGAAATGAAACTCGTTACATTAACTTCAATTAGGTGCGGATATTTTTAAACGTGGATGTATGCTCTCCGGACGAACCTTCGTGGTTTTTGGATGGCATAAAAAAATGTATGTTACTATTTGAAAATAAATAAATTAAAAAAAAATATATGACATTTAGTCATTCTGATACTGTGCATGTTTTGATTACTTTTGATATTAGACTTTAAGCGATTGAAAGTACCAGAGGGTTAAATAAGCATGTGATATTTTAATGCCTGGTATCATATTAACTGCCTTGATAGTAACTGTCGGAGAGTTATTAACGGAATTATGGTTATTTTTATTATCCTACCCATTTATTTATTTATTGGAAAACTAAATGTCTTCTAAATCCATAATTTTTCAAAACTAAAAACGGACTTCACTCCCAAACTACACAACCGATTTTAATAAAATTTATATGGGACCACTTCGCGAGCATACCCTTTCAAAGAAAAAGAATTTTTCAAGTCGGCTGAGGTGTCTTCGAATAATAGGTGATAATCGGTGAACATACATAAAAAAAGTCGCTAAGAATTGATAACCTCTTCCTTTTTTTAAAGTCGGTTAAAAATAAGCAGAGCTTACTTTCTATATTTACCACTTTTAACTTCTCGAATCCCAGATGGTATTTCTTAATGCGATCCGGCTTTTACGAGGGTACAAAAAGCGCGGGGTAAATGATCAAAAAGATAAATTCTGCTAAAAGTAAGGGGAGTAAAAAGTAAAAACTTACGCAGTAATTTTTTTTTATGTCTATGGTAAAAACTATATACCTAAGTCAGTGCGTGTTTCAAATTACCGTTGCTTTTAAAATCGGGTTAACTCTGTTAAACAGGGTTTGCAAAAGCAGGGTCACAGTCGTAAGCAGTTCTGACAACATTTGTTTTAGACCCTCAGCTGAGCCGTACCTGTCGATTTGCATATTCACCGTAACGATGACACAGGCCCTACTTTCACGGCTTAAAATTGCTCGCAATTGGATTTTAGGTGCCATATCATCAGTATATTTATCAAAGGAACAAAAGGCGCGCACAGCTGAGCAATCAAACTCGTCATCCTGTTCTGTGAACTGCTGATAAATCTGCATTTACGTACTTGTAAATTAATCACGTGGTTATCCCTTAAGGAGTAATCACAGTCCAGGGGCATTGATTATATAATAAAACTCCTAAGGTCCTGCGCTATATGCGTCCCCGTTCCCCAGCCTCGTCCTTATAGAGCAACTGCAGGCGCCTGCAGCTGCCCGCTCAACACCCTCCACAAGGCGAGAACGGGGGAGAGGTGCGAGGGCGGGGATCAGTCCCGGTTCCCGTATATAATACTTATATTACTTCTATCATCAGGTTGTTTTGTCTCCACTACAGGAGCACGACCCTCTCTGTACTACCAGAGCCATACTTGGCCAGAGCAGCCAGAGGATTTGGCCTACACTCTCCTCGTTGGCCAGACGTGTTGGAGAGGTCTCATTGATGTTTATAAGCTTTGTTTAGCTTGTATTTCCTAAGTCGCCTTCTACGACATCCACGGAAGGTCTTGGCGTGGCCCTATTCTACTCTGCCGGATACCACACGGCAATACGGCCTTCTAGTATAAAGATTTTAAATTTCAGAATGTCGTTTATCCCACAAGGAAATTTTACTAGGTTGTCTTTCTGATACGGAGCGGATATAATAAGACAGGATGTAAGTGGAAAAGAAAATCCAAATAACGCCTGTTTCGTTAATCGCGTTTTACGATCTGAAAGCAGGTAGGTACATTCTATCAGCATGACAGTTAGAAAAAGCAAAGGTGCAACCATAGCATATATCACCAGTTGTGTTTATCGAGCACTATCATCCATCAACATGTTAAACTGCGCAATAAAAACAATTATGTTTGTATTTACTTGTAAGTTAGTTAATTAGGTATAAGTACTGCACCCACATTGCTTTGAATTAATTTTTCTTTACCCAAAGTTTGTCTGGAAGACATTGCATTTAGTGATAAGCCCGTCTTTGTGCCAACATTGTTACTTTTATTGTAATCTTTGTGTGTTTATGCTTTTCGTGTGTGTAAGTGTCTTACACTAGTGTCAGATTTTTCAAGCTGGCTTAAGACATATCTGACATAGTTTTTATTACAGTGCAATAATAGTACATTATGGTACTAGTGTGTAACATTGGTGATTACCTCCGTGGCGCCATTGAGACCCGAGCCGTAGGCGAGGGTCTTAAGAGAGCCAAGGACGGTAATCATCAATACACACGTGTATCATACAACGTTTTTCAACACACTTGTGAATAAAATAACAATAAAATATTTTTTTTATTTTGCGGTCTCATCTATAACTCACTAGTGAGTTATAGCAATGAAAAAGTCACAGTTTGATTATGGGTGTCATTATGTGCCTAATTGCGGTAACCATAGAGCCACTTTATGAGCAAGTGTGTTGAAAAGTATTGTATTTGTATTGTAATGAGCGGAATGGCATAATCCGTCGCGCGATATAAACTTTATCTGCGTTTATCAAGAGTGCCATGCTAGGGGCTGAAATTAAAAACTATGTAGTAACGTGGGGTAGGTATAAATGAACTTACGGAGTGTAACCGGCGGGCCGCGTCGTGTATGGACAGTATGTGCGTGATCTTGTACTTGTCCAGCTGCACGGGATCCTTGGAGTCTCTGTAGTTGCCCACGTACAGCCCGTGGAGGACCTGGGGACAAACACTTGCATTATTTATCTACTATTTTTTTATGTTTTTCGTGTGTAAGTGGCCAACTCTCGAGTCAGATTTTTCAGGCTGCCTAAAGACATCTGAAACGTAGCTTGACGACTTGTCATACAAATGTGACAGCCGGATCCAACGGCTTATACGTGCCTTTCGAAGCACGAGGAGCTCAAGAAATTAGAATGCCACTTGTGGTCACCCATCCAAGTGCGGACCACGCACGGTGTCGCTTTACTTGCGAAAGCGCTAGTAATGCGCACTCCCACTGGGCCACCAAGCTCCAACTAACTGCTTATGGTATGTATTCGATTAACTTGTCAACAGTGCTCTTATTTCAAATTGGCAAGGTTAATATGAGGAAAAAATACCTCGATAGTCCGGGGCGTAAAATGCGAATAAGTTATGTAAGTATGTGTAGTTTGCGCCGTTTACCTAGTTGTAGCGTATAATATGCCACGTAAACATAAACATACAGGATTACTATGGTAGGTCGATCTACATGCGGTCTTACGAAGTGTTAGATTTGGTCAAAACAAACAGTTACCCTTTTTCTTAAGCAAAATAAAGTTGGCAGTTTCAGAGATATATTAGACATTTTAGCTTGTTCAAAAACCCACCTTGACTTTGACGACGGTTTTAGGTTGTGTTTTTTATTTTAGCATTTTAATCCAGTGATGTTAATGATGGTTTAGAGAAAACACACAGTAAAAAAAAATCTAGGTCTATGGAGTAAACCAAACCATTTCGGCACCAAAACCATAAATTTTTACCACAAACAGCTAAAATTCTTCACACATGATCACATGATAAAGATCATAAGTCGATAATGAGATCAACAGCACTGCCACGTTGACATCATCATTGAAATCGACATACTTACTGAGAACAACTCGAGAGTGACGCTAGGTAGATTTGGTTTTAGTCTAGTAAACACATGAAAAAACAAATACTCAGGCTACTCTAGCCAGGTATGGCTTTGCAAGTACACATAGAATCGTGCTTCTGAGGGTGGAGACAAAAGAAACCTGATGATGATGTATAGTATGTAAAAATCATACTTACAATAACAACTATAAGGTATACTTATTTAATTAATTTTCCTAAATATTCAAATTATAATAAAGACAAAACCTTTAACCGAAAAGCAATTTTAGCCCCAAATCTTAGCGATCCAGCGCAAATTCTTCAGCTAACCCTTTTCAACTTCAATTTACTTAAGTGGGTATTAAGAGAACCCGGGAACATGTTTATGTTTTGATAGCAGTTAATAACAGGGTCTCTCCAGTACTAGGTACTGCGTAGGGGTAAATATCTGATTGGTATCTTTAATCAAACCATTTGGTATGTATGTATACGGGTCACGAATCTACTTTTTTGTAGGTTTACCTACATCGGGACTTTATTGATTTATCGATCCACAAAATATATTTACCACTATTGAAAATAGGACTCTTTGTAAAAAAAAATATCTCTATGTTATCACGTAAATCAGTAAAATTACTCTTCAAACCCAACAAACCTTAGATACCTATGACCGAGTCACAAACAAATTCATCCATACATTTACTTGATGAGAAAAACATATTTGGGTCGGCATAAAAAGTAATATCATATGAAACGTTTGCCAAGAACAGGTGTTTAATAAAGGCGATGTTTTCGGAACCGAGCGAGGAGCAGCTCGAATTGTTTTTGTAAGGGCTCGGCAAACGTTCCCCATAAATGTTCCAATAGCTTTTCATCCTCTTAGGGAATTCGAATTGCGTTTTGTTTATAATTGTTACGTAACGATACGACCGTATTTGACCTTTGAAGGATTTACAGAGATTTGCGTTTCGTTTCTGCTGAATTTATTTAGCACTTTCAGGATTTTGTATGGATCGGGCTAAATCTCAATCTTAAGGATACTAGATATGGCACCATATGGTGCGGCTTCCATTGTTTTACTATTGTGTCTGGAGGATCTCAAGGACTAAAACTCTTTAGCGTTGTCTCTGGTTTTTTTATCGGTTCCGGCTCAAGTCTTTTTAACTTGACTTGTCCGTATTCACTTATTAATTGTTCTTTGACAAAGTGTAGAGAAATGCTTTGTTAAGCAAGTACTAAGCAAAGAAAATTGTAACTAAGCAAAGAAAGTTAAAAGTGTAACTACTATTCTTAGAAAAGTCTAAGTAGGTATACAATACGAGATCGACCATTATTGATAAACTCCTATTTTAATGTTGCACGCGATCTTATAATGATATTGGATAAGTAGGTTACTTCGAAGACATTTCAAGTACAAAAGAAAGCCTTGTCCTCCAGTAACTTTGTTTAAAGCGACGTGATTGGCCATAAAAGTGAACATAAAGAAAAGCCTGGCACAGAAAGCTATCTATAAACATGTCGATTAATCAAACTGTTTGCTCGCGATATTTGTGCCACTTTTAGGGCGATTTTTTGCTTCTAGCCTAGAAAAACAGAGATATATTTTTCTTTCAGATCACTAATATTCTCTTTGTTATTTTTTGATTATAGTAGCCTATCATTCTTTGTCAGAAATAAATTAAAGTCAGTCTAGAAAATTTGATAACGTGACTAAGCTAACTTAAAAATACGTTTTGACTAGCCACAATTTTACTTTATTTGAGTACTTAGATTCTTTATTTTTTTAATCATTAAGTACTTATATTTTCACATAAGCCAGTTTTTATATTCTGATTTTTTATAATTCTATGCATTTTTATTTTACATTAGCTGACCCCGCATAATTTGTTCCACCCATTCCCATTCCCATTCCCGTTCCCGTTTCGTTTCTCTTTCTACCGTTCCCGTTCACGCTTCCCTTCTAACGATCCGTAAATATTTTTTCTCTATTTTTCCCGTTCCCATTTCCGTTCCCGTTCCCCATCCAAAGTTATTGTTATTTTTTTCCTCTATTAGGCTTTAATAGATCTGGAACTTAAGAAAAATTTGCCTAATCGATTTAGCTGTTCTTAAGTTTTCCGCTTAGCAACATTCATTTTTATTCATATAGATAGATAGATTTTTCCTTCAAACTAGGTAATCAAAAAACGAAAGTTTAATGTGAGGCATTTGTCATCTAACTAAATCGTAGAATGTAATGTAATGATGACATAATGGCGATAGCAAGAATCGACTGCCCCACATAAGTCACGCGAGCGAATTAAAAAAAAATCCGCGGTTACTTTGTCAGAAAATACATAAACTATAGTGGCATTTCAATCAACTACCTAACTAAATCGTAGCGCTGTTCAATGTACCTAATGACATAATGGCGCTGGACAAGGGTGTCCACACCACAACAGTCATGCAACTGAATTCCTACTGACCCACTGTTACTATGTCATGAAATTCATTAACTACATTAAATATATATACTTCATATGAGTGTGTGAGGCATTGTAGTCAACTACCTAGGTGAATCGTTGCGTGTAATATTATGACATATGGCGCTGAACAAGAATCGGCTGCCCCACACCACTGTCACGCGAGCGAATTCTCACTCAAACATATGCCATGAAATATATGAACTGTAGTAAATATATATATCAACTAACTAAATCATAGGGCCGTTTGATGTACCTAATGGCATAATGGCGCTGAACAAAAGTGTCCACACAACACAGTCGTGCGACTGAATTCTCACTAACCCTCTGTTACTATATCACGAAATACATAAACAGTAAATATATTTACTTAATATGATTTTGTGAGGCATTTCAATCAACTAACTAAATCGTGTAATCTCGTAATGACATAATGGCGCTGAACAACAACCTGCGCTGCCCCACACCACAGTCACGCGACCGAATTCTCACCGAACCGCGGTTACTATGCCAAAAAATACATGAATTATAGCTGTGACTATAGTATATATATACTAAAGTACTTAATATAATTAAGTATGGCATTTCAATCAACTAAATCGAAGCGCTGTGAAATAAAATGGCATAATGCCGCTGAACAAGAGTGGCCACCCCACAACACAGTCACGAGACCGATTTCTCACTTATCATTATCAAGTCTTTTAAGTCTCTACTGCAGGAGCACGACCCTACTCTCTGTTCTACTTGCATACTTGGCCAGAGCAGTCAGAGGATCTGGCCTACACTCTCCACGCTGGCCAGACGTGTTGGAGAGGTCCTATTGATGTGTATAAGCTTTTTTTAGCTTGTATTTCCTAAGACGCCTTCCAGGACATCCACGGGAAACCACACGGCGAACTCTTAATGTCCCCCTGTATACCAAATATATAAATTATGACTTAGTAAGATGAGTTGCCTAACATACAAGGACGAGAATAATAAATAGTGCCAGGTTGCTGTTTTATCGCCTATTTAGAAGGATTCCCATGCAGGCTGAAGTTCATGCCCTTCATGTAGAAGCAGAAGTAGGTAGCTGGTTTTTTCTCGCAGACCAATGTAGAAGAAAATGGTAATGAGAACAGCAAAATGTACTTAGTTCCAAATGTAAGAATGTTCCGTTTTGATAGTCAATACAGTCGTAAGTTCGTAAAAGGCTCGTAAATTTGCCGAAGGGCTGACATAACGTTGTTACCTAGACATGTTTTAATGTACTTCAGATTATGCGGCAGTAAACTTTTTATGACGTCATCGATCATATTTGCCGCAGTCAAGTAAAAGTAAAATGTAATCCTGTTGCATGTTTATGTCAACAATGTAACTGATGTGATATATATAGGTTCAAACAATATTGAAGTCATGAAATATTGAGAGGAGCTCGGTGGCCCGACGGGAGTGCGCATTCCTAGCGCTTTCGCAAGTAAAGCGACACCGGGCGTGGTCCGCACTTGGATGGGTGACCACAAGTGGCATAAAAACTTCTCGAGCTCCTCAGTGCTTCGGAAGGCACGTATGAGCCTTTGGTCCCGGCTGTCATTGTATGGCAGTCGTCAAGCGTCACATGCCTTTAGGCAGCCTGAAAAATTCTGACACCAGTGTTGGCCACTTACACACACGAAAAACAAACGAAAAGCAAACATGAAATATTAATATCTACGACACGCTCCTAAAATTGTTTTTTTTTTTTGTGCAAGAAAGGAAACTGGCGTCACGAATTGCCTTCTTCACCCTGTTTCACACAGAAAGAAGAAGTCTATCAAGGTTAGATATGCGATCTATGCGATGAGCTGGCAACCTGGAATTACTATCTATGATTTCCGTCTTTCACTTTAGATTCACGATCTTGTTAAGTGTGGCCTTGGATGGACTTAGGTACTACTTCCTGAAATTGTTCATTAAATCATATAGTTACAAGAACGACTTAATCAAAGCGGTAGTAAAGAAAGCTATGCATACATTTTTATTCAGCCATAAACTCTACTATCAACAACATTATCATAATCTCGCCTTTCATCAAGTAAGAATATTCAAATTGTTCATTACTCAGAAATAGATCAGTCATTTTACGAAATTTCGGAACATTTGGGGCGCGCCCGATGATAGCAATTAGGGTTTTCCATCAGAGTTCCTTGCTTCACTTAGGCCGAGCCTTGTTACCAGCTAAATAGAAAAACGTTATCAAAACCAACGTCATGCGATAGGAGGAAAAACTGTCTAGTCAAAATCAGGGGAAATAGTTCGTAAAGGTTTCAAAATTGGCATAGTTATGCGAGTGCCTTGTGGTGTACAGATACTAAAAGGTGAGTGTGCCTAAAAGGGTGTAAGGTGATCTTATAGAAAATTTAACAAAATAGTTTGGTGTAGAAGTCGGTCTTTGGTTTTGAAAAATTATTATTTACCTATAGAAAATACTTTAAGTAAGTATAACTGTGCTACGAGACATACGATCCTATCCAACAGGAAAGACGGATCCAATGACTCAAAAAGAACAGAAGTAAGTAAATATTGAGACACTAGCAAAATTCTGAGGCAAGAATTCTCCAACGCGATTAATTTATTTTCATCTCATCTACTCTGCTCGAAAAACGATGTTTTCATCCCAAAACTTTTGAGTTAAAGTTACTGCTGATTCTCTCGGGACTGAAAAGTGAAAAGAAAATCTATCGGGATTAAAACAATTTAAAAACTGAACACGAATATAATCCTTGTAGGTAGAATCAAAAATATTCTAAATCTTTAAATCACAGTCATCGTAATTATTAACATGGTTTTAATAATTGTCAACATGGATGAATGTAGGTAAACATTTTAATGTTAAACAAGAAATGAGTATAATTAAAAAAGCTTATTTTTGTCTTTGATTCTAAGTAATTTAATCACAAAAGTTTTAGGTTCTAAGTTTAAGTATTGTATTGATATGACATTATTTGTGTAAATTTGAATACTTTTTTGTAAGTTAAAGCCGATAGTGACTATCAAGTTTACTTATAAAAAGATTTGTATTTGCTAGTTTTCCTTATAGATGGAGATGAAAAGTATAGTGTGCTACTCGGGTACGGTAATATTTTTACTACAGGCGATATATTCGTTCATGAATCCCTCGCTTCACTAAGGATTCCACCGTAGAATCACACGCGTAATTACCGTAGAATCCTTTGTTTCGATCTGTATTCAAAGTAGCGTCCTCGCGTTAAAAGTATTACCTTTACCCCTTGTAGCACAATCTACTATCATATTGCCGCGAAGTTATTACAGCTTAGGAGCCAAAAGACAAACAAGACAATAATCTCTGGCATTTTCTATTTCTCGGTTGTTTGCGTAGCCTCGGGCTTCTCGACGGGACATCGATTTTATCTAACTAGGCCTGTCGCGGCCCGCAACAAATACCATTATTTATCTGAGATAAGTTTTTTATCTGAGACATATCCATTGTTTCTACATCATTCTCATTACATCTAAGCGTGTTCCAGGTTGTATCCATGGCTGCGCTGATTTGAAGTCGATTTCTGGCTTTTTCTTAAGTTAATTAAGGATGTAATTTTTTTTCCTCAATATAATCTAAGAGGTCAGTCAGGATCGTAGCAGGTGGATTTTCATAATCTCTGCATACTGTGATAATACTTTTCTGTGTAAAAACCAGTAACCTCGTCAAATCACCTAGGTTAGGTAGCGGACCCCGGGCTCTGAAGCGTTATCGCTGAGGATGCAACCGGAATACGCTCGGATGGTGATGATGATGATGACTATGATAATATCTTTCAGTATCCACAAGCAAGATAAGTTTTAAGATAATATGTGTATATGTAGATAAGTATATTTACTATTTTACGGTAGAATACAAGCTGGTAGAGCCTCCACTTGCGTAAGACTGTGAGTTGTCGACTATGAGATATGTACGAGTAGCAGCGATTCTTGTACAGATGGCAAGTCAAACATCGACAAATCTATACCTTAAGAAATAAAAAAATATATTATTCTCCACTTATTTATTAATAAACCAGTTGGTGCCCGCAACTTCATTCGAGTAAAATTTAAAAACGATGACAACTTTTTTTCCTATATTGCTCTCAATCAATTGAGCTTGAGCTTAATCAATTATGGAAAACCGCGTAAATATCCGTCCAGTAGTTTTGAAGATTAGCGTGAACAAACATACTACAGATAGTCAATTTTTTTCTTTTTAGTTTTCAGTTTTTTTTAACTCTCACCCTATTTTTTTCATAACTTTACACGCGCACGAATGCTTCTGAATTTAAGGAGAGCCACGTTCACAATCTTCTTATTTTTTTTTTCTATTAATTCAACGACATTCAACTACGTAAGTTTACAATACAGTGTTATTTGTCATTACATGCTATCGTCTTAAGGGGTAAGTCGTCAGTAGGGACTGTTATTTAGCAACTAATTACCAATAAACCTCTATTATACATGTAACAAAACAATTATGCCTACTAAGGACTAATACATACTTACGACTAATTAAGACTAAGGCTAATGTAACTACTAGATACTAATGGCTACGGTAATCGCTAAATTTATCGCCGTCCTTTAGATATAGTAGGCATCTATAGTATTAGTAGTACCTGTAGTAATAAAAAATAAGCGGCCAAGTGCGAGTCGGACTCGCCCATGAAGGGTTCCGTAGCAGCAAGTAACATAATATAAAAGTCTTATAGTACGTTTTATTTTATTTTTATATTTGAGTTGACAAAATGAAAATTAAATTGCGGTTTACGATTTATAACTTAAAAAAAACTACTTGCTAGATCTCGTTCAAACCAATTTTCGCTGGTAGTTTGCATGGTTATGAACATCATATATTTTTTTAGTTTGATCATTCTCTTATTTTAGAAGTTACAGGGGGGGGGACACACACATTTTTCCACTTTGGAAGTGTCTCTCGCGCAAACTATTCAGTTTAAAAAAAAAAAGTTAAAAGAAACCTCAATATCATTTTTGAAGACCTATTCATAGATACCCCACACGTATGGGTTTGATGAAAAATAAATTTTTGAGTTTCAGTTCAAGTATGGGGACCCCCAAAATTTATTTGTAGTTTTTCCTATTTTTGTGTGAAAATCTTAATGCGGTTCACAGAATACATCGACTTACCAAGTTTCAACAGTATAGTTCTTATAGTTTCGGAAAAAAGTGGCTGTGGCATACGGACGGACAGACGGACAGACGGACAGACAGACAGACATGACGAATCTATAAGGGTCCCGTTTTTGCCATTTGGCTACGGAATCCTAAAAAAGGTTTTAAAATAATATAAAATTCTATTTTACTTTTCGTATACCGATAAATAAAGAATGAAGGACCAATACAGTATCACGAAACAATTTGACATATAAATTGTCGGATAAACTATTTTGTATAACAAAAACGATTTTTTGAGATCCCATTGATATCATAGATAGTAAAACTTGATCGAAAATAAATGTAATTTATTGATCGTAAAGCGCACTGTGAGTAAATAAAGTCAGTGGTAATTAGTGCCTTCATTAGAGGACTCGTCATTTTTATTGTTATCATTACTGTGTACTCGTATAAAGTACAATCGATAACAGAAAATTATGAGTCCGCTTCTTCTTCTTATCGTGTGTGTTAGTGTCTAACACTAATGTCAGAGTTTCTAAACCGCCTTAAAGGCCTGTGACATGGTTTTAGGTAACGACCAATGTCAAAGACAGTGACCGGGACCGACGGCTTAACGTGCCCTCTGAAGCACGGATCGTCTTACTTATCAGAATCAGGTGATCAGCCTACATTGTCCTAACCAAACTAGGATAACAACACAAAGTCGTTGCCCCCGCCGGGAATCGAACCCGCGACCTCCGAGTATGAGCCGAACGCTCTAACCACTTCACCACGGAGGCAGTTAGAGAGAGGAGTCCGCTATTAAAAATATACCACGGTAAATATATGTCAGCGCATGTGTAGGTATAACGGACTCTTACTCATATTGCTAAAGTTTATATGGACTCTGTGAAAAAGAAATAACTGAACCAGTTTTGCTACTTGCGATTTGGTTCGTAGATACCAAACTTTCTACTGTCTGACTGTCCTAATTAGCAGAACAATGTAGTTTCATGTCCCAAATTACAACTATCTATTAAAACACATTTTCACTACTAGTAGCCTTAAGTTCAGCAGTCACTCGATTTTGGTAACGTGTAGCAAATATTTTTGCTACTAGCAACCATTAGGTACTTTTTCTCAGTGGATGTTTGTTCCGGCTTCACGCCAAAACGGTTAAACGGATTGGAATGAAATTTGGCGTGTATATACATTGGTTATTAATTGGATTAACGTATAAGATACCATTTATCCTGAAAAAGGTTCCTTTAGAATTGCCAAATAATCTTTGTCCACGCGGGCAACGCCGCGGGGAACAGCTAGTTAGTTCGGAATATACTAGGATGTATCAACACGTGCGAGCGTCGGAATTTATAACGAACTCAATCATAGTGTCGGTGGGAATATTTGTCTCGTATTTCCTGGAATATGTAGGATATACAGTATTCGCATAGTTCTTGGGCAGATGAGATGATGAGAAAAGAGAGGAAATCTACAAAAAGAAATACGAATGTAAATAGTACTTCAACATAAATTAAGAGTTATAGAGGTATTTACAAGTTCCAAATAAAAAAAAATATTCAGTAGTTATTTAAATTTTTCACTTAGATTTCACAATATTAGAAAGTAATAATATGTAATTTTAAAATAAAATAATGAAAAAAAACGCATAAAATGCGTCGCATAGAAAATGAACATAGGCGAATCCCACCATAAATGGTAGAATTTATTATTAACATCAAGTTATCCTTGCTTCGAAGGATATTTATGAATAAAACCTAGTTATATAAAGCCTAGAACAGGAAAGTAGGTGAATTTTATGCTCTGGGTTATTATTTATTATACGATTGATTTGTTATGAATCGATACACAATGTAACAGTAATAGTGGAAAAATTAATTATGTACCTTTTACGGACATGGAAAATGAATATTTTATTAGACAGTTCGTTTTTGCGTCTAGTTTTTAGTTAGGTATATTTTTTAAATGCTTACATACATACATACTATCACGTCTTTATCCCTAATGGGGCAGACAGAGCATTTTGGGTCTTGCGGTTCTATGCAGAGCCCAGGGCCGCAAGACCCAAAAGCCACTTTTAGCGTTATGGTGGGCGAGAAGATGGAAAAGCAATCAATACAGTGATGGGTTGCTAGCCGCATCGCCTGTTAACGTGATTCGCATTTTTGCCCATATTTTAAATACTTATTACTCGTTAAATTATTCAAGAGAGATTCGAAATATAATTCTTATTCTTACTCCTTTAGTCTGAGTTCTATGACCTACATTCCTTACTAGTTAAGTATAATTTTTCATAACTAAAAACCGACTTCGACCCCAAACTACAAAGCCGATTTTGATAAAAAAAGAACATGGAACTACCTAACAAGTTAGTCGTAGGTAGTATATTATTACTCTGTGGTAGTAGTATAGTTGTCGAAAGACAAGCTGTTAAGAGGGAAGATTAACCGAATGCCGAGAACATTATGTACTTAGTTGTTAATTAGTTTTATTACCTGCCTCTATCTCAAATTAAAACTTTACTTAAATATTTTACTGTAAATGCTTTTTTACCTGACAAGTATACCCTTTCAAACTAAAATAGAATTTTCCAAATTTGTCTAGCCAAGGCGTCTTCGAATAATCTGAGAACATATATTTACAAAATACTATACATTTAAAAAACCGCTCTTTGAAAGTCGGTTCAAAATAAACTAGCAAGTCATTTTACCTACTTATAGGTACTAAGAACAAGCTGAACCAGTAAATTTGGTACATACGTCGTTTTAGCACAATGTTTTGATAAAATTAAAGATCCTTCCTAAACACTTACATAGATAAACCGCAGATGTAACTAGATCTAGCTTGTAACGATCTCCTGAGGCCAACAGCTATAACCCCGGTATCCGGTGTCGCCGGAAGAAGCGTCCAGGGTACAGTTATCCAAACTCTCGATCGGAGATATTTATTTTAGATAGTCTTTCTAACTCCATTTTAATGGACTTCGAGATCTTCATAAATTGATGTGGCTTAAAGTTTTATTTATTTCTGTTATACTTACTCAACTGTGTTTTTTGTTATGGAGGTTTAAGGAACAAAAGTAATTTTGAATATTGAAATGTACTTATTAAAAAACATTGACGATTTTTGGGTTGTAATATTCAATCAAAGAGAAACATGTTTTGATATAGGTATAACATATAGACATCTTAATAAAATATTTATTATTTTTAAATGTAATTTTATAAAAAAGATATACTAACTTCATGTCCTCATCTTTTACTCTTCAAGTTATACGACTATGGAATGCCCTGCCTGAGGACCTTAAAACAATTTCGAACAGATATCTGTTCAAGAAAAAAGTTCACATGCGTCTTCTCTCTAATTCATTTAAATATCTACACTGGTATCAGGTGTTGCCAAGGATCCTATATGGTATTGAGACATAAGAAATAGTATAAGTATGTATCAATCATATTATTAATATATATATTATTAATGTATATATGTATTGTATATTCTATTAACATTTAAGTATTTGTATTTATTGTGTTGTAACTAGAAGTGTTTCTTTTATTACTAGAGCTATAATTATTTATTCGTACGCCTACCACCAGTTTTTAGGGTTCCGTAGTAAACAAGGAACCCTTATAGTTTCGCCATGTCTGTCTGTCTGTCTGTCCACGGTCCTACAGAGAAACTATAAGTACTAGAAAGCTGTAATTTGGCATGGATATGTATATTAATTATGGCGAAAAAGTCGTAAAATAAAATATGGAAAAAAAAATTTTTTCAATGTAGCTGCCATACAAGTAAAGACGTAGTCAATATTTTTTTTCTCGGCAAACACATTGAGTGGGGTATCGTTGAATAGATCTTTCAAAAATATTGTTAGCTTGTCAACACCATTTTTCGATTTAGGAATCCGTTTCTGAAACATTTGGGTTTAAAGTTCAAATTTTTGTTCGAGTCAAGTGTCCCCCCCCCCTCTATCTGCTAAATGGTTATATATGGCCAGGTGAAAAAAATCTAAATTATAGCATATATAATGTAGTTTAAAGGAAAACTATCAGAGCCAAGTAAGGTATACAAAATAAAAAGTTATAGGCGATCAACTTATAAAAGAACTGTACTTGAAAGAAGACATTTTCATACAAATTCAATAGATATTAGTTTTTAGACGTTTTTAGTGGCAAGAACTCAAAGTAGGCATTCGCAACTACGGAACCCTACACTGCGCGTGGCCCGACACGCACTTGCCCAATTATTCTTTTTATCCCGAAGGTTGACTGGTAGAGAATGCTATTAGCATTAAGTCCGCCTTTTGTACCATATTGTTTTGGTAATTAAGTTTAAATAAAATAAAATACTTATGTATTGTTTTTAAAGTGTGTATGTGTAACGTGAGTGTGACAATATAATATATAGTAAATATACGAAGTTAAAAAAAATGTTGACCGTTCCCTACCTATAACATTTTTCAATGGGACAGAATCTTAGTACAGTTGACGTAAAAAAGCGTCATCTAATTAAAACATAACGTTTACCAGTCTTTAAATCTCCCGTTCCGTCGCGTTTCATTTTCCTTTTAATTTAGTCTTCTTCGAGATAATTTATCTCACAAAGGTCTTCAGCAAACAAAGGCATTTCTTTTAAAATAAATTTCTTTATTTTTCTACAAATATAAAAATAAAAACCGGCTAAGTGCGTGAAGGGCCACGCGCAGTGCTGGGTTCCGTAGTTAGTAAAATCGTCTAAAATCACATTTTCAATTGAATTTGTACAACATTTTCTTTTGCAGTACATTTTATAAGTTGCTCGCTTATAACTGTTTAATACGTAAACCCAACTTAGCTCTCATAGTTTTCCTTTAAACTTCGTTATATATACTATTGCTGTGAATTTTTCCACGTGTCGATATATTGCCTACTTTTTCCGCATGATGAATATACATACACATGCCAATTCATAGCTTTCTCGTATTTATAGTCTCTGAGTAAAATCGCGGACGGACAGACGACAGACAGACATGGCGAAACTATAAGGGCTCCATGTTAACTACGGAACCCTAAAAAGGACCTGTATTGATATTAAGCACAAACAATTTAAGTATCTACCGAACTATAAAGAAAGGTATTATAATCCGCCTGTTAATTATTTTTAAAAGTAATTTAAGACAATATAAAATTCCAAAGAAGATATCCAAGTATCCATCCTCTACAAGTGTGCTACGAGCGAGTGCTACGAGCTACAAGCAGCTACGTTGACGTTACGTAACTTCGCCCGAGCCGTGCCGTACTGTAGATACTTTTGCAGATGCTCAACAAAACTTTTCTATGAATTTTTAATATATGTTGGAAGTTACCTTGTTCATTCCATTCCCCATGATGATAGACGATGATCAAAATTTTTAACAATCAACCGAATTATTGTCGACGAGATCAATTAACAACAACAACACTCAACGTTTAATATATTTAGCAAAAACGGCATTTTCGGCCACATAACTGTCAAAGTGTCAACACCATCGCGTCACTATGGCTACATTGTTGACGCCGGTGCGCCACGCGATTCTATCGATGCGATTTGCAACACTTTCGATTCATGAGTAGCGTGACTGCGTGACTACATGTGTAGTGATGGGACAAAGATTGTGTGGACGTGATAACTTTTCGTGTTGGTTTATCGATCGAGTTTCTTTCAAAGGCGTGTGTGAGGCAGGCGCTCGGGCTACGGGCACAGGCCGACTGAGACGCGTGGAGCGAGCTCGGCCCGCGGCGCGCCACTACCGGCGTCATTGCGTCTATAAAATCTAATAGTGATGTAGTTTGTCCATTCATCGATAATATTAATTTATTCAATATCTATTTCAAATATTCTACGATTTGATGAGAGTACCATTATAATCCACACAATATTTGTAAAGCACCTACTTACCTAGCACGTAGGTTTCGATCCATCAATGACCCAAAAAGTATGACACTTAAAATATTAGACTATGTTTGTGAATAATTTGTTTCCTTAACTATTTTTAAATCTCTATCATGAAACTCTCCAGGGGCGTGAGACGTTTTACAATATGGACCTTTTTTCCATTTAAGACCTTGCTGAATTTGCAGATAGTTAAAGTGAATATTATCTATCTTAGTGACTTTCGCGTGATATTTAAAATTGCGCTAACTTATGCTTATGTTATGATTAATATTATTATATTTATTAATGTTATTTTTATGTATATAATACATTTCATATTTATGCAGAAAGTTAAATAGGTTTGTATCTTTTAAAACGGCATAAAAACTTTTCGATTCACTTAACACTTATAACTTTACTCCATCGACATCGACAAAGAAAAATTGTGCCACACCCAAAGCAGCAGGGTAGCTTCGTTGCAGAGGGTGGATATTCTTGCGTTTCGATGGTTCGCGTTTGAGGCTAAGTAATATTTATGGCCTGCGAACTGAGGGCCTGAGTGAAATTTTATGATCCCATCTATTACTGAAAACATTAAAAAATTAAATTATATAGAGTCATCAAATTAAGTTACATTTAAAATAATACACGTAACTTAACGTAACGAAGTATGCCTCTTAAGGCGAGTCCGATGCGCTAGTTTTTTGTTTGTTGAACATTGTTTGTTAAAAATTACTGTACGCTGCGACTTTCAGTAATGTTCAAAAAACAATGTATTTTAACAAAATTTAAAAAAAAAAGCTTTTTTATTTTTATTAGAGGATCCGTCCCAAATCACGGACCATTCACGTATTAACATGATTAATAACAGTGATGTCTTCCTGCTCCAAAATCCACCCCGCGAAGCCGCAAGCAAAACACACAAACACAAACTCCGGCAAACAGGTTCAAGTGTATTTGAATATTTTGAACATGAAGACAATTGTGAACGAACAAATTTAAGCCTTCTGACAATGTTATGTTCAAAAACTGTGGCAGCGGACCCAGCTTTATGTAAACATGTTTTTAATGCATTCTTAACGTTAAAAATAAACATCTTATTGATCAGATATTGAGACAACGAAAGGCTACATATAAACTTGGGATAAAGTCCCTGAGCGATGCGCGCAAACAAAGTAGCATCGCGGGCAAAATTTTACGTCAAATAAATATATGACGTCGATTGAGTGAAAGACAAATGTAAGAAAATAACATTTTATTAGAAAATATGTCACAAACAAGATAACAATTAAACAACAGCAGATAATCTTTTTGATACGATTTTATTTGAAATATTATTCTTTATAACATTGAAATGTAAACTGACTTAGTGAACTCAGATTTATCTTAATTTATTAAGGCAAAAAGTGGCCCGCTTTTGGCGAAAATTAGTTTTAAAACTAGATAGACTAACGCGATTACTTTCAAAGATTATACAAAAAATACTTAAAAGTTCTTTCTACAGATTGTTAGCAGTATTTTTTTTACTATCACCATATTTCGTTTTAAACAATTTATTTCAAATGGGGGCGCCATTTCTGCTACCATTTCGCCTTAAGGTTATATGTACGTCTTTAAGGCCATACCCAAATTTTCCGGGGTCCAGTGGCGCCGCCATTTAAAATAAATCATTTAAAAGGAAACGGAGATACTTATCATTCAAAATTGTGTCTTGGTCAAGCCCTAGATAACCCTTAAAACTATTTTATGAACTACTGTTTATAATTTAAAGTGCGAACGTGAAGCTTTTCTACGCACATTAGCTAAAAGTGGCCGTTTTTCGCAAATGTGCGTAGAAAAGCTTCACGTTCTCACTTTAAACTACAAAAAGTAGTTTAAAAAATACTTTGAATGGGTATCTAGAACTTGACCAAGACACAATTTTAAATGATATCTCCGTTTCCTTTTAAATGATTTATTTTAAATGGCGGCGCCACTGGACCCCGGAAAATTTGGGTATGGCCTTAATATGAATTTGGATTTTTATAGACAAGACGCTTCGGTTCTACGATCAACGATGTGCTACGAAATGTCGTAGCTCGTAGCATACCCGTATAAAAGCTATAAAGAGCGCAAATTATACAAATCACTTGGAATAGATACCTTCAGTCTGTCAATAAAAAGTAACCTTCAATATGAAACTTTAAATACAAAAGTTTTTTTTAAATAAAAAAGCTATAAATAAATGAAGTCATTGTCAGAGCTTGCCTTGATTATTTATTGGAGAGAGACCTACATTGATACTGCTATGAATCACAGTTCACTCGTACCATATTATTCATAAATGCTACTTTATTATTACTTACTTTATTATAAATCTGAAAGTTAGTAAGGTAGATGTATTGGAATGAAATTTTGCATATGTAAACATATCTAATTACCTGGATTAACATTTAGGATACATTTTATCTCAGAAAAATGTGAAGTTTCTGTGGGATTCAAATAGAAACGTAATGCGGGCAACAGGTAGTATAGCATGGGTATTAGTTTACATAATATAATCTATCTCGTTTATTAAAACATTTTTATAATTTATACATACATACATACTATCACGTCTTTATCCCTAATGGGGCAGACAGAGCATTTTGGGTCTTGCGGTTCTATTTATAATTTATTTAAGTATTAATTATTACGTTTATGTCGTAACAGACAAACAATGTGTCAAATGTGTGGCAATGGAATGTGATCGGTTTCTTGTTGTATTTAGAAAAGTTTTTTCCGTATAGTAATAGTACTGAACAAACATAGCACGCTTTGAGAGTCAGAAATCAGATAAACTCATTTTGTCTTATAGTTAAGTACCGAACTATTTACTTATTACAAAATAGTACTTAATAAATAAAGCCATTACTAAATTTACCACAAAAATACTGCAAATTTACAAAAATACTGTAAACAACAGGTACTTGTATGTACGTACTTCATCAGGTAAGTACTACTTTTAGTGCATATGTATTTCTACAGTCAACAAGACAAAAAAAAAACTAAGCACATGATAAGACAGAAAGTTTTAAGTAGGAATCCTATTTCAAACTTTCTGTCTTATATCGTCTAAATTTATTACTGCGCTCAAACTATTATCCGCCCTAAACAAGTTGTCATTTTTTTTTATAAATATATATAGGAACCAATAACACTGATTGAGCTAGCCCCAAAGTAAGTTCGAGACTTGTGTTATGGGATACTAACTCAACAATACTATATTTTATAACAAATACATATTTAGATAAACATCCAAGACCCAGGACAATTTGAAAAAGGCCATTTTCCAACTTGCCCTGACCGGTAATCGAATCCGGGACCTCTGGGTGGCGGACTAGCATGGTGACCACTACGCCACGGAGGTCGTCTTTTGACATTGACATAATAATATGTGTGTCATTTTAATAGAAGTCAACTTGTTGAGGGTGGATAATGGTTTAAACCCAGTTTTAACTGGTTTAAATCAACTAATAAAGTTAGTCCGTGTTTTATAATCGGTAATTACGTTTACTGTGTGGAGGCATACAGTTGTTGGCGTTACTAAAATACTGACCAAACTACATTGGTACTTATCATGAAACTTTATTCTTATTTCGAGGTCGTGCTACTAGAGCCAGCCCTAGGAGTATAAGCATGGTGCCCATCCACCATCGCACTGATGCCCCCTCCTCGAATATGGCTATGCCGATCACGCCCTGTGGAAAAGTTGAATATTAATGAAAGTTTGACGAAAGTGTTGTATAATAAGACATTTTAGTTTTTAAAACACCAGTGTTTTTATAGGTTACACGTTTACTACATGTAAAGTATACTTATCGATATGTAAAATTGCCTGTAAAGGTCTAACTACTGAATAAACATTTGAATCTTGAATCTTTGTTAGTTACTGGATAAACAGGATGTATGAATGGTAAAAAATAAACTTGGGTATTCTAACTTCCTGCAGCTACAACACATACATACTATTATCACGCCTGTTTTCCCAAGGGGTAGACATAGACTATGGACCTCCACTTGATATGATATAATGACAATCTTGATAGACCATTTTCACTTCATGTACACTCATCACCCTCTTCATGACCTCTTCATGAGGTTATGGGTACTTATGACCTAATGATGAATATGGTGACTGGAACTGCAAAAAGAAGTCTTAAAATTATTAAAATAAAAGTTAACTTTAGACTTACCGACAACACATAGCTTGAAGCAGCCGATATGACGGTGGGAGCCACTGAGTTGGTTGCCGCGTCTAAAGACCGTAGGTAGTATCGGCAGCCCCAAGTGTTAACTACCACCATAAGAATGAGCAGAGCTCCCCAAATAAGGTAGCTGTCACCCTAGAATACATATGTATATGGGTTGTCATTCCCATGCAATAAAAAAGGAAATTAAAAGTAGCTTATCATCATCATCAGGTCTTTTTAGTTTTCACTGCAGGAGCACAAACCTCTCTGTACTACTAGAGCAATACTTGGACAGAGCAGCTAGAGGGTTTGGCCTACCTAAAGTAGCTTATACCAGAATAAAATGTCTTTCATAGCTAGTGTTTACAAGGATCATTACGATAAATAACACAATAGTCGTTCGATAGTATCTTCCTACCTCTATGTCAAATCTAATTAGACTTTCGTAACGCTCAAGTTGAAGTGGATATACCGGGCTACGTCTGTCGAGCCGCTTTTGCAGTAAGGTTCCAGGAATGCGCAATGATGAAACCAAACTGACCCACATGATGGGCCCAGCGGTCTATAACAGACTGCCTAAAGAAATTACCCTCGCGCCCAGCCTAGCATCCTACAAAACCCGGCTAAAGCGGTGGCTAGCAGAAAAAGCATTCTATACAGTCGGGGAATTCATGGACAGTAAATTGATTTAATTAGTTAAATAACTTTTATTTAAAATTTTTATTATTATCATAAATTCCATATTTCTGAATTAATATTTTTTAATAATTTTACGTTATGATTATTTATTATTTGTTTGCATACCTACCTGTACAGTACTGACGACTGAGATTGTAGGTATTAACTTACGTCGATGGTTTATGTATTTGATTTTTAATTTTGAAGTGCATGACCACATGTATGACAAGTGTTTGTAACAAATTGACGTGTATTTTATATGAATAAATGAGCATTTTGAGCATTTGTAGATGCTCGGGACACTCTTTGCTGTCCGTGATGCTCCAGAGCTAAGAGAGGCAAGTAAGGTCCAGTCCAGTCGGCCAGATTAGCAGGTTGGGGTGGGGGACAAAATTATCTTAGGAAACTTTCCAAACATATTTGCAGATAAAAAGACGGTAGAATCCAACATGCCTCTGGTAGAATGAATAGCCGGAGGGGCTAAATATCTAGGTATTTTATCGCCTAAATGTCTGGGTCACCTCCTGGCTCCTCCTGGTAATTAACCTCTTTCGGCACTGAATATTTATAAATATGTGAAGACTTACGACAACTGTATTGTTTCCAGATAATTTTCCTAAAGTACTACCGACAGAAGCCCAAATACCGGCCAAAAACGCTTCGTAAAACATTTTATAAAATAAAACGCTAGGTAGGTACCTAGTATGTTTTTGTTATCAGCTGTTGATTGACAAATGTCAATATGTCATTATTTGTGTGAATGACACTCAAACTACAATGTTGCCAGGTGTACAATCTGAAAAGTTACCAACTTTCTCATGGGGAAGCATTTTTGAAATTACTTATCATAAGGGAGTCCACACACTGATCGACGCGGAATCGGCTTAAGCCGAGAGCGTATCACCACACTACTCGGCTTAAGACTGCGGTCCTTGAGCGTGTGAACTTGTTATCGAACACCCACATTCATATTTTCTACTCACACAGACACATTGCGCAGTATAGTATAAGCACCAAGCAAGTTTCATATTCATCACGCGTTCGCCTCGAAGCATATTTAGAATTTTCATAGACAATACGCAATGTATTTACAGCGCAGCGAGTAGCCGGCGACAAAGGGTGGGGTCACAGTAAACGCTTTTTTAGGTTGTTAACTACATATATATATATATATATATATTTTTTTTTTAATTTATTGTCTTCTAGGAAATAAAGGTTATATATATACCATAAACCGCTCTTTTTTAGGGTCCCGTAGTACACAAGGAACCCTTATACACGGTGATTTTTTATTGGTTTTGGAGCCGATAAGAGAAGGGACCATAAGGATAGTAAGACCTAATTAGCTAGTCAAAATAAAAAGACAGTAACAAAAAAAATTGACTAAATCTCGAAAGTAAAATAGTGAGATCAATTAGCAGTACCACCGCCGGCCGGCCGGCGAAATTCATCGAACTCACGTGGCTGTTTTGGACGGACTTAACTACGTGGTTTCGATCGAAAATCATTTTCGCAACTTTTTTATCTTATGTCATACACAAATTTGAATTACGTATATCGATAGAGGAATTCATTTACTACACGACATTTTCTTTTTCCAAAACCAATGAAAATTCAATGTGTAGTTTCGCCATGTCTGTCTGTCCGTCCGTCTGCGGTTTTACTCAGTGACTATAAGTACCAGAAAGCTGTGATTTGGCATGGGTATGTATATTAATTGTGCGGAAAAAGTGGTAAAATAATTTTTTTTTAGGGTAACTCCCATACAAGTAAAGTGAAAAGTAATTTTTTTCCTCGATTAACCAATGTTGTGGGGTATCGTTAAATAGTTCTTTAAAAAATGTTATGAGCTTGTCAACACCGTTTTTCGATTTAGGGATCTATTTCTGAAATATTTGGTTTTAAATTAAAATTTTTGTTAGAATCAAGTGTCCCCGCCTCTATCTGCTAAACGATTATAAATGGACACGTAAAAAAATCAAAGCTATAGTATACACGCTGAATTTTTATTGGTTTTGGAAAAAAAATGTCGTATAGTAAATTAATTCCTCTATCCATATACCTACGTAATCCAAATTTCTGTATGTCATAAGATAAAAAAGTAGCGTAAATGATTTCCGATCGAGACCACGTAGTTATACGCCGGCCAAACAGCTGCGTAATGTCGATGATCCCGGCCGGCCGGGGAGCGATGTATGGCGGCGGTACTACTAATTGATCTCACAATTTTACTTTCGAGTTTTAGACAACATTTTTTGTTTTTGAATTTTTATTTTAACTAGCTAATAAGGTCTTACAAACGATGCCTATGAAGTGGCCTTCGGCTTCAAAACCAGTGAAAAATCACCGTGTATATAACGAAATTTAAAGGAAAACTATCAAAGCTAAGTCACAGATTACTAATAAGTTACTACGTAATAGATACATCGCTTCCCCACAAACGACAAATACCTACGCTTTATTTAACTAAATTTTCTAGCTGTTAAGCGACGCGAGGAAATGTGAGCTTAATTGCTCTGACTCAACGGAGCGTTTTAAGTGCACAGCGGCCGACGTCACCCACGGGTTGACCCAATGTTATAAATACAAAAATGTTTAACAAGTGACAAAAACGTGACACATATTTATTAAATGAAATTTTAATAAAAAGGATCTATAGACGATTTGACTTGAAAAGTTGTGATGTAATAAGAACGTGTGAATCATAGAAACTTCATAAACTGTGGATGTACCGTACATCGCAAATATCGCAATGAGGAACATACGGTATTGAACTATTGAGTAATTCGATTTAATAATCTGTCGAACGAAGTAAAGAACATCGCAATGAGAAACATACGATATTGAGAAATTCGTTATAGCATACTTTCTAGTTCAGGTAAATAGTTTTTATATACTTTACTTGAGGAGCTCGGTGGCCCAGCGGGAGTCCGCACTAGCGCTTTCGCATTTAAAGCGGCACCGGGCGTGGTCCGCACTTGGATGGATGACCACAATGGCATAAAAATTGAGCTCCTCTGTGCTTCCTAAGGCACGTATAAGCCATTGGTCTCTGCTATCATATTGTATGGCAGTCATTAAGCTATGTCAGATGCATTTAAGCAGCTTGAAAAATCTGAAACTAGTGTTAGCCACTTACACATACGAAAAACAACAACATATACTTTCTACAGTACATCGATGTTTTGACTTTCGACGTTCAGTAGGACAGTCCAACTTGTTACCTACAAAATAATCTGATTAGACGAGACAGTACCAAACCCTATTCTATACGACTACTTTTTATAACAAAACAGTGAATTCTAGTGAAAATTATACCAAAACAGAAACATCTTTAGTCGTTTTTTGGCAATGTGAAAAAAGTCAATTTTTTATTGATTCTTTGATTTTGACATTCAAATACCGCACAGTAATGTATATTGTAAAGAAACAATACGCAGTAAGGTTTCACGCGTGCGGCGTCCCTCTGCCACTTTTGCGTTCGAACACACTTCTAGCCGGTAGGTAAATATAGCGCGACTTTGATCGAGTGACGGAGGCCTGGCTAAGTACAAATGAAAAAGTTATAGGCGATCAACTTATAAAATGTACTGGAAAATGGAAAATATCATACAAATTCAAAAGAAAATTAGTTTTTAGTTTAGACGTTTTTAGTGGCATGAACTCAAAGTTGGCATTTGTAAGTACGGAACCCTTAACGGCGCGTGGCCCGACACGCACTTGGCAAATTATTTTACTATGGGTTTACTCTTGACCATATAAAACATAGTTAATTGATTTGAATCATACAGGAAATATGCATAAGAATTCTATCAATACTACGGAACCTTCTCGAGTTCAACTAGCGCTTGGTCTTTATCCTGGCACTAGTCGGCTCGCAAGCATTTTCGTTTTTCCGTTTCTTCTTTTCGCGTTCTGTTTCTCTTTTTTTAATCGCCTCTATCAAATAAATAGGCTCCCATCACTGTCATTTATCTATCTAATCTGGAATCGATTACTTCCGGGAGAATAAGCAAACTAGATAAAACATTTTTAATTTTTCTTCCATATTTATCTTATACCTTAAACGAGCAATTCTTGTATATTTATATATAAATTTATTTCTGTAATCTCGGAAATGGCTCTAATGATTTCGCTGAAATGTCCAACCCTTATGCTAAACAAAACAAACGCAACGACGTTAGACGCGGCGTACGAACGGACGTGCGGTCTCCTTGAAAACTAGGCGGGCACTGAATTTTTCAGTGACAGTGACACTAATTTATAACGAATTACCGCTTCATACTAAAATGTATGGGGCCCGGGGATGATTTCTGCCAAAAAAATTATTGATGTTTAGGCTTAGATTTATCATTTTTTTGTTTGAATTAGTAAAAATCTTTAACGGTGAATGTGTTGTTTATACTTTCGTCTCACAATTCCACCTAAAATATTGTTAAATATGACAACGACATAGCACAGATATTTAAAATAGAAAAGGTCGATTTCGATGTTTTTGATCAAAGTTGACGATTTTTTTTCTCAAAAATTAAGAATATTTTTAGAAATATCGTCTGGTAAAGTTGTAGACTGATCTTTTAGGCAATTGAGATTTTTTTTGTAGTGTTTTTAAATCAAACGAATACTATATATATTTTTAAAACTGTAGGAGCCCATTCGCGCTTTTACTAAGGACGCGCCTCTTAACGCCAATCGTCCGTCGCGCGCGACGGCTGAGGTGCTATTTTTCAAATGCGGAGTCACTAAACGAACGATTTTTTGTATGGAAAAACCATTCGTTTAGGTGACTCCGCGTTTCAAAAATAGCACTTAGGTTTTCACAACACTGATTGACGCGGAATCGGCTTTAGCCGGTCAGAAAAACCTTTATGTCAATGGAATAAGGGCGTCGCTAATGCCATTCGCATAGGCTCGACGCGGACGACGCGACGCGACTACGGCCGATTGGCGTTAAGCCGAGTAGTGTGGTGATACGCTCTCGGCTTAACGCCAATCGTCCGTCGCGAGTGTCGCGACGGCTGAGGTGCTATTTTTCAAATGCGGAGTCACTAAACGAACGATTTTTTGTATGGAAAAACCATTCGTTTAGGTGACTCCGCGTTTCAAAAATAGCACTTCTGATCACAGGCAACCGGTCGCCGACTCCTCCGAACGGCCGTCGACTTCTCCGAAGTACTCCGAACGATCGCCGATTCTTTCGGTTGACCTTAAACTCGTCCGAACGGCCATTGCGACGACTGTTTATATCCGTTCGGTAGTCTAATCATTCGGATAGACGCCGCGAGTAATTAGCTGTCAGAATATCCACAAACGCAAACTTAAGGTGTATTATTAATTTTTCGTCTGTCATTTTCGATTATTACATTATAAACAATGACAGCAACTGCAGCGAGCTTATTTACAAACTGAGATCGTCTGCTGATTCGTCTGTTTTCGGTGCCGTTCGGCTATCTTCGGAGAGGAAAACATACGAGCGGAACAATTTGGGAGCCATACGGCTGCCGTCGGAGAGGAAATCGTGCGAGCGGATAATATCAACGCGGTTACGGCCGTCTTCGACGCCAAGGAGTATATAATCACTACGTTTTTTCGACGCCGATCGGCTGCCGCTGGAGACGTCATGTTGCCAACGACTCTGTAGACGCGTGGACGTGGGTGTTCGGCTACTTTCAGCGGCATACGGATGCGATCAGATATTCGGCAAACTGCTCGTTTCGCCGCCGGCCGTAGTCGCGTCGCGTCGTCCGCGCCGAGCCTATGCGAATGGCATTAGCGACGCCCTTATTCCATTGACATAAAGGTTTTTCTGACCGGCTAAAGCCGATTCCGCTTCAATCAGTGTGGTGAAACCCTAAGTGCTATTTTTGAAACGCGGAGTCACTTAGACGAATGGTTTTTCCATACAAAAAATCGTTCGTTTAGTGACTCCGCGTTTGAAAAATAGCACCTCTAGTCACATGTCACATCAAACATTAAGAATGGTTTGCACGAGCGTCATATATGCGAATGATATGCAACAACGAACAGTGGCCAGTCCTGGCCACTCGCAATTTTGACATTTGTAGCGACTATATGTCAAAGAAAATTTTTTCATTGAGGGACAACAACTCATCGCTCGCGTTTAGAGATGGGCGGCGGGTAAATACCCAATCTACCCATTTGGGAATATACCCGGTAGATTGGGTAAATACCCGGTATATACCCGTATCTACCCATTTGGTGGGTAGATTGAATTTTATGAGTAATTACTTCGCAATTCGTGTCGGAAAGTGTGTGCAAGCGCTGTAATATGCTTAAAATGCAGGTAGACGTCAAATCTGACATTAAAATATATGAAACCACCATACTAATCATACTTTGATAATAGGCTTTTTTGATTTATTATCATTTTTTTGTTGGGAGGTGCGCAAAGACATACTTAAAAGTGGTTAAATGAGTAAGAAGATATAAAATGCAATGTCAATATATGGGCACTCATATATGTATAGAGAGTAGGTATCTTTGACTGCTCATCCAAGAGCCAAAACTACTGATTTCGGGGTTGGTCTCGGAACAAAAGATATTCGTATAGACGAGTTCTTAGATACCCCATCAACTTGTCATAACATTTCCTACAAAATAGTATGCCGGGTATTTACCCGTATCTACCCGTTGTATGACAACATACAAATTAACAGGTCAAAATTTACATTTTTTGCTGGCAAACGTAAGAAGACCTAAAAAGATGTTAAAATGAGCAATCAGACATCAAATGCGATGTCAATATACGAGCACCCTTATACATGATTAGAGATTAGGTATCTTTGACTGCTAATTCAAGAGCCTAAACTACTGATTTCGGGGTTTGTCTCGGAACAAAAGATATTCGTTTAGAAGAGTTCTTTGATCCCCCATCAACTAGTCATAACATTTCCCACAAAAAAGTATGCCGGGTATTTACCCGTATCTACCCGTTGTATGGGAACATACAAAACTACAGGTCTAAGTTTATATTTCTTGCGTGCAAACGTAAGAAGACCTAATAAGATGTGAAAATATGCAATCAGACATCAAATGCGATGTCAATTTACGAGCACCCTCATACATGTATAGAGATTAGGTATTTTTAACTGCTCATTCAAGAGCCTAAACTACTGATTTCGGGGTTGGTCTCGGAACAAAAGATATTCGTTTAGACGAGTTCTTCGATCCCCCATCAACTTCTCATAACATTTCCAACAAAATAGTATGCCGGGTATTTACCCGTATCTACCCGTTGTATGGGAACATACAAATTGACAGGTCTAACTTTATATTTTTTGCTGGCAAATATTTGTAGACCTAACTAGATGTTAAAATGTGCAATCAGACATCAAATGCGATGTCAATATACGAGCTTCCTCATACATGTATAGAGATTAGGTATCTTTGACTGCTAATTTAAGAGCCAAAACTACTGATTTCGGGGTTGGTCTCGGAACAAAAGATATTCGTTTAGACGAGTTCTTTGATCCACCATTAACTTGTCATAACATTTCCCACAAAATAGTATGCCGGGTATTTACCCGTATCTACCCGTTGTATGGAAACATACAAATCTACAGGTCTAAGATTACACTTTTTGCTGGCAAACGTAAGTAGACCTAATGAGATGTTAAAATAAGCAATTAGAGATCAAATGCGATGTCAATATACGAGCACCCTCATACATGTATAGAGATTAAGTATCTTTGACTGCTAATTTAAGAGCCAAAACTACTGATTTCGGGGTCAGTCTCGGAACAAAAGATATTCGTTTAGACGAATTTTTCGATCCCCCATCAACTTGTCAAAACATTTCCCACAAAATTGTATGCCGGGTATTTACCCGTATCTACCCGTTGTATGGAAACATACAAACTAACAGGTCTAAGATTACACTTTTTGTTGGCAAACGTAAGAAGACCTAATAAGATGTTAAAATGAGCAATCAGACATTGAATGCGATGTCAATATACGAGCAACCTCACTCATGTATAGAGAGTAGGTATCTTTGACTGCTCATACAAGAGCCAAAACTACGGAATTCGGGGTTGGTCTCGAAACAAAAGATATTCGTTTAGACGAGTTCTTCGATTCCCTATCAACTTGTCATAACATTTCCCACAAAATAGTATGCCAGGTATTTACCCGTATCTACCCGTTGTATGGGGATATACAAATTGACAGGTCTAACTTTATATTTTTTGCTGGTAAATATTTGTAGACCTAACTAGATGTTAAAATGTGCAATCAGACATCAAATGCGATGTCAATATACGAGCACCCTCATACATGTATAGAGATTAGGTATCTTTGACTGCTAATTCAAGAGCCTAAACTACTGAGTTCGGGGTTGGTCTCGGAACTAAAGATATTCGTTTAGACGAGTTCTTCGATCCCCCATCAACTTGTCATAACATTTCCCACAAAATAGTATGCCGGGTATTTACCCGTATCTACCCGTTGTATGGGAACATACAAATTGACAGGTCTAACTTTATATTTTTTGCTGGCAAATATTTGTAGACCTACCTAGATGTTAAAATGTGCAATCAGACATCAAATGCGATGTCAATATACGAGCATCCTCATACATGTATAGAGATTAGGTATCTTTGACTGCTAATTTAAGAGCCAAAACTACTGATTTCGGTGTTGGTCTCGGAACAAAAGATATTCGTTTAGACGAGTTCTTCGATCCCCCATCAACTTGTCATAACATTTCCCACAAAATAGTATGCCGGGTATTTACCCGTATCTACCCGTTGTATGGAAACATACAAATTAACAGGTCTAAGATTACACTTTTTGCTGGCAAACGTAAGTAGACCTAATGAGATGTTAAAATAAGCAATTAGAGATCAAATGCGATGTCAATATACGAGCACCCTCATACATGTATAGAGATTAAGTATCTTTGACTGCTAATTTAAGAGCCAAAACTACTGATTTCGAGGTTAGTCTCGGAACAAAAGATATTCATTTAGACGAATTTTTCGATCCCCCATCAACTTGTCAAAACATTTCCCACAAAATTGTATGCCGGGTATTTACCCGTATCTACCCGTTGTATGGAAACATACAAACTTACAGGTCTAAGATTACACTTTTTGTTGGCAAACGTAAGAAGACCTAATAAGATGTTAAAATGAGCAATCAGACATCGAATGCGATGTCAATATACGAGCAACCTCACTCATGTATAGAGAGTAGGTATCTTTGACTGCTCATACAAGAGCCAAAACTACGGAATTCGGGGTTGGTCTCGAAACAAAAGATATTCGTTTAGACGAGTTCTTCGATTCCCCATCAACTTGTCATAACATTTCCCACAAAATAGTATGCCAGGTATTTACCCGTATCTACCCGTTGTATGGGGATATACAAATTGACAGGTCTAACTTTATATTTTTTGCTGGTAAATATTTGTAGACCTAACTAGATGTTAAAATGTGCAATCAGACATCAAATGCGATGTCAATATACGAGCACCCTCATACATGTATAGAGATTAGGTATCTTTGACTGCTAATTCAAGAGCCAAAACTACTGATTTCGGTGTTGGTCTCTGAACTAAAGATATTCGTTTAGACGAGTTCTTCGATCCCCCATCAACTTGTCATAACATTTCCCACAAAATAGTATGCCGGGTATTTACCCGTATCTACCCGTTGTATGGAAACATACAAATTAACAGGTCTAAGATTACACTTTTTGCTGGCAAACGTAAGTAGACCTAATGAGATGTTAAAATGAGCAATTAGAGATCAAATGCGATGTCAATATACGAGCACCCTCATACATGTATAGAGATTAAGTATCTTTGACTGCTAATTTAAGAGCCAAAACTTCTGATTTCGGGGTTGGTCTCGGAACAAAAGATATACGTTTAGACGAATTCTTCGATCCCACATCAACTTGTCATAACATTTCCCACAAAATAGTATGCCGGGTATTTACCCGTATCTACCCGTTGTATGGGAACATACCAATTGACAGGTTTCACTTTATATTTTTTGCTGGCAAATATTTGTAGACCTAACTAGATGTTAAAATGTGCAATCAGACATCAAATGCGATGTCAATATACGAGCACCCTCATACATGTATAGAGAGTAAGTATCTTTGACTGCTCATCCAAGAGCCAAAACTACTGATTTCGGGGTTGGTCTCGGAACAAAAGATATTCGTATAGACGAGTTCTTTGATCCCCCATCAACCTTTTGTAACATTTCCCACAAAATAGTATGCCGGGTATTTACCCGTATCTACCCGTTGTATGGGAACATATAATGTGACAGGTCAAAGTTTATATATTTTGCTAGCAAATGTTTGTAGACCTAATTATATGTTATAATAAGCAACCAGATAACAAACAAGATGGTATGTGTATATTTAATATGGATATCATCAATGATTTTTAATTTTTGTTAATTTTTTTTTAGAGATAATCATTGTTTTATACATTAAATAACCTTTTTGTACATTTCTACACATAAATAGTGGACCCGCACTAAATTTTAAATAAATTTTCCAATCTACGCACCCAAACGGGTAGATACGGGTATATACCCGGTGCATATCGGGTAAATACCCAAGCGTGGGTAAATACCCGGGTAGATGCCCATCTCTAGTAGAGATGGGCGGTGGGTATATACCCAATCTACCCATTTGGGAATATACCCGGTAGATTGGGTAAATACCCGGTAAATACCCGTATCTACCCATTTGGTGGGTAGATTGAATTTTATGAGTAATTAATTCGCAATTTGTACCCGAAAGTGTGTGCAAGCGCTGTAATATGCTTAAAATGCAGGTAAACGTCAAATCTGACATTAAAGTATATGAAACCACCATACTAATCATACTTTGAAAGTAGCCTCTTTGATTTATTATCATTTTTTCGCTGGGAGGTGCGCAAAGATATACTTATAAGTGTTTCAATGAGCAATCAGACATCAAATGCGATGTCAATATATGAACACCCTCATACATATATAGAGAGTACGTATCTTTGCTTGTTCATACAAGAGCCAAAACTAAGGATGTCGGGGTTGGTCGCGGAACAAAAGATATTCGTATCGATGAGTTCTTCGATCCCCCATCAATTTTTTATAACATTTCACGCAAAATAGTATGCCGGGTATTTACCCGTATCTACCCATTGTATGGGAACATACAAACTGACAGGTCTAAGTTCATATTTTTTGCTGGCAAATGTTTGTAGACCTAATCATATAGTAAAATGATCAATCAGACATCAAATGCAATGCCAATATACGAGCACCCTCATACATATATAGAGAGTACGTATTTTTGATTGCTCATACAAGACCTAAAACTAATGATTTCGGGGTTGGTCGCGGAACAAAACATATTCGTATCAACGTGTTCTTTGATCCCCCATCAACTTATTATACTTAACATTTCCCGCAAAATAGTATGCCGGGTATTACCCGTATCTACTCGTTGTATGGGAACATACAAATTGACAGGTCTAAGTTCATATTTTTTGCTGGCAAATGTTTGTAGACCTAATTATATAGTAAAATGATCAATCAGACATCAAATGCGATGCCAATATACGAGCACCCTCATACACATATAGAGAGTACGTATCTTTGATTGCTCATCCAAGAGCAAAAACTAAGGATTTCGGGGTTGGTCGCGGAACAAAACATATTCATATTAACGTGTTCTTTCATCCCCCATCAACTTATTATAACATTTCCCGCAAAATAGTATGCTGGGTATTTACCCGTATCTACCCGTTGTATGGGAACATACAAATTGACAGGTTTAAGTTCATATTTTTTGCTGGCAAATGTTTGTAAACCTAATTAGATGTTAAAACGAGCAATCAGAAATCAAATGCGATGTCAATATACGAGCACCCTCATACATGTATAGAGAGTAGGTATTTTTACTGCTCATCCAAGAGCCAAAACTACTGATTTCGGGGTTGGTCTCGAAACAAAAGATATTCGTATAGATGAGTTCTTCGATTCCCCATCAACTTGTTATAACATTTCCCACAAAATAGTATGCCGGGTATTTACCCGTATCTACCCGTTGTATGGGAACATACAAATATACAGGTCTAACTGTATATTTTTTGCTGGCAAATATTTGTAGACCTAACTAGATGTTAAAATGTGCAATCAGACATCAAATGCGATGTCAATATACGAGCACCCTCATACATGTATAGAGATTAAGTATCTTTGACTGCTAATTTAAGAGCCAAAACTACTGATTTCGGGGTTGGTCTCGGAACAAAAGATATTCGTTTAGACGAGTTCTTCGATCCCCCATCAACTTGTCATAACATTTCCCACAAAATAGTATGCCGGGTATTTACCCGTATCTACCCGTTGTATGGAAACATACAAATTAACAGGTCTAAGATTACACTTTTTGCTGGCAAACGTAAGTAGACCTAATAAGATGTTAAAATGAGCAATCAGACATCAAATGCGATGTAAATATACGAGCACCCTCATACATGTATAGAGAGTAGGTATCTTTGACTGCTCATCCAAGAGCCAAAACTATTGATTTCGGGGTTGGTCTCGGAACAAAAGATATTCGTATAGATGAGTTCTTCGATCCCCCGTCAACTTGTCATAACATTTCCCACAAAATAGTATGCCGGGTATTTACCCGTATCTACCCGTTGTATGGGAACATACATATTGACAGGTCTAACTTTATATTTTTTGCTGGCAAATATTTGTAGACCTAACTAGATGTTTAAATGTGCAATCAGACATCAAATGCGAGGTCAATATACGAGCACCCTCATACATGTATAGAGATTAAGTATCTTTGACTGCTAATTTAAGAGCCAAAACTACTGATTTTGGGGTTGGTCTCGGAACAAAAGATATTCGTTTAGACGAGTTCTTCGATCCCCCATCAACTTGTCATAACATTTCCCACAAAATAGTATGCCGGGTATTTACCCGAATCTACCCGTTGTATGGGAACATACAAATTGACAGGTCTAACTTTATATTTTTTGCTGGCAAATATTTGTAGATCTAACTAGATGTTAAAATGTGCAATCAGACATAAAATGCGATGTCAATATACGAGCACCCTCATACACATATAGAGAGTACGTATCTTTGATTGCTCATCCAAGAGCAAAAACTAAGGATTTCGGGGTTGGTCGCGGAACAAAACATATTCATATTAACGTGTTCTTTCATCCCCCATCAACTTATTATAACATTTCCCGCAAAATAGTATGCTGGGTATTTACCCGTATCTACCCGTTGTATGGGAACATACAAATTGACAGGTTTAAGTTCATATTTTTTGCTGGCAAATGTTTGTAAACCTAATTAGATGTTAAAACGAGCAATCAGACATCAAATGCGATGTCAATATACGAGCACCCTCATACATGTATAGAGAGTAGGTATTTTTACTGCTCATCCAAGAGCCAAAACTACTGATTTCGGGGTTGGTCTCGAAACAAAAGATATTCGTATAGATGAGTTCTTCGATTCCCCATCAACTTGTTATAACATTTCCCACAAAATAGTATGCCGGGTATTTACCCGTATCTACCCGTTGTATGGGAACATACAAATATACAGGTCTAACTGTATATTTTTTGCTGGCAAATATTTGTAGACCTAACTAGATGTTAAAATGTGCAATCAGACATCAAATGCGATGTCAATATACGAGCACCCTCATACATGTATAGAGATTAAGTATCTTTGACTGCTAATTTAAGAGCCAAAACTACTGATTTCGGGGTTGGTCTCGGAACAAAAGATATTCGTTTAGACGAGTTCTTCGATCCCCCATCAACTTGTCATAACATTTCCCACAAAATAGTATGCCGGGTATTTACCCGTATCTACCCGTTGTATGGAAACATACAAATTAACAGGTCTAAGATTACACTTTTTGCTGGCAAACGTAAGTAGACCTAATAAGATGTTAAAATGAGCAATCAGACATCAAATGCGATGTAAATATACGAGCACCCTCATACATGTATAGAGAGTAGGTATCTTTGACTGCTCATCCAAGAGCCAAAACTACTGATTTCGGGGTTGGTCTCGGAACAAAAGATATTCGTATAGATGAGTTCTTCGATCCCCCGTCAACTTGTCATAACATTTCCCACAAAATAGTATGCCGGGTATTTACCCGTATCTACCCGTTGTATGGGAACATACATATTGACAGGTCTAACTTTATATTTTTTGCTGGCAAATATTTGTAGACCTAACTAGATGTTTAAATGTGCAATCAGACATCAAATGCGAGGTCAATATACGAGCACCCTCATACATGTATAGAGATTAAGTATCTTTGACTGCTAATTTAAGAGCCAAAACTACTGATTTTGGGGTTGGTCTCGGAACAAAAGATATTCGTTTAGACGAGTTCTTCGATCCCCCATCAACTTGTCATAACATTTCCCACAAAATAGTATGCCGGGTATTTACCCGAATCTACCCGTTGTATGGGAACATACAAATTGACAGGTCTAACTTTATATTTTTTGCTGGCAAATATTTGTAGATCTAACTAGATGTTAAAATGTGCAATCAGACATAAAATGCGATGTCAATATACGAGCACCCTCATACATGTATAGAGATTAAGTATCTTTGACTGCTAATTTAAGAGCCAAAACTACTGATTTCAGGGTTGGTCTCGGAACAAAAGATATTCTTATAGACGAATTCTTCGATCCCCCATTAACTTGTCATAACATTTCCCACAAAATAGTATGCTGGGTATTTACCCGTATCTACCCGTTGTATGGGAACATACAAATTGACAGGTCTAACTTTATATTTTTTGCTGGCAAATATTTGTAGACCTAACTAGATGTTAAAATGTGCAATCAGTCATCAAATGCGATGTCAATATACGAGCACCCTCATACATGTATAGAGATTAAGTATCTTTGACTGCTCATATAAAAGCCAATACTACTGATTTCGGGGTTGGTCGCGGAAAAAAACATATTCGTATCAACGTAGTCTTTCATCCCCCATCAACTTATTATAACATTTCCCGTAAAATAGTATGCCGGGTATTTACCCGTATCTACCCGTTGTATGGGAACATATAAATTGACAGGTCTAAGTTCATATTTTTTGCTGGCAAATGTTTGTAGACCTAATTATATTGTAAAATGATCAATCAAACATCAAATGCGATGTCAATATACGAGCACCCTCATACATATATAGAGAGTACGTATCTTTGATTGCTCATCCAAGAGCAAAAACTAAGGATTTCGGGGTTGGTCGCGGAACAAAATATATTCGTATCAACGTGTTCTTTCATCTCCCATCAACTTATTTTAACATTTCCAGCAAAATAGTATGCCGGGTATTTACCCGTATCTACCCGTTGTATGGGAACATACAAATTGATAGGTTTAATTTCATATTTTTTGCTGGCAAATGTTTGTAGACCTAATTAGATGTTAAAACGAGCAATCAGACATCAAATGCGATGTCAATATACGAGCACCCTCATACATGTATAGAGAGTAGGTATCTTTACTGCTCATCCAAGAGCCAAAACTACTGATTTCGGGGTTGGTCTCGAAACAAAAGATATTCGTATAGATGAGTTCTTCGATTCCCCATCAACTTGTTATAACATTTCCCACTAAATAGTATGCCGGGTATTTACCCGTATCTACCCGTTGTATGGGAATATACAAATTGACAGGTCTAACTTTATATTTTTTGCTGGCAAATATTTGTAGACCTAACTAGATGTTAAAATTTGCAAACAGACATCAAATGCGATGTCAATATACGAGCACCCTCATACATGTATAGAGATTAAGTATCTTTGACTGCTAATTTAAGAGCCAAAACTACTGATTTCGGGGTTGGTCTCGGAACAAAAAATATTCGTTTAGACGAATTCTTTGATCCCCCATCAACTTGTCATAACATTTCCCACAAAATAGTATGCCGGGTATTTACCTGTATCTACCCGTTGTTTGGAAACATACAAATTAACAGGTCTAAGATTACACTTTTTGCTGGCAAACGTAAGTAGACCTAATAAGATGTTAAAATGAGCAATCAGAGATCAAATGCGATGTCAATATACGAGCACCCTCATACATGTATAGAGATTAGGTATCTTTGACTGCTAATTTAAGAGCCAAAACTACTGATTTCGGGGTTGGTCACGGAACAAAAGATATTCGTATAGATGAGTTCTTCGATTCCCCGTCAACTTGTCATAACATTTCCCACAAAATAGTATGCCGGGTATTTACCCGTATCTACCCGTTGTATGGAAACATACAAATTAACAGGTCTAAGATTACACTTTTTGCTGGCAAACGTAAGTAGACCTAATAAGATGTTAAAATGAGCAATCAGATATAAAATGCGATGTAAATATACGAGCACCCTCATACATGTATAGAGAGTAGGTATCTTTGACTGCTCATCCAAGAGCCAAAACTACTGATTTCGGGGTTGGTCTCGGAACAAAAGATATTCGTATATATGAGTTCTTCGATCCCCCGTCAACTTGTCATAACATTTCCCACAAAATAGTATGCCGGGTATTTACCCGTATCTACCCGTTGTATGGAAACATACAAATTAACAGGTCTAAGATTACACTTTTTGCTGGCAAACGTAAGTAGACCTAATAAGATGTTAAAATGAGCAATCAGATATAAAATGCGATGTAAATATACGAGCACCCTCATACATGTATAGAGAGTAGGTATCTTTGACTGCTCATCCAAGAGCCAAAACTACTGATTTCGGGGTTGGTCTCGGAACAAAAGATATTCGTATATATGAGTTCTTCGATCCCCCGTCAACTTGTCATAACATTTCCCACAAAATAGTATGCCGGGTATTTACCCGTATCTACCCGTTGTATGGGAACATACAAATTGACAGGTCTAACTTTATATTTTTTGCTGGCAAATATTTGTAGACCTAACTAGATGTTTAAATGTGCAATCAGACATCAAATGCGAGGTCAATATACGAGCACCCTCATACATGTATAGAGATTAGGTATCTTTGACTGCTAATTTAAGAGCCAAAACTACTGATTTTGGGGTTGGTCTCGGAACAAAAGATATTCGTTTAGACGAGTTCTTCGATCCCCCATCAACTTGTCATAACATTTCCCACAAAATAGTACGCCGAGTATTTACCCGAATCTACCCGTTGTATGGGAACATACAAATTGACAGGTCTAACTTTATATTTTTTGCTGGCAAATATTTGTAGATCTAACTAGATGTTAAAATGTGCAATCAGACATAAAATGCGATGTCAATATACGAGCACCCTCATACATGTATAGTGATTAAGTATCTTTGACTGCTAATTTAAGAGCCAAAACTACTGATTTCAGGGTTGGTCTCGGAACAAAAGATATTCGTATAGACGAATTCTTCGATCCCCCATTAACTTGTCATAACATTTCCCACAAAATAGTATGCTGGGTATTTACCCGTATCTACCCGTTGTATGGGAACATACAAATTGACAGGTCTAACTTTATATTTTTTGCTGGCAAATATTTGTAGACCTAACTAGATGTTAAAATGTGCAATCAGACATCAAATGCGATGTCAATATACGAGCACCCTCATACATGTATAGAGATTAAGTATCTTTGACTGCTAATTTAAGAGCCAAAACTACTGATTTCAGGGTTGGTCTCGGAACAAAAGATATTCGTTTAGACGAGTTCTTCGATCCCCCATCAACTTGTCATAACATTTCCCACAAAATAGTATGCCGGGTATTTACCCGTATCTACCCGTTGTATGGAAACATACAAATTAACAGGTCTAAGATTACACTTTTTGCTGGCAAACGTAAGTAGACCCTAATAAGATGTTAAAATGAGCAATCAGACATCAAATGCGATGTAAACATACGAGCACCCTCATACATGTATAGAGAGTAGGTATCTTTGACTGCTCATCCAAGAGCCAAAACTACTGATTTCGGGGTTGGTCTCGGAAAAAAAGATATTCGTTTAGACGAGTTCTTCGATCCCCCATCAACTTGTCATAACATTTCCCACAAAATAGTATGCCGGGTATTTACCCGAATCTACCCGTTGTATGGGAACATACAAATTGACAGGTCTAACTTTATATTTTTTGCTGGCAAATATTTGTAGACCTAACTAGATGTTAAAATGTGCAATCAGACATAAAATGCGATGTCAATATACGAGCACCCTCATACATGTATAGAGATTAAGTATCTTTGACTGCTAATTTAAGAGCCAAAACTACTGATTTCAGTGTTGGTCTCGGAACAAAAGATATTCGTATAGACGAATTCTTCGATCCCCCATTAACTTGTCATAACATTTCCCACAAAATAGTATGCTGGGTATTTACCCTTATCTACCCGTTGTATGGGAACATACAAATTGACAGGTCTAACTTTATATTTTTTGCTGGCAAATATTTGTAGACCTAACTAGATGTTAAAATGTGCAATCAGACATCAAATGCGATGTCAATATACGAGCAACCTCATACATGTATAGAGATTAAGTATCTTTGACTGCTCATATAAAAGCCAAAACTACTGATTTCGGGGTTGGTCGCGGAAAAAAACATATTCGTATCAACGTTGTCTTTCATCCCCCATCAACTTATTATAACATTTCCCGTAAAATAGTATGCCGGGTATTTACCCGTATCTACCCGTTGTATGGGAACATATAAATTGACAGGTCTAAGTTCATATTTTTTGCTGGCAAATGTTTGTAGACCTAATTATATTGTAAAATGATCAATCAGACATCAAATGCGATGTCAATATACGAGCACCCTCATACATATATAGAGAGTACGTATCTTTGATTGCTCATCCAAGAGCAAAAACTAAGGATTTCGGGGTTGGTCGCGGAACAAAATATATTCGTATCAACGTGTTCTTTCATCTCCCATCAACTTATTTTAACATTTCCAGCAAAATAGTATGCCGGGTATTTACCCGTATCTACCCGTTGTATGGGAACATACAAATTGATAGGTTTAATTTCATATTTTTTGCTGGCAAATGTTTGTAGACCTAATTAGATGTTAAAACGAGCAATCAGACATCAAATGCGATGTCAATATACGAGCACCCTCATACATGTATAGAGAGTAGGTATCTTTGCTGCTCATCCAAGAGCCAAAACTACTGATTTCGGGGTTGGTCTCGGAACAAAAGATATTCGTATAGATGAGTTCTTTGATTCCCCATCAACTTGTTATAACATTTCCCACTAAATAGTATGCCGGGTATTTACCCGTATCTACCCGTTGTATGGGAATATACAAATTGACAGGTCTAACTTTATATTTTTTGCTGGCAAATATTTGTAGACCTAACTAGATGTTAAAATGTGCAATCAGACATCAAATGCGATGTCAATATACGAGCACCCTTATACATGTATAGAGATTAAGTATCTTTGACTGCTAATTTAAGAGCCGAAACTACTAATTTCGGGGTTGGTCTCGGAACAAAAGATATTCGTTTTGACGAGTTCTTCGATCCCCCATTAACTTGTCATAACATTTCCCACAAAATAGTATGCCGGGTATTTACCCGTATCTACACGTTGTATTTAAACATACAAATTGACAGGTCTATGTTTACATTTTTTGCTGGCAAACGTAAGTAAACCTAATTATATGTTAAAATAAGTAATCAGATAACAAATAAGATGGCATCTGTATATTTAATATGGAAAGCATCAGTGATTGTAATCTTTGATATTTTTTCTTCAGAGATATTCATTATTTTATACATTATATAACATTTTTGTACATTTCTACACATAAATAGTGGACTCACACAAATTTTTAAATAAATATTCCAATCTACCCATCCAAACGGGTAGATACGGGTATATACCCGGTGCATATCGGGTAAATACCCAAGCGCGGGTAAATACCCGGGTAGATGCCCATCTCTACTCGCGTTAAATACTCGTTAAATACCATTTGGCCGTATTTTTGAGACCGATGTGTGGTTTCAACGAAAAACAATATTATTTTATGCAAAATACTTTGAAAGTATATCTATAATTTTCAAAAATTTACCATCAATTAAAAAGCAGCTTGAATCGGAACGGATTTTCCATGAAAGGTTTCTTTATTACATTTACATACAAATGTCAAAATTACGAGTGGTCAAGCAAAATCCTTCGCATACGAGCGATCCAAAAATGCGACAATTTCGAAACGCTTGTGCAAACCATTTGTAATGCCACAACTTCACAAGTGATTTCAAAAATGTATAAATATTATCCTTACTAATAAAATGCGAAAGTGAGTGAGTTTGTATATTTCTTTGTTTGTTTGTTACCACTTCACGCTTCAACCACTGAACCTATAATGATGAAATTTAAAATGGGTGTAGTTTGATAATCAGGGACGGACATAGGATACTTTTTATCCCGAAATTCCCAGAGGGAGGGAAGCCCACGCACGCGTACAGCTAGTAAAATATACAAATATGGACAAATCACACACATTAAGCCCCAAAATAAGTTATAGACTTGTGTTATGGGGTATCAACTCGAATATACTATATTTTGTAACAAATACTTATATAGATAAACATTCAAAACCCAAGCCATTCTAAAAAGATCATTTTCCATCTTGACCTGACCGGGGATCGAACCCGAGACCTCCGGTATAAAAGCCTGTCATGATGACCCTAGACCACAGAGGTAGGCAAATTCCGTGCTTTTTTTTATTGAAGGACTTACCGAAACACACCATTTGGAAACGCTCGCGCAAACCATTCGTTATTATGAGACAAGTGACTTTAAAAATATGTCCCGCGTATTTTTGAATTGGTCGTTTGCGAAAGATTTGCAACTCATAATTTTGATATTTCAAACGTAGATATGTCAAAAAACTTGGAAAATCGTAGCGATTCATGTAGATGTTTTATTCATTGTGAAATTTTTAAAAACCCTTGACAAATTTGTCTCTCTCAAAAAATGTCCCTCAATGAAACATAGCACTCTTGGAAACGCTCACCCGAACCATTCGTAGGTAAGGGTTGGCCTACATCTGGCAGCACTGCTATTGATTGATTGATGAACCAAGTGATTTCAAAAATGCGTCCCCTCATCCCCTGTGGTGTCAATTATTATTATTTATTTCTGTTGCCGCTATAACAAGCAAGGTTCAATTCTTGGACCTTTCCTTTTCTTGGTTTATGTCAATGACTTGCCTTACATGGTTGAGAAGCAGGCTGGCATAGTGCTGTTTGCTGATGACACCTCGCTTATATTCAAACTTGATCGACATAGCACAAACGCTAGCGCGGTGAACAGCACCTTGTCTTCCATTTCTGATTGGTTTTCTGCCAATAATCTCATGTTAAATGCGAAAAAGACTCAATGCGTTCGATTTTCTCTTCCCAATGTGAGACAGGGCTGCGTTGACATAATGATAGATGGTGAAAAACTCGATCTTGTTGAAAGTACTACCTTCTTAGGAATAACAATAGACTCGAAACTTCAATGGGGTGCTCATATAACTAAACTTTCAAATAGGCTTAGTTCTGCGGCTTATGCTGTTAGGAGAATAAGACAATTGACAGATGTAGCAACTGCTAGACTAGTGTACTTTAGTTACTTTCATAGTGTAATGTCTTACGGCATACTCCTGTGGGGGAATGCAGCCGATATTCAGACTATTTTTATTTTACAAAAACGGGCAATTCGTGCTATTTACGGGTTAGGATCTAGAGACTCACTCAGAGAATTATTCAAGAAAATAGATATACTTACCTTAGCATCACAGTATATATTTGAAAACATAATGTATGTAAGGAAAAATATTTCCTCATACAATAAAGTAAGCGATTTTACCGATAGAAACTTACGTAATAAGAATGACTTAGTTGCCCCGTTTCATAGGCTTAAAACAATTAATAAGACGTTTATGGGGAACTGTATACTTTTTTATAATAAATTGCCAAAAGCGATCCTTGACATGCCAGACAAAAGATTCAAAACTTATGTAAAGAAAGTACTTTGTGAGAAGGCTTATTATAGGACCGATGACTACCTTAAAGACAAAAAAGTCTGGCGTGAGCTTGACGCGGGTCCCTCTAAAATTTTGTAATATAGGTACTCGAAAATGTCATAATTTGGTACATTTTGTACAAACTGAATCTACAACTTGACATTACTTTAAAATTTTGACATTCTAAAAATTAAATTTAAATTATGATATGACATAACAAACAAAACAATGTATTCTCTGTCCACATTACTTTAAGTATTAATTTAATTGTGAGTTGACGTCCTTGGAGAAGAGGTGCAGTGCAGTTTGTTACCGCTTCTTCTGCACTAGCGCTTTGGAAGCGGTAGTAAACTTAGCTGTAAGTAACTATTTGACGTCAACAATTGTGCAACAAAATAATGACGATTATTAAGAGATATTTTAAGTATCCTATGATAATAAAGATATATTTGATTTGATTTGATTTGAACAACAACTACTAAAAACCAAAATAAAATGAATATTTAAGGGAGGCTCCCATAAAATAAACGCGATTTTTTATAGATAATGGTACGGAACCCTTAGTGCACGAATCGGATTCGCACTTGGCCGGTTTTCTGATTTATGAGCTGGCAATGGCAACACCCATGATGGCAACACCGATCTTTCACTTCACTCATTCAGTTCAGTTGATTTCTGATCTAAACGTCAATTTTGTTGCGTAGACTTAAAATTTATTTTGCTTGCACGTCTTACTAGTTATTTATAATTCTGTTTGTATTTAATTTACTCCTTGAGTCTGATAAAATATAGAAGTGATTACACCCGCTTGCGACCAATATTGGAAAGGGATCTGTAACTTTAGCTAGGTAACCTCTGTGGCAGCTACTGCGCCCTTCATTTTCACCAGTTTTCGGCTTCTTGTGTGATATTTCTACAAAATGAATAACATCAAAGCAGGAGACAGCGTTCTCATTATTTGGAAAGGCAGTGAACAAAATGATCTCATTAATTTGACTAATGAAATAAAAACCGCTTCTAACAATGGATCTGTTGTTTTGGAAAACTCGGACATGATCACAGAATGTAAGTAAAAGTATTTCATAAAGCGTCAAGTGCTTATTTATTAATCCTGGTTTCTGGAAACCAGACACAATAGTAAAACATTCTGGTGAATATCTGCTCCTCCGCATATGAGAGCTAACTAATACCATTATTATTTTATTAATGTGAATGGAATCAGTATCAGTTAAAGGGTTAAGATACAATATTTTTTCTGTAAAGTTCTAAAAAGAAAATAAATAATCTATTTTAACATTTACTTTCAGCTTCCCGCCCAGCATCATCATTTGATGTGATCATCTCAAACTGGACGCCACCACACAGCGTTGACCATCATGACGTATTACTTGCAGTCATTGTTAGATTTCTAAAACCCAGTGGAAAATTGATTGTCAAAGATTCGTCAGACATTAGCAGCTCTCTCAAATTGAATGGTTTCATAAATGTGACTAAGGATGGGAATGTATTTGTAGCAGAGAAACCTAAATTTGAGGTGAGTGTTTAGTAGTTATGTGGTGGGCAATTTAACTGTGCCTAAAATACACACACATCAGCTATAAGCTGCTACTGTTAATCAATAATTAAATATGTAGGGACAGATGGAAGTTGTTTTGGAAATTATTGGGGGAGGCCTACGTCCAGCAATGGACTTCCTGTAGCTGATATGATGAGGATGATAGGGACAAATCGCACAGATTGAGATAGCCTCAATGTGATACTAAATTATAACCCTTCAAATATCGGCATAGCAGACACAATAGTAAAACAATACATCAGACGCCCACTCCGGGTGTCCGACATTTAAAGGGTTATAACAAATACACATGTAGATGAACATTCAAGACCTATCAGACCAATCAAAAAAAGATCACTTTCCATCCTGACCTAACTGGGTATTGTACCTGGGACCTCCTGAGTAGTGGTTGGGCATGGTAATAATCAAATATAATAAAAATATTTAAACAAATAAATGATTTAATTTTCACTTATATATATGTTTATTATAATATCTAATTATATACCTATAAATTACTTATATTAAGGCACTTTCTGTGTCTAGTGAAACTTTACCATAAGATTATCATAGTTTCTCAATGCCCATAAAGCCATTGGTTCACATTGTTATTAATGACAGATATTAAAGTTAGTCACAAAATCTAACACCTATATTGGCCACTAAAGCACAAAAAATCAGATTCGCTTTAGCTCTGTCACTGTAAGATATTTTTCAACAATCAATGAAAATGGACAATTATTCCAGGTTGGTTCCAAGGCATCTCTAAAACTTGGCAGCAAGCCTGCTGTGTGGAAGCTAGATGATACAGTGGAGTCTGCGTGGACTGCGGGCAATGATGATGAGACCATTGACCAGGATCAGCTGTTAGATGAAGATGATCTGAAGAAACCGGATCAGGCATCCCTTAGAGGTAATATAATTGCTGAAACCAGGAACCTTGCTTCTAAAGTGGCAAGACATGTACATAGTTCCATGACATGCACAAATATTTTTGACAGGGTAGGCACTCTCTTACCTGAATTACGAAAACCTCTTCATATTAAGCAAAATACATTTGCGCTAGTATCCAATATTATATTAGCGTGGCACAGGGTAGACAAATTCTGTTTGCCTGTATGAAAGGCCCGCTACTGACATAGCTACATGTTTGCGTTTTAGTATCAAGCAACATTGAGCGTTATAAATTTTTGGTAAAGTCTAATTTGGTTTGACTTATAAATAGGACACTATATACATTCATATAGTCAATATAACTAAAATCTGACATTTATAGAATCTGGCATTATTGGAATCTGGCATTATTGGAATCTGACATTTATACCTGATACCAAATAATGTTTCTGTATGGCTAGGGACCCCTTTAGAAAGACTATTTTGTCATTTAATGTGATAATTGTCTGTCCATAACTATTAAGACTTAGGAGGCTGCAGTAACTACAGTTACCCACATTTTTACATTTATATTATGGATGTGACATCTCGCCTTACATCATCATAAATACAGTAAATTACTTCTAACATTACATCAACAAAAAAAAAATATAGACAGTTGCAAAGGTTCTTACTTCAAAATTCTTAATTTTATTAAAAGAATAAATAAATAAAATGAATTGTTTTGAATTCAAACAATGACAATCATTTTCGTAACTACGTATCTTACTCAATTGATAAAATTATAGATAACACAGGCCCCATTGTATCTTGATGACAGATAGTATGAGGTTTTGTGTTGCAAGTTGGCGTTGGATCAATGAGTCATTGAGCATGTCGCGGTTTTGTGTTCCAAGGTGGATTCACAGTGAGGTCAAACTTGTTTCTGAAACAAGTTGACAATATTTTATCATTAATTTTTATTTATTGAGTTCTTTTACTTTATAAAAAAACATTACTAAGGAAAAGTGTCAAATTATTAGTCTTACTCAAATAATAGTTAAGAACATGAAGTAGTTGATACTTAAAGTTATTCATGGATGAAGTAAAGGAAAAGGCAGAAGTTGTGTCATATAGGAAGGTCAAACATTTAGACACGGAAAGCACCTAATAAAGTAGTCTAAATTTTTTTATGTGTTACCTAGGTAGACAATAACTCTTTATCACTCTACCTTTTATTTTTCAGCACCCAAAGGTTGTCTGTAAGCGGTTGCCCTGGCAATAACGCCGCCTATTGTATATACGTATATTATTTATAACTATTTTTAGAGTATATGGCGCAATAATGTGTTTCTTATCTACTTAAACTGTCTTATTGATTAATATTCTAACATAGACATACTTATTTTATTTACAGTATGTGCCACAACGGGCAAAAGAAAAGCGTGTGCAGATTGTTCCTGTGGCCTGGCTGAGGAACTACGCGGGGAAACTAAAGAAACACCCAAGTCATCTTGTGGCAGTGTAAGTATTATTTCCTGGATTTCACAAAAGTTTTGAGATTCTCTCTCATACAAATTTGTCCGATGGATAAGAAAAAGAAGAAATTTTTGAGAAGTATGTGGAAAAGGAAATCAAAATGGTAGAAGTATCAAACCGGTCTATTGACTTTTATGATCTGAGTGGGATAAAAGGCAGTTGATTCTAATTATCTTTCTTTATATTCAGTCTTCCGGTCAGCTGTGTAGTAATCCAATTTGGAATTTGACCATTCCAACTCTTCCTGTGGATGACGTAAGAGCGACTTTTAGTTAGGACTAAGCGCAAATATCTCGTGCTACAACTGCATTCCCAAGGAGACTATGGGCAGATGAGTTGTGGGTCAACATTTTTATAGAAGTTGCTCCCCAACAGTAGCTGTCTTTTTTATATCTGGAACTTAGTCCTTGGATATCATGATGTTTTAGACACTTTGTAACTGATATTGACTAGTTTGGACGCCAGTTCATTAGGGTGGTTAGCGAGTCGCTTCTTATGTCACTCAGACAAGATTCTTATCTCTTCCTTAACGGTGGTCATTTGCAATTCCTTACGTACTACTTGAGTTAACAATTAGCCACGGCGATTTACATGCATATTATAACTCATCATCATCCAAACGTATTTTCCCAGTTGCATCCTCAGCGGTAATGCTTCAAAGCCCGGGGTCCGCTACCTAACCAAGGAGATTTGACGATGTTATCGCATATTATAACTATTTGGAGAAAAAAAGCTGTAGAGCGCACTACGTTTCGAAGTAGCACAGCTGAGGATGTAATCGGGAATGCGTTTAGATAAAAGTAGATATGCAGCTGACGACCTCCGTGGCGTAGTTGTCACCATGCTAGTCCGCCACCCAGAGGTCCCGGGTTAGATCCTTGGCCAGGGCAAGTTGGAAAATGGCCTTTTTAAACTGTCCTGGGTCTTGGATGGTTATCTATATATGTATTTTATAAAATATAGTATCGATGGAAACATAACACAAGTCTCGAACTTACTTTAGAGCTAGCTCAATCAGTGTCATTTGTCCCTATATATTTATTTAGTTAGCTTTGTCTCGCACATGTATTTAGATCTTTCGTTGTGTGCAGTTATATTGTTTCTTGTTGTTGTTGTAATTTTTTTGTTTACCATGTTGCAATAAAGTTAATTTGTATTGTATTGTATTGCAGTGCTACCTGGGCGACGCGTTCCGCTGCGCCACATGCCCGTACCTCGGGATGCCTGCATTCAAGCCCGGAGAGAAGGTGAAACTGGACCTCAACTCCGATATATAGATGTTAGTACACGTAGCTTTACTTATTTATATTATTATCGTGAATTACTATTCCACAATGTGATCGCTTTTACAAATACATGGTTGTAATTATTTATTTGGGTCTTTTACTGTTTTAATTTAAGGCCTATTAATACTTAATCCAACTCCCACATTAAAGTGAATCTTAAGGCTTTGTTATAAGGTTTAAAATCAATGGTTTGGAACTACTATGTCAAAATGAAGATTTCATGAATTATTAAATAATTAAGCAGGAGTCCCGTCACGTAGTGTGTAAATAAAATACGATTATTTGGCTTATTGGGAGTTTTTCATCGTATAATACATTAAGGGTTTTATATTTACCTCTAGATAAGGGTTCGTGATTATTGAAATAAAACAAACGGATAGCAAATATTCATTATACATATTTCCTCTTCTTTTTACAAACAGTTAACTTATTTTAACATATCTCGATCTATAACATTTTCCATTTTTACATTAAATCTGAAATAGTACTCATTCCGCTATACAATAAAATATACATATATATATTTGTCATATAATTATATAACAATTTTATATTTATCTATGAATTAAATGACACAATATTTCCTGTCCTCTACTTATCGACCTGATTCTACGTTTTGAAATCAGTGTTCTGAATAGTGTGAAAATATTTTATATTTATACACCTCTTAAATGGAATTAATTTTGTTAAACTATTTCCAATCTGTTTATACACAGTGTAAATCTGTAACCTTGCCATATTCTTAGACGAAGATATAATGATTATGATAAACTACATTCCCTAAAGAGCAGAGGTAGAAATATATAAAAGAAATGGATGTATACAAAATTAGCTGATTGATTTAGTATGGAAAGTCAAATTTTTCATATTTCGACTTATGTTCCTTAGGGAAAGCAGTTTCGTATGATCAATATAGATACGTTCGAGTGCTAGGTTACAGATTTACAATTTGTATATAAAATGGACTTACTTTATTAGGTACTTGGTTTAAACCATTTTATCATCTGTCATGTCAATGTTTACTTGATTTGGGCGGATAATGGTTTAAACATATTATTTAAGTTAGTCCTTGCTTTATAATAATACGGAATACGTGTTTTTCTATAAGCTTTGTGGTAAGATGGTTATCATAATCAATCGAATTGATTTACGTACTTTAAAAATATATAATCTTACCATTAACGACTGCTTTATTGATAAAACGGTGTGTTGTGAATGGCACACTTCATTTGTGTCTTTGTTATTTGTTTTTATTATCTTATACGTATGGGCTACTAAAACCATTACTGGCCGAGTGACATTGGCAACACTGAAATTATTATAAATGTATGTCGTATTTCCATCCATCCACACAAAATCATTGATCAGTGCTACATCGTCATTTTGTCTACGAAAATCGGATAGTTAGAGAAACACATAAGGTAATTTTAACGTCTTAAATTCTATTGCATTTAGTTATTCGTAAAAGTTTATGACTGGAAATATAATGAACTGACTTCGTTAACATTTGCATTGTTAAGAATGGGAAATTTACTCAACAATATTTAAAGAAACTGGAAATGTTATGCCAGTCTATATTATATTTGACACGCTGCATTATTATATTATTATTATTTTTATATGAATTCGTACATTATGGAAATCATGAAGTTGACTCGATATGTTGAACATTATAAGATATAAAATAATACAGTTTTAGAAAACGAGTAACTCCTTTTTATATTAAATTATAGTAGATAATTGACTGGCATTCTATAGGAGACGCGGAAGAACATGATTTGTACCAATGTTTGGCCAAACTTGGTATTGGTAAATATGAAAATGTATAGTATAGGTATTGTCTAGTAAAAGTTTCCCTCATAATAATCAATCACGATTGTGTATGAACTTCCATAAAAAAGATCTAGCACCTTCCATCGAAATTAAATTAATACTTTCTGATTTTGAATTTGGGAAATAATACTTTGTTTCTAATCAAAATTTTGTACTAAACGCTAGTCTAGCAGCGTCAGCGGAGCCTTGCAGGATATGCCATGGCACGGGCGCGCGCCCGTTTACAAAATAAATGCTCCTATCTCATATTTAATAATATCTTCAACGAAACTACTATCCCACAACATTCAGTAAAGCGTCCCAGTCTTTTTAAAAGTTTATTTTCATCAAATTGAGATCTTGATTAGACTTGATTGCGACCGGCCCGCGGCGCGAGCCCCTAGTCTTAAAGTTTGTGAGGTAGGCTTAGTCATGATCTAATGAAAGCGCCTTGTTAGAAAATACCGATTAATAAAATGAGATCTTTCATTATAATTACAAATAATATAAGTCGATAAAACTAGAGTTACATATACATTATACAACAAATTATTAAACTTTTGTACAATACCATCCGCCGTCGTTGAGGTGGTCGTGTTCCAAAGTGGTCGATTATTAACTTAGACGAATAAGCACAGAATATACGGTACAATGAAATAACGCATTGTTAACGCAACGGTCCATTCCCTTGGTTTGTGTTGCTGTATGTATCGGGCAAACTCCGCGATATTTGGCAAGTTCACTACACTACTAGTTGCTGCGGATTATGGCAAATTTCCTATAAGTAAATATTACGTTTTCGAAGATAGCATAATGAATGAGACACGATCTTAACAAACACGCGAGCGCACTCTCAGTATGCGACCTTCGAGCATTACGCTAAACAACGAGGATCTACGACTGATATCCGTCTGACATTACATTCAAGATAATTATGTTAAAGGAATTTGGATGAGACACCAAACGCAGAACAAATTATAAACATTACTTATTTATAATATACAAAAGTAATTTGATTTTTTGATATGGCCATGCATTTTCGTTAGTTTAATAACGATATATGTATATTAATCACAGACGCTACTTGTTTATATATTTGTTTCAAGTTTCAGTTTCTTCCAGCGAAATATTTTTGAGTATACAACATTTCTTAGCTATACGTACTTAGTCTAAAACATATATTTCCTTTATTCAAGCAATACCTCATACCTACTCTGACCAATAACTACAAAATATCACAGACTGTGTGTTTATTATGTATACATCTTCTCATAGAAAAGTTATGTGTGTATCACACATGGACGTCAAGAACCAATAGAGATGACATTTAATAACTATGATCATTATACATATTTCATTTTTACAATATATTTATGTCAATTGATCAATATTTATATAACAAAATTAAATGATTTATCAGAAGAATTTGCCACTGTGATTCAACTATGATGGAGAGTTACCGGGTTGGGGTCGCGTGACGAGGGGACGCCGGGATATGTGCGCTCACAACCAGCGCGGCCGCGGAGCCGCCTGCTCGCGCGGAACGTCAGCCACTGCCACTATCTAAACCTAACATTCATTGTACCTTTCATATTTTGTCTAATATGCATCGCCACGTGACTGGCTGTTTAAAATCTCAATGGTTATCACAATATCTAACCTACTATAAGATCTGGTACAAACTTACACATTGTTATTTTGTGCTCATTTGAATTTTACTCCATGTTTAGAATGTTCATTCGTTATTGCGAGGAGTGAATAGAGTGCTCCCTGCATTCCTTTGTTTCCCGCTGTACAGTCGAGTGTCAATGACAACGGCTACGCACGCCGCTCCTAGAGCGCGTAAGCGCGATTCTAACTAATTTTGTGACACAATATATTTAGTCATGGAGTGTAACGATTAACTTTGAACTAAGTTACATACATATTTACAAACATCGTACACGAACGCGTACAGAAGCACCCGACATTAAAAAGCACCTAGAGTTCCCGAATAGAATATCATAAGCGTACGATTGGACCGCCGATCACTGCAGTACCCGTGCTATAGCATGACTCCACACGCTTCACTCACTGGGTCTGTTCAATGTATAATAGATTAACAAATGGTCAAGAAGTGCCGGTGTTTTACGCAGTATCGGCTGGCTCGTCACAAACGTTCGAAAGAACGAAACTAAACATAACAGAGTCCGAAAAGAGTCTTTGCAACGAAGGCGATCACAACACATTCAAGAGTTCCCCGTTCACTCGACCGTATCGACGACGGGACGGGCTGTTCAGCGTTTCTTGTGCGGCGGAAGGTCGTCAGGGGAGACGTCGGAGGCCGACCACCGTCGCTTGCGAGCGTCTTCTTTGACGCTGAGGTTTTCTGGGTGTGTCTGTGGCGGGGCGGGGGCGAGGTGCGCGGAGGGCGCGGGCGGCGCGGGGTGCGCGGGCGGCGCGGGCTTGCGCGGCACGAGCGTGACGCACACGTCGCCGACCTGCAGCCGCTGCACGCGCAGCCCGTACCGCGCCAGCGTGCGCTCCGGCTTGCACGACGCCCAGCCTCGCCCGTATACGAAGTACGGGTGTTCCGCTGTCGACTCTAGTTCAACCTGGAAATTATAAACAGTTTGCTGTCGTCAACATTGTAATCGATTGTCTGTTTGCTGATCTGGTTTATCCGTCAACAAAGGGGGTGGCGTGCTCAAAAGTTGTTGTATTTTTCTCCCCACATTCTGTTATTTCTAGTTGCAGTCGCTTGGTGATTTCCACTATTTTTCTCGCCTCATTCTGTTATGTCTAGTTGCAGACGCTTGGTGATTTTCACTTTTCAGATGCAATTTATAAGCGTCGAACCAAGTTTCCGTTTTTATCTTTTCGCTGACTGTTTTTACAATTTATACTTTATATTTATTTACAAGCATTCACACTTGTATTTGTGACAAGCAGCCAGAACCATAGCCAACCATATTGTGCGCACAAAAATAGTTTTACCTGTGATCGATTCCTATCGTACGTGAGCGTGAGCGCAAGCTTGTCGGCCCGCTCGTCGATCCTGAGCAGCGTGCACTGCGTGAGCGCTAGGTCGCCATTCCTTTCTGCGCTGGAGACGAAGTCCTCGATGCGCATCTCCTCGACGCGCCGCAGCGAGCCGTCCTCGAGCCGGATCAGCGCGCCGCGGCAGAAGTACGGCGCGGTGGAGCCCCGCTCGGGGGACAGGGGGGACGCCTGGAATGTCACAAAATTTATGTAAGTACATGTTATTTATTTATTACAAATGTAATAGGCGGACTTCAAGCCAATAAGGCCTTATCTACCAGTCATCCCATGGTTATTCCGAGAAAAAGAGATTTTAAAGTTTATGTTGTTACCAAAAAAGAATACTCAATATCTACTTCCTCTTATCTAGTAGGTACAGGAAATATAGTTTAATGACCGTACTATAACAGAAGCTCTCATATTACATTAGGTATGATTAGGTACGTGCAATTTTGATAACATGTAGGTAGATAATACTAAGTAGGTACTTAACTAACAGTCTATATTTCCTTTAAATATTCGTATGCAATACTTTACAAGTATTTTGAAATGTTGTAAGTACTTGTTATATTTACCTCTCGAGGCGGAGGTATCGGCGCTGGAGCCGACACCGGCGGTGAATGAGGCGCAGGCGCCGGTGGCACGAAGCCTGACGTCGGCCGCGGCCGCAGCGGGTAGTTGATGGACGTCGGCGGCGGCTGCGGCGGCGCGCGCGCCCGGTACAGGTACGACGAGTACGGCGGGTGCGACAGGAAAGACGCGTACGCGCCGGGGACCGAGCCGAACGGCGGGGGCGCCGGAGCCGGCGGCGCGGGCATAGGGTCTCGTGGTCGCCTCGGCGCGTACCGGGCGTAGGGCCGCGGCGGCGGCGCAAGGAACTCGGGCGCCATGCCGGCGGGCGGCTGCGGCGGGTACAGGCTGAGACCGAGCTGCCCCAGCTGGGGCAGCGCCTCGCCGGGCAGACTCGCCGAGATCATCGGACGCGCTGGAACAAGACGAGTACGTCAATATACTGCAGTAAGAGCTATATGTTTTTTTTAAAAAAACATTTTTTGTACAAGCTTGTATTGTGTGGCCAAAGTACGCATAAGGACAAATGAAATAAGCCCAAACTCTATTAAGATGCGTCGTTTTATTACTGAGTTTCATTGACCACCTTCCTTCCCCGTTATCAGACCCTAGACATCGTCTACAATAAAGTGCTCGTCAAGACAAATGAAACGAGGGCTAATTACTACATTGCAAGGTAAATAAAAGCTTTTTAAAAAATCGTAAGCTAAAATTTTATTATCGCTAATGGTACGTTCTTTGCATTTTTACTAGGCAACTAGTCTAGTTGATGTTGAAGTGTCTTTGTCTACGCCTAGATACGGGACGTAGGATACTAAGTAACAGTGCCTAATCATGCCCACCCGCGCGATATCAAAGTCTGTGTCTCATAATTAAGTATTTAATGGCGCTCCAATTAACTTAAATTATATATAAATGATTGCTCTCTGATCGGCCCATCTCGTAACTACTGACAGGCCTCGATTGTCTAACGTTATCGACAGAGTTATATTCGGCGTAGTCCATAAATAACTATCAAGTGAACCGGTCGTGGTAGTAAGTGCGAGCCCTTGTTCCTACCACCACATCTGTGTTAGATTGCTCAGAGTTTACTATACCGAGATAAGAATGTGGAGCGAGCGACGTCAACATTATAAATAGATTTTATTCTCAGACATAAAAGTCAGTAATTCAGTATACACGCCATATGTATGACGATGTCTGTTTTAAAAACATATGTTTTAATGAACGACACCTAATCTTAAACAAAGTGTAGAGTTTGTTTTAGCGATTACTTGATGAAGACTATTTAAATAGAAACAAGGGCAAATTAATCTTGCGTGACACTATTAGAAATAAAAATTGGAAATAAGTTAGCTTAAAATACATATGTACCTACTTAACTGCCTAAAATTATTTATCTAATAAGTAGGTATGTGTATTTTTTTTAAACAGGGTTTAATTTGTGTGAAAGGAGAGCATGATGATTACCGTGTTATATAATGTAGGTACTTCATTTGTTTTTGCCTACCGCAGTACCAGCCACGATAACCTGACTTGGTTCGAACTATCGTTATAGGTAAACATTTCAAGTATTTATTGAAACATTTATTTATTATATAAATAATACTGGGAGAGTAATTATTTCGTTGTAAGAGGAACATTTATACCCTTTTTCGCGTAGTTCACACCCCAAATAAATAGCTTTACCAGTAACTCTTTGAGTTCTTGCCACTAAAAACGTCTAAAAACTAATATCTATTACATTTGTATGAAATTCTTTTTTTCAAGTACATTTTATAAGTTGATCGCCTATAACTTTTTAATTTGTATACCCTACTTGGCTCTGATAGTTTTCCTTTAAACTACATTATATATACTATAATTTTGATATTTTTCACGCGGCCATATATAACCGTTTAGCAGATAGAGGGGGGGGACACTTGACTCAAACAAAAATTTGAACTTTGAACCCAAATATTTCAGAAACGGATCCCTAAATCGAAAAATGGTGTTCACAAGCTAACAATATTTTTGAAAGACCTATTCAACGATACCCCACTCAATGTGTTTGTCGAGAAAAAAAATATTGACTACGTCTTTACTTGTATGGCAGCTACCATGAAAAAATTTTTTTTTCCATTTCTATTTTACGATTTTTTCGCCATAATTAATATACATATCCATGCCAAATTACAGCTTTCTAGTATTTATAGTTTCTCTGTAGGACCGTGGACGGACAGACAGACAGACAGACAGACAGACATGGCAAAACTATAAGGGTTCCTTGTTTACTACGGAACCCTAAAAACTCGATCTGCAGAAGTATAGACGAACGACGCCCAGTCATGAGGAAACAGTTTTATTAACTTTTTTACATGAGAAGCGTTCAGTTTATTTTTTAAATTAAAATAAGTTGGTGCACATGCACATACTCAAGCCCGAGATTCCTATGGTCGAGACGATAATTGGTAGAACAAAGAATGCAGGGACGCACCTGCGCAAACAATACGCTTTTGTCGAGTTAGCGGAGGGATGAATGTCCGTATCGAATGACTTCAGTATAGAAAGCCTTCGGTTACCTCCAATACAATATTTATTGAACAATAAATCGAGTATAAACGTTAATGCGTTCCATATATCATAAAATAAAGCAATTCTAGATTACTGATAATAAAAGGGTTATAAATCTGGACTGTAGGTTCCTTGGAAATCTAGAACCTATAAATTGGTTAGTATAATTAATAATAGTAAAAAGACCGTTTGGTGGAACTGGTATCGGAATTGCACAAGAGTTAGCTTTCTCGACTCACGACTCACCTGGCCTTGCCATCGTCTTAACGTTTTTCTGAAGAAAAATACAAAATACATTGATTTCTCCCCGATTTCGTGTAGAGACTCAATAAGACCTGGTTTATAGAACTTGTAGAAAACTATATCACTTGCTTGACCTACTTAAGAAGGCCCCTTTTTAGATCAAGCAGTCTGAAGTTTGGTTATTGTTATTTACTCTAGCACACAAAAAAGAAAGAACAATTGAGACGAGGTTTCAGATGAATGTGGAATTGTAACTCTCGTTTTTTTGTAGTAGGTGGGTTCATTTTGTTTGTTTACTTTATTTTGTTTTATTATAATACGGGTATGTACGGCTTTGTACGGGTCACCAAATTAAAATGTCGAAGTATAAAGATACAGTCGTTTCAACTAAATAAGTTAAGAATATTTTTCTATTTTCACGAATGAGGAAACATTTAGATGTTGCTAGCTGTGACTCACAAAAACAGAAAAAGACTGCGTACTGTGACTAAGCCTTTGAAAATGCAAACCAATTAGCTAGCCCGCTAACCACACAAGACCTATTTTAGTTTTGTTTTTGACGAGAAACTGAATTTTGTAGAGCAAAAACATTTTTCGAGTAAGGCTATGTTATAAGACCGGAAAATTCTATTAGGAAACGATTCCATAACAAGATAATCAGTTATCTTGAGAAGCTAACTGAGGCTTATATAATTCATCACCTTGTAACGGTTTTTATTTATTATCCATTCAAGCTGTAAATACATTACTCGAGGTAAACAAACTACCACAACATAGACATTTATTATCAATATAAATTATGAAATAAATTAACAATGTTATAGTCAACGTGAGTAAGCGCGTAAAGACATTCATTACGTTACAAATAGATTCAGAACATTCTAATTTTGAAAGTGGCTGTTGAGCGTCGGGCGGCTGTCGTAGCGGCGTAGGCGCATGCAAGGCCGTGGGTTCGCCGGCCGCCGCGTAAAAAACATCTCGATGAATGGCTGCGCCGGAATAGAGAATGCTGGGCTAAGGCCCGCCACATACAGTAAATTTGCAGATATATTACAAAATGTATTATTTGTATGATTATATTACAAAATGTATTATTTGTATGATTCGACGTAGCAAATGCGACATCGAATCATACAACTACTTTAAATTAAATTTTACGAGTAATTATCATAGGCATAAAATCTTGAAATTATTTACTACGGAACCCTTAAAACAAAATACAAGCGCAATAGGTATATCCGTACAAAAGCGACAGAAATTTCAAACACAGATCCACACAAAATAATACCAGAAACGTGTGTGGTTCACCTAAATCTGTGAGCGAATCCGCGGAAGCCATACATACATTACATGACGCGGCGCCTGCGCGGGCGCAGCCAACAATAATGGCCGCCATGTATCGTTGAACCGAAACTGCCGTCGCTAATTACTTGTTTATAACATCGCACTCGCTTGCCGCGTGGTGATGGCAGAGTAGAAACCAGTAGGTATGTCACCATCATTATATCCCCTTCCTAGGGTGTCGTGAGAGGCGACTAGAGGAGGTGCGCGTTTTACCTCAGAACTGAGAGGCTATTATTTTTTTAACATTATACTACAGTGATTTAGAGCCTGTGGTTCGATTTATTATGGGTATGTCCCTTCCACGTTGTATAACGAATAATTTCTTCTGTTCTCACCAACCCGCCCACCCAGCTACGTGGTAGTTATGGGCTAATAATTCCGCTTTCACGCCAAAACGGCTGAACGGATTGATATGGAGTCTGGCACGTAGACAGCTTTTACCTGGATACTTTTTATTCCAGGAAAATATGAGATTCCCGTAGGTTTGTCAAAAAGTTGATCATGTTGGCAACGCCGATGACAGGCAGGTCATTGACAGATAAGCTAACAGGCATAAGACTTGCCAGACAGTTAGTTATCATACACAGTACCTACCTAGTCTATGGAGTTCAGGAAGACCCAACACTAGGGGTAACGGGTAACACACAAGCGTATTTATCCATATACCGTACGGAGTAGCATATGAAATCCAGGAAGACCGAACACGAGGGGTAACACAGAGCGTATTATCCATAATATACTTTTAACCTTCCTCCTTTTTCAGTAAAATTAATCGACACCATCCAAACCCCTCAAAAAGTTTACTTATACTCATCCTGCGTACACATTATAGCGTAACAACAAAACGGGTGAGCCTAACAAGTATATATTCCATTACGATAATACAGCTGAGCGCTGCGTGGCGGGGCCGCCCTATCGACCGCCGCCCGCCCGTAACCCACTTCCGGCGCCCGTGACCTTGCCGCCGCCATTCACGCCGCGTCTTACAGCCATCGCCATAGCCTCCCCTCTAACCGCCCAACTACCTCCCCCCTCCCCCGCCCACACCGCAGCCAGAATTTACAAACCTGAATTATTTTGACTCCGCGCTTCATTTCGTTTTGGTTGTATCGGTTATCAGAAAAACACTCGTTTGATTGAAACGTGTGATAATATCACTCGTTGTGTGTTCGCTTCGTTTTAACTTTTGCGTCCTTCGATAGTCTACTAAAGCTTGCATGACCTCCAAAATGGTTTCATGGTTCCCATGCCAGTATTTGTGAAAATAGATTTTGTGTTTTTTGGAAACACCAAAACTTTGATTTAAGAATGTGCGAATATACTTTTTTACCTTTTTACTATATGAATGTCGCAGTATCTGCACTTACATAATTAATAATATTTACATAATTTTTATCGTTATAAATGTAAATCGTAATTTATATTTATTACTTTATATTATGGCATTTGATGAGACATAAATTGTCTCATGATCCCTATTCCCTATTTAGTTATTTATTTGATTTTTATTGACCAAAATTACTAAACGTGGATCTATTGCTAATTTAGGCCGTTTATGCATACTTTTCTACAGGATATGTATTCGAAAAGGTCGGGTTTGGGTACTTCGGGTGAAAAACAACCAGCGAGTGCCACTTTGGTTAATAGAATAGATTATGAGACCCGCGGTCGACCCTCTTCAAGACCGTGATTCCTTATTGAAAGGAGTGTACATACGTAATATCTGATATCTTTCTCGGGCTTAAACAAAACATCAACTTATTTGTAAACTGGCTTCAGTAACTTATTATTCCGATATAAAAATGTGTAGTTTATTATTGCATAAAACATTGTTTCGCTTATAAAGTTATATGTCATGCAGAAATTTCAAAAACTTTTATTTACCTAATTGACTGGATACATGCAAATATAAAAAAATAACAAATTAATAAAAAAAAAAACGATTAGAAATAGATTATTGAGTTGTTATGGAACTTCTAAATTTTGTATTTCACTTAGGGACTAAAACTAAATTATTAGTATTCATTTTGTATATGATAAATTGATTATATTTCCGAGTCTCCATTTACGTTCAAAACAAACCAATAGTGATACCTTTAAAGTTTTGGCTAAATGATTATCTTGTATCATAAGGAAAACAATGAGCAATCATTATAATGTGTCTATATATACTGAGGATGATGTAATTGTAGCTCGAAAATTGAACACCATAGACATTTCCTCCAGCCGCCATTAGAAATTCGATAATTATTGTAATGATATGTAAATAGTTGCAGCCACTTGTTATTTACACCTACACTGGTAATGGCAAACTAGTATAACTTTGCGATGGTTCAATTTATTTATATAAACCGCAGTTACAAGTAAGTATATGTGGAAGGGACATACTCGTAATAAATTGAACCACGGGTATAATATAGTATAGTATAATAAAATTAAAGTAACAGTAAAAAAAATCGCATTTGCATAATAAAATGTGCAACCGACCGGGTGATTTGTATGGGAATTAAAAAAAAATCTAGTTTCTTGACTGTTATTTTAATTTTATTATGCTATAGTGACGTAGTATAGCCCGTAATTTGATGTCTTACGGGTATGTCCCTTCCACGTTGTATATCTTTAAAATAAGGAATATTAACATAACTTTAGGCATTCAGTAAGTCTCTTTACATTGTTGTCTGTTATTGTAGACTGTCTCAATCGATAGCATCAATATTGTGTTTATCAAGTTAAAACCGGCTTTAAAATTTATGCAAAGGTAACCAGAGTGTGGGTGTCGACTGTTTAGTAACGAACTTCGGCTAAACAACAACTTGAGTGACCTTTAAATTCACCAACTTTACGTATATTTAGGCCGTGTTATAACTGGCATTTAAGCCGTTTTAAATTTCAAAGTATACCTACTTATACGATGGGTAATAAAAGCTCTATAGTCTCTCAAAAACAGCGTTCCTAATTTAGTGCGATGATGTGAATTCAGGATGCTTTTAAAATGCGTTTTAAAATAAGATGTGCTTACTATTTGCTCTGCATACCTATTTGTAGAAATCAATCATACCAAACTCCCATGCTGGTCTGGGAGAAATAAAAAAAAAAATAGAATGTACCAGCTGCTTCTCATCCCACGCAGATCGTAAAAGCCGATCGAGGGAATGGGCAAAAATGCAAATCATGTTAACAGGCGATGCGGCTAGCAACCCATCACTGTATTGATTGCTTTTCCATCTTCTCGCCCACCATGACGCTAAAAGTGGCTTTTGAGTCTTGCAGCCCTGGGCTCTGCATAGGACCGCAAGACCCAAAATGCTCTGTCTGCCCCATTAGGGATAAAGACGTGATAGTATGTATGTATGTAATCATACCAAAATCAAGTAACAATCTATATTATGCTTGGATTTAGATTTCATTTTAAAGAAATAATTTCTCTGTCATAACATATTGCCTATAAATCGATACACGAATGTACATTATGTAAATTGTAAAGTGGTTAAGGATGAGGCCCATGTCAAGAGTGTAATAGTAATAAATAAGCACGCATAATAAACATGGTAATAGCACCACTGCTCCCTACGGCTTTCGTGTCAACAATGGGGTACTTTCCGGGGTCAAAACGAATTATTCGGTTCTGTTAAGAAAAAAAAGTCACAAAATAATACCACTTCTTCTTCTTCTGATATTTAAGAGCTGGGCTCTTGTGAGTGGAGTGCTTTCCATGTCTCTCTTCCTTCCGCTAAGTTCTTAACCTCTTTATATGTTTTCACGTTTAATTTTTCTTTTATTTGGTCTATAAATTTTCTTCTGGGTTTTCCTACTCCTCTCTTTCCTTCTATTTTTCCTTCCATTATTGTTTTAAAGAACGCATCGTGGCATAGTAGATGACCGAACACTTATTACGATTTTATCCATTTTCAACGTGATTTTAGATTTATTATTGCAGAATAACTATTTGACTCCAAAACTATGACGTCATTAGTCTATATTTCATACAAGCCTCATAGAAAATGTTTATATTGACTTTTGGAAAAAAGTATATAATTGGAATTGTTGCAAAGTAGCTAATTTTGCATCATACCAGTTAATTGAATTGCGTCGTTTGTAGTGTTTATACTTAGTTGATGCCCACTATCCACTAAATAATACGCAGAAGATAAAAAGGTCTTACATACAAGTATTATAATAATAAGAATGTGAAGCCACGAATTTTACGATTCAATTTAACTAAATGAAAAAAAACCTTCGATTTTATCTCAAAGTCGAGGCAAATATGGTAATGTTACCACGATACTTCCACTTCACCCATGATTGTACGAAATATATGAAAGCATTTATAAAAAGCTATGTTAAAATATTTTTCAAAAATGTACCGATGATATTTTCTTATTCTTTCTCTTGCAGATAGTTCGGTAACATGATATAATTTTATCAGTTAACCGATTTTCTTTTAATAAATATTTTGATGTAATATGATGTAAATAGCACTGTTTAAGTTTGGTGGGTAATTGCCTTAGCTAAACGTTCACCACACCTGTCCACCCCAGATGTCGCCAACCCGTCACGGCTCGCAGTTGCATATTTAGGGTTGCTACACACCGGCATTAATCGGGACAGCCGGGCGGTAAAATTGAATACCTACATGTAGACGAATATTCCGAAGTCACAAGCCGCTCGTTTGCCAACCATAGTAACTCGGCTAGGCAACTGCCGAATTATGTCTTTGTTCTTATTGAAAACCGAATTGTGTCGATTGCACCTGAAGGAACTACTCGATCGGCACAAGACGAATTAAGCCGAGGAAGTGCAGCAGTCGCTTCGGTCGGCTTTTCATTTTGTTGTTCGACAAATACTGCTGACTGAACCGACAGTGCCGGCCCGCTTATCTGTGTAGAAAGCCTAACGTATGCCTGCTTAATAGGGCTGTAGACTGGGTCAAATATGTATTATTTTATTTAGTCAACTAGATCCAATATTAAAGGACCCATATTTTTTCATTTAGTAGTCAAAATTCCCGGAGATACAGCGCTTCGAAGTTTAGCAGTGGGGTGATTTAAGTCAACGTTGGTTAAAAACCTAGCCAATGTAAGCCTTCCACATTATTTGCTACAGAGAGAAAAGAAAAATACGTATACCATACTTTTTAATAATCTATTTAATGAGCCATACATTTTTTATGCACATCCCTATTATGGATGACGTGCCCATATTCATGCGCTCCTGGTGATTGCGAACATTTATTATCTAGTTAGTAACAACATTGTAAAAACTACTAGAACGGATATCCGCTGTTTGGAATTGAATTATTAATGCACTAGCCATTGATAAGTCCATTATTATTCACGTAAACAAATGAATAATACGAAACCATGTTTTTGACGACTGACTTCACAAATATCCAGAAATGATAGAAAATCTAAATAAATACTCGTACGGTGTAGCCCAGCCCAGATCCTATATCTTTTTACATATGTGTAGAATGAATAAACTAGATTTGAACAAACAAGTAAGGTGATAATGACAAATTTCTTTTAATATTATATAGTGTGATAAAACATTTAACGGATTTAAGGTGGTTATTTACTACCAGGTTTAATTTTGAGAAGTAACATAAACTTATGTTATTGTTACCTTATATACAGACCTACATAAGCAATATTTATTCTGTCTGTTAACATTTTTTTAAATTATTTTAATTGTGTGATATAGACGAATTCAAGTTTAATTTTAAAGAATATTACGCGATTTTTCCTATAAATATTTGAAGCGAAGCTGTTATTGTGCGGCTGGCACCACCTAATCTGCAGGTCAATAGGCTTGACGGTTTAACGCCCCTGGGAGTGCAACGACCTCGTAAACCAGCTACATTACACCACATTATAGGTACTTAGCATCCGACAAGCTGAGAGTTTACCTGACCATGATTCCTTGTGAGCAAAACCAACGGATAAATGGACGTAATCGACCACCGATTGGCTCAAATTGGTTAGGCGTGAGTCGCGTGAGTGAGGTCACGTCGACATATGTATGACATATTTTTACCTGCTTGTGTATTAATACACTTAAATAGATGTAATATGCTTAGAAACTTGTTAATTTACTTTTTTATTCAGCTATTTTTACTACCTACTTACAACATTTGTAGTGCAAACTACATTTACCTAGGAATTCATAGCTTTTTCTGATATAACTTGTAGTTGGTTTCTTTGAGTAGATAAATAAGTGGTAAAAGAAAAGATTTATCTGCAGATAAAAGAAAATGAAGATGGACTTGAAAAACTTTCAACGGATTCGTTTTATTCCTCGAGTTTTATACATAAATTATACCTCGAGTTACAATGTAGATGAAAGGAGGCCGGGACTGGATGATACCTACGTAAACAGCATAAATATATAATACCTAACTTAAAGGAAAATTCATGGCTTCAGAGTTATACAATTATAGGTACATCAAACTACATTGCAGATAAAAGGAAAACAGGTCTGAATGATACAAGTTTAGTATAGAATACCTAACTTAAAGAAATATCCATGGATTCAGAGTTATACACATTAGACAACGAATTACAATGTAGATGGAAGGCAGCCAGGGCTGAATGAACGGACGCAGTCACGCGACGTTACGTAACCCGCAGTTTCCACAGCCTACCTGTCTGCAGTAAAAACTGACGCGGTAATTGCATTATTTGCATTGCAGTTGAGCTAATTATAATATTAACGTGCGTCAATACCGAGAAACGGGTTCTGGAGTTCTCAATTAGTTTTCAAAGAAAAATTATGAGCGATACTTATACAAGTCCCAAGGATTAAAGACGTCTTGCAGTCGACCGGATTCGAAACCACAGCAAAATAGTTTGTCTTTTCGACTCCAAAAGGTATTTGACATCGGTACCTACTACGTATGTTGAAAAGCGAATTGATTCCAAGCAACACAGCTTAGGATGTTACCGGAACGCACTATGATAAACACTTATTAAAAGTCAAAACAAATTAACAACACTGGGACACTAATTAAAAAGAAACAAATATTTGTGTGCTTGCTACAATCGTCAAAATATCAGTACCTGCATTATAAAGTATTTTTTTAACACTTTAAAGCCTATTCTTTATTTACTTATTAATAAATTCGGAAACTGTCGACGTTGAGTACTCTGTCGATAAACGCGCATTGCCGTGGCTCTGTAATTTTCTCAAGAAATCTTATTAAGCGGCCTCCTCGTTAATTGAGGTCTATTTGTCCATATTGATTGCTGCAGCAACTAAACCTAATTGTTCACTTTTGAGGCAAGAACATACGGTCAACAGCACATCAATCAATCCAAATAAAATGTAATTTTGCTCCTATTACCTCCACGTAAAGATGCGTAAAGGGTAACTTACCCTGCTGTTGGCTGCACAAGAGTCGTTTAAACCGCGTTAAAACGTTCAATTTGCCCGACAACAGTTTTATTGAGCGGATCACGCAACGGCCGAGGCAAACAACCGCCTACACGCCGCCACGGAGCGTGGACACGATCTTGAATATTTACCCACTTGACGATTTAAGACAATCAAAAATACGCCTACGCTAACAATTTGCTAGTGAATTGTCAGGTATGCTGTTGGAAGTTTCATATGAATACAAAGAAGCAATGTTTTGAGCTATAAAAGAAATAACACGACGTCATTAAATAAATATATAAAATGACGTCGTGTTATTTCTTGGTTTTCAATAAGTTTTGAATGTGTGGCGTAACAATTATAAAAGTAAATTTTATGATCCCACACAAAAACATCTTGTTACATAGAGGTTGATCCAACTGTATCTTCATAAAGCGTAAACATCTAAGAACAACTCTACGAAGGTTTACTACTCTATGATTTGTCTTTGCGCAGATTTATATACGGTTGTTAATGCGAACGATCTAATTCATTTCAATGTTGCATTTGGTTTGTGGGTGCTGCCTTTGTTTAGCGTTCTAGTTCGTTGGCAAAGCCGAAGTTTACTCGACCGCGGCCATTGTTAGATTTGTTAGGCTGCGAGTCCTACAACATGCAGTAAAGTAGGCAAGTTTCAAAATAAAATTTTGATTAGTAGCTTTGTTGTGCGTGCGTACAGTCAATGACGAAAGTAGTAACGTGACGGCTGAAATGACAAAAGGTGCAGCTAATTATTAAAAACTAATATACTATCCTGGCATATACATACCTAGAGTAGAAGAAGTCAACGACGAATAGTGATAAAAAATACAATTTCGATTTAAAGACAGTATTTGTATTACTAAATATGTGGGTATTGCCCGGCGTTTCCTCGTGAAGATTTTTAAATAACGACATTGTGAAATTATATATGACACATTTTTTCTGCCTTGAAACTGTTATTTTGATAATTTACTTTTGTCGTAAACTGTACTTGTAAGTATAGGTAATTGTTGCATAATGTTTAGGTACTTTATCTGTTTTTGTAGTGTTCAAATGATACGTTAAATATTAACGCATCTAAGTACATATTACTAAAATAATTTTATTTGTTTTTATTACTTTGTCAGAAAAGTCTTTTGACCCGTAGTTGTTTCAAAGATTACTTTTATGTTTTAAATCGAATAACTTGTCATAATGTGTCATCATCATCATCGGCTTATTTTGTCTCCACTGCAGGAGCATGACCCTCTCTGAACTACCAGAGCCATACTTAGCCAGAACAGCCAGAGGACTTGGCCTACGCTCTCCTCGCTGGCCAGACGGGTTGGAGAGATCTCATTGGTTCTGATCGGATATAAGCTTTGTTTAGCTTGTAAACCCTAAGTCACTTTCTACGACATCCACGGGAGGACTAAGAGTGGCCCTATTCTACTCTGGCGGAAACCACACGGCAAACCTAAGTCATAATGTGTGACCTTGGCTAAATAGTTCATGATCTATGACAAGGAACTAGACAAGTATACTTACTATTCATATACTACTCGTTATCACCCACGTATATAAATAATTATTCAAGTGATAATAATAATAATAAAACGAATGATAATAAATTTTTATAACTATTAAGCATGTTATTTCATTGTATGTTCCTATGATGTACAATGAACTTGTGAATTTGAATATGTAAATATGTAATATCACCCGGTACCATTTTTTCTTATTTGAATGCATTTCCATTAAAAACTCACCGTGAATAAATTAACTTCTGATGTTTAAAAAATCTTTCTTTGGTAAAATAACTTGCTTACTAGATTTGAAAAAGTAACGGGAATGAGTACTCTACCTACGTACCTATTTTTTTTTTGCTACCGAACTGTTATTCCTCCTAACGTTAAGCAGCCTTTCAAGTATTTGTAATTAATTAAAAGGGACCTTATGTTCACATCACGTTAATATGTAATTTCATACTATTCCATAGACTCCTAGCTAGTGAGAAACCAATAGTTACTAGGGAAAGCAATAGATACGAACCATTCTAAGTACTTTGAATTATAAAGTCTCACTTACTGAAACTTTATTATTTACGTCAGACGCATAGCGACCGATTCCATTATTGTAATTGCCACTAAACCTTTGTTCAGGCATTTAGGTTATAACTGTTAAAAGCTATAGCTATTGCTTAAAGCCATATATTATCGATTATATTTACACAAAACAATTTATGCGGAAGAAAGTTGTTTATTGCTAAATTTCACGGCTGATTTGAATTCCTAAAGAAGTATTGGTTAGCGATAAGAATTGTATTGCTGCATGAACATGAATTAAGGGGTCAGTGACCGGTGACCGCCTATTATTAGTTAATTTTTATTGCACTTAATTGCATTGACACTGTTATGCATGTCAAGCAGTTTTCAATTGTGTCAGCTAGTAATTTATTTTACACGTGTCGCGTTTTTTATAGACTTGTCAATTTGTTGATTAGGTAATCGATTATCAGTGATTTATGCCAATTGTAATTTTTTTACTAAAAGTCGAAAGGCGTATATTGAAATTATAGTATGCTAGCGCGCAGAACTGCACGATACTCGAGTATACTTTCCTATACTCATTGCACATATCAGTTACGGAAAGTATACCTTGCTAGTACTGAGTTTATCAATGGTTGTTTAAATATATTTGCTGTTTTATTTGTTAAAATCAAAATAACTACAGTTTTTCTAAAGAAAAAGGCACTAGCTTAGCCGTGCAGTTGAAGTTTACCGGAAGAAATGTCACGTATTTTATAATAAAAACCAGTGACATGTATAAATGTATTGCTAAAAATCCATCAAATGATTTCACAAACGCAATGTCCAATGCGTGACTTTATATTTTTTTAAGAATAAGTACTTTTACAGCGAACATATTTCTGTACGTATAAATAATAACATTGACGAAAATACCTACTTATTTTTTTAAATATATGTTAGGAATGAGCGCTCAGAAATTAATAGATTTGAATAAACAAAGAGGTCGGATGTGCGGATGTAGACTGTCCGCCCACGTAAATGGAAGCTATTTTGATCTCTGCAATGTGGTCTAGGAGCTAGTCACGTTAACACATAAATCAGACAAAAATAATGTGAATTTACAATACGAATTGGAAACGAATTAAAGACAATAATTTAAAGACAGTTAAAGTGTTGTCTTTTATTACCTCGTAGCAAACGTCGTAGGCGACGTAGCAACGTCGTAGCCATTTTTATCCGTTTCGTAGAATATATTCCCGTCCCATTTCACAAAAATACTGGTAGTATTTTTGTGAAATGGGACGGGAATATTGTTAAGAGTATTATTGACGTAACAATTAATAAGAAATTATAATCCGTACGTCATTTATTATCGTTCACAAGCTAATTACGTAAATCGATCATTATGCAAACATTACGAAGGTACTAAATAATTAACGTTTCATTCCGAAGGTGTTAATATGGCTCCATTCCCCAGATTAGGTGTCGGCTGCCTTAAAAGCAGGTCACTTCGGATTTAAAATTCCCCTTGCTATTCGTTCATTTATAACTTTTTAGGGTCCCGTACAAAAATTTAAAAAAGGTAATACTTATAGGATCACTCGTTTGTCTGTAATTCCGTCTGTCACGGCCAATTTTCTCCGAATCTACTGGACCAAATCAGGTGAAATTTGGAAGGATGGTGTAATGCTATGAGTATGAACAAACGCAGATGTGCAAAGTATATTTTTTAAATAATAATTTTCGGGAGAGAAATTATGAAATAAAAAAAGTTTTGCAAACCTTACTGTGTCATAATATATTAAATGAAAAGGCTCGTTATGAGGATCTCAAATATATTTGTTATAATTGTAAAATAAATGGTTTTGGTTTTATTCATGAAAGAAGACGAAAACTCACCATTACGTCCCACCCCCTCACCCCCCCTTATTTTCGAAACTACTGAGCCTAAAATTTAGATTACAGGAAAACCTATAAGAATTATATCAATTGAAAATCAGGTGGTAATCTCAATGTAATATATTCTATAAAACATCGCTAGATAGCGCTAGTAGTAGTTAACTCGCATCTTACTTTAAGGATTTCAAATGTGATTGACTTTGTCATTGCAGGGAACCCTCTCCACACGAGTTCAACTCGCACTTGGCCGGTTATTTAGTAATCAGGTCACCGCGGCTGCAGCATTTGTTATTTTGGGAAATATTCTAACTTTTGATCCGATCGCTTACTCGCCTTCTGTGAAGTTCTCTATTATATATATCGATATTACGTACATAAGTCTATATAAATATAATGTGTAAAATAAGTACTGTTTTCACTATAACTAGGAAACACTTAAAAACTAGGAAAACCTACTCAATTTAATAAATATAAAAAGGTTTACTCTTTTGTTTATGTATAATATATTGTATATTTCGTATAATTCAAGTAAGATTTTTGGAGTTTTAATTATTGTTTTACGTGCTCCGGAAGGCACGTTAAAAACCGGTCCCGGTTGGTATCATTATTTGGCAGTCGTAAAGCTATGCTAAATGCCTTAAGGCATTAGACACGCGAAAAGCAGACAAACCTAACAAACGAAGCTTTTATTTAAAATAACTTCTTATAATATCTAAGGACCAATACATATTTATAGCATTCTTAAAATTATGGTTATGAAAATGGTTATGGAATATATTTTTTTTATTAAGATAAATACACAACAGTTTCAAAAATATTCTATTTAATAGACTTATCCTAATAGTATCTCTTAACTCCTAAAAGCAATAGTTGGTTTGAGTGTTTTAACTTTGACTTGCAGCCTGACAATTTAATTCTATTGAGCAGTATAACTTAAAGACGTTCCTACATAGAAAACCTTGGTCAAAGGCTTACTCATTCAATATAATCTGAATAAAATTGTCGAAGTCCAAGTATTTATATACTACTTATTTAAATATAGAACCTTGAACGAAGTATGTCATTTATTATTGTGAATTAATGTCTGTGACTAAATTATAGTTTTTGTTAAATATGAGAAACAGATACAAATTGTAAATAAAGTGAGATGTTGACAATATTTTTCAACTTTGCATCTTATTAAACGTACATACATACATACATACTATCACGTCTTTATCCCTAATGGGGCAGACAGAGCATTTTGGGTCTTGCGGTTCTATGCAGAGCCCAGGGCCGCAAGACCCAAAAGCCACTTTTAGCGTCATGGTGGGCGAGAAGATGGAAAAGCAATCAATACAGTGATGGGTTGCTAGCCGCATCGCCTTTTAACATGATTTGCATTTTTGCCTATTCCCTCGATCGGCTTTTACGATCTGCGTGGGAAGAGAAGCAGCTGGTACATTCTAAGTTTTTTTTTTATTTCTCCCAGACCAGCATGGGAGGCGTATTAAACGTATGCTGTAAATAAATTTATTTACAACATACTAAGCACTTTGGACTAAATTAAGTTAGTCCAAAGTGTCATAAATAATTCCTAGATGACTTGACTCTTCGATAATTTAGCTATAAAATACCAATATAAATATCTTATTTATCGACAGTGAAAGCTTACGATCATAACAATAATCTGCCCAATAAAATACAAAGTAAAGTGTGTAAAATTGTATTTTGTATGAAAATATGGATGGGTGTTGGAAACTCTGGGGAACAAAAAGGACATTACTCGGGTTCCAGCTGAAGACTGAGTGAGGATCATCAGTCAGAGTTAGTTTCGGATGACAGACTCGCTGGTTCTAATGTTTCAGCACTTTTCATATCAATAGGTATTCTAAATATAGTGTTCGTATATTTTTCTTTGCAATTTTCCATAGAAACTTGAATCAGCTGATCGGTGTTGTATGGGAGGCCAAGAATTATTACTTGAGAAAGGTGTTCACCATGATCGACTAAATTTACATTTCAGTTTCAGTACATTTTGTTAGAACTTGTATCGTTTTTATTAAGTATGCTTTATAACAAATTAAAAGGTTTATCCGAACAATTTAAAATAAACCTTTATAGTAAAATAATAAATGAAATACTATGTTTTATTTTTAATAAGCTATTATATTCGTTTATAGTTTTCTTTTTTATTTTAATTTTAGGTTTTAATTATTATTTATTTATTCTTATATTGCTATTTATAACTGTTATTTTAAAAGATATTTAACCTATGATGAATAAAATAATACAATCTACTATATTGGATAACTTACATGGTGGTCTGGGAGAAAAGTAAAAATTTGAAAAAGACGTGATAGTAAATATGTATCTACCTATATGTAATTGGTAATAAATGACATAAAGAGCCTAGGTTAAATGGAAGCCTCCATTGATCGAATTCTACTCTAATTTTATGATTTAAGTATATGAGAGGAGAAGAACTACAAAAAATTTCGTTTTCATTGCGCTCCCAGACAGCATTGAAAGCTAACAAACAGTACCTACCTACGCCCGGAATAACTACTTAGAAATGTATCAATCACTGGTACTGCTCAAATAGTGGGCGATCGATCAATCGGCCGCGTCAATACATTAATGGAGTGCCAACAACTCGCCTCTGCCGGTTGCCAACGACGGTCACACTACACTTTCGCCTACTTTAAAATTAATGTTTTTTAATTATATTGTATATATATTTTTAAATATTATGCTCGTGAGCCATTTTAACCCGATTTTAAAAAAAGGAGGACGTTATCAATTGGACGGAATCGTTCGTTTTTTTTATGTATGTTCAACAATCACTCGAAGGTTCCTGGACTAACTTGAATTTTTTGGTTGAAAAGGCTTACTTATTAGCTGTTTCCCATAGAAATTTTGTCATCATTGGTTGTGTAGTTTGGTGTTAAAGACGGTATTTTGTTTCAAAAAATATCCATTTTCGAATAATTATATTAAAATATTCAAATGGAATCATCGGTAGATTTTTCACTTTGTGCATGTCTCCTCACCGTAATGCAGATTCTCTTGTAAAAATATAAAAATTCCCAGCATTTATGTATATTTTTATTTAAAACCTAGACTATAGTGTGATCAGATACAGTCACAATACATTTTTACAGTTCACAACGGTGTTATTCTCATGGGCTCATGTTTCACGTTGTTTATCACTGCATCAGCACACTTTGCAAAAGAAAGTGTAGTTTATCAAGTATCAACCAAGGTTCGTGACTGGGTCCTTGCTTACCTTATAGAGGAAACACGTTGCTCGTGTCCCATTTCGATTTTGCAAACATATCGATACTGACCTCGTATGAACAGTTATTGCCTATCGATTTAGATTCCATTTGCGAGTGGCAGGCGTAGGCGGACGGTGCCCGCTGCCCTCTGGCATACTAAGCGCGGATCTGAACGGCCGCCTGACTAACAGTAGGAATTACCGAGATTGTAGCAATTGTATGCTAAGCAGCCGGCCGACATGCTATCGACTACCATCGATACTCGAATTAGCACTCGCGACGTCGACTGATGCGAATCAATCACGTTCGTGAGATTCAGATTAAAGTCCGTTCTAGAAACTGTATTCATAACAACTTTTTATCTGTTATGTTCTTATTTACTTATTTCTTAATGTTATGTAATATGGCATAAACAAACCAAAATAGGTATTATTACTTTTCAGATAATCGCCTCTCCTGCAAGCAGACAGGAGACCAAGGCCGCAAGACCCAGAGGATACTTTTAGCGTTATGGTGGGCGAGAAGAGATCAAGATATTGATCGTTATCTAGTCACACATAATAGTGTTTACATGATTTGCATTTTCGTCTATTCCCTTCATCGGGTTTTAAGATCTGCACGGGAAGAGAAGCAAGACCCAAACTGCTCTGTCTGCCCCATTAAATATAAAGACGTGATAGTGTACCGATTTTGCTAAGTTTAGTTTGGTTTGGTGACCCTTGACTCTGTTATCCCCGTAAGAGAAAATAAAATATTTAATATGTATGTTTTAGGAATGTTGGAATACGTTGCTTTGTTTACCATGTGACAATGGTGATATATTGGTTGAGCGTATTCTTTGCGTTGAGCATCTGTATAAACAGCATAGTAAAATATTGCCTTTGCCCACCTCCACGACGACATACCCAGGTAATAAATAACGGTTCGAAATAAAAATGAAGAATTGTAAGTAACAAAAATAAGCAGGAGTCAAGGCAAAATACTAAATACAAAAAGGTGGAATTCTAAATACATAAAGTTGAAATACAAAATACATAAAGGTGGAATGCTAAATACATAAAGGTGAAATACTAAATACACATACTACCTACTCAAGTACTCAGTCTTACGTTACGTCTTCTTTACAGAGGAAGACAATGCCTATAATAGAAAAGAGAAGAGGACCATAAGGCTATTAATTTCAGAGTGATGGTAAGGTTGAGAAAAGAAACGAAAATGTGACAGGTTGCTAGCCGCTTCGTATATTTTGACATGATTAATATTCTCGCCCCGTAAAATAAAAGTTATCAAAATCCCTAAACGCGTGTATTTAAGTATAAACAAGGCAAATAAGTTCCAATTCCGTGTTTTTCAGTGGCACTATCAGTGAAACCAAAGTTTATATATATCATGCGAGTGTGCGGTGATGTAAGAGTCACAGGTCCCGTTGTTTTGACAACAGCGTTATCCGCAAAGAAGTTAACTTTAAATGGAAATAAACATTGTTATCGTAACTCTTAAAATGTCTTTACACGTGCATAATTAAATCCTACTAATATTATAAATGCGAAAGCTTGTATGGATGTTTGTTCAGTTTTCACGCCAAAACGGGTGAAATAATTGGAATTTTGGCATGGTAGCTTATACCTGGATTAACACATGATACTTTGAACCCAAAAAATGTGGGATCATCAAATACCCTTTGACCACGCGCGTGCCATTTCGGCCGGTTTTCTTATTTTGGGCAGATAAACGGTTTAACAAAACCAAATACCCAAGTAAGTCCGCGTTTCATAATAAGACGGATTAGCTCTTCTGGTCGCTTAACTCTGTGGTTTACTGGGACAACTGTGTATTTTATTGAGAGAGGGAGGTGTCAACAGCAGCGGTCATAACTTTGATGTTATTCGTAAATCAAAATATGGTAAATTATTATAAACGTAATCCGGATAAACAAACTAGACCGTAGTACTCAATGTACCGACCTAAAAATCTTCCGCACTTTACATACATTAATGTATTATCTTGACACTAGGAACCTTGACATCAAATGCTGCCATACTTATCAGGCAGACATCTGCTTGTTGATTTTTTGCATAGGTATGTTTTATATTTACTTAAACTTACCTACTTACAACTTTTTTTCGCGTAGCGACTGATAAGTTGTTTTGAACGATACATTATATACCTACCGCAATGTACGGAGCATAGATTTAAAAGTAACGGGTAAAAATATCCAGGTCTATGGTACGGAGTGTACCGTGTACCTGACATTGTTCATGGACTCATAGTGCATCTTGCGTCGCATGGGGCGTCAGTAATAAAATTTCTAGAGGGGTTGAAGTTCTTTATAACAATACAGGCTGGTATAGTAAACGTGACGATACGTGATGCAAAATGCGTCGCGCATCATCCGCTGCGTTTGGTTTGACACTTATACATATTTGATATGCATATTTTCCGTGCAAAGCCTGAGGGGATAGCTTTGTGTCGTGTAAACTCTTACTCTGTAAATTAACTTACAGCGATTTGTATAATGTTGTTATCAAATATGCACTTCCCGGGTTCCACGGCAGCTAAATTTAGGTTTGATATCGGTATCGCGTTTTATGGATAAGATAAAAGTCGAAAAAGTGCATAAACATCTGCTGCTCCTAAGTAGACTTTATTGAGCGCGTCTTAATATATCTGACCTAATGTGCCGGCGGCTTGCGACCTAGGACTGTGATATTTTTAACGAAAGTGTATTGTTTTTAACGAAAGTATAACAATGTTTGAACAGTTTTATATTTATTGTAAGGGTAATTATATCTCTGTCTTTCAAAAGGCTTTGTCTTTACATGATCATGATCCAGAGTTAGATAGACATTGATTATTCGCCTTACTAAGTTTTCTTAGACACAGAAAAAGCAACTTTGTTTTTCTTCAAGAAAGTTTATTATTGTTATTTAATTAGCGATATTGGACGTAGAAAACAAGTAGGTAGTTATTGTAACAGAATGGTATTATATCTACGTTACTTCATTATTCAAAATAAGTAGGTAGATAATATTTGAAACGTGTAATACTCTCGATAATATTTTTTTGATAAAAAAAACTACATAACAGAGGTTATCTAAATATCATATTATTATCATGCATGTCCGAACAGGATCCCGGTTGTTATTGACCTTATTTGTAAAAAAATTATAACAATTGAACCATCACATTAATCATTAGGTTGTAATTATTATTTATTTACTGATAACTTGTAGTTTGACATAAACCCTAACAATACTTTTTACTAAATGTCAAACAAAACTAAAATTTCTTGTATGAAATATAAATAATTGAGGTCATAGTTCCTTAGACTCAAATAGTGCTCTTATTAATATCAGTTTTTCAGCAATAATACGTCTAAAATTAAGTTTAAATGGGTACGATCATGACAAGTGACACTATACTTTGCGACGTTTGATTTTCTTAACAGTACCGAATATTTTTTTTACCCAGGAAAGTACCTACCCAAACTACATACCTACGAATGGCTTGGACTGTGCTGTGTGTAGTGGTCGTATGTCGAAATTCTGAAACCTTTTTTCGTATCGTTATATCAAGCTGTTTATATGTAATTTATAAAGTGTATACCTATTACTTCAGGCATAATTCAGTATTTTTGCAAAAAAAAACAAACCTATATATCTACATGTATCTTTTATTTTTTGGTAAGTAAATATTTTTGGTCTCTAATTTTACCCATTCTTTTTTTCAAGGCTAAGTTTTCCAAGTGGACACCCATCCCATATCATACCTGGGTAGTTGTGATAATTGAAAGCGTAAATAATAAATATTTGGTAGTGAGAGCGACGCACACGGATATAGTGACGTCACAATGACAATGGTCGTCGTTTGTTGAAATACGCGCGCGCGTGCTTCACGGAACCACTGGCAGCCATTAAAGGAAGGCACGGGGTTGTTTTCAAAACGAATCATTCAACGAACTCAGTGGAACTGTGGCGTAAATATACGTCGTTTTATAAGTGGTGCATTCAGTGAAACACTGAAACATAGCTCTATCATAAGAGGAGTAAAGCGTAGATTTTTTTTGCATTAGTGCATTTTCAGCGCCTATTGTATAATTTTTGATATTGTGTCTCGAATCCCTGGCGATGAAAATTCCCAGCCCTCCAGAAATCATAGGTGTTTCTTTTTCTCAATCAATAAAAATTACATTTGTTTATGGTATGTATGTTTAGTTTAAGCTACTTTACGATTTTTTGATTATTTACTACTGAAGTATTTACATTCTGTTTACCTATCCTAATTCTCAAACTACATACTGTTTGAATGAGTATACCTGAAAATCATCAACTCTATACAACTACTCTTCTCGTCTGAAACTAGTTACACCTTGTTTAAATGATAACATGTCATTTATACACGTTAAGGTAACAAAGTAACTTAATACCACACTGCTCATCAGCATCCAGCAATTGCCTAGGTAATGTGAGCGTTGAGTAGTGAGCACTCATGCCAACAACTCAATAATGTTTTATTTACGTAAGGTCAAATTTAATTAGTGTGCACTAATTGCATCTTCCCGATAACCATGAATAAGACAAAGCAAAAAGTATGAGAAAAACTCGCCGATTTTATCAAGGAGAAATACCGTTTTCCATGAAAACATCGCTGAGAATCTTACCTCATTGCATTATAATCAGTGTTGGTTTTTACACAGCACATTCTTAGTTTAGTTTGCACTGCTTACTCACCTACGTAAACCTCGTAACTGATTCAAGCGTGTAGTTGTATCGCTAGAGTAACGTGTCTAATATAAAATTTCCTCATTGTTTTTTATGTATGGTCAAGCCATACATAAAAACACTTTGAGGAAATTTTACAGAATTTAATAACAAAATATGTTGAACTCTCACTATCCAATCGAAATCAATCTGAACTTTATAGTTTTTATCTATCTGAGGCCAGACTAAGCAGTAGGGCTTAGGTTTTGCTTAGAAAAGAAGGATAAAGCCAAGCGTGTTAACTTCTTGATGTTCTCTACACTGCACGTGTGGACTTTACGGCTTCACGGTATTTTAATCAACAGTATCACGTTTTTGTCTTTGACGGGGTACAAGGTTCAGAAATGACAAAACCCAAACTAAGCAAGATTATGAAATTATGTGTGAAAACCTTATGGTTCCTAACAATGTCTGTGTAGGAGTAAGTAACTACCTATAAATACTTAAATATTTAGAGACAAAAGACTGATTGAGCTAGACCCAATGTAAGCTTAAATTTATGTAATGGGATTCTAACTCAACGGTACTATATTTTGTGATAAATACATATAGATAGATAAACTGCTATATTATGTATACATACGTTGAAAGAGAAGCAGCTATTTTATACGTTCATTTAATCTATGGATATTCTTATAAGGAAATCAGCGTGTAAAATACGATTTGAATTAAATGTTGACCTTCTTGCAATACGATGTTCTGCGAATCGAATATAGTGCTGTACTAGCCGTGGTAAGGTACGGTAAAATTAATAAGCAGCATTGAACTTGAACGGAGTGAGGTGCGTGGCGTGACGTCACCCACACGTGCACGACTCGCGAGCGCAAGGCCACCTAGCTACATCACTAGTGTAATAAAAGATAAAGCCTTTTGCTTGAAAAAGAACGCCTCGCCTCACCTCGACCGAACACCGTAACGAAAGACAAAAAATTGGACGGTGTTGTAATTTTTTGTGCTAAATAATAAAAACGGAACCTGTCTGAATTTTATAAAATACTAGCTACAATTTATTTAGTGCTTTTTATTAGATTACTACATTTAAAGAACTAAACAGATGGTCAAGTGCTTTAAAGTTTCTGAAATAAGTTAAACCTAACCTTTTAGAGTTTACAAAGACTTGGCAAAGCTCAATAGAATTTAGGTGTGCCTTCGATATAATCACATTATCACAGGAGAGGATTAAAAGATGTTATCATTCGTATTTTTATTTACAAGAAATATGTTATTATCAGAAGCATGAGAAAGATAAGAGGTCTCATTCTTACGTTGGTATTGTTATCTTGATAAAAATCCTAACAACATTTCTTCAACCTAAAAATTAGTTTCCGTAATAAGAAGAATAAATAAAAATATTGATAGCTTCCGGATACATGTTAGGAAATCAACTATACCGACTTACATTTTAAAAACTATTCGTTTAGACTATTTATGTCAAACACAGCGTGTCAAAATACTTACAGAAAACAAGCTAACTTTCGAAAAACATTGCCTCCTTCGGATAATGATCACCATAATGTAGGTAACCTTTGTGAAGTCGAACTATAAGTACCTAATCTATTACTTCATGGCCGGAGACCCGTAAGGCAACTTGATAAGTTATGTATGTATATCTTGCATAATGTACCACTTGCAATGCATCATCGCGCCATTTAATCGAATAAAGATGTGTATTCGTAGAGTAGCTCATCAATACTATTTAAACCTTTGTATGTATATGTAAGTTATTAAGTGAATAAAATAGGGATTCGCTAACAATCATTCTGAAACATTTTCACCTAGGTATTTTGTATTTTTTGTTGAACATATGCAAATATATATTTGAAAATAATTTTTCTATTTTCTATTCTAAGAACATCAATATGCAGATGATTCGCAGTTTTATCGATGGTTTTGTTAGCGAAAACACTTTTATGTCATCAATTTCTTAATTAACTTCAAAAAAGATGGAGCTTTATTTCGTATTTCTTTTTATGTATCTTCTATTTGAACCGATATAGATTTTTATTTTATTTGAAAGAACATGTACGTTGGCCTGCACCTGTATGCAAGCTGGCCATTGGGCCATGGATTCACTAGGTCAAAATCTAATAATGAATAGATTCCTCGAGGAATTGAGCGAATCGTCCTCATTTTAGGTACCTATATGGTATTTTTATTATTTAGTCAATAAATCTAGCATTCGCATTCAGAAAGTGTGATTTGGTAAAATAAAGAAGATAGTTTTTTTTGTTTAAAATCATTAATATACTGTTAGAAAAGCTTAGAGTGTAGGAATATGTTTTTTTTATGAATTTGCCGCATTCATTTCTAATTGTACCTCTGATTACATAAAGATACTATGTTTTATTCATTAACACAAATAAATAAGCTAGAAAACAATGAATGGTGCCTTTTGAAAAGTCGCCTGATAGCAACGTTACCTACACTCATTATCTGCATTGTTTATCTAGGGACAACATCATTTTGAATAGCTTTAATGGCGTGGTGACGTGCATGTCGTTGATTAATGATTAGACGTGGAGTAGTGAGATAGAAGTTATACACGCCGAGTAGCTAATTATACGTAGTAATATTCTATTTCTATGGCACACATTTTCAAAGAAAAACAATTGCATTAATAGGCCACTTTATCTTTACATATAATAAAACAGTAAAAAAATGTGTCTGTACATTTAATTTATTTCCAAAAAAAATATTAGGGGCAATGCGGAAAAAGTAATAGAGTTTAAAAAAAAATTGTGTGTTTGCACACTCTACCGGAAATACTGGACGAATTCGAATGAAACTTTTTTTTGTTATATAGGTAGCTGTTAAGTCTGGGCAACATATATTGATTTTGGAAAATGGAGCTCCTGATGCAGAACCATAATGGTCAAGCTAAACTATAAAAATGACGCTTTAGAAAAAGTTGTTCAGCCTGATGAGCATTTTTTCGGAGACAAAGTCCATGCGAACGAAGTTGCCGGCTTCGGCTACTTAAAAAATAAAGACTGGGAATATTTTTTTATTCATTAGTACCTAAGTATAAAATTTTATCATTTAGGATCGTACATTTAGTAACTAGAAAAAATAAATTAAAATATTAATATAAATAATCAACGTCATATACCTATTTATGTTCTCATATTAAAACACGTCAGTGTTTATTCCTTTATACATATATTTTCTATAATAATATAACCTTTTAGGTTTTAGTTACTGACTAAGTATATTGTGTTAACAAAATAATCGCCTATTTATGGAAAACACACAAATACCATCCACTGTGCATCATGATATTAGCACTATTTGTATGCAACATTCGCTGGCATATTTGCGTATCGCGTCTTGCTTGCATAAGTGCTGTATTTCGCAACTCTGGCTGGCGCTGGAAAGCAATGATGTAATGACTCTAGTGCTCCATTGATTAAACCTCGTGAATGTAGCGGTTACTTAACCTGGCTCCACTCAAAACTTGCCGCGATTCATCAAATATAATGTCTAAATATGTAATATCATTAAGAGTTTTTCATAATAGATGTTTAAACGTGCATCTATTCATGTGATATAATACTGCTATTTAAAACTTATATGTATGGTATTATGCTGAACAGTATTATGAACTTAGCAGTATATGTTTGTCGTCATAAATATTGTTAATTTTATTAAAAATGTACACATGGATGATATTGCCTGCCATACAACCCAAAGAGTATATAATCCCTTCGTCTCAATTTCTGTCTGTCTGTGTCATTGAAGCTCTCTAACTAATAGACCAATTTCAATGCGATATTTTTCACGTGTAAGCAAGTATAGAAGTTTAGTATACAACCATTAAAAAATAAGCATGTGTGGTTATATGGTATCGAACTAGCAAAAGCTAGTTCATTGCGTAACAACCACACAGGCAAGTATTAGTGGCAAGAGAAACAACCTTAAGGCACAAATTAAAAATACACAAGAGATCGATCAATATGGCTCACACTACTCTTAGATAAAATAAATAAATAAGGAATGTAAGTATATGCGCCCTTAACCATACTACAAATAGTATACTCAAACAAGTCATCACAAATTCAAATTCAAATTCAACATACATACTATCACGTCTTTATCCCTAATGGGGCAGACAGAGCATTTTGGGTCTTGCGGCTCTATGCAGAGCCCAGGGCCGCAAGACTCAAAAGCCACTTTTAGCGTCATGGTGGGCGAGAAGATGGAAAAGCAATCAATACAGTGACGGGTTGCTAGCCGCATCGCCTGTTAAAATGATTCGCATTTTTGCCCATTCCCTCGATCGGCTTTTACGATCTGCGCGGGAAGAGAAGCAGCTGGTACATTCTAAGTTTTTTCGTTTGTCCCAGACCAGCATGGGAATGACCAGGATTCAAATTCAAATATATCTTTATTATCATACACATATCACACTAACTTATGTAAATAAATATAACCGAAAGTCATTAACAAGTAAGTCAAGTGCTTATGAATGGCAGTGCAGTAGGCACAGTAGTCCAGTCAATTTAATATGTTTTGATAAGCGATTGAATGGTGTTATTCGGGAAACTACGGGTCACGTCTCATGTCATGGGTTAATTTATTTATTATGTTACGTTTTTAATATAACTTGCTGAAAGTAGGAATAAGGATATTCAGACATTAGTTAGTATTTAATTATTTTAAAGGCATATAAACAGATATTGGTATATGTACAAAACTTCCTAATATTTTATTGTTCATACTAAGATTACTTATACTGCAAATATTGCAATGCAACACACTTAACGATCTTTTGAAATCTCAAGTGTTCGCCACGATAATAAGGAATGTTAATTATATGTATTTTTACAAGTACGACCTTTGTATTTAATTCTATGATTTTGACTCTACTAGTTGGTTGTTAATCATTGTTAATAAAATTTACAGAAACACCTACCTAAGTGATATGTTGGTAGTTAATATACTCTGCAATAGATATAGGTGAATATAGTATTATAATGCTCGTGTACATTATAAAATATCGAAGCGTACTTGATTCTTATTAAAATTCAGCAGGCAAATGGTATATTTCAGTGGAACAGGCAAACAATAGACTAGTTAAAGAAAAAATACTCGTTCTTACACAACTCTATGGTTCTAAGAATACCTATTTGAAAGGTTATTCATATGTTTAGTGTAACCTTGAATACCAAGGTTACCACACAAATCAATAGCAGCTTTTTATACTTAGTTAAATGGGCATTATTCATTGATAATGTAACAAGAACTGGCTTTTTAGCTACTGATTAAATTTCCGGTGAAAAGTGCAAAGTCAAAGGGTTCTATTGTACATATAGTACATAAATACACATAGGTATAACAAGTAGAATAGACATAATTATTGCCAAAGCATTCTCTTATAGTCAGACCTTTGGCTTGATTAGACAGCTAATGTAACATCAAGTTTAGTCTATGCCATTGATATATATCCCAGTAAAGATTTTGGAAAACATAATATTATTTATACTAAAGTGAGATGACATATCACAAGTGGGCCACTCTTTTCCGTGAGTAAACTATGTTAAATAGTTTTTTTAGACAAACGTTTCTACGTGAGTAAACCGGGTATAATAGTTTTTTCGCAAAACTTTTTTTTTGTGCTAACCCGCAATCGAATGATCGCATTAGAGAAATAGTTTGTCGTTTACCATTTTCATCATCATCATCATCAGGACTTTTTGTCTCCATTGCAGGAGCACGACCCTCTCTGTACTACCAGAGCCATACTTGGCCAGAGCAGCCAGATGACTTTGGCCTACACTCTACTCGCTGGCCAGACGGGTTGGAGAGGTCTCATTGATGTTTATAAGCTTTGTTTAACTTGTATTTCCTTAGTCGCCTGGACCAGGACTTGGAGTGGCCCAATTTTACTCTGCCGGATACCACACGGCGAGTTTACCCTTTTATCTTCCTGTTTATCTATCAATATAGGGACTTCTTCATTAGATAAAGTAGCCTCGACCAATTTATGTTTGTTGACATACACAGATGTAGTTGCGGACGCACTTCCATACAAACAAATAACATCTAAAGGGCAGTGTTTATAAACACGCCCTCTTAATAATACCGACGTTTACATCGCGGTCAAATTAGTATCAAACCTTTTACAAAACAAATGTATCAGTGGATGAAGATATATTTATATAGATTCATATATGTTCTTACATGAGAACTAAAAAAAAGGAGCATATTTTAAGAAATAAGTATGTAATTGTAAGCACTTATATCTAAATAATACTAAATATTCTACAATAAATGTGACTTTTTAAATTGTCAGAAATTATGAAACATAATTCAACATGGTAGAGTCTGTACGGAAAGAGAACCGTCGTAGGATTTGAGGGCGCAGTTGTGTTTAATATCCGTATTTGTTATGTTGACAACACTGTTGTGTGTGTGTCATTCATTATAGTGCGACTATAAAGTTCTTGATATTTTGAAACTATGACGGGTATTGGATGCTAATGGATAAATTATATTTTTATATATTATATACATTACATGTAATGGCTGTAAATGACAATATATTTATATATGTTTTCAGATGCTATCTTCATCGTTAGCCTTTAGGTTAGGTAGGCATAAAAAATAATTTAAAATAAATTTAAAACAATAATATATTTAATAATTTATTGATCAGAACCATAATCAAAGTCTTATTCTAAATATTCAATGCCGGACATGTTTGAACTATCATCGGATAGACTATAGAGATCCAAAGAATTTTCTTCTTCTGAACTTGATTTGCTCAAATCTGTTACAGTTATTTATAATAAATTCTGGCACCACACGCCGTTATTTAAGGAACCTTCTTTTTTATTTTAGATACTGTATCTTCACTCAAACCTGAAAAAAATAGGGCAAGTTTATCTAACCGCATAATAAATTAAAAGTATCAACACTCTTTATACCTGCTATCAAAAACTTTGATTGAAACAAAATAAACAAATATTTTTATATATTTATGCGAATTCTTTTCAATTTATACATAATATAAAATGTCGGTGTCTGGGGGTTACCTAGGAAATCTAAAACATAATTGTGTTTGGCCGCTTTTTCTTTTTGGCAAAACCTATAATAATATTAAATATTATTTCCCTTGTGGGACTGGGTAAAGGATTTCCCCTTTTTGAAATGATTTAAAATTAAAATCACGTTTAAACAACACGGTAAACAAAGATGACGTAAAGTTTGTCATTTGACAGATGGGTGTTGGGTTGTCATATAAAAAAGATTTTGTTAGTTTGATTTTACGCCACGACGGTTCTCTTTCCGCACAGACTCTAACTAAAATCCTAAATATCCTTAACATATTATTATTATAACACGATATATGTGCCTTATACCTAAATGCCAACCTAAAACATACACAATCTAACTGACAAAAATTATCGTTTAAATGCCTATGTTAATAAAATTATATTTTAACGGATATTTACAGACATAAACTTCCATGAGGAAAACCGCAGAGGGAATTTACGGATCATTGCAAAACAATTCATTTATTAAATAAATCCAGTAGGTACCTTACAACACAGTTTACTTAGGCATCAATGCATCTTTTTTATTATTCTTGTTTTGAAGGTGCGTGGTTATTTTAATTTCTCGATTGCATGAAATTTTTTGATTTCAGAGTAAAAGATCACAGTAAACGGATGTGAGAGACTTTTCGCAAATATGGATTATTTTCTCTAATAATATTATTTATTTAAAGAAAAGGTTCTTATACTACCTATCTTTTCAAAGGCGGCTTTCGAGTGTTGCGACCCTTAGCTACGTCGACCCCGTTAGTTTAAAGACGTGTGCGACGCAGGTATGCGAGTTATCGACGGCAACAAACACAGCTGAGAGCGATACCTACTCGACGTAGGTGGTAGCTATGATAACACACACTTTACGGCGTATGTGTGGGTGTAACATGTCTGTATATAGAGGCACTGGCCATATCTCTTTGTTTACTCAGATCGCCTGGCTATCATATAAAATCCACGTTTGCAGAAATCCGATAGTCAGATAGGAAAACATCATATAAACTTCTACCTATTTACGGGTACATAGTTGCTGATTACAAGTTAAACAAAGCGAATTCTGTCCATATAAATTACATTCACTGAATTCGCCAGGAAAACATAACATTAATTAATTACATTAGTAAGTATCTAAGTATATATAAGGTGTAACAAAATATATTAAAACTATTTATTGGGTGAATTCAGTCCACGATACTGATCAACTTTCCTCAAGGGACATATTATAGCGGAATATGAAAAGTAATTTTTGGCTTTTCGTACATGTTCACCGATCCGCTAATCCTAGTTTGTACAGAAAGCCAAAAAATATTATCATATTTCGACATAATATTCCTTGGGGAAAGTTGTTCAGTATCATGGACTGAATTCAATCTAAAAATAGTTTCAGTATATTTTGTTAGACCTTATATAAATATAAAATCATCTGGTACCCTACTTTACAGCACTATAAATACCTCCAGAGCTCCGCTGTCAAAGGCATTTGTTTGAGTTATGAGCAAAAATGGAATATCCAAAAAAATATATTTTTTAATATAGATATCTTAACCACAGAATTAGCTTTGTAGTATTTTGAACTGTCAGTATATTATCACCGTTATTAGGTACCTATAAGCTATCAACGCAGACAAATTACCCTACATAATGTGTCTACCAATTAGTCTGGCCTATGTATGGACTGTTTAGTTTATTTTTTGTTTACCACACCGGCGACGATTTATGAGTCATTTATCCTCTGAGTGTAAATTAAAGATAACATTATTACATTGTTAAGTCAGTACTATATACATACTTTGAATACTATTCTAACACCAGTCTTTGATTATTTAATATTTTTTTCTATTTACCTACCTACATTTAAAAAAACTGACTTCAAGTCCAGTAACCGCAAAGTAAACACAACTTAAAAGTACAGAAAAGCAAAATATAGACATCTTTCTTGTTATTTTGCTTTAAAACTAATGAACCGATTTAGATAAATTAGATTTCTATGGGACTAATCTGAAAGAACATTCTAATAAACAAAATTCTAAATCAGTTTAAAAATGAATAAGTTAAGAGGAACAAACATAAAATAACAACTGAATGGAGAGCCTCCTCCTTTTTTAGAAGTAATTAAAAACCGACAAAACCAAAATAATTAAGAGTCTCTACCTCTACAATATTCCTGGCAAGAAGTTAAAGACAAAATAACAAATTTAAATTCAAGTTTAAAAATGCATTACCTCGGGACATAACTCATTGATACTATATTTTTGTATTAAACATATAGATAGGTACCTACATTAAAAAAAAAAATGATTTCGTTAGAGAGATACGGTCTCGTTTCCTGAATGCAAAGAGATCAGGAATTTTAAAACTTGACGTCATTGCTAAAATTGTTTTCATGATTTTTGTGATTACTAGCTATAGTATAAACCATCATAGAAGCGGATTGGTGCAGGGGCGGTGATGCGACGGAAAATGCTTTGTGTACAATTTTGCTTATTCAGTTTGTTTTATATGTCCGTTTGGTTTACTTTGTTTTTCTGCGTAGCTCTAGACGGCATGCTTTACCGATGACTCATTAGTCTATTTCATTTAAATATTGAAATAAGTTCAATGTACATTGTTTTCAGTAAGTTTTTGAAGCCACCTTGTTTTACGCTTCATTATTTCCTTTCAACAATGTTGCACCCCTGTATTTTAAATTTTAATTTGTAGTTACTACGGTTTATATTTGTTTGAACGGACAACAGTCGCATAATATAAGGTCGAAGTTTATCATCGTCGTTTACTCGCTGTACTTTTCCTATTTGTTCTAATTTTAACAATTAATTACAATTAATGCAGTATGAGCCACACAACCCGATAAGCGACGGCCGCTATTATCTTTCGCGTAGGCTCATATAAGCCTGACATTTTACCCCTTATCGTTATCACTCACGCGCGTAGCTCATAGTACTATTAATTATTATAATAAATATATCATGAGTCTAAGTAGGTCCAGCAATATGTGTTGAAAATAATATGTAAGAGTATTGAATTATCTTTGGTACAAGATACTGTGAGGAGTTTTTCTGTAAATTCTCTACATGTTTCATAGAACATCGTTGTTTTACTTTCTATATACTGGTTAATCAATAATTTGTATCGAGCTTATTTAGGCCATACAATGGATTACAATTGTCTTTATACTCATTTTCATCTTCATCTATAGGTCTTTTTAGCTTCTACTGCAAGAGCACGACCCTTTCTGTGCTACTAGAGCCATACTTTGTCAGAGCAGCCAGGATTTGGCCTACACTCTCCTCGCTGGCCAAACGGATTGAAGAGGTCTCAGTGGTGTTTATAATCGTTCAGTATTTTTAATTTAAAACTTATAAAATACATTACACAAGCAACATAATCTTACAACATACCTATCATTAGTCATTACACATTAGTTAATTCTGATTTGGTTTTTGAAATACCTAACATGTATTTTATCAATTTTATGTAACGCGATAAAGATAATTACGGGCGGATTAAACAGCGATAGCGAAACGTGGATGAAATAATTATAAATATACGAAATAATAAGCGAGATTGCTATCAGACATCTCTCTTCCACTCTGTTTGCATCTCACTCTACCACAGAATACATAATTATACTAAACTACTAATAGCACCAAAGTAACTCTACCGCTTTGACTCTACCGATCTTATAAGGTTAATATAATATGTTTGTTTATCTATAATGTGTTAAAATATAGTATCGTTGAGTTAGTATCCCATAACACAAGTCTCGATCTTACTTTAAATGTAAGGCTGACCTTAAGTAAGTTTAATTCTGGACCCCGCATACTATTAGAATTCGGACGCATCTCATTATTATGCGGAATAATAAGGAAGAGATAGAAAAAAGATAATAATATGAGTCCGGATAGATACTTGCATTTTCCTTACGCTCTACAATTATTATTTGACGACCTCTGTGGCCTATTAGCTACTATGCCACGCTATCCCGGGTCCAGGGTTCGAGCCCCGATCAGGTCAAGACGGAAATTATTTTTCTCAAATTGTCCTGGGTCTTGGATGTTTATCTATATATGTATTTGTTATAAAATATATTATTGTTGAGTTAGTATTCCATTACAAAAGTCTCGAACTTTGCGGCCAGTTAAATCTGTGTAATATAATCAGACATGTGTACCTTTGCCTATTATTTACTGATATTGCGAGGAACTTGATTAATTATTTTGTTATGTACAGCAAATGGACAATATAAAGATGTATATGTATGATATATATTTATATCTTTACATTATCTATTAGTTGTACGTAACAAACCCGTCGGAGATGTTTGATAATCTAAATGTGTTGAGATATTATGATAAATCATATGAAGAATAAATATGTATGTATTCTTACATAGATATTATTAAAAGAATAAAGTAAATTCATAAATTCGTATAAAAGATAAGCAGTAGATATCTTATTATTTTCCTCTATCTAAGAAATACCTAATCATTTAATTATAAAACTGAATGACTTGGCTGATTGATATTTTGACTGTTTTTGAAGAACATTCGTGAGATACGCGCGTTGATAAACTTTAAATATCATTGATAATAGTGATAAAGAATACAATTTATACAATAACTACCGATATGGGTCTGTTTTTCACGGGGAAGGCTTTTTATAAGGACTTTGACTGGCTTATTTACATCATTATCTGTAATAAAAACTTTCATTTTTCTTCGTAATAGAATTTGCTCTGAATCTTGCCCGACGCATATTTACAAACGCATTTATTACATATATACATATGTAATATGCCTGTTGTACATATGCAATTGCATACTACACATTACATATGGTACATAGGCATACTAATGCATAACGGATATTAGATATACATATTTACGACGAACCGACGGCAAGGATTTTTGCTGCATGTGTTAAAAAATTAAGTCAAAATACACTTACTTAATTATAATTTATTATCAATTACACTTCAATTTTTACCCTGTGCTTTAAAATCAATAGCTAAGATTTTCTTTTAGACTTATTACCTGCCTACAGGTACAAATATACGAGCCCAAAAAAAAGTTGGTTTAAGTTTGTAGAGCCGGCAACTGCTGTCCGTTTATTACCGCAGCCGCTTACTCGTTATGCTAAATTTCTTAAAAAATGTATTCTCTACTTTTAAAATAAAAAACTACCTAATACATTCTCGTGAAATATGTTTTAGAGCTTCAATTGAAGAGATTCCGTCAGTTGTGAAGTTAGTAGAGCCGTGCAGAACAGATCTATGAAGTTGATTAGGTAATAAATTAGCAGGTACCTAGGTAGGAGTTCTCGTGAATGAAGTTGCGGATTTATAATTGATCAAAAAGATTATTGAAAGGTCAATTCAAGAGATTTGGTGAATGAAGTAACTAAGTGGTACGATACGAATAAATAAGTGGAAATCAAGTTACTTTCCAAAAATTAGCAATACGCATTATATTTACACATACTATAGGCTCGTTTCCCATAGATGTACGCTACGACCTCCACTTGAATTGCAATTTTTCCGCATAGGGCAGGCAGGTGTATAAGCAGTGCAAGGGTCTCTACAATGCTTTATTAACTTTGCTAGTCGCTAGCTAATAGTAAAGAAGAAATAAATAATGTTTTCCTCAGTTCCGCAGTAAATAATCTCAAGGCAAGTACTTAATCAGAATGAATATGTTAATTTGAACATTCCAGATGATCGGAACTGAATGACCCGTTCAGCAACCAGCAACCTGGAGCCCAGGTGAGGCGGCCGGCGGCGTTGGGCGAGCCGACACGCTCGGAAACAACCTAAATAAAGCGGCCAGCAGGGAGCAGCCGTCTCGGATAGTGGTGATCATTATTACAATAGCAGTTACTATAACGCATTATTTTCAATTAATGAATAACACTGTTATTGGATATTGAAATAATGAGCTTTCATTATTGCCTGTTATTGCTATTGGATCTTACGCCCTGTTGCCGTGCCGTGCATGCGCTATCGTTATAGTTAGTATTAGACAGGCGTTCCGCGTCGCAATCGTGCGTGTTAGCAGTTAGCACTAAAAATTCGCGCTGTTGTAGCCATATTTCCTATAATGCTCACTCACTCACCTGTTACTATAACGTAATTGACAATTAATTTATTTTACATAATAAAAAAAAAATCTGCCAGTCCTAAGATTCCTAAGCCTGTGCAAAGTATAAAGGGAAGTTCTTTGACTTTTTATTACAAATTAACAGCTCACGACGCAATACATAACATAACATACCTTTCATTGTTATTTCAGTATTAGCTGTTATCTTTAAAAAATGAATGAACTATTTGACTATAAAAAATAACAGGATAGCAATAACAGTTTACAATAACAGTTATTGGCAAATAATGTAGCAGTGTTATTCATTATTTTGAAATAGCCGTTAATGCCATCACTAGTCTCGGACGCGGAACACGCACACACCCGAGCAGCACCCACACGCGCGCGCCGCACGCACACACCGCCGGCCAGACGAAAATAAAATCCACTCGTATGCGCCATGCAAATAGGAAGGCGGCTGTGCACGCCAGCCGAATGAACGAACAGATCCTTACGTTTTGTGGCACTGTCGCAAGACGGTCACGGACGCAGCATCGCAGCCCGCGGGTCACAGCTTCGATCACCGCTCGGAGATCTCATCCGAGGAAAGGCGCCGTCCGCCACTCCGAACTGGTTTGGCTCGCTTGGAATCCGGTGGAAAAGTACACGGACGTGACGTCCACGAACATTCGGCACTCGTGGTCTCGCGCGCCGGCACTCCGCGGTCACTCGGCAGGAAAATCAACGGCCGGAGATTAGCATGAATGATATCACGGATGAGTATCGCGAAGGCCAGACATAAACACGGTGCGATGTCGGCGCAGGTCGCAGCGCGACTGGCGGCGGCACTACGCAGAGCCCCGTGCGTAGTGAGTGGCCGTGAGGAGCGGGGACGAGGAAAGCCGGCGCGAGTACGGGCTACGGAGCGCCCGGCGAGGCCCGGCCCGCGGGGGGAGTAGGATTAATCACGTAGTAAGTATGCCCCCCTGGGCCGCGCTCCGCCCGCGGCGCCGCCGATAGAACCTGCGCCCGTCCGATACATAAATAAATACTAAAATGCAATATGAGCGTTCGTCGTGCCAGACCGAAACCGGACACTTCTCGTGGCGAAATGAATTCCTGCGTGAGCGTTGCCACCGAAAGTTGGCCGCGTGTCCCGCGACGGGTTGGTCGCGACCTGCCGACGCCACGTGATGCAATCTCTGCTAAATGTTCTGTAAGCTATCACACACCTTGCGCCAACCAGGGTCTCTTCATCGAGCTCGTCAGAGTCGCTAATACTCAACCCTGCCACAGATAGTGCATAAATCTTCAATATGCATGTTTACTAGCTATAACTACTTTCAGAAACAATCTCTACGACAGGGATTTCCCAACTCACGTATAGTGGAAAGGTTCTCAAACCGGTTAGACCTGACTGCACCGTTGACGATGGCTTCGTGTTTATGATACGTTAAACTACTTCAACTTACAGATTGTTATTAGGTGGCTGTTCTTGCCAGCTGATTAATAAGAGTTCCCGATGCCAATGATACATAACATACCATAATTTCTAAAAGTTGGACTGTCGTTATAGATACGACTAAGTTTCATTGAGAGCTATTGTGCGAGAAGAAAAGAAAGAATTACATTAGGAGATAAGTGACTATTACCTCATACAGACTTAAGCACCGTCTCGTCGGTAGCCGCAAGTACCGAGCCGTAATCCGCCGAGGCCTATTGTCCCGAGAAACGGTTCCTGAGATAAGCCTTGGGAAGAAATGGCTCGGCCCTTTAGGACAAATGATCCAACGCGGCCTTTTGTTCACCAAATATGTTTCATTTAATCTTTATTAACGGTTTTCGGCCTTGGGACTTTGTAAGGCATCACTTTCATGTGGTATGGTATGGTTACTAAAAAGTATGTTGTCTTTTTTTTTAAATGTTGTTTAAGGAGGGTACCTACACGATGTTGATACTGTTCAGGAATAACAATCCTAAAACACCTAATTTACTAAATCCATATTGTTTCTGACTACGCAGCGAATTATATAAAACTGATGTTTTTAATTATGATAAAGTTTAGATAGGTATACTAAGTATCAAGATAGATGGTGCGTCTTGCTTGCGTTCTTGAATCTTGAATAATGAAATAAGGTACAACTCTATACGAGTATGCTGGTCAGACTGTAAAGTTATAAAATTCAAATTCATTTGGGATTTTAATCAAAAGTATCTCCAAAGATTTTTACAGGTCCGATACATGATAAACACTAAGAACTGTTACTCAAAAAACCACTGAACGCTCCCAGAATAAATTTTGTGACAGTTTTGATGACCCTTTTTTTGGTAAACCTAATTGGAAACTTACCAAAAGAACCAAAACCATACTCAATTGCATTGAAGTATTAACCAACGCGATGACCGATGTTTGGAAGGTTCACGCACTCGGAAGGGCCATCGCACGATTGGCCACGGTCCGCGAGGAACATAAACTCGTTTTTTTACGAGCACTGCCGGCGCAACTTTTCTACTTTTGAAATGTGATACGATGCGCATTATTTATTTCTTCTGGTGATAATATGTACATCTAAAAGGTGTAGAATTGTAATTATGTTTTTTTTATTAAAAGAAACATAAAACGTAGTAAAAAAAAACAATGAAGCGACCTACTACTACCTATTAAACTTAGACAATATCTGATCCTAACGACTGCGCCATGTCAAATTATTTTTATAAATACTAGCTGTGCCCGCGGGCTTCGCTCCCCGTGTGAATTTCGGGATAAAGAGTACCCTATGTCCTTTCCCGAGTCTCAAACTATATCCATACCAAATTTAATCCAAATCGGTTTAGTAGTTTAAGCGTGAAGAGGTAACAAACAAACAAATATACAACCTCACTTTCGCATTTATAATATTAGTTATAAAGTTATAATTATAATATTAGTAGGATTATATCAAAGCGTACGAAAGAATGCGGACAAAGTACACAGATTGAGGCAGTCCCAAAGTAAGTTCGAGGCTGGTGTTATTGCATACCAACTCAATGATACTACTTTATAATAAATGTATATAGCTAAACACCCAAGACCCAGGATATGAACAAGATCATTTCCCATTTTGACCTGACTGGGGTTCGAACCCGGAACCTCCGGCGTGGCAGTCTGGCATGATGACCATAAGACCAAGATCGAGGGCGTCAGACAAAAGGTATGTTTAAAGGCTTAATTTTTTATTTTTCAAGACAAGGTATGACATACTTAATTTGTTCAAAACCTTTACAAATGGCGGATATCCTGCAATTGGATAGCTAGATTAGATGTAGAGTTCAGAAGTTTGTCACCTCAGGAGACAAACTTCTTAACTCTACATTTTAGTAAAGGCTTAAAATTCAGCTCAAGTTGAACCAATGCACGTGGTTAAAATAAGAATTGTGGTTGAAAGAGATAAATATTTCCAAACTGATATGCGGTAAAATTTCAAATTATTGACCGAGCGAGCGAAGCGAGCGAAGCGTCTCAGTTTCGAGATTGGCCAAAAATTCTTTTGTCCGTCTGTCTGTCTGTCTGTCTGTTCTCGCCTACAGGTCGCATTTCTTAACCAATTTTCATGAAATTTTGTAAGCAGATTCAGCAACAACATAGATTTTTTTTTGTCGAGCCAGTTTTTCGAAATTTTTCTAAATGGCGGAAATATAAGGGTTTAAAATTTTAAAATTGTCATATATCTGACATTTCAAAATATTTTCAAAAATCTCATTAGACTTTTTTGTTGCCATTATAAAAACGTTTTTTTTTATTTGAACAACTTTTTTGTCTGAACAACTTCTTTAATACGTTATACTTAAACGGGTTTAGGGTGACTCGCGAAGTCTAGCTGACTGAGCCGTGACGGATATACAATACAAATCTTTTTACAAATTTTACTAAAACTATTTAAGGGTGAATTCAGTCCGGGTTACTGAACAACTTTCTTAAAAATACATATTTCCCCTGGGGTCCACAAAGTAATTTCTCTGAATAACTATTATGGTTATTATTTTGAGTTTCATAAGTAGTTCTTTAAAAAAAAGGGATTTGCATATTTCACGATTAGTTTTTTTTCAGTTTTTGCTTATTTTAATTGATTGTTGGCTTGTTTATTAAATTTAGCAATATTGTTGAGCGAATTTTCGTTCAATCGCTATCGCTGCTTGTCTGTGCTTCTGTAGTAGTATTAGTAATTATGCTACGAACTAATAAGAGATCAACAGCAACCAAAGCACGCGTAGTAGCTTTACGAAGAGAGTAAGAAACCAATGAGCTGCGGCATAGAGCCATGGCAATACAAATAAACATATAAATGGAAACCCATTAATAGTTTTCTGGTTGTTCCAACAACGAGCTGACTTTGTCATTTGAAAAATGATGGATCATTTTTCGGTAAAAGACTACTGGTACAGAACTGAATTTCAGCATCACGGTAGACCTCATATCTATGGCATTGTATGGTTGGAAGGTGCTCCTGACATTTCAGAGCTAGATCGAAAGTCGTTTGAAGAAAGGGCTGGAAATTTGGTCACAACCATGAATCCGCTTATCGGTAAACCTGCACCGATAATTCATCCAAATCAGGTACATTATTCTGAAATAATAATCGCGAGGTCTAAGTTCGTGGCGAACTACTAGTCTAAATGAGTGCTTGAATTTGAAATATCAAAAATACATCATGATCGACGTAACCTTTAGGTAAACATGTATATATTAAATAACAGCGAAATCTAATATTTACCTCACGACGAAATAACATCTTGAGATGATACTCGCTGCTTCTACGTTACTCATGTAGAAACTTTCAGGGACATCATCTGTTCTGTAATTTTTTTAAAAATGACTATGCACTATGGAACCAAAAAAACATTTTTTTTTGGTCTCTTTTTTATAGTGTCATAGATTACAAGCTCTCTAAAAAGTGTAATCATCTTGTAATATGTAAACAAATTATTATTCGTTTCTTTCGGCGTTTCTTCTCAGCAGTTGTTATTGCGAAGCGCTGTTATCGGTAGCTATTCTTTAAAATTAAAATCAAATTTTAAAATACACTACATGTAATGAAAATTATTCTTATTGACATGTAAAAGTTTAAAGAATTTTGGATTACGTGGCTCTAAAATTTCATATACGTACTCTCGTGTTTTACTGACGCTACATTATGGATTTATTATTCATTTCAATCTTCCAATTTTTAGGATTACTAATATATATTGATAGTTTTTAGTGGCATGAACTCAAAATTGTCATTAGCAACTACGTACTTGGTCATGGTCAATTATTCCTTATTTAGTTACTTACATTAATGAATCAAGATATGATGCCTTTTTCAAATTGTCTTTTGTCTTGGGTGTTTAGTATCGTTAAGTTAGTATCCCATATTACAACTTTACACTTACTTTGGGGTTAGCTTAATCAGTGTGATTTGTCCTTATATGTTTATTTATTTATAACATAGTTGTTTATATTTTCCATGAGTTTTATTACTGATCGCACAGATTTGAAGTGCGTGGCGGCCTCCGTCCGCGGGCATCGAGGCGTGACGTCGGCAGGTGCGGCGCGGCGGCACCGACGCTTCACTGGCTACCAGCGATCTGTCTCTATTTAGACTGTTCAGATAATAATAACAGCGCCGTGTGGTATCCGGCAGAGTAGAATAGGACCACTCCAAGTCTTCCCGTGCATGTCGTAGGAGGCGACTTAGGAAAAAGCTAAACAAAGCTTATAAAAGTCAATGAGGCATCTCTAATCCGTCTGGCCAGCGTGGAGAGAGTAGGCCAAATCCTCTGGTTGCTCTGGCGAAGTATGGCTCTGGTAGTACAGAGAGGGTCGTGCTCCTGCAGTGGAGACTAAAAAGACCTGATGATTATGATGATGACATAACTTTCTAAGCATTACCTTTTTCAGTGACTTTAAAAACACATATTCATGTGTTTGTGTATAACTTATTTGCTTATGAATCCATTCTAAATCCCCCTTATTCATTAATATTACAAACGTTTGCTAGACCTCTGTTAGTCAAAATATGTTTCTCTCGTTCTTTTAAGTCAAATATTGAAAAGAGGGTGAGGGACAAAAGATGCTTTAACTAAAATAGGTTTAGCAAGCTGTCGTTAATTTTTATGAATATGAGGGTAGGTCATTATGTAATTGCTATATCTCTGGATATAATTTTATTAAATTTTATTCCTTGTCTTGATTTAATATTGCATAATCCTTACCTCAGAAGTCTCTAACAAATTATACACTCTGATAAAATGCGAGTCCCGAAGGAACAAAAGTTTTGAACATGTTTCTTTTCTTTAACATTTGTGTAATATAACTATATATATAAAGTGTAGTGTAGTTTTTTAATATAATGTAGTCACATACAAAAGTGTGCAGCTGCCCGGGCAATTTGTATGGAAATGTCATTTTTTTTGTTTTTTGACTGTTATTTTATTTTATTATTCTATAGTGATCTAGTATATCCCGTGGTTCGATTTATTACAGGTATGGCCTTTCCACGCTATATATTACGCCAAGAATATTTTGGTATATGTGACATAATAGTACATACAACAGTTTGTTGACTCGTGGCTAGCTATTCGCGCTAGGTGATCCAGCTAATCTAGACAGGTACATACGTACCTAGATCTAGATATAGGACTTCGCAGACGTCTACCTGCCCACGCTCAGACTGTCTCTACCATGGAATATATATTTTTATATATATTTTTTGTCATCTTATTCCGGTGATTAACGAGATTGGGAAATAGGCAGGAATCCTTCACTAATTATTAGAAAAGTTCCCAAGAAGTTCTTTAAAATAATAAATATTTAGAAAAATGTGGTTTCTGGCAGAGTAGAATAGAGCCACTCCAAGTTTTCCCGTGGATGTCGTAGAAGGCGACTTATGAAATACAAGTTAAACAAAGTTTATAAACATCAATGATATCTCTCAAACCTGTCTGGCCAGCGTGGAGAGTTTAGAATTAATCATAGTATTACGTTTAGGCCAAGTCCTGTACAGAGAGGGTCGTCCACCTGCAGTGGAGACAAAAGGACCTGATAATGAAATGTTTATGTAGGTATATATTTTTATTATAGAAGTATCTCGACTCTACCATAAATACAAAACATCCAATCTCACAAAAACCCAACATTTAAACTTTTGTAATGTTCGGAAGTATAGAACATTTAAACTAACTTATAAAATATAAAAATATCCTCTCCTAAATACAGGGTGCCTTTTTACTCACCAGCCAAATTTTTTAAGCAAGTTTAATTCATGATAATGTACTATATTCCTAACTTTTTAGGGTTCCGTAGTAAACAAAAAACCCTTATAGTTTCGCCATGTCTGTCTGTCTGTCTGTCCGTCCGCGGTCCTAATCAGAAACTATAAGTACTAGAAAGCTGTAATTTGGCATGGATATGTATATCAATCATGGCAAAAAAGTCGTAAAACAAAATTTGGAAAAAAATTTTTTTTTAGGGTAGCTGCCATGAGGAAGTCAATATTTTTTTTCTCTAGAAACACATTGTGTGGGATATCGTTGAATAGGTCTTTTAAAAATATTGTGAGCTTGGAAACACCATTTTTCGATTTAGGGATCCGTGTCTGAAATATTTAGGTTAAAAGTGAATTATTTTGTTAAAGTCACGTGTCCCCCCATCTATCTGCTAAACGGTTATATATGGACACGTGAAAAAAATCACAGCTATAGTATATATAATGTAGTTTAAAGGAAAACTATCAGAGCTAAGAAGGGTTAACGAATTAAAAAGTTATAGGTGCTCAACTTATAAAATGTACTCGAAAAGGTAATTTTCATACAAATTTAATAGATACTTAGACGTTACGTTTTTAGTGTCGTGAATTCAAAGTTGGCATTAACAACTACGGAACCCTATACTCGGCGAGGCCCGACACGCACTTGGCCAATTATTTTTATGAAAAAATCGATCGAAAGATTTCATCCTCCCATACAAAATTCGCCGAGCGCTGTTTTGTATGAGAAGCCGAATTTTTGTATTCGGTTTTTGATATCTGTTTTTATGCAAAGTATTTCAGTATCATGAACAGAAATTAGTTAAAAAATTTATCTGGTGGATAAAAAAAAAGTCACCCTTAATATTAACTTGAGAGAATTTAAAGAACCCCACAACTGTTTTTTACCGCCCGTAGTCGCAGTTGTCTTATAAAAAGAGGAATAGATACTTACCTTTATTTAATGGATGTGACTTTTATTAACAAAAAATAATAAACTGACATGGGAGCGCCGCAATGTGGAAAGAGCTCTCTAACGGATGGATCGATTTCTATGCGGTTTTTTTACGTAAAAGCAAATTTATTTGCGGCAATTCTTACATACGTTTAATGGAAATCTGTTTAGATGTTCAAAAGTTCTGGAAGGCTTTTTTTTTAATTTGTCTGGCAAATGTAATTATACCGTCGCTTTCACAGGTTTACCAAGTATGACGCAAGCGTTTATTTTCCTCCAACACTGTTCCATAGTTCGAATAACACGCCCTGATCCCATTTAAAGGTTAAAGTTGAGATGTGTAATAATATGGTACAGATTTTCCTTAAATAAACATTTAATTTAGGTAACTCTTTTATCTTAAAAATATACACTCAAAGTTGATGTATTATTTTTGTAAAAAGACATTTTTAGCAAGTTCGACGAATCCAGATTTTTTATGAACATTATAATTCTTTTTACATCTCAGTCTCTTGTCGGCCTGGAAATTCTTAGGAAAAGATTTAGATACATACATGATCCTCTTCCATAACAAATTACTTTATCCACATAATCTATAAATTTAATAAAACAGTAAAATAAGTGTGTCTGTACATTAAATATAATTCCAAAAAAAATATGGGGGGCGATGGAGTCATAATAATAGAGTTTTTTTTATACTGCCTGTTTGTCTGTTTGTTAACGCTAATCTCCGGAAATACTGGACGGATTCGAATAAAACTTATGACGCTTTAGCAAAAGTTGTTCAACCTGATGATCATTTTTCAGAGATATAAAGTCCATGCGAATGAAGTCGCGGGCTTCAGATAGTATCAAATAAAAATTATACAATTTAGTCCTGGATGTCCTGTGATCCTGTCGTCTGGCTGTCTCTTCAAATAAAAGGCGCGGCTTTCCATGTCGTCTACGTATTAAAATGTTGAGTTATTATCTTCTTCCATTTACCATTTTCTATTACTTTGACGTTTTTGACGGACGGAAAATTCCTGAAAGAGGTGTAAAGAAAAATTGCTTTATATTCTACTAGCTATGCCCGTGGGCTTCGCTCCCCGTGGGAATTTCCGGATAAAACTATCCCATGTCCTTCCCTGGGTATCAAACAAAAACCATATTAAATTTCATCTAAATAAGTTCAGTGGTTGAAGCGTGAAGTGGTAACAAACCAACAAAAAACTCACATTCGCATTTATAATATATTAGTAAGGAAGTAAGGATAATATAAATGGTCCAGTGTGGAAATGTTATGTGTAAAATAACTTTTGATGTCGTCTGGCCGTCTCTTTAAACCGAAGTCTAGTCGTGGGCATTACAAATAAACAGTGTGGGCAGCAGCAGTCAGCAGTCCAATATGTCGCCCATATTAATATGCCGTGCTATTATTGTCTGCCATTAATTAATCAAAGACCAAGTGTTTATTGAGAAATTATCAACTTTTTTTTTCCTTTTCCATCTTAACGCCCACCACCACGCTAAGCCATGGTGGCTTTTGGTCTTACGGCCCTGGGCTCTGTCTACCCCGTCAGGGATATAGACGTAAAAATGTATCTGTATCTGTGAAAACTTTTTACGTCATTATAGTTATATTATTGTTATTTATAAGAAAAGAGCTACAAACTACTGGCGTGAATAATGAGAAGCCAGCAATAGTACTGGCCTCCTACGACGACGAACAGGAAATTTCGAGGAAAATTTACAGGAAATTATTTTCAAAATAATAAAATATTATAAATACAATATAGTATTTCAAAGTCCGGTGTAGGAATGTAACGATGAATAACTCCTGTCGTCTGGCGGAGTGTTCAAAGTGAGGCGGTGTCGGCCGCAAATAAACTGCACTCCGATATGAATATGCTAGTGGTATTGTCAGCCATATGCCATTTAAATATTTCCTATCATTGCATAACTTTCCTGACAAATGGAAAATTCCTGGAAAAACGAACTTCAAAAGTTGACTCAGAAATTAGGATGTAAGGCACTTTCTTCACATTAATTTACTTACTAAGTAAAGGCCCACTTACTCGGTGGAAGTTTTTTGCCTGTTGCATACCATTTTATTGAAGCAATAAATAAATGATTTGTATGGTTAACTTTATATTTAATTAAAACATACGAGTTATCTATTGCTTCAATTTAATTGCATGCAACAGGCAAGTAACTTGCTCCGTGTAAATGGGCCTTTAGATATGTATTATAATCATATACACTTATTAAGAAGTATTGTTTAAAAATATTGTAATATTTATTAAGTCCCTACTACGTTTGGTAGGTATGTTCAAAGTTCTAATTAAATTACAGAAAATCAAAAATTATAAAATCGGTAATATACCGAAAAGTAATTAACCTTTTAAAAAAACTTTTTTTTTTTTAACTCCTAAATGAACTTAATGAACTCCATGAAATAATGAATGAAATAGGTAATGTAAAATGAGTAAAAATAGATTACTTTAGTGATAGTAAAATTTTACTAAAAAGAAGTTTCAAAAAAACACTGCAAATTGTTAGCTGCTATGATAAATGTTGTCACACACACACAGGTCAAAGCAGCAGCGACGCGGCACCGTCTCGACACTCTCGGTGCTTTTATTCGTCCGACCGGTCTGGTCGGCGTCTATTTCCGACCAAACCTACGCGTACGTTTCTATTTGTTTGTCGAATACATCGCTGTCATTATATTTACAAAGCTGTCTGCGAATATTTTTGACTAATCCACTCCAAACATTCACTTTAATGGACCTGCGCTGACGGATTTGAAACAGCCTGTAGGTTAAATTATTATTGCATGTTTATTATTATGTTGCTTGAATTATGGTATACCGGAAGGAAAAATATAATGTAGTAATTGTTATCTATATTTATTCTACTAAAATATAATTCTCCTTAGTATTTATCCTTAATTAAATAAAACGTGACTTTATAATATACATATAGTTTCCTATTAGACAGATATGTATACCTAGGTATAGCGAAACAATTAAAAAGTATGTAGTTTTTTGTAACAGACTTTACTATTTCTTCATCAATCAAGTAATGTAATTCAGTAAGTCTTCTAACTCACTAAGTTTAAAATCATTCCATACTTTCACGATATCGATAATACCAACATTAAGATTATTTTGAAACATTGCGAGTAAAATCGTAAGGTCGACTGTTTTGAGTTTATAAAAGTAAGTGGACACGTATTGGAAACACATTATGCTTACTCAAGTCAATGGCTGAGGCGTAAAATAACCGATTCTCAAAATGTCAATTAAATATTTTGATAGATACACGCGCGGAAAAATCGATTCCCGAAATACATTATTATGAAAATGTCATGAGTGTACTTTCGCTAAAGTTAGAAGGAAACTATGTGATTATGTCTGTAAATTTAGATTTTACTAAAAGCCAGTCCTTGATTTATTATTTTCTTACATGATTGGACTACAGTTTCAAAGTGCACGTAAAGTGAGATTACAGGGATTATTGACCTCCACTTGCTACGATCCTGACGTAAAGTAAGAAGACAAACTCAAGTAGAACATTCTGCTCATAAAGTCTCTGAATTACATTCTACTTACTTAAAAGACTCGATGGTTCACTGCATACAAAGTGAGCGTAGAAAAATTATCATCTCAGGACGTTACGCAAATTATACATTTTGAGAATCTGCCATTCTGCTCTTAAAGCAAGTCGATGTAGAGGAGGAAACACGAGCCGCTCATAGTAAACAGTGCGGGCACCGACGTGTGAAGATTTAGGCTTCCCAGAACCACAAAGATACATTGTTTCGCTGAAATAGACTCGCTTCAAAGAGGGGTCGGCTCATTAGGAACAAGCTTGTTTACGCATTGACTACGTTTCCTTTAGCGCCATAGCTAAACGTGAATAATTGAATATGTGCCAGCCACATGTGCCAGCTAACATTTTCATATGGTGATTTCTTGAGTATTATGAAAAAAACCCTACGAAAGATTAATTGGTTTTTAACCATATTATATTTCAATGATGTTAGAAGCAGTGGATGGGACTAAGTACAGAACCGGAGAAAATGGCAAGATATAAATAGCGAATCCTAAAATATACCTAGCAGTGGATTGATATGGACTAAAAATAATTATGATGTATTGATAATATTTAAGTGGTACGAGATGATATTTTTGATTGATTCAAGAAATCTGTTTGATTACGCCAGTTATACTTAATATTGTTAGAATGGGATAGTTGCATCTGACTGGGAGAAATATTGTTAATGACTGAACATAATAATGATAGGTAATTTTTTTTAAAACCAAAAACCAAATTAAACCCTGAATTACACAACCGATTTTGATAACGCTGCTATTGGGACTACCTGAAAAGTGTGATAGACTTTCAAACCAAAAAATTATAAATAGGTCCAGGCGTCGTTTAAGTAATCGGGGAATATATGTACATAAAAAGACATATACCTACATTCAAATTCATAACCTCTTTCTTTTTTGAAGTCAATAAAAAATACTTAATATACAACTTTAGATCTTATAGTCTTTGTATCTCTTGACAGTCTCTTCTATCCCAGTCAGCTCACATTGTATAAAGAGCACGCACTATAAATCAGACCGCCCTACCCGCAACTGGGAATGCGACACTCATTACTAGTTATTTTAATTAGGTTAAAGAACACATTAATTTAATTGATTCCTCACTGACGACATGCCTCGCATCTGTCACTCGGATTCCTTATCTTCTAGCTAGAGTAAATTAAACTAATTGAACTAAGTACTTATTTATATACCTACTACTTTGTCTGGAGTGCCGGCCGATACGATAAGTATTTATTCTGTGCTGCTGGTAGCATCCTTAACATTGTTTCTTCTGAGAGGTGCACTTTCCAGCTCTATAGTACCTGGGTGACCGAGCTTTGCTCGGTCGGTTACATCTCTAACATTAACAATTTTTTTTTAACTTGTCTAAAAACAGTACAAAATAAAAAATTATATATAAACTTGAACATAAAAAAAAACAAAAGTAAGTCACCGAGTGGGATTCGAACCCGTAACACTCTTTCTAGCGGTCAGTATCCTTAACCACTGAGCTAAGCCGATGGCGGCCGGCGCGCCGAAATTAGCGACCATATTCTGCGTGGAAAGAAAAACTAATGAAAACTCAAAAACACGCGTTTTCCCAAACATAAGACTAATCTAGATCGATTGTTTACCCCCAAAAACCCCCATATACCAATTTTCAGCGAAATCGTTAGAGCCGTTTTCGAGATCACAGAAATTTATAAATAAATATATATATATATATACATACAAGAATTGCTCGTTTAAAGGTATAAGATATATACTTCCCCTGATATTCATAAAAATCTGCGTATGAGTTTACTACCAAATTAGGAGTGAGGACGTTTCATACAATTGACAAAAACAGTGCTCCTCAAATCAGTAGCATAGCTTAACACTACATTTTAATAAATACTCATACATCGGTTCGTCTTTCACAATAATTTGATATTTCATACTGAGTGGTGAGCGAGCAATGAGCATTCAAACTATTAGGTGATACCTATTGTACTAAATTAAATTAGTATTGTAAGTCTATGGCAAGGACCTGCCAAAATTTCTGGATTTTACCTTTTCTGCTAGGGCCGGGTGTAGGCATTAGTTTCCTATTCATATACGAAGCATATATATGTACTCGTACTTATGTCCGGTAAATGCCACGTCAATGCCCCATGTCGGCAAACGACGACGGCTGTTTCAATTAATAGTGCTATTGTCGTATTGGCTGCAGACTACCAGACATCGGTGCCAACGCGGAGCGCAGCGCGTACGGTATGCCTGCCTACGATATGATCAATTGCCACAGCTGATTGTCTAGCGTACCTATAAATACATTTATTGGCTGCGTGTACCTGTAAATATATCATGATACTACCGACAACCTGGTCCCTTTAAAATTAATAGTAGTATAATATATATGTATATAATAGTAGCAAAACTCGTATAATTCGGTGATATTTTCCATTTTTTTTGTTCACCTGGTATTGTGAAGTGCTGTTGGACAAAGCATCTCCTTTCTTTTTCCAGGGATCCCTGTTTATTGCAGCCTGCTGCTATTTCCACATGAACCACACAGATACTTAGTTTATGGAATGAGCCCCTGCGACTTGTAGTGTAGTAAGATGTCTAGTTTACACTATATATAAAAGAACTTTAAATAGAGTCCTAATCCAACCGTGTTTCAATACAGTCGCCTCCTACATGGCGACCCTGCTATCCTTAGAGACTGTAAGATGACATTAAGACTAGCTGAATCTCTATCACTAATAAACCTAGAGAGTGAGTGAGTTTTCTACAATTTAAACCCAACATAGCTCATGTTGGGTTTAAATTGTAGTAAACTTGTTTATTAGACAAAAGTATATACAAATATAACTGAAAAACGCTTCTTTATGGTACTTTTTGTTCAAAAATCTAAAACAGCCAGAATTTCGCAGTTTTACGAGCACCATGGTACAGGTTTGTACCTAACAAGGTTTTCAGGGGTTGCAATTCTTGGTATAAACTCTCAGGGAACCTAACTTTACTACATATACGCAAATCGTAGATAAATACACGTTTGCTCTATTTGATATTGATAAAGACTGGCCCTTATAAATTGTCATATACTGATTAATGTCATGCATTGTCTGTGGTCTGGGCCTCAGCGTCGTGAATACTGAAATTCTGCGAAACATATCAGATAAAGCTTTATGGAAATCTGTTCATTCGATACGTTCGATTCGATCAGTTACGCAAGCTGCTGAGAAATACACGTATTCGTGTTTCAATGAAAATCATTGAGAAGCTGTAATGAGGTGAAGTGAGCATGAAAATCTATTCACGCTATTAGTTGGAGTGGAAAAGACGAAAGAAAGGATTTAGTAGTGGGCGAATAAATGTGATTCAAATAAAATTGTCACTGGTAGACTGGTAGATTGGTAATGTAGTGAAATATCTGGCTCAAAAGAAAATCAATCGCTGTAAGTTATGTAAATAATAGTCACTGAATTTCATCAGTTTTTTTAATCATTAATTCTTAATATAATAGGTTCAGTTTAGTGAATCGACTTTTGGTCATTTTCAGCTTATATTTTCAGTACGTCCAATGCAGGGCAGATTTGTTTTGTAAAAAAAAAGCATTTCCTTCTCTCTTGTGTTTTAATGGTATTCCTAGAGCACCAAGTCACAAATGGGTATTTTTTCCATTTGCCTAGAAAAAAGATATAAAATTATAATATAATAGTAGGTAAGATTTTTAAAATTGTCATGAGAAGGTTGGATTATACGGGGGAAAATGAGTGCCAGATTAATACTTATTGATTCTGCGAATTCGTTTAAAGCTGTTTACGAGTACTAATTGATATTTTTTTCAAGGAATTACGCGAACATACCCTTAGTATTTCTCTGTAAGTACAACAAATAGAAATTCTCCAGAAGAGTTGTTTATTACGGACTAAAAATAATTATAAATTGTAGTAAATCACTATATTTTCTTATTATTTATTTGATTTGACTTTATTGCACACACGTAATAACTGCACTTTTTAACAAATAAATAAACTTATTATATGGATACAGATGTTGGTATACCTAAGTCTGCCTTATCGCATATATATTAATCTCTTCCAGGAAACCTAAGAGTAGTTATTGCGACACAGAAACAATGTTCACTTTTCCAATGGGTAACTATATAGATGTAGATATATAGGTAGAGATGTATATGTATGTTAATCGTAATCATATTGTATATAAGTATGTTTATTATATTGACTATTCCGCACTACCAAAATTCTTATCACTTTTTTCTACCTCTATATAGCGAGGCCTGGAAGAAATTGCCTAGCGACAAGGCCGCTTTTTGCTCATTTTCTAGTTTATCTTATACCTTTAAACGAGCAATTCTTGTATATTTATATATTTATAAATTTCTGTGATCTCGAAAACGGCTCTAAGGATTTCGCTGAAAATTGGTATAATTATGGTGGTTTTCGGAGGTAAATAATCGATCTAGATTAGTCTTATGTTTGGGAAAACGCGTGTTTTCGAGTTTTCATGCGTTTTTCGTTCCACGCAGAATATGGTCGCTAATTTCGTCGCACTGGCCGCTATCCGTTTTGGCTCAGCAGGTTTGGATGCGACCGCTAGAAAGAGTGTTTCTTGTTTGAATCCCACTCGGCGACTTACTTTTGTTTTTTTATGTTCAAGTTTATATATAATTTTTTATTTTGTATTGTTTTTAGACAAGTTTAAAAAATGTAGTTAATGTTTGAGATGTAACCGAGCAAAGCTCGGTCGCCCAGGTACTAAGATAATTATGTACTGTATTTATTTATTTTGTGCAATAAAGGGTTTTCTATTGTATTGTAACTATAGCAACATCCACAGGTCTCTGAATTTCGCATTGTGTTTCCCAGACGATCGCAATATCGATCAATCTCCGTCTGTCTCGGTTGACAATAAGATGAAGCGAGCATTCAAGTGCAGATGCATCAGTCAGCGTTAGCGATTAGTGTTGCCAGATGATCCGTAACATTCACAGGCAAGTTTAATCAGTACAAATCTTAATTACTTACATAATGTAACATCATCAATCGAGCGTATTCCCGGTTGCATCCTCAGCGGTCGCTTCAGAGCCCGGGGTCCGCTACCTAATCTAGATGATTTTATAAGGTTACTAGTTTTTACACAGAGCGACTGCCGTCTGACCTACGCAACCCAATGAGAAGACCAGAATAAATCCTCGAATAGGTTTAAGCAATTGCTAGGTAGCGTTTGGAACTCAACGTTTATAAATGCTTTCCGAAACACGGAATCATCTTTATTATCGGATAATCAGGTGATTTAAGCCTGTAATATCCTAAACAGACTGGAAGTCCCAGTAGGATTCGAACCCACGCCTTCCGGGTCATAACGGAATTCGAACGCCTTGACCTCTTTACCACGGAGGCGGTTCCACTTACATTACCTTAAACTATAGGTAAAGATCACTTTTTCTCTCACTCTCTTAGTCATAAAAATTCAGAGATTAAAGGAAAAAAAGGATGGCATACAATGTATAGAATTTGTAACTTTTTTCCGGGAAATACTTTATTTCGTAGCGGTGTCGTAGCACTTTTTTCGTAGCAATCTTTTGCTACGATCTAAGTGTTATCATAGAATAAAAAACGACGGGTTGCACTCTGGGAGTGCCGGCAGAAGTGAAAACTTGAATATTTACGTTGTGCATTTTTGATATTTTGGAATGGTTAGGGAATAATTTTGCACGAATTGAATTTAATTATCAGTATAAAATATTTCAAATCTTTTCTGAACCACAGTCTGTCACAAATGTCACAAGCATGACTAAATTCATTTTCAACAAAATCATTTTCAAATACACAGCAGTATGGCCACTACACAGACGGTCGAGCCATCAGCTGTCACCATCCATGGATGCGCGTAGCACGCTGTAACATATACACACACGAACATTCGCGCAAGCGCCCTGCGCCGTCTTACGAATTTTCGATCAGGTCACGTGTCCTGACGCGAGTTTATAATTTTTTACCCATTCCAAAAAAAGTGCACAACGCCGCTAAAGAAGTTTTCACTTCAAAAAAATATTTGGACTTGTATTAGGACCTACAGTTTTGAACACGGATTTATTTATTTATTTATTTTATTAATTGACACACACAACAGATTACAACCATTTATTAGTTAGAGTATAAGATATTTGTTAATAAGTACGGTATGTTTAGCTATGTCAGATACCTGATACCTTTAGGCAGTTTGAAAAATCTGACCTCAGTCTGCAAAGGTCTTCACAGGCTTCTTTTTAATTAAGTATGTATAATATATATTTGGAATAAAAACAAGCGATAATTTACTTAAGTTTCGGAATAACTATAGTTAAGAAGAAACACTGAAAGAAACTTACTAAGACCGTACAGGCCGCTACCTCGCTTGAAGGGCTTTGTCATAATAACATAATTAAATAAAATAATATTCTTTATTTGCCAAAAACATTTTAACAGAATGTTATTATATTATAAAGTAGGTAATAAAGGTGGAGATACTTAACTAAAAGCCCCCCAGTCCATTCCCCACCCGGGAGTCCATCCCCGAACTAGACATACTCGTAGTCTGTATCTCGGTTATTATTTATATATTGCTTTTTAGTGCATATCGATTTGAAGTCGGATATTATTTTTTTCAAAAAGTTTTTTCTTAAAAATAGTGTTCAAGACGACATGAGAGACATGCATTTTTAAGAAAGTTGTTTAGCAACCCGGACTGAAGTCACCCTTAAATAGTTTCAGTATATTTTGTAAGAAGATTTGTATTGTATATCCGTCACGGCTCAGTCGGCTACTTCGCGAGTCACCCTAAACCCGTTCAAGTATAACGTATAAAAAAGTTGTTCAGGCAAAAAATTTATTCAAATAAAAAAAATGCGCTTTTATAATGGCAACAAAAAAGTCTAGTGACATTTTTGAAAATATTTTGAAATGGCGGATGTATGATAAATGTATCTTTTAAAATTTTAAACCTCCATATTTCCGCCATTTTGAAAAATTTCGAAAAAATGGCTCGACAAAAAAATTCTGTTTAGTTGCTGAACCTGCTTACAAAATTTCATAAGAATCGGTTAAGAAATGCGACCTGTAGGCGAGAACAGACAGACAGACAGACAGACAGACAGACAGACAGACAGACAGACGGACAAAAGAATTTTTGGCTAATCACGAAACTGAGACGCTTCGCTCGCTTCGCTCGCTCGGTCAATTATATCTCCGTTTCATGTCATGAATGTTAACAAAAAAAATAATATATCGTACAATATTTTCACATTTGAAAGTATTTATTTACAGATACTAAAGTATCAATTCAATAAAAAAAAATTAAACTAGGTAACTAAATTAAGACTAAAAGTAATGTAAGTGCATTTTTTATTAGCTGATAGTGTCCCACCGTTGGGCAAAAGCCTCTTCTCTAGATATCCATTTGTCTCTATCCGTAGCGTTAGTTTGCCATTAATTATTATTAAACCTTGAGACATGTCAAAAAAAAACCTCTTGAAAATATTACGAATCATTTCATATTGGCAGATGTTTTATTTTGTTTGTTTTTCTAATTAAAAAGTACCAAAGAATTTATGAATTAAATCGTTTGAATGACCTAGGAAAACATTTAATATGTGTGCCAAAAAGATTTGGCAATCGGCTTCATTCTTTAATGTGGTCGTGCGAATATTTAGGGTTCATTCAGCCATCGTATAGCATTACTAAATTAGTATATAATTAAGGATACAGGTACGTATGAGTATCTCCATCTATCTGTGTAAAAAATTACATAATTCATTTTTTGTGGTAAAATATAGACTTAACTGCAAATTACTCATATTTTGAAAAATATTATAAATCCTACCCTGCGAGCGCAGCGATTTAGGCTCTATTTTTTATATAAATTGATGCTTTTTATTGTAATTATATCTATTTTAGTTTTTATTAATACTTAGTTATATTTTTTTTTACAGTTTTTTGTTTAGTTTATTCATAATATATTTGTATTATTTAAAATTAATTTATAAATCGATTAATGTTATTTGGTTAGACACCGATTAGTGTTAAAAAAGAACTTAGTACAGTAGTTTTTTTTTGCATTAACCATAAATGGTTGCCCTACGATATACGGAATCGTATATCCGTTGTGACAGCACTCGCTTTACCAGTTAATTTTACCGCGTCACATGTTGAAGGAAACGCAAAACAAACAGACGAGTTACGCACTGCTTACTTCAGATTTTTGAAGACTCTAGGGGTGCCATTTTTGAAATTGCCAGTTTAATACGAATGGTTTACGCGAGCGTTTCTAAACGGGCACAAAGCAAAGGATTATTTATTAGGATTATGCACGAGTGGTCTTAACCACTCGTAATTTTGATATTTGTAGCATACAAATGTCAAAAAAACCTATCACTGAGAATCCGTTCCATTTAACGCTGCTTTTAACTTTATGTTGAAACTTTCAGAAAACTATAGACAAATTTTCTGAGTTTTTTATTAAAATAATATACATTACACTACGCGACGGTTTCAAAAATTCGAACGGTATTCTACGCGAGCGCGGAGTTGGAGAACTATATACACATTTTGACTCCCTAGTTGAAAAATAGCACTCCTGCTTCTGAGAATTCCGTGACCGTGCTATTTTCCGTGAGTGATGTTTTTTTTGTGTACTATACATATATTTAACATTTACTATATAGGTACTTACTTGTATGCAAATAGCAGCAAATTATTGCACAGTAAAGGCAAAAAAACGTGATCTTAGGTTTTTCAAAAATTTTATTTTAGGATAAACATTGAGGCCATATACGTATCCCGTAGGCTCAAAAGTCAAAAAGAATTGGTATATTTTAAGTAGGTAAGTACAACAGTAAAGATTTTATGAGGAATGTTATTTTACAAATTATCTAATATTTTATGGAATATACTTTCTGTTAATTAATTAAGTTCTTCTTCTATCTTATTCAATTAATCTATATTCAATGACAGTCTTATTTATTTTAACTGCCAATGCCTTTGACTTTTTATACACTCTCACAATTAGCTTTTAGAAACGTAGGTTTTACTACATAATTGTTGATATACAATTTGTTTTTGTAAACAATGTACGAGTACTACTAATTACCTAAGCTAAATATTAGTAAGTATATATTTAAATATTTGATTTCCATTTTACCATAAGAACGTACAACACATAAAACTGGACTTATAAAAGACATACGAATTTATTTTAGTAATATGATCCGTAGTTCCGTTTAGTTGATGAAATAGTATAATAAGTAACTATCTACCACCCTATTTTTATCTACTAAACATAACAACGGATGTGTATTACACATGTCATGAAAGATCCATTTTCTAGCTTATACAAACAAATATGTGTTTCTGTTTATACAGTATCATTTTCTTGTACGTTTCTTGTTTCGGTATGTTCTCATGTACAAAACAGGAAACTTTTCCATCCATTTTCTGCTTCCTCATATGTTACCTACCAATTAGTGTCGATGTCAGAAACAGTGCGTGTTATACAAATTTATATTGCATACAAATGGGCGTTTTCCTCCCGCGGTAAGGGTTGGGGGCTTCAGTACACACTGGGGTATCATTCATACCTACTACGGGTGAAATTGGGTCATGAGGACAATTGGGAAAAGAAAGTCGGTATACGACCACAGCCTAGGTTTATAATTTGAATGAAACACGATATCTCTGTCAATGATTTGATTACCTATTTAAGTTGTACCTTTTTTTAAGGTAATTAAACTATTTATTCATTAGTAACAGAGTCATAAAAATATTAACTAAATTAAACTAAAAAAATAAATTATATAATACCAAAGATGAATTATGTAGTATTGCGGCTGTGGCATCATCTTTAGTTTACATTTTTAAGAGTTTTTGAAACATTCGAAATGCAGTGCTAAAGTACTCAAACTAAATAATGAAATAAGAGTTGGTGAAAAGTGTGAGTTGGTTCTCAAGGGAGGTTACAGATACAGTTATACAGATACACATCTGAGGAGTGAGGGATATATCCATCCAGCCGCGGACTTCTTTCATCTAATAAGGATGGGGCCCTTGCACATTATTTAATGTGATATGTTTTCTGTAGCCGACGCGGCGTTTCGACATTTTCTTTACGATACCTACCGAACAGTGCGAACAGAAGGTAATAGGTAACTTTGAAAATATGTCTTGGAATTTCACTTACAATTGGTAAAGTAGTGTCGTGTGTTGCCACTTAGCATTATTGTGACACTTCGTTACCCGCATAGTGTCAAATGAAAGACAGTGAAGAATCTATATTTGCTATTATTTAGTAACATTTGGGCAATAATAATGGACATAGCACATGTAGCAGGAGATCGTCTTCTGTTTAGATTGGTTCTGTTAAAAGATGGTCAGAAGAATTTATAAGTAGATATTGTAAACATTTATACAAGTGAATGTCTTTTTGTTTTTCGTATGTGTACGTAGCCAACACTGATGTTAGATTTTTAGCTACCTGAAGGCATCTGACAATGATGACTTGCCAGAACTAAATAAAGATAAGCCATCTTGCCTTCTGACACATTAAGGAGTTCGTGAAAAGTAAGCCATTTTGGTCACCCGTCCAAGTAGGGGTCAGTGGGGCAACTGGTATGGGTTAAATAGGTAGATACTCATTTCCTTTTTCAAAATCAGTCAAGTTGTTAATAAAAAGTTTCGACATCATGCGAGTTGTAGGTAAAAGTTTCTTTTGGCGTTTCCTCTCACTTCTTTGAATTCCGTTAAAATACAGATTTTTCTACGATTTTGAAAAATGTTTGGCCCTCGTTACGTGTAGGACAGAGTTGTTATATCTAACAACAAGATAAAGACAGATACTTGTGTCAAAATATAAATTTTGACACAAGTATGGTGAAAATAAACTAAACAAAAATATAATTAAGCAAACGAAAAATATTATTAATTTTTCAAAAATCAACTTAATGATTTAATAAACACTACAGTGGACCCTTGTAGTTGGAGAAACAAGCAGGGTTTATTTACATACCTCCGGAATATAGGTCAGGTCGCGCAGTATCTCGGGGCTGGTGCAGCGCCGACCTGCTAACCCAGATGTAGGTATAGGCAGCCTCCCTTTCCTCTAGGGTTGTTACCCTGTGGAATATACTTTGAGGTATTTCCTTTATTTTCCTTTATATACCTTTGTGGAATATACATTGTGTATTTACTGAAAGTTGCCAATCCTGTGGAGCAAGTACTTTGGGGTATTTTCTCAGTTATTTCCGAAATACAGTTACATTCCGAAAAAAAAACATCGTGTACGGATAGATGCCTAGCTGATTCGTTAAGTCATTGTGACTAATAGGTACTATGACTTGACGAATACCTGCTAAAAATTATTGATAAACAAGATTTTACCAAATGCACAGAATTGGATGTAAAGGTATGTCATATAAATCTACTGTATTCTCCCAAAAAAATAAGCAGTCGGCGGTTTTTTTCTATAAAATGCTCTTTATTTTTTATTTTGACTATATCTTGTTTGGGGAATGTAATCATGAAAGTGTCAACATTTTGCACACTGTAAAATAAATCTACATCTAAAGTAGTCTTTGGCAACCCTACTTGAGCCCTCGCTGAGAAAATTCCAGGCCCTTTTGCCTCGAGAGAATGCTGCTGGCAAATGAGCAAAGGCTCTATTGAACTGGTCGTGGGACAAATCTCACATTGCATTTCCTAATGACACCTCGCGGCGAAAAAAATATACTTTCGAGTAGGAACAGTGACGGGGTAGATATAGCATTTTACTTTCGAGTTCTACCTAGATACAAAGATTCTATATAGAAATTAATTATATTATCTATTTTACAAGTTTACATGTATGCATTACTATTGCAGTCGTCAAACTATGTCAGATGCCTTAAGGCAGCTTGTAAAAGCTTGAAACTAGTGTTGGCTACTTACATACACGTAAAACGAAAGCAAAAAAGCACTATTATGTTCTTAAAAAAAGGTTATATTGATTAATTTTGTAGTTACTAGCGGCCCACCCGGCTTTGTACAGGTATGTATTATACATAAAAAACTTCTTCTTTAAACTCTCTCTCTCTTTTGCTGAAAACCGCATCTGAACTGGGTTTCGTTCGGTGTAATCTTCCCAGCAGTGGTCGTTCCGAAACGCTAGTAGATTTTAGCTTTTGCACTAAAATAATATTTTAAAAAATGACCTTCAATGACAGAAAAATTAATCATACATTAAATAAATAAAAAATGACTTTGATTTTGACTTTCATAGTTCAAAAACCATCTTAGCTCAGAGATACAGATGGTAGGAAACTACTTTATTATAAACATACTACATGTATTGATATTTACTAAATGTGTATGATATGTGCACAATCCAGGCACTTATATTACGCTGAAGCAAAATGCCGGAGTAGAATTTAATTGGACAGCAAGAAAAATGTAGTAAATCAAAAGTAATCTTAATAGCAGAGAGTGTACAGGCGGCAGCAAATACACATTATACAGTACTTGTATATTTTTATTTCACATTTTACATTGCACTTATAAACAATGATAAACTATGAGGGCACAACAATATAACAAAACAGGCATAGTCCGTTCCACAGATTTAACGCAGTAAAAAAAATTGGAGGTCTATGGTCCGTTCCATCATCGTCTATCTACCAAATATCTATCTATCTTCCAAATATGTATACTTAATAATATTTGTCTCCCATTCTAGTCTGAAAGAAAAGAAAAAGTTTAGAACGTACCAGCTGCTTCTCATTCCGTGCATTTTGTAAAAACCGATCGTGGGATTAGGCGAAAATGTTAGCAACCCATAATTATAGGTATTGATTTCATTTCCATCTTATCGCCCTCATCACGCTAAAGGTGGCTTTTGAGTCTTGCGGCCCTGGGCTCTGTTTGCTTAGAGCCACAAGATACAAAAAGCTCTGTCTTCCCTAGTAAAAGAAAGAAAGAAAATCATTACAGCTTACATAAAGGTAAATACAATAAAACATACAAATACGAACTGCCCAAAGGGCGACCAGCTCGGCTATGTGCTGTTTGCCACAGCGCTGATTTTCAGGGGATAAAGACGTGATAGTATGTATGTTATTTTACTTGTTACAGACTGTACTTTTAGTAACGAGTGCAGAAGTCAAAACGAAGTGCATTGTAGTCGGCGGAAACACGCACGGTTTCGCGGCGCTAATTAAAAAACTTTATCTTTTGCACAGACACGACACCCGGGGTACGAGAACAATTTTATTTTTATGTTCTCTTTGTTTCATTTTTAGGTTCACAGCTATAGCTGTTTGTAGAAGACTCGTTTGAGCATAAGAGGTAGGTAGATATATTTGTTACTAAAATATACTTTGGTATATTTTCATTTACATCTCTATCTTTTTATTTTTGTTACATAATAAAAGTTCCATTGTTGGGCTCCCTTCCCTGCTTTCATCTTTCGTCTCAGCTCTATCACAGTTTGTGAGTGTGTGTGTGTGTGTGTATGTAGGTTTGTTACTTCTTCACGCGCAAATGGCTGGACCAATTTTGATAAAATTTTGGTATGCAGGAAGCTGACACCCTAGATTAACACATAGGTTACTACAGGACTCCCGAAACACCGCGGGGCACAGCTAGGAATAAATAAATATAATAGATATCGTAGGTATGCATTTAGATTTAGGTAGTTAAATAAACTGAGATTTATCAGTGCAAATCATTTTTTTTAAAACCTTTTGAAAAGCCAATTTTTTCCAAAAATTTTGTCAGACTTTAGTGAGGCCAAATAATTTAAGTCTATGAGAACTCCACCTGTCACAGCTAGTAAGGTTCCCACATGAAATAAATAGAGGTCGGATAGCAAGAGATTAATCGAAGCAGAAAATAAATAAATTTATTATACAATACAATATAACTGTTACAAGAAAATGATAAGTGATAAGATGTTATTCGTAACAAAAGTGAAATTAGAATGAGTAAAAATGATGAGCGAGGAATGTCTCGAATTTAATAATTAAATTTAGGAATGAAATTTGAAAATTATGTATTGATAAAATGGAGGTGGGCAAGAATATGAAGAATGTTGTATATTGCAACATTGTTACAAGTTTAAGTTTTAATTTTCAGCCTCTGTAATATTTTGTAATATTCATTGGAAAGTCCTTAATTTTGCTTATTAACGCTGAAGCTGCATGTCATGAAACGCCGCCCTGAATCTCCGCCCGCCCGCCCCAGCAGCCCCGGGGCCTGTACGTAACATAACTGCTGTATTAGGCACTACGGAAATAGACCATTACGTAAATTGAATCTCTCTCATGTAGGTAAGTTAACCAAATTATTTTGCAGTGAGTAATATTTTACTTTTATAATGTTCCGTACCCAAAGGGTAAAAACGGGACCCTATTATTAAGACTCCGCTGTCCGCCTGTCTGTCAGTCTGTCACCAGGCTATATCTCAAAAACTGTGACAGCTAGACAGTTGAAATTATCACAGATTACGTATTTCTGTTAATATATAAAAATACTGAAAACAGAATAAAATAAATATTAAAGTGGGGCGGCTCCATACAACAAACGTAATTTTTTAGATAATGGTACGGAACCCGTCGTGCCTGAGTTTGCTTCGCACTTGGCCGGCTATATTTTTTCTTTTGTCACCATTGTAGTAATTTCAACCATAGGAAGTTAACTGCTGCCCAAGTATTTCCAAAATGACCAATTCTAAGCCTGTATGCAGCTTTTTTAAGTAACCTTGCCAGGTTGTCTGACCACTTAGCAAATTTATTAAACATACCGTTAAAAATTGTAGCTGAAATTATTGTCGAGTCATACTTTTAATTTTATATTCGAATCAATTAAACACTCCACCTTTTATGTATTTCCTTAATGATAACTGAATATTTTCCTGCAAATACACAGGAATATATATAGTGAAAGTAAAAAAAAAACGTGCGGCATGTAAGTACATGATCGCATATGCAATAGATTTTCCCAGTCATGTTACTACGCAGCAACGACACCTATCAGGAGAGAGCCTTGTATTTATTTATAGCTTCCATGTAACAATAGGCACCAGTGCCGGCATCGTCGCAGGTTTGGTTCACTCGAGTATGTTTTAATTAATTAAAAAATTTTTTGAATACCTGAACACATAATTGTATTAATCACGTCCTTTCGAGGTAGGACAAAATCGCACAAAGGCTATTTATAGCGTCGTGGATTTAAGTTAGTTGAAAAGGCAACAAAAACTTATTTTTAATCAATTTATTTGATTGTACTTTAGACAGTATGTGTTTGCTGGAGATTTTGAATTGACACACTACACCTATCAGATATAAATTCTTTCTCTCTACTTTCATCTCAGCTCGTGTTGCATCCTTAGCTGTAAGCTAATAAAGCTTCGGGTTCCTTACTCAATTTTTCAAACGGCAGCTATGTAAGTACCTAAATACATATATATTAACGTAAAAGCTCCTATTAACGACCCCCTAAAATGTGTATTCTATTAACGATCTAATTTTTATATCTTTTATATCAGACATAATATAGGTTTTAGAAAACTCGTACCTTAAAAATTAGTTAGGTACTTTTGTTGGACATCAAATAGAGTAAAGTTCTAGTGTCGTAATAGCCAATGAAAGAAATAATTTGACACAGAGTGGGGCGCGCCTGAAGCGGACGCACGTTTCATAGTGACGCGTCTCCAGCCACATAAGTATACTTCAATATTACTTAAGTAAAGTAACATACTTAAAAATTATTTGTCTTCTTGCTATCACATTACAACTGTTAAAAATATGTTAGTTTTCTAAACTAACTATAAATATTATTCTTTTTAATGGTTTTTATGTAATAAAATCATGTTTTAATTTAAGGCGGTAATAGAATCCATATTTCAAAACTTGATTCTATTAACGTGCCCAGGACGTTGTTAGAAATTTAAGAACATTTCATATTTTTAAATAATATTTATTATTAAACTACTTAATGTTATTTAATTTTTTCCTGGTATAATTCATAAAAGTATTTTACTTCGTTAGGTTAATTAACAACAAAGCATATTCTTAAGGTTTTTGCGTAAGACTAGATAAACGTTAACCATTATCCCTATTATTTTGGAAATTATACTTTAAAAAACCTTTATTATTTGAGTTAATCACTAATTGATATTAAAAGAAAATGGATAGCAATGAGATCGAATTGAACAGTTTTCCATAAAGTAGATGTTTTAGCTGTTTGTTATTAAATTTATTGGTCGCTAATAGAACATTGTTATCTTCATACTTAATTCTATTACCGACTGATAGCAGCTGTGACAAAAAGTTGTATATTTTTTTAACAAATTGACTTATTTTTAGGAGAATTTGACAAATTATTGATATTATCATATTTTCTATTCAGTTTCATTCATGGCTGCCATTTTTCATATATTTTCAAGTCAAATAAAATCGGCGGGACGGAAAGGGAGCCATTAGATGCATAGCCCGTTTTCTTGTATATATTTATAACTAGCTGCTCCTCCCGGCTGCGCCCGGTGATGTTTTATACACATAAACCTGCCGCATAAATCATGCTATCTATAAAAAAAAATGATGTGTATTATAAAGATATTATGTGAAAATCTTTTGAAAATTGTATGACAGATAAAAGTATCTGTTACTGATTTATATTATCTAATTATTAAGTAGGTAACTAAGACCCAAAACGCTCTGTCTGCCCCATTAGGGATAAAGACGTGATAGTATGTATGTATGTAATTAAGAAGCATACATTTAATTGTTTGAAGACTGAATATATTTTCTAATTAATTAAAATAACAAAAAGTAAGTGCTTTAAGTGTTGCAATAAATAATTATGATTAAAATATAATAATGTTGATCTCAAAACTATTGTTATAACGTTTTATTTATGACAATTTCAATTAACAACTGAATTAAAAACTAAATTAAGAATTAAATTAAAATTTAAATTATACACTAAATTAAACTAAACAAATTATAATAATAAAAAAGAAAAACCTTACAAACTAACATAAACTTGTTATAACGTAATAAATATTTCAAAAACTATTTTTTATTTTATTTTATCGTATAAACAGTGAGTAATTTCTTGCGGTCGGTAAAAGAAGCCAAAAAAACGGTAATAGAATCTTGCCGCATTCTTTGGGTCGGTAATAGAATAAACTACTCTTTTGATAAAATAATTATTTAACAACTATTGTGTTATTTAATAATTAGTTTAAATGCTGAATTTCAAAGAATACTTCGTTGAGACTAATTATAAATTATAATATTTTTCCTAACATGACAGCTTATATCTATTTTTTTTAAGTGAATCGTAAGACAGCTAAAACTGGCGGTAATAGAAGCATTTACGTTAGGATATCATAAACGATGAAAGAGCTATGAAATACTTAGATTGTGTATTATGCCAGTTAAATACTCATTTTGCACTTCGTTAAGTAAAGTCTATTCATTAGCCATAATCGGACGACATCTACAAACCTGCGCTCATAATATTCTAAAAACAGATAAAAAATGCCAAGAAGCTAAGTCAAGCGCATTCATTTTTTCAAACGAAGTCCATTTTATCCAATTAGTGACACAGTGTATGGTCAACGAAATGCCTACTATGTACAGATAAACCACTCGGGCATTATCGTGATTCTGAGAATTTGTTCACCAAACAAGTTATGGAGGTTGGAATGAGCATACCCGCGCATCGCGTGCACACACGCGAGCGTTGCAAAGTGCCTACACGAAGGCTCCGATGCTCCAAGCCTGGTAACAGAGTAAGGCGCTGTGGAGGAGCGTTTGTAAAGCTGCACACTGAGACAGACTGTTGTTGTGTGAGGATTGGTGTGATGGTGTGCTGCGAAGCGTGGGCGTTACGTACACAGAGAGCTTTCACGGCGCAGCCTTGGCCGCGAGACACGTGCGTCACTAGGGCCGCGCTGCCCTGTAGGTTATCGATAAGGGCTTACCATGTATCGAGTATCTTGCTGTTACATATTTGCATTTGATTGTTTATCTAGACCGCTTGAAAATACGTATTTGTTACGAGTATGCACAGTTACAATTTCTTGATCAATGAATTTTCCGCCGCCGGGGCAGAGGTAGACTCAGAACCAGGTGGCGAAACGATCTGGATGGGAAGAGCTAGCAGACAAAGATAAGTGGAGGGACAAGAGGGAGGCCTTTGCCCAGCAGTGGGACATAATAAAAGGCCAGGGAAAAAAAACTGTCTCACTATTTTAAAATTTTTGTATATTGAAGATTTTTGACGATTGACGACCTCCGTGGCGTTGTGGTCATCATGCTAGTCCGCCACCCAGAGGTTCCGGGTTCGATTCCCGGTCAGGGCATGTCGAAAAATGACCTTTTTTAAATTGTACTGGGTCTTGGATGTTTATGTATATGTAACTATTTGTTATAAAATATTATATATATCGTTGAGTTAGTATCCCATAACACACTAACTTACTTTGGGACTAGCTAGATTTATTTAAAGACGATTAGTTTCAGACTTCTTTTTTCTTTCGGTCTGTTAGAGTGTATTCCGACAACGCACGTGGGTTCGTAGTGTGCCGTCCTCAGCTTCTTCTTAACAAGTCGAAAGTAGCTTAAACTCATAAAAACGTGTTTCAAGAGTTCAACTTAAATCGCATAGATACAAAAAACTTTTGTGGACCTATAGTCAACCGACTGACTTCAGTCAATACTAGGCAGTTATGGCTTATGGGTTGCATGTTATAAAAGTAATAACAATCAAGCTAAAAGTGTAGAATTTTGTCTTATCTTAAATATTATATCTCTATATTTTGATTTAAATGTTCCTAGCTTTGAAGAATTATTCAAATAGGCTATTTTACTGTGTATGATTATGGTATTTACTTTATATAAAACAAAAAATAACACTGAATAGAAATATGTTTTGTAAACAGCAAGAAAATTGGTTTATTAAAGAAGTAGTAATTAAATTTCAAATATGTGGGAACGTGGCGGGGACATCTCTTTCCCCTTCCATCAGTTTTTAAAAGCTTATTTATACCTTATTTTTAGGCACACAAAAAATCATTTTGTTTTCGGTTTCGGGTTATTATACTTATGATATGAATAATAAAAATAATTGAGTAAATATAAAATTGTATCGATATTATTTACCCATTTCCTACATTCCCCTTCCCTACGGCGTCGGGCGGCGGGCGGTCCCCTTTCCCCCTGTATCAGCTGACCGACACGTGCACATAGGTATACTATTTCGTCTAGTGTAGACACAAACCCGAGTCAGGCCACACGGCGGCCCGGCCCTGTATGCTCCACACATCCAAAACCTTACAGAGTTCTCGATGATACTGCGCAGCGGGTTTAGTGGTGCCATTTTTAAAACTCGGACTAACTAAACGAACGGTTTTTTGTATGGAAAAACCATTCGTTTAGGTGACTCCGCGTTTCAAAAATAGCACTTCTGATACGTACCCTTACGTAAATACTCTTTTACTGTCTATGCTGTTTAGCTTTGAACATCCTACCTCTATCCATTCGATTACGCGTAACGAAAACGCTGAGTTAAAACCTTTGCTAAAATCACTTTCTTTAGCAACTTATTTCTTTCTCCTACTGTATCTCCCCTCCTTTTGCCTAAGCATCGTTTACTGGTTTATTTTACATCATTGTTTTAATTAATTATATTAAATTAAATATAATGCTTGGCCGCGTGGTTTTCGGCGGAGTAGAATAAGACCACTCCAAGTCCTCCCGTGGATGTCGTAGAAGGCGACTTACGAAATTCAAGTTAAACAAACATTAATGAGACCTCTCTAACCCGTCTGACCAGCGAGGAGAGTGTAAGCCAGGTTCTCTGGCTGCTCTGGCCAAGTATGGCTCTGGCAGTACAGAGAGGGTCGTGCTTCTACAGTGGAGACAAAAAGACTTGATGTGATGATGAAATACAAACGAGTTAATATTCTTAATTTATATAATATTTTATTATATACATATACATAAATAAAGGGAAACTTATTGAAGTCTCATGTGACCAGAAGGTTGGCCTATATCTACGTCAAAAAACTGCAGCTTCAAGACTTTTTACACGATGTGTAACTTAATAACTACATGTTGTACGTACTCATGTACTGTAATTACAGGGTGGAGTAAGGTGTATGTACACAGATTACGAGTCGCTTCAGCGGCTAGGTATTGAAAGTAGGCCGGATTTGGAACGTCTCCTTTGAAATGATAATGACACTCTGTTAACTCTACGACCGAGTGTACGTACGCCGCATTTTAGGTATCTTTTTTAATTTATTTATTGCTTAAGTATATCAATATTTCAGTTATTTATGCACTATTTTTTTACATGTTCAGTATTTTTATTATTGTAATTTATTATACATTTTTTCAAATCTTTATTATTAAAAACGTTTCCAATGTGTAAAAATGTTTAGGGTCCCGTATCAAAGGGTGAAAACGGGACTCTATTTCTAAGATTCCACTGTCCGTATGTCTGTCTGTCACCAGACTGTATCTTATGAACCGATACAGCAAGATAGTTGAAACTTTAACAGATGATTTATTTCTCTAACAAATACTAAAAATGGAATTAAATGAATTTTTAAGTGAGGCTCCAATGCCTTCAATACAACAAACGTGACTTTTTAAATATAAAGCTTTTTCTTATGCTCTGCTCTCAGCTCAGCAGATCTGGGAGTGTATTATAGACTTTTATTGACATTGCAAGCGTTTAAAGTTCCTAATTCTGATATGTAGGTACTATTGGTGATAGATGTAATAATACTATGTTTTTGTGACTAATATTGTGAGAAGAAAATTTAAATAACAACAATACGAGTACCTAATAAAATTCAAAAGTGAAGCTTGGTAGAAAAGTTGGTTAGAAAGAAAACTGGCCTATTACATCCTACACGTATAATTCCATTATAGAAGTTATTTAATTATAGTAGCAGTACTTAGTATATTTTGCATTTTAAGTTTGTATATAATGTTATAAATAAACAACTAGCACACGAGGTACGAGGTGCTTGTACCTTTTCACAACAAATATTTTTTATCAAACGAGTAAACTTTTCAAAACATTTGAACTAGACCCCTAACATAAGGCACTGCATATTCATAGAGTATATATACAGTAATAACGCTTCACGTGTGTTGTGTACTCGTTGCGCGTTGCACAACAACAAAAAGGAAACATGACTTTGAAAAAGCTTTGAAGCTGAGATCCTTCCCTGTAGCTTGGCGTTTTATTATCTTTAATAAATATATCGTAGCATAAATCTATGATATGTAGTGGAACCTACCTCATAGTTGCATCCTGTACAAGTTTATTATTCGGCGTTTTGTGAACTAAAGACCAAAAGATTTGGCAGGATTGGTCCTTAGGGCTCAAGAATGGATTTAAGAAGTAGAGCCACCAAGATTTTTGATGTAAGTATTTCCAGCTCAATCTTAGCTGGTTAAGCTACTATGCTGAGTTTGGTATCATTTTTGTATAAATTAATGATGATAAATTCAAATTTGGATTTAAATTTGCACGAATCAGATGGTAAACTACTCCTACTAACTACTACCTAATACTTAAGTATTAGGCAGCTGCGAGTTTATTTACCAAACAAAAAGAGTGTCACATTGAACTACGACGAAATAGGATCATTCTTCTTATAGTATGTAACTGGCAATTTATAGAATTAAAAACAAAATTATCAAAAACAACATAGGATTAAGTTGAGCTATGTGGCAAGTATTTGTGTACTTGACTTGACTCAACTTAATCCTGCGTAAGTTTGCTTGTGTGTGGTGACGTGTCACACACAGTAGTAATGAAGTGATTAAAATACAGTGAACAGCACACAGCCCACTAGCACTCTGCGTGCCAATCTGTGGACAAAAGGTCACAGCATTCTTGATGAGCCTGAACAATGCCTTGGTGGGCGGGAATGGCCACTGACCATAAACGTTTGCAGTTTGGTGGACATAGTGATGCATATGCAGTAAATACTATCTAGCTTCGTCCGCGTAGTTAAAAGGTATACTATATTTATTATAAATTCTATAAGAACCTTACCTTTTTCCGGGTTCAGAAGCCATCAGTGTTTAGGTTGTATCAGGACAAAGGTTCTTGTAAAATTAACTTCGTAGGTCTATTAAGACTAGCTCAAAATTGTAATGTAATCTGGTCGATTGGATGATTGGATGATTTTCGCATGTATCTATAATATTGGTAGAGTTTTGGAGAAACTTGAGACCAAAATATCTACCTAAAACGGAATGAAAGAAAAACTAAAGTCAATTACATTTTCGTGCCAAAATTTTCGGCCCATCTTCACATTCAAATGTTAAAAAAGCGGACCCAGCAGGGCGGCAGCCGACGGACATACCAACATTTAATCTCGTATAACAAATTCAGCCATCACTTTGTTTTGTAACCCGTCGTCGATCTGATATGCGCGCGCGCATGAATGCATTCGCAGTGCGGCGGCTTCCCCATATGGCCAAGGCTATGCCTTTTATGGCACACATAAGTGGCCACTCACCCACCGCCTGAACGAGCCACCAATATCAATGAACTGGCCATCAATAAAACATGTGGCACTAAGCCACGAAAGGAAACGGCGAAATGAGAAAAAGAAGTATTTCAAAAGGAATGCAATGCGTACACTCGATTGTTTTGCAATCGGAAGGCATTCAATATAAAGCTTCGAGTACCTATACTTACAACATGAATTATTCGCGACAATTAGTTTTTGTGATGATTATTATGCGATGCCATTGAATCTACAGCATGATGTTGCGTCATATTTTTTACTATTTGTAGCAGAGTAGCAGGGAGGTTGTAAGCAAACCTCTTTCAACAGTTTCAACCTCTGAACCCTCAGTCGAGATGGGACGATAGCGCAGGCTAAATAAAAATAATGTAGTACCTCGGCTTCGTGGGAGTGCTTGTGGCCAGTCACGTCGTGGGGTACATTCCGTTCAACGAGAATGGTGGTTACTAATCGGCGATATATAATTTTAGACCAAAAAAAAATGTCATCTAGATTTCAGGGGTCCAGTGGCGCACCCATTTGAAATAAATCATTTGAAAGGAAACAGTGATATCATTTAAAATTTTGCCTTCACCAAGCCTTAGTTAAACCTTAAAACTATTTTATGAACTAAATAATTTTTAACTTTAAATAATTGAGAACGTGAAGCTTTTCCACGCACATTTGCGAAAAATGGTCACTTTTGGCTAATGTGCCTAGAAAAACTTCATGTTATCACTTTAAACAGTAATTTATAAAATAGTTTAAAGGGCAGGTGTGATACGACAAATCACAAAATTAGTTGTGTAGTTGTAAAAATTTCTAAGATATAGCATAAACGATTTTGACGAGTTTATTGCATAATAATAAATAATATTACTGAAAACTTGCTTAATAATTCGACTCAAACCGAAGAACTTACTGAACTGATTCCAAATCAAACCTCTCAAAATGACCATCTTGTTAGTCCTGTCTCTAACAATAACGAGCAAAATGACAGTAATAGCGATTTGATTGATACATTAAATACACTTTTAGAAAATAACATTTCAAAATATAAAGATATTAACCCTGCTCAAAGACCAAGATTGCCCAAAATAAATACATCTAAATATTTGTCAAAAATTTTAACTTTATTTAATAAATTCATAATTCCCCCCAGAATTGAACATTTAAATGACATCACAGACACCCACACACTAATCTACTGTATAGCTTTTACAACTGCCGAATTTCTAAAATATAAAATAAGTTCTACTTTTACTAGAAGAAATAAGACAAAACCTAAGTGGCAAATAAGAATAGAAAAATGTATAGAACAGTTAAGAAAAAATATAGGTAGACTAACTCAATATAAAAACGGGATAAGAAGCAGAAAATTAGTTATCAATGTACAAAAAATAATGGAAGAATATAAAACTCATAATAGACATGAAGACAACAATAAAACTATAGAAGACTATATAGACACCTTAAAACAAAAACTTTCTGTTAAAAGCAATAGACTAGCTAGATATAAAAAGTTACAGGAAAGAAAAGACAACAATAAACTTTTTTCAAAGAATGAAAAGCAATTTTACAGGAAATTGAAAGATTCAGCTACAGTGACCCAAATGCCTTCGGAATCTGAATTTACGGATTTTTGGTCAAAAATTTGGTCTCAGGAGGTAGAGCACGATAAAAACGCTGAATGGATTTTAAATGAACAGTCAAGAGTAGAAAATGTAGACCCCATGGAATTTGAAGACATAGATCCTTGTGAATTACATCATATAATAAAGAAGACACACAACTGGAAAGCTGCTGGTGCAGATGGCATTCATAACTTTTGGTTGAAAAGACTTGTTAGTTTAAATGGTATTTTAGCAAAGCAAATATCTAATTTAATTAGGGGCCATTCTCCAATGCCAGAATTTTTGACCAAGGGTCTAACTTTCATGTTGCCAAAATCAAATAGGACACAGGACCCATCACAGTTTCGACCAATTACTTGCCTACCAACTTTGTACAAGGTAATTACTGCATGCATAGCCAATAGAATAAACCAACATATTGAAAATAATAAACTAATAGCCGAAGAACAAAAGGGATGCAGGAGATACCATATGGGATGCAAAGAACAACTAACGATAGATTCCGTGATTCTAAAGCATGTCCAAAAAGGTAAGAAAGATCTATTTGGCAGTTTTATAGATTACAAGAAGGCCTTTGATAGTGTCCCGCATACCTGGCTTATTCAGGTGTTACAAATTTACAAAATTAACCCATTTATTATAAATTTCCTTCAAAACACAATGTGCCACTGGACCACAACGTTAAACATACAGACCGACGAAACTACCTTGTCCACCGCTGAAATTCCTATCAAAAGAGGAATTTTTCAGGGGGATTCATTAAGCCCTTTGTGGTTTTGTCTAGCCCTAAACCCATTATCAAATGAACTTAATAAATCAAACCTTGGCTTCAATATTAAACAAAATTCCAGTAATAATACATTAACACAAATTACCCATTTATTGTACATGGATGATTTAAAACTATATTCAGATACAGAGACTAATATGACAGGATTATTAAATATTACCTATAATTTTTCAAAAAGTATCAAAATGGAGTTTGGGCTGGACAAATGCCGTAGAATCAATATAAAGAAAGGAAAAATAGTAGAAGGAAATTACGAATTAAATGAAGAAGAGCAGATTATAGCTATGAAAAACGATGAATTATACAAATACTTAGGATATAAACAGGGTAGGTTAATAGAGCAAACTTATATGAAACATCAAATTAAGGCAGACTTTTTTCACAGAATCCACCAATTATGCAAAAAACAATTAGTAAGTAAAAATCTATTCAAAGCAATCAACACCTACGCAATACCAGTATTAATTTATTCATTTGGTATCCTGAAATGGTCTAAATCAGAGTTAAAAGGTATAGAAATCAAACTAAGAACACTCTTAACTAGATATAGATTTCACCACCCCAAGTCAGCAATAGAAAGAGTAACAATAGCTAGAAAAGAAGGAGGTAGAGGTTTAATAGATATTAGTCACTTGCATAATAAACAAATAGTTAGCTTGAAGAAATTCTTTTACAATAAAAGATCGTCCAGTCTCCTGCATAAAAACATCTGCAAAATAGACACTCAATATACCCCCTTAAATCTTGCTGAAGAAATAGAAACCACAGAACAAATAATGTTACCACAAAATACACAAGAAAAACATGACAGATGGTACAATAAGGAACTTCATGGCAGACATCCCAAGGACTTGAACCGGAATCACGTTGATAAGGAAGCCTCAAACAAATGGCTTTGCTCTGCAGGATTGTTTCCAGAGACTGAAGGCTTTATCATTGCGATTCAGGATCAGGTTATTGCTACAAAAAACTACAGGAAATATATAATGAAAGACGGAAACACTAACGACCTATGTAGGAAGTGCAACAATAAACCAGAAACTATACAACACATTACAGGTGCATGCATGAAACTGGCCCAGAACGATTACACACACCGCCATAATCAGATAGTTAATATTGTTCATCAGAAACTAGCTCTCAAATATAAACTGATTTCAGATAATTCTACACCATATTATAAATACACTCCACAAACTGTACTTGAAAACACCACTCATAAACTATACTATGACCGAACAATACTGACAGACCACACCATATATAACAATAGACCGGATATAACTTTGATAGATAAGAACAATAAACGCACCTACATCATTGATATAGCAATACCTAATACACACAACATCCAACCCACAATTACAGAAAAAATACGCAAATACACAGAACTACAGGAAGAGATTAGAAAAATGTGGAAAATGAACACAGTCACTATAGTACCCCTTGTTCTATCCACGACGGGGGTGATACCAAAAGATATTTTCCAACAACTTAATGAATTAAATTTACCAAAATACACCTACCTAACAATGCAGAAAGCTGCCATACTAAACACGTGCAGAATTGTCCGGAAATTCTTGCAGTTAGACTCCGATAATGCGACACCGACGTTCAACCAATAAAGTAAAAATAATTGTGTTAGCACTTGGTTATAAACCCGTGCTTACACAAAAAGACCAGGTTCCACCTGAGCACGTATAGTGAAATAAAAACATAATAATATGTTTCTGTTGCAATAACCCAGTATCAGTCCATCCCAAATTCATTTCATAACCCTTAAACCTTTTCCTTTTACATGCAATAGATTTTTCATCTGCCAAAACCTATTCAAGGGTACACCTTTCATAGGTATATCCAGGAATAGGTTTTGGCGGGAGCGCCACATGACAACAACTTCTCCAAAGGGCCTCTACGTGTTGGATCTGTATCCCCACGCAAGCCTCTCAAAGGACCGGGGTGAAAAGACCCGTGATTCTCAAAGGAATACAACATAATATAACAATATAATACTAACTAAATAAATACAACCTAATATTGAAAACTCAATTCGAAACAAGGGTGCAAGTAGAATAATTACAGATCTGTCTTGGTCTGAGAGGAAAATCAATCAGTGGTAAAAATCTCAGGGAGAAGTACATATGTTACTTTTTTCAAGATTTTGAATTATGTCCTTAAAGTATTTGAACCTATTTAAATAAAAAGGTCCAGTACCTTTATGAAAAATAATAAAATTGAATTTGGTTTCCACCCTTTACCGGCGGACGTCTAATGAGGTGGTTCGCGCTGCATTCCAGCGCTCATATTCTGGGAATATGCCTCCTTAATAGTGGGATGGTATGCCAGTTTTTACCTTGCTGCATGTGGGTATGATTTTCATTGAAATTTTTAAAAAGATTGCTCTACGTAATAATTACTGCTGGTTGTTTCTGTGAATTTTTTCAATCGTCGGAATCCCTTGATGTGCGAGCAAGTGCCTAGGTACTGAGTTATTTTTAAGTTAATCTTTCGTTTTTTTTGTCTTTAAAAGTGCTAACATCAGTTTTAATATATAGGTGTGATTTGATCAAAGTTTTAATGTTTATATTTTGCGTTATAGTCGATATCCTACTAACCCCTTGAACTTGAACCGATTATGCTTGGGCAAATTATGACAAACAATTAGTGACTGGTGTGAAAAAAAAATTTTTATCAAGATTATTTTAAAGTATTGTATATGTATTTTCTTTTCTGTGATTATCAAATTGTGACGAAAATACAGCGCATTTAAATTTTGCGTGACGTTACGATCGGGTAAGATTTTCACCAACTCACCATTTGTTTAAGAATTTTGACTACATACTTTGCTACTTAAACGAAAAAATATAAGCCACTTAATTTACGATAATCTAGTTGACAGATTAAATAAAATAATATATTTTTCAACACACTTGCTCATAAAGTGGCTCTATGGTCACCGCAATTAGGCACATAATGACACCCATAATCAAACTGTGACTTTTTCATTGCTATAACTCACTAGTGAGTTATAGATTTTTTTTTTAATTTTATTGGTTGAGTTGCTTTGTTCTTATTGAAAAAGTTTTTATTCAAAAAAAGATCGTGTTCAATAGAACAAACAAATTAATGTTCCTTTTGCTTGCTCATTTCATGCAACTTCTTATTTAAATAGATAATTTTAACTCGTACGTGTTTAATAAGTAAAACTTTCACTCAAAGATAACTTTTGTTTTCTATGTAATAAAAGAAAACTTTAAATTTCCCATTTTGTACTTGGCAGAATAGGCGCAAATCCTATGAAAAACCTCATCTCTTTAGTCTGTGGCCGATCGCAATGCGCGCGCATACGAAAACTGATTAATTTTTACCGCCATAGCGAAACATTTTTCACAACTCGTTTTCACTGTTGAAATTATAGTTATTTATAAATTAAAATGTCTACAAGTACTAGTTACGAAGAAAATGATTTATGTTGTACACCGCCCGATATAGGATGTGAAGTGAAGTCCTCAACGTTATAGAAAGTTTACTACCTGAAAACTCCAAGGAAAAATATCTATTAGTGTACCAAAATTTCATAAAATGGCAAAACAGCAAGAATACGCATTCTTTTTCATAAAAAAGTGTTCATGGCGTACTTTAAATTATTATCTTCTAAGTACAAACCTAGCTCTTTGTGGTGTTTATACTCAATGTTAAAAAGTACAGTCCGAACAAAGAATGGAGTGGACTTAAAAACATACTTTCATTTGTCAGCTTATCTAAAGAGACTATCCGAATTAACCGATGGATTTAGAAGCAAGAAATCAAAGGTTTTATCGTCTGACGATATTGAAAAATTTATAAAAGATTCCTACTGACGAAACACCAAGTACATCCAATGATTGGATTTCACCTACCTACACGAATAATGAGCCACCTCAAATTACAATAGAACATGAAAGTATTTTAATAAATAATCTATCGATGAGACCGCTATGCCATCAAAAACAGTTAATTATAATTTTACTAACTGCACATTTACTAATTGTTTCTCTAAATAAACTTTTTATTTACTAAATAAAATGAGTTTTTATTGTTATTTTATTCACAAGTGTGTTGAAAAACGTCGTATGATACACGTGTGTATTGATGATTACTGTCCTTGGCTCTCTTAAGACCCTCGCCTACGGCTCGGGTCTCAATGGCGCCACGGAGGTAATCACCAATGTTACACACTAGTACCATAGTGTACTATTTTACCCAGTCCACATTCCTTATGTTTAGAAGGAATATATTTTTGAAACTCGAAAAAGAAACAAAGTTTGAAAGTTTGTTTAATAGAAACCACAATAGCTATGTAGATAAACTTAAATTACTTGTAATTGTACTTAGTATTATTACTCCTGTTCATCAATAGATAATGTAATCATCACCATACAAGTCTATTTCAGACAATTTAGTAGTATTATTAACGTGTTGGCAATGTTTTTCGTAGCTGATTAGACCAATCCTAGAACAACATATTGTGCCACAAACTGTAGCCGATAATTTTGTTATACGTTAAGTTTATTTTTTCTCTAACACGTAAAGACGAGCAAGAATTTAAATAAAACAAGCAAAAGCTAAAAAATGCCATAAAATCACGAGCACGGTAACTTATCAATGGAGATTGCAGTTTCCCATGCGAGAAGCCCGGCGACTGCTCACGCGAGCTTCGGATCACCGTGAGAACCTCCTGCTATTATTGAATACCTGATGCTTTATCATTAGCGGATTACAAATTACTGCAGAGCACTAAATAATTAGTGGGATTATTGTTAGTCTCTTCTCTGGGTCTTAGGGATAGGTTCTGTCGACGTGGTTAGAGATAAAAACGTGATAATGTTATGTAAAAATATATGTAAATAATTTGTTAGTTAGATCTACCCACACAAGAGCATCATTGTCCAAAGAGGGGATGTATTCAGCGATAGATACAGATAATTCAAATCTTTAATCTTTATCCTTTAAAAAGTAGACAGAGTCAAGGGTAAGAAAACCCAAAAGTCATGCCTTGCAAGTGGGACTTATTGATAGAGGAAAGAGAATCAGAAATAGTGACCTTACCATTTAAGCACATCTACAAAATAATATAATTTGATAATAATAAATAATAACCGGCCAAGTACGAATCGGATTCGCGCACTAAGGGATCCGTACCATTATCTATAAAAATCGCGCTTGTTGTATGGGATATATTACCCTTAAATACTTATTTTATTTTTAGTATTTGTTGTTATAGCGGCAACAGAAATACATAATTTGTGAAAATTTTAACTGTCTAGCTATCGCGGTTCTTGAGATACACCCTGGTGACAGACAGACGGACTGATAGCGAAGTCTTAGTAATAGGGTCCCGTTTTTACCCTTCGAGTACGGAACCCTAAAAACCAGGTAGATGGTAGACGCATATTTATACATTCCTTTACGAAAACGAAACCGATGTCTCCTCAAAAAGGCGCCTGATAATGATAAGGTACATCACGAATGACTTAGAAGTAAGTTCTTATTGGTTTTGTTGGCCATTGATATGTAGCTCTTCTTGCACCGATAAAGTATAATGGACATCATATGTCGATTATTCACAGGGTTCGTCACCAACTCGACATACAATTTATTTTGAACTGGACACATGTCTAAATATGTCCAGTTAGAATAATCCAATCCAAAATAAATTTTAATGTTGACATATTTTCTACTGTTATCAGTAATCAGAATATAAGAAAAGCTATTAGTAGCAGCAATTTCTCATATGTGTAAAAAAAATCAAGAAAACATGACTTTTTTTATAGATATCTATTTACAGGATATTAGCCTTTAACTGGTTAATCCTTGATGATGATGATAAGTCAAAGAAATGTCAAAGCCTACCTTTCATTCGGTTTTGAAAAGCAAGTGTGGTAACTCTGGTTTTGCATTTCAGACATATTTTATGCTATACTATAATTGAGCTATATTTTACCAAGTAATATACATAGGCTCAATCGCTACTATAAGTAAATTATACTTTTTCTCAAACATGCTCGGAAATTTAGACATTATTGTAGTAAAAAGAAGACACGAATTCTTGGCTCATACATTACTTTCCCGGCCTAGGCCAGGAAAGTAAGTATGAGAATTTATTCCTGGCCACTGCTCAAAACTTGTACTATGTTATTTATCATACAGCTAGTTGCTAGCACATTATAAAAATGCACTCTTTGAACTATATGAATATGACAAAAATTTCATAATGTCTTTGCAGTAATGTAAAACCAATCTATTTCCATACAATCTATACCAATCAACGACGCAGATTGTCAAAATCAAAAATTACATTTAAGATTACAAGTTACATTAACTGGACATTGTGATTGTAATTGTATCCATATTAATATGTCCAGTTAGTTACAAATCCTATTCCCGTCTGTTGCGAGGCGATAGCCCTCGACAACGGCTGCAGCAAATAGCTTCACTTTGTTTAAACGTTTAATGGGTCAAAACACATAGCACTACCACTCGCATATGTGTAGTGTGACCTATGCTTCATTTTATAAGTAATATTCACTTTTGATGATGTAACAAGTTAAATCTATACATATAATAAAACAGTAAAAAAGTGTGTATGTACATTAAATATATTTCCAAAAAAAATGTTAGGGGCGATGGAGACATAGTAATAGAGTAAGAATTTAAAAAAAATGACTGTCTGTTTGTCTGTTTGTACACGATAATCTCCGAAAATACTGGACGGATTGGAATGAAACTTTTTGTTACATAGCTGTTAAGCCTGGGCAACATATAGGGTATAAATAACTTTGAAAAATGGAACATCTCATGCAGTACTATAATGGTCTAGCTAAACTATAAGAAATATAAAAATGACGCCTTGACAAAAATTGTTCAGTCTGATGAGCATTTTCCAGAAGCATAGTCCACGCGAACAAAGTTGCGGGCTTCGGCTAGTTCATAATAAATGTTACTAAACTTTTCCAAAATTCCTCTTATCTATATTTTGCAAACCTCAAATTATCTATTTTTTGCAAACTTATGTTTATTCAATTTCATTTTAAGGTTTTGCTACATTTGAAGAAGCAACGGTAAAGAATAAAATATTGTGAAGGCAAGCGAGTGTACTACTACTATGCCACATGCTATGAATTCCTACAACGCAAACAAAAATAGACTAAAAATATCTAATCTACTTACATACGGATTCAAAAAAGAAATCTTAACGCGTGGCGTGACTTATCGTAAAGAACCTTCCGCCTTTCGATCCTGTTTGCTACTCGTCTTGAATAATGTAGATGGACTGGGGTTAGAATGCAGAGAAACGGGGGCCGTTCCTTGCGAAATCAGGAAATTATGAATGAAGATCTTATCAATGTTAGATTGCCTGAAATCTAATAGCCTTAATTAGTTCGGTGTAGGATTATTATGCAATGTTATGCATAACTTTATTTTAATTGTATTTTTTTTACTTACCCATATCGTATTTTTTCTTATTTAATTGGAGATTTAATTTAATTTGTGCATAAGTAAGTTGTTTTGAGATAACAATCCATATGAAAAACGGTGTTAGTTCAAAAATAAAGCAATTATTTACTGACTTATTTTTTCATGAGGACTGTGATCTCAAACCTTTTTACGTGAAATAGGTAGAGTTGCGTTGCGATTTTGGGTAACTGGAATCCCTGTACAAGTATTGTTTTTGGAGGAATTTTATTATTAATATAACTGGTAACTACTACGTACTCAACTGTAAACTGGAAATGATTTATCCGGTGACTTGTACAAGGTAATAAAATATATTTGCTGGTACCAATTTAGTACCTATACATTTTACATAAAACTGACGCAGCTTTAACGTCGTTAACTTTCATAGGTAACACATTCGGCTTTGTCAAAGGCCTACCCGAAATTATAAAAAAAGCACAACATTCCTCGTTTTCGATATCAACAAGTGAGTGTGTTTTTTATTCCACTACCAGTCCCACAAGGCCCACAACCGCATTTCAAACTGGTATTTCAAAAATACTTTACAAAAACCGCTCGCTAGTTATTGGTGATCGATGATGTCATCTTTAAAAACGTAATTTCTAAAATTACAAAACTCACAGTAGGATTCCAGGTTACCGCGATCACCACTTTTTCGGCCAAAAACTGAGGAACGAATGGATTGTTAGCATGCCTAATAGTCTAGGTAAATAAGAACTGTTTCTTTGCTGGAAGCCTCAGGTGATAGCTCGTTACATCAACAGTTTTAGAAACGATCTTATGCAATAACGTAGTGTCTCATTTTTATAAAACGGACAGTAGAGTTTCATCTGAAATGTTGAATAATTCTTGTAAACAAATTGTGCAATTTGCTTGATTGATCAAGCCATTAAATAATATTTGGAATGTACAAAATTATTTATCTACATATTTTGATGCACCAGACTAGCATATATGGCCAAAGCAACAAAAGTACGTAGAGAGCATTGCTGGAGTCTCTACACTACTTACCGTCTCAGTAATCTATCACACTTCATATGCAACACACTATAAAAAATTCAGAGCTTGGCTAAAAACTAAATATCTTTTTTCAAGCCCTGAATTTTATTTAAATTCCTATCTGGAATAAGTCCGCCTTTGTGCTGTGCTTTTTTGTATTTATGTGAACATTTTTTTTACATACATACAACCAAAAAAACAAACAAACATCCTTTGCTCGGTTCACTGATTTATTCATATACGAGGTATAAATAAGTAATATGACAAGAAAAGTAGCGCCCTTCTCAATTTTGGAAGTCGGTCGCCAACATCTATATCCTAACAGATAGTTCATAATGCAAGGTAATTTATGTGTAAGTTAATTGAACCCGGAACTAGATAGATTTGTATTAGTGCCTCAATTCGGTAGCGTCAGCCATTGACCATCTTCTCGAAAGTATACATTCTACCAAAGCGCATCGTCGTCGTGCTGAATACAATCAGTTTGGCGTGAGGCTTTTAGGACAGAATGAACTATCAACTTGAGACATCAGCTGAATGAGTCTACAGTCTACGATAAATTGAATGATAAAATCAGTTTCGACTAAAAATAGCTTCTGTTCTGTCCAGCGCGCGCTGTCTTTCATGGGCACCTAAGTGATATAAGACAGAACAACAAAATATACTTATATATTAAGAAATACCAACGAAATTTATACTTTCGGGATAATTATCGATAGAGATACTTATAGTAAAACATAGTTTTCAAATCTATAAAATCGTTTAATATACCTAACAATTATTCAATCTAACAAACCTTTCTTATACTCTAAAGTGGTATCAAATTCATGAATTCTATTGGTCATTACGTATTATAAACTTCTGTTCAGCGCACGCTATTTTTCATGAATGACTAATTAAATACTCTGTATAGGATACACCCTCCGGTGTGTCAAGTATCTGCAGTAATCTACATGCAAATAGACATACTTAAAAATATGTAGTGTAACAACAATAAGACTTGGACCATGTGTGGTATTATTGTGAAATATGTAATCTATTTCATGGTCCTTTTTCTGTGATGGAGGATAATATAACTAGTGAACTATCAGCCAGTCAAAAAGTTTGCAACTGTGCTGTGCTGTATCTTCGTTGCATTGCAACTAGGCCATTGACAAATTGGTTCTTAAAATAACCTTGTTAATGAGAGTACGACTAGTTCAAATCGACGTAGCTTGTACTTGTTGTACGCCAATAAATAAACAATGATTACTGACAATTACGGCACGGCGGCGCCATCAGCGCACTTAACGGGTAACTCGGTAGTAAAAATGCGTCGTATTCGAAAATAACACTTGTTTTTAAGATTATCGATAATTGACGAAGATTTATTTTATTCCTTTCTAAAGATTAAACGGTAGCCTCATATAATATTTTAAATGCCTGCTTAATTAGCACTTTCATTACGTTTTTTTATTTTACTTTGACGTCAGCGGAACGTTCTTAAATTTTATACGAAAGTATTTTATTTTAGACTTAAATATAGTACGTCTTAAAATGCGTTAACTATTTTTTTCTCCAACATTTCATTTCCGAAAGAAATATAGTTTTGCTTGAAAATCAATATTGAGTTTCAGTGTGTGCCTGTCCTGCCTAAGTATACTTGCCTTCAGATTTACATTGTGCTTACGTAATTGTTGTATGTAATCTGTAACTGAATGTTAGGGAATCACATAAATATATTTAGGTAAGCGGGTGCCCTAAGTATTTATTTATTTTCAAGTATTTTTATTCTACAACTTTGAGGTTACATATCTTTGTCATCGCACGCGCCACCAAGCGGTAGCCAGCGACGTTTGCGCAGACGCTGGCAAGGACGTCGACCCCCCAGCCTTGGCTCCGGCAATTAATTTCCACAATGTTTTTGTCTCTTACTCACTCACTACTATGTCATTAAAATTTATAATCCGGTCCCATTTCGAGAGATTTTAGTAGGCAGATTTCCTAAAATAAATAACACTTAATTGGGCAATTAATAGTGGTTGTTCGTTTTTATAGCCTATTCAGTCTCTGAGTAAGGCCTGTATATACTTCAAAAGTTTAATTATCGCGTCAAACTCTTAATTATTTAGTGCTTTATCTCAGAGATCCATATATGTGTAAAACTATGTTTAATTAAGTTAAATGGCCTGATAAATATTAAATGTTGAGAAAAACAACCAAGTTGATCTACAACTTTTCAATCATTTTTATGTTGTGTCCAATCTACAAGTTGATGTCATTTTGGACATAATTTATGTAGGAATTCCTGCCTCGTTTTGATTCGTCAACCATCTTCTGTCATATCAATCGAGTACCACGCCCTGATTCCATTAGTACCTATATATACTAGTAGTACTAGTTCCGATAAACGATTTACACCAGGCTAGTACAAGAGTTGGATTGGAAATGAACCTTGATAAAACGAAAGTCATGACTAACCACCAAGCGTCACCTATTTCGGTAAATAACATACCTCTAGAATACGTAGACGAATATTAAACTTAAACCAGAACAAGAATACAGACAACTCAAAGAAGAATGGAGAGAAGTTGCCTTGGTATAAGATTAAAAGACAGAGTGAGAAATTCAGCCATCCGCAAGAAGACAAAATTTTTAGATGCACTAACTTTTTCACTGCAAAGAAAGTGGAAATGGGCAGGACATGTGGCCAGACTCACAGACGATAGGTGGACACAAAGAATAATAAAATGGACGGGACCACGTGGCTCCAGGTCGAGAGGCCGGCCTCGCGCTAGGTGGGCTGATGAAATAGTCGCAGTGGCGGGACGAAGATGGTTGGTGTCCGCAAGAGACAGAGACAAGTGGAAATCCTTGGAGGAGGCTTTTACCCGAAAGGGGTCCATACAAACTTAAAATCTAGATATTTATTCAATATTCATATAACTTTTTATTACTTTTTTCTTAAATATTGCTGAGCATTTATATATACTTAAACTTAAACTGTAAATGTTTTGTGTGGAATTAAATAAAGCTTTATTATTATGTATCTCCTTTGAGAATCACGGGTCTTTTCACCCCGGTCCTTTGAGAGGCTTGCGTGGGGATACAGATCCAACACGTAGAGGCCCTTTGGAGAAGTTGTTGTCATGTGGCGCTCCCGCCAAAACCTATTCCTGGATATACCTATGAAAGGTGTACCCTTGAATAGGTTTTGGCAGAAGAAAAAACTATTGCATGAAAAAGGGAAAGGTTTTAAGGATTATGGAATGAATTTGGGATGGATTGATGCTGGGATATTGCAATAGAAACGTCACCTGCCATAATCATGATTACTGACTATTGCAGGCAGGTGGTGGCTTGCCGCCCACTAGATGGGCCCCTCAAACGCGCCGACAATAGTTGCCGGCAAAGGAGCAACACCGGTGCGGGCGACTCAGGGGTGTCGAGAGGTGTGCTGCGCTTTCTCCGAAGTTACTCGCGTCGTTATGCCCTTTAACACTTCCACCCCTGGAGCAACAGCTCTAACGACTCCTCTCTGCACAGCCAATTAAGGCAATGCAGAGCTGAGAGCCCTGCGAGCCCTCTTGGGTCTCAACCCCGACCGATGAAGAAGCGTCGGGGACGAGGGTCTGACCGGCTCTCTGGAGCACTCGGGTCCGTGGTGTCGTTACTCACCAACAGCTCGCCACAAGCTGCCCTGCGGTTTTATTATTATTATTATTATAGTACTAGTTCCATTAGTATGCCTGTTTGGTAGGTAGAACTACGGAAAGAATTTTATTCAAGAACTAGACAGAGTGCGTCAAAGTGTGGACAGAAAAAGAAACTAAAACAACGCTTAGACATTAGTTCACTGACAAACAAGGTACTTATTGTTTGTGAAGTTAAGATGTTACTTATGCATGATGCACATATACGCTCCAATAGTATGTAGTACGAGTAAGCACACTTCAATCGAAAATTACATAGTAACAGATTTGATGCCTAAGTGGAATCGTTACGTCACTCAGGCTCGAAGAATAAATCGCTGCAATCAATTGACCATCAGCCGACCCCTTTCGAGAGACGTGCAAGCACGTACATAATCGAATATTCGGACAATAGAGCCGACCCGTCTAACCACTACAATTTTACTACGCTTCAAGAAGGTTGGTTCTCCATAGACTTTTTAATTTCGAGCCATGAGCAAAGAAAAATATGGCTTTATAAAAATTTTGAATAGTTCTTTGCGTATGGTGTTTCATGAACGATGATGAACGGAAGTATTTTACTCGTTAGAGGAAAAATCATTGCTTTGAAACCACGCCAGAGCAGCTTAAGTTGAATTTTAAAAAATGGACAGATAAAGATTATTTAATTTAAGTTATGCAAGTGGCTGTTTATGTTGGTACTTATGCTTAAACACACCTACTACAAAAGAGGATGGCAAAGGAAATCTTTATTATTTTCCAAGCCAAGCAAGCAAGTTATTAACAAGGTTCAAATTGTAATTGTCAGAACAGAAACATCCAATTATGTACATATTTTGAAGCAGGGTGAGACAAAAGCGGGGCCAATGTGAACACATCGCCAAGAAAGGCAGGATAATGACCTGCGCTGCGCTGCGTATGCGCACCTACTACGGCTCTCGTGATCCATAAACAAGAAGCTTACAATCACATCGAGTTTAACAAAAAAGTTTTAAAAGACTTTGAATTTAAAATAAGTATGTTATGTAAGTCCCTATTGTACGTTCATCCCGGCTAAGATTAACTTAATTAAGGTGATTCATTTGATCTTATAAACTCTCCGCTGTCACTCTCTGCTCTGAACAATATGATTGGAAAATGCATAACTGTTTAACCTTAACAAATTGGAACTAACTGAATACAACTCATTAGGATAGTAAAACAAAAAGTGAACCGTTTTAATGGGTACAACGAAAGCAGCGTGGAATCAAGACAGAAAAAAAATATAAAAACGATTGAGAACCACGAGTAAGTAGTCAAAATTTCTCGGAAAAAGTAGTGAAGGACTAAAGAAATCCGAATAGCTTCTATTAGCTCTGAATGACAATTTGTCAAATAGTAAAATTGAGATCAATTTAAAAAATTCTAAATTATTGAATGCATGAAATCACCGGTTTTGAATAAAACACTTATTTCATTTTGAGACTAAGAGATAAACTTAAAATGTTACTTTACTTTAGCACTTTATTCAGTATTGTGTATTGCATATTCTATTTGGTTGCCACCTCCCTGTCCGTGATATAACGACGATGCGTACTACAGCATGTAAGTACACACACCTACTTGACATTGTTTGTTAGTGATTGTGCGCTTGTGGGCAGAACAAGAGATAAATAGGCGCAGACGGTGTTTACTTTATACGGTGTTCGCTCTTCATGTTTTATGGATTCTACTGACGGTCTACACAATCCGTCTTATTGTAAAACACGGACTAACTTTAGTACTTGATTTAAACCATTATCCGCCCAAAACAAAACGACCTCCCGCAATATGTCACCTCTGACGTCACTGGTTATAATGGTTTAAGCCTAGTAACAAAGATAGTCTGCGTTTTATAATAAGACGGAATATTTTTCACGCAGACGATATTATTTATTCCATCTTAATTAGACCAAAAGTAGACTTGAACTGTAGAATTGATAAGTTTAAACATCAGCCCGTTTATTTATTAGTAACTACATAACTTACATTTAACATTTTTTTAACATCTAATTTTGTTACGTCTCTACATTACAAAAATGGCCGCGTGGTTTCCAGCAGAGTAGAATAGCGCCACTCCAAGTCCTCTTGTGGATGTCGTAGAAAGCGACTTAGGAAATACAAGCTAAACATAGCTTAAATACATCAATGAGACCTCTCCAATACGTCTGGCCAGCGTGGAGAGTATAGGCCAAAGTCCTCTGGCTGCTCTGGCCAAGTATGGCTCTGCTAGTACAGAGAGGGGATCGTGCTCCTGCAGTAGAGACAAAAATTGCTGATGAAGATGATGATTTAAAAAATTGTAGAAGAAAAATATAAATACCTGGTTTTACAGCATGAATTTTACTTATGATAAAACACTTTCGATAATTACCTTGATCTTATAGCGATTTTCTTTTCGACTTAAAACAACCATATCTATCGTATATTTTGTCCCAGTCGGTTTTACATCGTAAATATGTATTACATTGTAATGAAGATAGGTAAAAGTAATTGAACGCGGCTGTCTCCTCTGAATGCTAATGCGTCGACATGCCTTCATGCGCTGTTTGTTTTTATTCCACGCACTATCGAATAAATACGCGTTTTAATTAGGTACGTCTTAGGATTATTTTGTTGTGCTTGATGAGGTTTTATTTTATTTCATGTATTTTTATTTATACGGCTGGTACATAGACATTTTAATCCTGTCTAGAAAATTAGAAATCAATCTGTCTTTGAACTTATCGCTCTCGTCTCTATACCGAATATATATTACTAGGTACTCGCGGGCTTCGCTTCTCGTGGAATTTCGGGATAAATTGTACCCTATGTCCTTCCTCGAGTCTCTAACTATATCCATACTGATTAATATTATATTATTAGTGTGATATATAGTGTGATACGTACGAGTAGGAAGGTTAGTATAAATCTTTGTCTTGTAACTTAAATAAAACTACGTAGTTTCAGTTCAGTTACACACATTAAGTGAGTTTACTTACAGAGACAAAGCAATTGAGAACAACACATTTACAACACGATAGCAGTCGTAATTAAACTTAAAACTTTGTACCCTCGTCATAAAAATACCAAAATGCAAAATACATCTTTGTAGCGAGCACGTTGTGATTCACAGCCCCCTTACATCTTATGATAAAGATTTTTTTTTTCAATACTAAAAATCAACTTCAGCCCAAAACTCCTCAAAATTTCCATAGAACCACATGACAAGAATGTACTTTGAAACAAAAAAAATATTTTTGAAATTGGTCTAGGCATCTTCGAATAATCAGTTAACATACACAAAAAAAAGGATCGTGAAGAATTGATAACCTCCTCCTTTTTGGAAGACGGTTCAAAAGATTTTAATATCACTGGAAGATATTTTATGGTCACAAAATCGTATGGAGACCACTTACTAGTCGATGAGTAAAATTGTGATGGACGAAAATCACGGAAATGTAAAATCAAGCAGAGGGCGAACGTGAAAATTCGGAGAAGACAAATCGTTGGCAGGTCCAATAAAAACTACTCCTGAAATTTGCGATATTCAGCCGGCATCGACAATATGAATGGCAAATTCCTCAGCCCACTTACTGGCCTGAATGATTTCGACATTCTTGGCGCGGCTCCGATAATCCGAGAAAAAATAAACGAACAACGTAAATAAGACCACTCCGAGTTGAAAGTGTGCACGGTGGCACGAAAAATAAATCACAGCGATATGGTACGGACGGGAGCGGGATAACGTATTTTTACGCAACAGGCTCTTTGTTTATAGTTAGCGACGTTGGGCGGCTGGTTATTCAACCGGGCGCATTCCGCGACGGCCCCACTTTTTGCTCGGCCTCGCCGCGCCGTCCTCATCGCCAAACAAAAACGACCAATTAGAACTTTTACGGCGAGAATTAACGTCGCGCATTGTCCACATCCACACTAATATCCGTCCGCAATTCATCTCGGATACCAAACCTGCCGCGTTTCGTCCGCGTTTTATCTCGGAACGAATTCCGCGGTAATTCTTGCCTCTTGGCAGCTCTCAGAAAAACAGATACGTGAGCTGTAAATTATGCACAACCCGTGTTCTTTATCCCGGCGGAGACATCCCGCTCGGAATGATGTGAGGTTAGAGTACTGGCGCCAGAGAGGCGATCCTACGCCATTGTTTACTCTCCGGCGGACCGTTGAAATGACGCTTCCAACGGTAGTCAATAGAGTGAAAATCCTTGTAGCACCTTACCCTCAACATTGCATTGAATGGATAAAGAATACCGTCGCTGTCAGACGCTATTGTAAAGAAAGTGCCTTTGATGGCTGGTTCTAAGAGTTGCTTTTATAAGTTATAACTTATAACATTTTTATTTTTATATGAAATATCTTATCTAGGTACTAATGTAGTAACGATCAAATTAATTTCTCACGATCATGACATAAACTCAGCACATTATATAGCATATTAAAATCAACTTATTAATATGTTGAACACACATAAACTTGTGTGTAACATGAATTTGACCGAGACGTCATCAAGGTTTCAACGTCACACAATCATATCGTCACTAATCACACTCGTGTGTGTGTGTGTCCACATAAAACGAAAAACATCCATGTAATTTACGTCGCGACGTCTACCGGCCGCCTATCGGTGTATAGATAGGATGAAAAAATAACACAACGAAATTAGATTTCGGTTTCCTTTTATGAGTAACATCGACTTGTTTAATCTCAGGACCTAATGCTGGACAAGGTGGGCAGCGCCGGCTCTAGGGTAGAGCGAGTGGAGAGGATGCTCTAGGTGCCAAGGGATGAAGGGTGCTAATGTGCCAAAATTTAACTTAACATAGGTAATCGCGATTTTTACTTACAAAGAAGGGTTTGGCAGGCACTTTTAGAAATGAATTTACATGATCTATTTGTCAAAAAGTGCATGAAAAGATTTCTGGTTGACAACGCGCGTGTGGTCCAGGTGTTAAAGACGTTTGAAGGCTACCTACGGTACTTACTCTTTGGTAGACCTAATGCCTTTTTGCCTACTCTACATCCTTCATTTGTCGGGATCCAAAATGTTATTAGATTCAGTTATTAGACCCAAAAACATTATTCTCCTTTGGTTAGAAAGGGCACCAAAAGACATTTTCCCCTGACCAAAAGCTAAGGCCGGCGCTGAATGTAGGACCAGTAAAAAATGGAATGGTACGTTTTTGTAGGACTACGTGGCCCCGAGCCGACGCCAATACCCGATACGCCGCTAAAAAAAGTTCACTCCTGGAGCGCACCATCAACATTATTTACATTTTTTTCTTATTCTACGGCAAAGTGGTGTCGAATTACTTATCTTGGAATGTTTGGTAGGCTGTATGCGAGAAACGTGCACGTCTAATTTACTTTTTAAAGTCAAATCGTGAAGTAGCAAGCTTGTAAAGTGGTGCTAGGGTAGTACTTCGGAAATTCGATCTTCCCGTGTCACTGGAGAATGGAATTTGATTTTGATTGTTATCATAGCACCTATTGCTCAGATTAAAGACTTTGATCTGAGACCTATTGATAATAAAAAATATATTGAACTATAAACAAAAACGTTGCTTACAAACAAAAAGATTTTTTATAACGACGATGGCACAACGTTAGTTTTTCAACTAATATTTGATCCTCAGTTGAAATTATGAATATACAGCGTTAGTGAATTCTGCCTTTCTCAAAAAAATCCAATATGGTAAGTATTTATGTTCGAAAAAAATTATACTAAGGCAATAAATGTCAATGCAAAAAAAATCCAATACTTTAAACATTTTGTTATATTTTCAAGAACGTTGCGTCATTTGACCAAAAGCTCTCGGCACGCAATATCAGTAACTTTAGCAAAACAAAGATGACACAATTTCTTTATTCCGTGCAGTGCTTACTCATACTACGGTGACTCAGGCGTGTCGTGCGGTGTAGAACTTAGCAAGTTACGATATGAATTTTAATGAAGGACCTGTTGAGACATGTTTTTTTAAGTTACTATATGTAGATATGTGTATAAGGTCTAAAAATATTCTGAAACTCTTTGAAAGTTGACACATGGCGTGATACCGAACACTAATAGAACATATAAGATCTGACTGTAGTAGGTATTATACTTATAAGAGAAAGAAAAAGAAGAAACTGACAGGCTGACATAGTAATCGATGAACCGTTGGGTCTAAAAGCATGAAATTTTGCTCAAACGTTAAGTGTACGCACCAAGAAAGGATTTTTGGAAATTCACCCCCTTTTAATTCAAAGACCTTTTAATTTGATATTTCGATATATACATATAACATACGTTTGAAAGTATAGTTTTTTGTGATGTTAGTATTGTGGCATTTTAAAGTTAACTTTCTCAAAAATGAACATGGGAAAACCAAACATTTTCGACAGAGTTGGACCGTTTTTTTATTCATTAATTTTGTCTGCATAAGTGCTGTATAATTGACTGAACTTGCCTAAAATGTGGCTGTTAATTAAAAATGTCTTAGTAACGAACGTGTTGTTGCAAAACAAAAACGAGATAAGGATAAAAATGTTGAATAAAAGCCTCAGAGAAAAACATATGCTTAGGCACATCTATAGTCAAATGTACTGTTCGTTGACTGACAATAACAAGCCCATCTTTGAACAAATTTATCGTTTATTTAAGTTAAGTAAGTTTATTTAAGTGCGTTATAAATATTCATCATAAACACGTCCTATTTAACAACAAAACTTAAACTTAATTTATTCTCACCAAAGATGTTGACTCCCAAGAACTTTGGTAAACAAATTCTGTTTTGTTTTGTAGCCTTTTCGAGTTCACCCCTGCTCAAGCATTAAATTAAAAATGCGTGTTCAGGTAGGTAGTACATGAACTGACATGGAATGGGCATCCACCTGAAGAAATGAGTTTTTATATTAATAACTGTAGACAAACTATATTGGTTTGGTAATGTATAAAAAATGTACTTCTAGGTACTTTTAAGATTTTCGGCTTTTTAAGGACAAAATGTCTAAGCCTTCGCTAGGTAGCTTCCATTGAAAAATTGTTTAGTAAAATGGACTAAAGTTAAATCTCTGATCTTTAAAAAGTTCTTTAGGCGTTATAAATATGCCTACAGGAGGTTTTTGAGAACTTTTTTTCTTTAGATCTATCATACTGCCAACATAGGTTTTTTTTTATCAATAGTCACCAGGTAGAAATCATCAAAAAAATAAAGACCTAGTAAAAATATGATATATAGTTTGGTATAACATTATGTGAAACATTTCATATTTTTCTTTCTTTATTTTTATACTTTATTTACCTAGTAAATATAGAAAAAGTATTATATGCAACGTTAAAGTACGTCAAAAAATGCTCGATGGCGTCGACCATGTTCGCTAAAGCTCGCATCGTAACGTAACTTAGGTACCTATGGCATAGGCGTCACTTACATTTTTTAACCCTTCGTATCGTAAGTATATATAAATATACTTCATTCAAATCGTTCATGTTTCGTTTTTCTAAAGCGCCATTGCCAACATTTTTCAGAAATTTAATTAACGAGTTTTTTGCCATCTACATTTAATATAGTCAGTCCACTTGAAAAAGAAAGAAAAAAAACTATACAAAACTGTATTTGGGGAAGACCAATTTCGTATTATACTCAACAAAAAAAGTTACCTGTGACTTCACGCAGTGCTACAACTTTTGAATATTCTACTACGGCGTTACGTAGTAGGTAGTAAAAAAAAAGAAAAAAAAGACGATTGCTGCGGGAGGTGGCGCTTAGCTTTGAAAGGCTGTGTTGAATAGAGTGCCATAAATGGAATCGAACCCGGACTCGAGTGTCTGTGCATTATACTGACAATATAAGGTACATCTACCTGTGGTTCTCGGTACCGGCCGTAATGCGCATAATACAATGCGACGATGTGGGAGTGCCCTGTTACAAATTCATACGCTTAATTGGTATGGAACGCTTTATAACTGTCGGAATGACATGTTTAATATTTGAACGTTTAAGATTATTTAGATAAGGGTTACGAGTTACCTATATATGGTAAGCGTATTGAAATTATAGTCTTTTAAAATACCTGATGTCTACTGAAGACTTATTTACCTATAAAAATAGGTAAGTTTAATTACCTACTTACTGACACGTCACACGAATGAAACTGTTTTCTGTTTAAGTTACTAAGACATCATTATTTAATGATTTTGTTTTGGAACAAAAATCTTTTTCGGAAGTTACGGACTTGGAGGATGGGTGGGGCGAAAAATTTGTGTAAGATTTTTCCTTCACTTTTTTCCGTTACGAACGTTTTTAGGGATTGGAAATTTTTGGGGATTTCTAGGGGCTTCAATTTTGCAACTTCCAACTGAGTGTACAGAGTTATAATAGTTGATGGTTCTAAGTATTCATCAAACATTTATTTCTATTCCATTCTGACTCGGTATCATACATAACACATGTCACAAAATCGTGAGAAACTTCTAACAATATTCTTAAAATGTCAAAAAAAAACAACAACAACAAAAACGCGAACACTTGTAGGAATTCTCACACATCCATTAGGATCAGCTTTCAAAGCACAATAGACATATTGGGCCCATGTGTGCAAAACCCTTCACGGTCGATTGTCGCGCTTTGTGTCCAAATCACAATTTTTACCGAAAATCTGTCAAACGACTGCCCCGACTTTTGCACTTCATCAAAAATAAATTTATTTTCGAATAATGGAGTCCCAAGCAACCTGCTAGTCCTTTATCATCTATACAACAGAAAAAATAGGCCCTTTTGAATTAACAATAGACAAGGAACGACTAATATTGTTTTTAACTATTTTTTTGCTGCATTTTCGAGTGGTTTATGAATAGAGCCTCGGTCCAAAATGACCATAAATTGTTTTGTTTGTGTAGTACAATACACATAACCGCATTTTTATGTTGAATAATTTGAAAACAATTATTATTCAATGCAAAATAAAAAGACAGAGACTAAATTAAGAATTAATTTAGATTTTTTTTCTAAATTTACTTGTTCATAACAACCAGGTTTCCTTTTGTTTTAAGTTTTCTTTTTGTTTGTAAAACGAAAAATGAATGTAAAAAGTTGTGTTAAATTTCTAATGACTGACTTAGACAGTCCATATGTAACAGACAAACTATAGATATACTAAACTACAGCTAATCAGTTACCCAAGGCTCCCGACTTCCTGTTTTCCAAAAACATATATCACAGTAAAAATTTAATATATGAATGAGAGCTGACCTAATAATATTAAGTACTAAATTACTTAATTAATTATAATGCTCGACTTCAATGTGTTACCAGACAAATAACTACCTATTAGTATGTGTGTGCCTACCTAACAATAGTCAATTATGTAAAACGTAGCGACATCTATGTAAATGTGTATAAGCAAAACCGAAGTTCTAAAGTATCCTTGTAGACAAGCAGCCTCTTTACACCATCTAGCGAGGGTACTGGAAAACAAAATACATTGTGGACTCTGCTATGACGCTGCGCTAGATACAAGATTGGAATTCTTCTGGTAGTCAATGGATGGCGTAAGCATATGCGTAACAAGAATTTTAAAAAATTCCTAGATCTATAACAAGTACATAATGGAAAATAGGTATTTTTTTCTTCTATAAATTCAAGCGTTGATGTCTTTTGTTTGACGTAATAATTACTGTTATCTTATTCTGTTGATTGAATCATTGTCATCATCTCCATCAGGTATTTTGTCTCCACTGCAGAAGCACGACCCTCTCTGTACCACCCTTACGTAGTAAAAAAAATTCTATGTCTATGGTACCACCAGAGCCATACTTGGCTAGAGCAGCCAGAGGACTCAGCCTACACTACACCCTGTTGTTTAAATCAAGCTTCCTAATCCTGAATTTTTATTTGAGTTTTCTTTACAAATCTCCTTTGATATTTTCTCTATGATGTGACATTTATACCTATTATTTTATTTTACGTAGATGACATTGTCAACCTTCTTTCTGTTTTGACACTTGAGACCTACTTAAGTACCTTTATAAAAGTACTTCAGACAATACCTACTATCTAACTTGTGTACAGAAGTTAGGCAGTAATAAATAAAATTCGAGTGTAAAAATTATTTGTGCTTGATTATATAACAATGCGTAGAAGCATGGCTACAACATGATTTTGATGCATGTACCTACATGCTTACTACGGCATGTATAACAAATAAATATGTCAGAAACTAAATTCCATAAGATTTGTTACACATCTCGTAGTACCGGCTACAAATACCGAACTCTTTCTACCAATACTGGGAAACGCAAACGCAGGGACAGCAAGGACGAAAGTACTTTCGAAAGGAAATTCAGGGAAATCCAACAAGAGATTACATCAAGGATCGCAGATGAAATGGATCAGAATCAAGAAGCCCGAAATCACATTAACGAGAAATTTGAGAAAGTAGAAAATAAAATCGATTCTATGATAGAATTAAAACACGTCATGGAAGGCTTGAGGCAGGATCTACATGCGGCAGAGACTCAACTGGCCGATTTGTTCATTAGAGTGCAAAAACTGGACACTGCAAGTGAGGAACAGTACAGCCTCAATTCCAGAAAGAGCGTGTACCTGTCTAAACCTCTTATGATGGATATCATTGAAGACAACAACTCCTTAGTTTCACATGTCTGACACTTCGCTCTACTAGGAACAAACGCTACGAATATATTACAATGACCATGTTTTGATTCAAATAAAATACAACATTTTCCAACATCATATATTTTTCAGGAGTATATTACACTATAATTACAGCTCTGAGCTGAACACATTGATTTATTTAACATTGACTTTATTAATTAATCTATCATCAGCCAAAATAAGAAAGATGTAAGCAATCAAATCTTTTTGAATACAATTTCATAATTACTAACGAATTAATATCGTTCAAAACGCCATAAAGAGAAAATACATTCTATTATATTTTAATTATAAAAATTGTTGAGTATAAGTATATGAGCTAAAAAAGTATATTACAACACTGAGCTTTTAAGTTTTACAGAAAAATTCAAGATGTAAGTACCTCAAATATCTTCCAGTTCGTTCGACGTCAATATATGGCACACGAGATGAAGTAACTAGCTGAGATTTAGACATGAGAAGAGGCAGAAAATATTTCTTAACAATTATGTACTTAACATACGACTAGATAGCACATACGCAAATGAAGTACCTATTGGAAGAATCCTTTGGGTATTTCACAATTTCGCCTAATAAACAAATATGAATAAGAATATCTAATATTACGCTACAAAAGATGTTGATAAATGCAACAAAATTATTCTAAAGAAAGTTGGTAACAGAATTTGTGCACCGACTTTGGACAAAGTTCTAAATGCAAATTGTTGGACAATTTGATATGTACAACAAAACAACTTACAACAAAATTTGATAGAATCGTTTTAACATAGATATCACAACATTAAGATACGTAAAATGTCTACTACATGCAGATACACACATTATCTAGAACTGCAGCTAAGCCGCAAATTCAAAACATTAAAACATTTACTTAATATAACTAACATAATCGATTCTATCGTCATCGTCACACGATCCATCATTGATGACCAATCAAGACAACTTTCAGCTGCTTACCAAAAAATAAAGGCAAGTTGTTAATAAGTATATAAAAGACTAACTAAAATAAGTCAAGAAAGCTTGAACAAAATAATAATAACGAATTGCATTATTATTCTTAATAATTACAATATTAGAGAGTAATATACTCAATACTGATATAAAAGCGAGAAAGAATATGAAAAGACATTTTCACTAAGTATGAATTTTATGGAAGTTTATAAAGTATTCGTAAAAAAATACAAAAGATTACTTTCTTCCTAAATGTCTTTTCAAGTCTATCATTCATTTATCTATCGAAATTCGTTCTACAATTGGTATATAATATATAAGTACGTCTTAAATTTAAAATTACTAAGTATACTCGGTACACTTAAAAAACAAATTTTATGAATAGGATCAGATCTGTACTAGTTTTTGTAAGATATTTCACGCAGACACAAGAATATTGTCATTTTCAACTGTTACACAGTTTCGTGCTCTAAATCACACAAGTAAATAGAAGTGTATTTACTTATTTTCCCTCTATTCCACACATTCAGCATGTAGGAAGTCTGAGAAGTAACAGTCAAATACGTATTACACTTCACATGTACATGTGCACACCTCGTCTCAGTCGAACAAACAAATGAAAGCCCTTAGAAGCCCGTCGCCGAAACAGGCGCAGCAGCCTGCCTTCTTGTGTTTTTCTTCGGGGGCAAAGCTGGGTTGTTTTGGACGTTTAGGGCGGCGTGCGCACAACTTGCTAGGTTGAGGTTCCTCCACCGGTGGCTCAGACCGAGGGCTCAAATGCACCGGCAACGCCGCTGGCTCCGACGGACGCGGCCGAGCCCAACGTCGCAGGAGCGACTCTTGCTCCGCTCCCACTGGCACAGGCGCCGATAACTTTCGGGCACGAGCCGTCACTAGAGCGCGCTCCATGGGCTCCAATAGCTCTAATCCTAAAGCTCTATCTAGATCATCACCAGAGAGTAAAAGATATCGTGGACAATATGCTAGCTCTCCGAGTGCGGCTCTCTTATTACTCGATGTTAATTCTCTCTTACTGCGCTTACAAACAGCAGTGGCCCATCGCGACAATGCCTCTGCTAGCACTAATTCACTGGATACTCGCAATGTATCGCGTTTAACAATGAGCGCAAGATCTTCATACGTAAGCTCCTCCAGACGTTCGTCAGTAAGAGCAGCATCAGCATTGTCGTCCAATACAAGTAGAGCGTTGTGAGCTAGAGAATCGCACCAGCGGGAACATTGAGCTAGCGATCGGGCAGCAGCGTCATCAGAGAGTGCAGGGAGCGGTGGTGCTGAAGCTGCGCCCGGTAGTCTCGCACATAGGAATCGCAGGTCCCGCAATATTTCTAGCGCAACCCCCGCATCCAACATCTCGTCCAGACGACGTGCGCATCGCTCCGCGAGTGGCGGGCAGAGGAATTTGTAGGCAGCGTCGAGGGCACATCGTGCTGTTCCCACAGAGTTGAGTTGAGTCGGTTCACAGTAGTGGTAGCGGAGTAACTGTTCGAAACCTCGGCGGTCGACATAGTCAACGATAATGACGTCTGTTTTGGCTGAAAGAAGCGCCGCGAAGACTGGGCTGGTGGCGGCGAGGACTCGTCGATGGCCGGGGTACCTCCAGGTGTCTCCGTTGATGCCGGCGACAAAAACAATGTCGCTCTGCTTCTCGTCGTCGTACAGGCGAGCGTTCTCATCTAGCTCGAGGCCGGAGCCGTCACCTCCAGCCGCGCTCTCCCGCCCCGACTCGATGTCCTCCTCGGAGTTGGTGCGCGCTGGATTCGTCACCACCGTCATTGTGATTCGTTGTACTGGATATCTGAAACATTAATAATATTTACTTTAACAAGTGACAAAACAATTTAATATAAAATAGGAAGTAAATGTTTTAGGTTCCTCGATAATTCTATTCATAAATCAGATTACTGATAACACGACAAATTTCTTCAAGTACGTGTGTAAGCAAATTTAGAGTACATGAAATAGCAGATAATAAGAATTGCCGAAGTCTGTTAGTAGCAGAAAATCAATAAATTCCGTCCGATCCTCTTATCCTTAAACGAAGGAAATAAATATTTGTTAAGTTTCAGTAAATCTATTTATACTAGTATTTCCTTACGAACTGTCTCCGTGGTGTAATGGTAGGAGCGTTTGGCTCATACCCGGAGGTCGCGGGTTCGATTCCCAGCGGGGGCAACGACTTTGTGTTGTTGTCCTAGTTTGGTTAGGACATTGCAGGCTGATCACCTGATTGTCTGATAATTAAGATGATCCGTGCTTCGGAGGGCACGTTAAGCCGTCGGTCCCGGTCACTGTCTTTGACATTGGTCGTTACCTTAAACCATGTCAGAGGCCTTTAAGGCGGTTTAAAAACTCTGACACTAGTGTTAGTCACTAACACACACGATAAGAAGAAGAAGTATTTCCTTTTGGATCAAAGGTATCTTATTTATTTGGCCAAAATCTTAACCGTCTTATTATAAAACACAGACTAAACCATCAGGTTTAAACCATTATCTGACCAAATCAAGTTGACATCTAGTAATATATGCCATTGTCTCATCTGAAAGTGTCAACTTGACTTGGTCGGATAGTGGTTGAAACTTAGTATAGTAACAAAGTTAGTCTGCGTTTTAATATAGTAAATATCTAAAATATTGAAAAGATATTTGTGTTACATTTTTATTTTGGTGTAAAATAAAGAATTATCCATCTATCTCCTAAAACAAAGAATTAACTATATTCTGTTCCTATTTACCGTGAACTAGACGCTAAATAGGTCTCTTAGCACCCCTATTATACCATGTGAGCATATAAACACCATATAAAGAATCATTATTGCCTTGACTGAGTTACTAATCATCCTGGGTGTTAAAATGATAACCAAGGGCGATCGCACGCGCATTTGTTACCTACAAAGTATTTTGTAAATAACAGAACGGGAACTATTGTTATTTCCTTTTGCGGTTAAACACATTGTTTTACAGCCAAGATGATTATTACTTCGCAACAGCAATTAGTGAAGGAAATAATAAATAAATAAATATATAGGGACAAATTACACTGATTGAGCTAGCCCCAAAGTAAGTTCGAGACTTGTGTTATGGGATACTAACTCAACGATACTATATCTTATAACAAATACATATATAGATAAACAACCAAGACCCAGGACAATTTGAAAAAGGCCATTTTCCAACTTGCCCTGACCGGGAATCGAACCCGGGACCTCTGGGTGGCGGACTAGGAAGGTTCATAAATTTATAATCATTTTTACACAAGCGCTTAAACATACTTTTATTTTAAAATTGATAAAATCTCAGCAACAGTGATGTTTTTTCGCGTTCCTTATTTGGTGCGAGGAAGCCGGAAGGTACATAAAATTATCACGTAAACAGTGAAACTGTATGAACGTCTTTGTCAGTAAAGACCCTGAAAACTTGCTAACGGCTAATAAACTTGCTAAAGGTAATTTATTTACGATTATCTTTATATTTCGTCAAAATAAAATTTCTTCGAGCGAATCATTTGGAAATGAAGTCTAACCATTAAGATCCCTTCCTATTGTCTTTGAATCGCTTTTTAGAGCTTAATTGACATAATAGCAGTGCCTTTTCTGACAGAATGTAAAATTCTATAGCCGACCAATCCTACGGAGATTTAGCCATACAATAACACAAACAAAGTGAGGGTGAGGTAGTACACGCACCGAACTAGATTTGTTAAATGTAAGTACATAAGCAAAATTAAATAACTTTTTACAGAATAAATCATAATATTCGGCTCCTTATTATCGATAATAGCGATAAACTCAAAATAAGAATTTTATATCTCGGAAAGACACATTTCGATACTTTTTGAAGTTGTGTCTATTTTAATTGAAAAAAAAATAAACACGAGTTGGATGAAGTTGTTATGAGTATTATTTCGGTGTATTTCAATGGGACTGGCTGGGTACATTTCGAAGTATGTATATTTCCATTTTCCAAGCACACTTTCAACTGCTTTTTTTAACGAAAATTAACTGCCTGTTTCATAATCTAATATCATTTCCTTCACCTTCCAAGCCCTACGTAACTTAGTATTACAAGTAGGAGCTGAATAAAATTTACCTGCCTACGCTTTATTCTAATTTTGCCTCGTCTTTTCATAACGTTTAATAAGCGAATCGGTCATTCAGGTCATGAATTAATACTACTGTTTTTTCTTGTTTCGTTTTATAAAATGTTACATCATTATTTGTATTAATAACCTACTTAATAAATATTCAATGTAGGTAGGTAGGTAGTACTAGTAAGTATAGAATATCAGGATAATATTATATATCTTTGTGCTCCTCAGGTACTGACATGAAGTTCGGGAATAAGCGAATTGATTATTGATTTTCAGCCCGACATCCAAAGGGTATTGTAGGTACGAGTACATTAATGTATCGTCTACGTGGAAATCTATTTTGTGTACAATAACAAGCAATTTTCTTTCGTAAACCTCTCCGACATTCTTTTGTTACATTTTCATGTAGGTACCGCACACATTTTCATCAGCGATTTCTTCTCGTGGATATCATTTTAATAGATAACAATTTGTTATTTTTCTTTTATTTATTTTTTTGTGTTTTAGTGGTAAAGAGGCTGGTATACATTTTTATACATAGGATGATTAAGGTAACTTTCCTAATGTCATTTAATTACGAGAGCCGGAACCTACGGCTTAACGTGCCTTAATTCTAAGGCATGGAGGAGCTCGAGCTATTTTAAGCCACTTGTGGTCACTAACCCAAGTGCAGACTAAGCCTGAGGTTGCAGTTTATTCTCATCGGTAAATAGAGCTTCTCATAGGAAGATTACTTTAATTTCGAACTAAGTACTTACATAGTTTCAGTTCGCAAAGTAGTAAATGAATTACGACCTCCGCTCCGTGGCCTATTGGTCCCTATGCTAGACCGCCACCCAGAGATTCCGGGTTCGATCCCCGGTCAGGGCAAGTTGGAAAATGGCCTTTTTCAAACTGTCCTGGGTCTTGGATGTTTATCTATATTATTCTCCGTGCCTCCGTGGTGTATAGTGGTTAGAGCGTTCGGCTCATACCCGGAGGTCGCGGGTTCGATTCCCGGCGGGGGCAACGACTTTGTGTTGTTGTCCTAGTTTGGTTAGGACATTGTAGGCTGATCACCTGATTGTCTGATAAATAAGATGATCCGTGCTTCGGAGGGCACGTTAAGCCGTCGGTCACGGTCACTGTCTTTGACATTGGTCGTTACCTAAAACCATGTCAGAGGCCTTTAAGGCGGTTTAAAAACTCTGACACTAGTGTTAGTCACTAACACACACGATAAGAAGAAGATCTATATTATTATAGGTATTTGTTATAAAATACAGTATCGTTTACTTAGTATCCCATTACACAAGTCTCGAACTTACTTTGGGGCTAGCTCAATGTAATTTGTCCTTATATATTTATTTATTATTTATTTAATTTTTGGTACTTTCATGCGATGTTGACTACCTACACTACAGTACTCGTAAACATTTTCCAGAACACCTAACATTATCTTCAGTAAGTACATATTTTCATTTCAAATGCAACACAATCGCCGTATTTCAGAAGGCGTGTACACACGCGAGTGTTTCGCGAATCGTGCGTCAGCGCCGCTTGATGCGTCACTCGCTGTACTCGTAAATTCAGGGCTCTGTTTAAGGTAATTTTTCTTTGGTTAATAAAACTAACATCACAATAAAATTATTTAAATTCTTTCATTTATTTAAACTAGTTGCGCCCCGTGGTAGCCTATGTGTTAATCCAGGGTGTCAGCTTCCTGCATACCGAATTTTATCAAAATTGGTCCAGCCGTTTGCGCCTGAAGAAATAACAAACATACAAACTTTTGCCTTTATAATATTAGTGTGATTATAAAGTTTAAGTACCTATCAAATTTGAAACATGTTTTGTTGAAGTATAGAGTCGTGTGATTTACAATCACTTTGAATCTGCTCTAGTATGAAAAAGTTTGATTTTCAAGGTTGCCGTGTACTCCTTTCGTATAAACTCTGTAATGATTTTGGTCATTTACACTGTGAAGAAGTAAAAGTAGTATCGAACGCACACGCAGCAAGATGCGCGACGTAACTCGCGTCGCGTTACGCGCGTTACGCGCCTAAGAACAAGGCGTTTTATGCAATTTTTACCGGACGGTCTAATAACAAGTGGAACAGAACCCTAACTTCATACTGAAACACACGCCAGGCTGGCATTCAAACGTTGGTAAACAAATTATACTTTTATTGGGATAACCTTCTTTTACGAACTTCATCACTTTGAGTAACTAATTAATAGCGCTTCTATATTCTATATAGATCAACATATTGCAAATCGAAGCCTACTTTGCTTGATAAACTCACAAAGAATGTAATTTTTACTTTATTATATGCCATTGAAGATTATTTTTACATAAATAAAATATTTTCTTAAATACCATCAAAAATTGGAAGCATTGTGTGCACCCAACGTAGCAATGTTGCCAGTCTTCTGGGCACTCTTCGGCTGAAGAGGGATTTGCGGCACATTTTTTTATAATAGTTTATAAATAAATAAATAGAATTTGTTTAAATGTTAGATATTTTTAGTATTTATAGTTTTAGAATAGTATAGTTATTTGTTTATTAGTCAAATTCAATTTTAATATCGGCAATAAGTTACAAAATAAAACCGATTTTAAAATAACCTAATTGTTTTCAACAAAGCTAAGTAAAACCTATTTGCGATAGAGCTAAGCAAGTTGAACTTTTAAAACTCAAAATAACAAGGTCGAGGAAAACCGCAAAAACATCTTTAACGTACGATAGTTATTTTCGTGGTTTAAATCTGCCAAGACTAAGAAATTACATTCCATCGCTGTTGGATGTTTTGCTGGCAAACTCGAAAAGTTTCCAAAGTTTCAAAACACTGCAGAATCCTCAGGAATTTTAGAACTTAAACAATGTTTCACGGAAAAGAAATGCTTAACAAATCAATGGTTTCTACGCAAGAGTAAACAGGAAAATTCTTTTGTTTGAAGTCGTTAAAAATAAGAGTCGTCCTACTTAGACTCAGAGTAATAAATTTATGTTTCCGTATTCCATTATTTTTGTATAAAAGAGTCCATTAAAATAAATGTCAGCAAATTCTTAGCGGGCCGATGCAGTTGCTATGTTGCTGCTCGTTTCAAACCTACTAGATTAGGAGGTCACGACAAATTTGGTAACGATAAGGGATATGGCTGACTCTGCTTTTTTAGAATAAAGAGCACCTCTCTGATGCTAAATATGTTGGTCTGCCTGCGTGGAGTGGTTGCGTTACTTAGATATGGCGCCTGAAAAGTTGGTTATCGTGACCAAAAAAAAATGATAAGGGATATGGCTGACTCTTGTTTCACAGGATCAAGAGCACCTCTCTGATGCTAAATATGTTGGTCTGCCTGTGTGAAGTGGTTGCGTTACTTAGATATGGCGCCTGAAAAGTTGGTTATCGTGACCAAAAAAAAATGATAAGGGATATGGCTGACTCTTGTTTCACAGAATGAAGAGCACCTCTCTGATGCTAAATATGTTGGTCTGCCTGCGTGAAGTGGTTGCGTTACTTAGATATGGCGCCTGAAAAGTTGGTTAGCGTGACCAATAAATAATAAGGTAAATGGCTGATTCTGGTTTCACATAATGAAGAGCACCTCTCTGATGCTAAATATGTCGATCGGCCCGCATGAAGTGGTTGCGTTACTTAGATAGGGCGCCTGAAAAGTTAGTTACCTAGACAAAAAAAGAAAATTATAAGGTAAATGGCTGATTCTGGTTTCACAGGATAAAGAGCACATCTCTGATGCTAAATATGTTGGTCTGCCTGCGTGAAGTGGTTGCGTTACTTAGATATGGCGCCTGAAAAGTTGGCTATCGTGACCAAAAAAAATGATAAGGGATATGGCTGACTCTTGTTTCACAGGAGGAAGAGCACCTCTCTGATGCTAAATATGTTGGTCTGCCTGCGTGAAGTGGTTGCGTTACTTAGATATGGCGCCTGAAAAGTTGGTTAGCGTGACCAATAAATGATAAGGTAAATGGCTGATTCTGGTTTCACATAATGAAGAGCACCTTTCTGATGATAAATATGTTAATCTGCCTGCATGAAATGGTTGCGTTACTTAGATAGGGCGCCTGAAAAGTTAGTTACCTGGACAAAAAAAAAAGAAAATTATAAGGTAAATGGCTGATTCTGGTTTCACAGGATGAAGAGCACCTCTCTGATGCTAAATATGTTGGTCTGCCGGCGTGAAGTGGTTGCATTACTAAGATATGTCGCTTGAAAGTTGGTTATCGTAAACATAAGAAAAAAATAATAACGAAAATAGCTGACTCTAGTGTCACAGAACAAAGAGTACCTCTCTGATACAAAATTTGTCGGTCTGCCAGCGTGAAATGGTTGTGTTGTGAAACTTAGATATGATGCCTGAAAAGTTGGTTATCGTGATGAAAAAATAATGATAAGGTAAATGGATGACTCTAGTTTCACACGGTGAAGAGTACTTCTCTGATGCTAAATATGTCAGTCTGATTGTGTGAAGTAGTTGCGTTACTTAGATACAGTAGCGTGCATTCATACAAACACATGAATTTGTCTGCCCTGTGTCACCCTAATATTGATGTAGTAGTTCGCAAATGTACTAACTACAAAATTTTCGGTTTTTACTTTTTTAGTACCAGATAAATTAACTCTTTCTACCAAAAACTTAGTGTTACAGTTGTACTTTTTAAGATTCCGGCGTTAACTATAATTAGTATTATTGTTAACGCCGGAATTTTATTTTTATAAATTCAATCTTCAAGTATTGACTGATTTCAACAAAATTTCAAAGTCTGGCGTATCATACGCATTTATAACATTTACACACGTGTTAAAGTTATGCAAGTGCATAATTTGTTACCGATTATTTGAAGGTGCCTTCACCGATTTGGAAAATTCTTTTATCGAAATCGGTTGTGTAGTTTGGGGGTGAAGTGTTTTTTAGTTTTGAAAAAATATTTGCCTGTTAACATAATGAGGTTTAGTGCACAAATGGACTAAAGTTTATTTTACTATTTTTTAAAATAAGACTACTATAATACCACAATTTTTGGATACAGTGCAGTTAAAGGACTAGACTCTTGAATAGACGTGAAATTATGTAATTATTTTTGTGCCGTTCTGGACTAAACTTTAGAAAACTTTCTAAATTATTTGCTTAACTGAAAAGTTGACAAAACTGTTGTTAGTACAATTGTGAACTGCGGCATGTATATATAATATCGGATACTAACGATAGATGTATTTTGCTCGATATGCAGCCGTTCAGAGTCAGTCATTTACCTTATAATTTTACTTTTGATCACGATAACATACTTTTCAGGCGCCATACCCATATCTAAGTTACACTAGCACTTCACGTAGGCAGACCGACAAAACAAACAAGACTTCACCGACAAATTTTGTATCAGAGAGGTACTCTTTGTTCTGTGACACCAGAGTCAGCTATTTACGTTATTATTTTTTCTTTTGTTTACGATAACCAACTTTTCAAGCGACATATCTAAGTAACGCAACCACTTCACGCAGGCAGACCAACATATTTAGCATCAGAGAGGTGCTCTTCATCCTGTGAAACCAGTATCAGCCATTTACCTTATAATTTTCTTTTTTTGTCAAGCTAACTAACTTTTCAGGCGCCCTATCTAAGTAACGCAACCACTTCACGCAGGCAGATTGACATATATTTAGCATTAGAGCCGAGCGGTGCTCTGCATTCTGTAAAACCAGAGTCAGCCGTTTGCATTACCATTTTTTTGCTCACAATAACCAACATTTCAGGCATCATATCTAAGTTACGTAACCATTTCACGTGGGCAGACTGACATATTTAGCATCAGAGAGGTGCTTTTCATTCTGTGTAACTAGAGTTAGTCAATTACGGTATAATTTTTTTTGGTCACGATAACCAACTTTTCAGGCACCATATCTAAGTAACGCAACCACTTCACGCAAGCAGACCAACATATTTGGCATCAGAGAGATGCTCTTAATCCTGTGAAACCAGAGTCAGCCATTTACCTTATAATTTTCTTTTTTTGTCTAGGTAACTAACTTTTCAGGCGCCATATCTAAGTAACGCAACCACTTCACGCAGGCAGACCAACATATTTAGCATCAGAGAGGTCCTCTTTATCCTGTGAAACAAGAGTCAGCCATATCCCTTATCATTTTTTTTTGGTCACGATAACCAACTTTTCAGGCGCCATATCTAAGTAACGCAACCACTCCACGCAGGCAGACCAACATATTTAGCATCAGAGAGGTGCTCTTTGTTCTATAAAACCAGAGTCAGCCATATCCCTTATCGTTACCAAATTTGTCGTGACCTCCCGTTCTATACTATATCAAACTTCCTTTACATGATCTTGAAAAAAAACAAGATATAAACAACTATATAAATATTCAATGAAAGGAGGAAGGGGACAGCCCAGCAATGGGACACATAAACAGGCTAACAAAAGAGAATCATTAAAATAGGCAGCGGTTGGGTCCTGAAATGTTGATTGTTTCTATAACAATTAACATTTCAGGATTATAACATTTCAGCTTCTTCGCATTTTGGCCACAATATAAGTATATACCTAATGTTGACATTTAACGAAGGAATACCGCCAGATACCGGGTGACTTTTTATTCACGAGCCAAATTTTTAAAGAATATTACCGAAAAACTAAAAAAAAATCACCCTCTCATACAAATCAGCACTCCACCGAACAGATATTTGGGAGGATATTTTTTTTCCTACTTTCAATATTTATTTTTAATGTAATGTAGTTCACGTTCAGTATCACAGACTGGATTTACTCCAAAAAAAGCGGCCAAGTGCGAGTCGGACTCGCCCATGAAGGGTTCCGTAGTAGCAAATAACATAATAAAAAAGTCTTGTAGTATGTTTTTTTAAATTTTTATATTTGAGTTGATTGAATTAAAGGTAAATTGCCTTTTATGATTAATGACGGATTAAAAAAACTACTTACTAGATATCGTTCAAACCAATTTTCGCTGATAGTTTTTATGGTAATGAACATCATATATTTTTTTTAGTTTTATAATTCCCTTATTTAAGAAGTTACGGGGGGGGGGGGGGACACACTTTATTCCACTTTGGAAATGTCTCCCGCGCAAAGTATTCGGTTAAGAAAAAAATGATATTAGAAACCTCATATCATTTTTGAAGACCTATCCATAGATACCCCACACGTATGGGTTTGATGAAAAATAAATTTTTGAGTTTCAGTTCTAAGTATGGGGAACCCCCAAAATTTATTGTTTTTTTCTATTTTTGTGTCAAAACCTTAATGCGGTTCACATAATACATCTACTTACCAAGTTTCAACAGTATAGGTCTTATAGTTTCGTAAAAAAGTGGCTGTGACATACGGACGGACAGACAGACATGACGAATCTATAAGGGTTCCGTTTTTGCCATTTGGCTACGGAACCCTAAAAATTGACTGGGGTTGTTTTGTTACTTTCAAAATCCTGTTTAGGTATAAAATTCTACCATGCAACTAAGTCTATGCCTTATATCCTAGGCAAATATGATCAATATACATCGTTAGTACCTTTATTAAAAATATTTATTATGGAAGTTAGTCCACCATTACGCTCTGGCAATATGGACTTTCAGCCGCCGCGGAATCCGTCCCAGATTGCGCAATAAGAAATCCGCGCGTATTTTTATCTGATCCGAGAAATGCATAATGTAATTTCGAAATGGTAGGGACATTTACGATAGCCGGCTATTTGTGATGGCACCGGTGACCCACATGGGAACATTCGCATAGCTTACTGTTCACGGATTGCCCTATATTTAGCTGCAAGTTACGAAAGCAAGTGCACAGAACTGCAGACCATTAGGAATGTTCAGTTTAGCGAGCCCGATGTACGATGAACTGGTGTTATGCGTATTCCCTGTGTTTGAAGAGATTAAATTACAACAAAGAAAATTAATAGAGCAGACTACTTAGCACTAGCACACAGATTTTTTTCATCATGTCATATTAATTTAAATCAATAGAAAACATTGAGTATGTGTTCTATTTTCAAGTTGATTGCAATTGTCCCTAACATTCTAAGTAAATTTTTACGTAAGAAAAAGTATCTTTATGGTATTGCTAGTATTTTCAATATTATTTTGAATTCTTAACTACTTATATAAATAAACAAAAATAAACAAAAAACGCTAGAAGTTTAAAAACAAGACGGTTCAACTATATTTTTTGTTTATAATTTTGTCGAATAATTTAAACCAACTCGCTACTCTGATCATTTAAATAAAAACTGATAACGTACTTAATCTCACTTAACAAGCTTCTTGAAACGTATTGAATAAAACAAATCTAGATGTAATACCGAAGGCACGGGTACCGAAGCATAATTCCTAAATTGCACAAGTTAGCATCTATAACGGCGGTGAGTGGCGACCTTGCACCAAATCAAGGCGATTTTAATTATATTTTATAACAACTATTATGTCTTTCGATCAGCGAGCATTGAATAGAGTCGGACTAGGGCAATAACACATTCGAAAAGAAAAATCATTCTGAATGTTTTTTCACCACACACATTTATCGTTCAAATCTATTTTTAAATTTTTGCAAATGTGTGAAAAAGAATTCAACTGAATACATTTTATTATACTAGTACTTATATTTTTTTAGGTCATCGCATAAAACGTTCTCTTTTCTAAATAAGTACCCACGTGAATTTGAGTATAATTTGGTGAGTACTTTTGAGTTTAAGTACCTACATTTTACATCCTAACAATTGGATATAATATTTAAGAAAATAAGAATCTATTTCTCATATACATTCCAAGATAAAAATAGATCTAAAAGAAATTATCACCAGTAAGCAGACTCCCTTCTCGCTTGGATGCTTGATTGAACAGGGATTTGATTTCTGAAGCGTATGAAATTCATAATTTTGTTGAACAACATTTCTATTTCTGTAGTGCTCCAAATGTTATAAAAGTATTTGAATTAGGTACATATCTAATATTATCTAAGTATATCATTTTTAATTTCGGTGGAGTCTGATGCCCAGCAGAGGGCTTCTTGCGGCTGAAATGACGATGATACCAATAATTATATTTTTTAAGGGTAAGAATAGGCACTCAATAATGTGGCATTATTAGAACTTGTCGCTTTTGACGTTGTTATTGAAAAGTTTTAGATTTCAAATTAGTCAAGGCATATTCCGCCGAAACATAAAACAAAGAGAAACTTTTCCTCCATTTCACGAAAACAGAATAAACCCCCTTAATTGAACATAAAAGCGGTAACAAAATTTTACACGCTTTATTTTGTAGTAGAGTCAATGTTTATTGGTAATGTTCCCCATAAATATGTGTCCCGGGATTAGACTTCGCAAGCTCGTCGCGGATAGGGCGCCTCGGAAATAGACGCGACATGCGGAAACGACTCCGCTCTCCAGGCCCATGATTGTGAATTTTGCATTTACTAATGCCTATTTTGAATGGCATTCTATTTTGAGAATGGATACCTTATTTTGCAGTAACTAAAAAAATATAAAAGGGGCAGGAAAATTGTGGACAAGAGAAACAAAGCACAAACAAAAATAAATGGTAGAAGCCTTTGTTCAATTCTAAACTGAACTGAGTGGAATATGAAGATATATTTGTCGATACGTTTGTATCCGAAACTGAATCGACAACACTATTTGCAGAGGTGCATTAGAAGTCAAAATTTGTATCTAACTGATCATTAGCATGCTTGTTAATTGGGATATCAAAGAATTAATAAACTATTGCGCTATTTATTACACAAAATTTTATAATCTTGACCAATTAGTCTAGTTACACAAAAATCCAGTTAGACTTCCTTCTACCAGCTTTAAATTATCTTTTTCAGTGTCTGTAGTTGTATTTCCCGAAACCCCTCAATAACTCTACAATATTCTTGTCCTTTTGTTCAGGCTGAAAACTGAAATACACAGCCCGACGCGTACGCACCTGAAGAGAGTTGATAAATGTCGTACCATGACTCACGCCGCCCTGTATCTACTTCTAAACCAATATGTAAGTATACCTCGCGGAAGGTTAATATAATAATCCACGGATAAACCTGAACACCGTTTACTAATCTCGAGCAAACAATCTTTTCAGAACCCACTAATATTTAAATAAACACGGTTTCGTAACGAGGCCTTATAAAGACTCCTGGCATTGAAAGTAAAGTAATACAGCCAACAGTACATTGTTATATTATTTATATTTTTATTGTACGACCTCCTAACAGTTTGAAATCAGCTCTGAATTTGGCAGAATACATAAGTACAAAGGATATATTAGTCATATTAGAAGTTCAGGCATACGAGTATTTATGAAAAGATGCTAGCAATGTGCACAGTAGAGTTATTTGTAATGCTAATACGAGTATTGAATAATATTGGGGCATATTATGTGTCTTATAATGTTATAATACTGAAAATAAGAATTGTGGATTGAATTAAGGTAATCTATGCCTAAGTATAGATTACACTTCCAACTGTCGTTATTCTTTAACTTTAGGTATAATGTAAACATACATACATATTTTCACGCCTGTTTCCCATGTTAACAACTTTATCAAATAACCGGCCAAGTGCGAGTTGAACTCGCGCATGAAGGGCTCCGTGTCCTTATCTATAAAAATGTATGAGAGCCATACACAAATATTTATATTATTCAGATTTTAGTATTTTTTGTTATAGCGGCAACAGAAATACATTATCTGAAAATTTTAACTCTCTAACCATTACGGTTCATAAGATAAAGCCTGAAGACAGACAGACAGACGGACGGACAACAGAGTCTTAGTAAAAATCCGTTTTTACCCGTACGGAACCCTAAAAAAAGACTTAGTATTCATCGCAAAAACTGTAAGCACGGTTAATGATATTTGCTTACATTTCCCTCCTTATAAGAATGCATATGCCGATTTGTTTCTGCTAAATCAGTTTCCACTTAATCTGTTTGACCAGAGATTAGTGTTAAAAGGGCATTGAAACAAATGTTTATATGGCCCTTACGAGTATACCCGTTACCAGAGCTGCTTGCAGGGCGGGCGGCCCCGGGTCGCCCTAAATACTGCAACTAGGTCAAGAGTATCCCGCGCTGAAAATGCCGCGTCGCTTCATGGGATCTCATTGGCACTGCGGTCTTTTGATAACAAGCCAACTCTTTTGCTAAACTATCATCAATATACTTTGTTACTTCCGTTCGAAAGAATTTTAGTTATGTCTGTGTTATGTTCTAAAAGATACAAATATTAAAAAATAATTTGCAGATAAGATTCCGGTTCACTAAAACATGTCTTCTTTAACTACCCTCGCGCCTTGGTGTATATTCTACCTATCTAGATTCTACCCATATCATAAAAAAATCACACCTAAAGGTATTTTGTACATGATATAAGTACATATTTCAAAATCAGAAATGCTGCTTTGTTTAGAGCTCTTTCTCATGAATAATTTGAATACATAACTTAACGCATTATAAGTATAATAACTCATATGAGACTAGGGACTCGTAATACGTATTTAAAGCTAGCAGAAAGGCATTTCATGTCAGCGCGAGTCTTTGACCCTGCCACCCCCGCCCAGGTGTCTCCCCTTCTATGAATTAATTATACTGGTGGAACTTAAGCTCTTTCGTTGTATTTTTTTGAATTGCTGGGCTTAGACATTTGTTTACTGAGCAATTAGGAAAGGTACAATTTTTTTTCTGAAATAAAAATGAAACGCAAAGAGCTATTGGTGGCAGAAAATGCTTGTCCTCATTTTTTTTTACAATTATCAATGCACCTTTGTTTTGGTACTTTTTCCTCTTTTATATGAGATAAACAAATAAGTACGTATCTACCTCATATTATGCACCATCGGTGCTTGTTCTTATTAAAGAGCTAAGCTCTTGTCTGTAAAGCAATCAAAACTTTCCATCTCTCTACTTACAAGTAGTGCAGTAAATAAATATTAGTAGCATTGGACAGACTCACTGGCGTATCTGCGCTAACACGCTACTGGCAGCATGTAAATCCTAACAACTAGTTACATAGTAACTTATTAGTAATATGTGCTACTAGTAGAATCAGTAGTATACCTACTACTGATTCTACTAGTAGCACATATTATACTAGTAGTACATATGCTTTCATCATTTACTCAAGAGTGTAAGAATACAGATCCTTGTTTACTAACTGTCGAAAGTAAGTATCGTATGGGAATATAGCTCGACTTGACTGAATTTTCAAACCAAAGACTACTTACAAAATATATGTGTCATGTTACCAAGGTTTATATCTAAGTCTCACCGACATACGTCTCAAGTGGTAAAACAAAGATTCACCGCGAAAATATTTAAGTTCCAAATCATGAAGGTTGTAAGCCTCATAAACAACATTTTACAGCCGATTTTAACAGATCAGCGCTGACCACGCGTTAAAATGACCATAAAACAGAAGGTCAAGAGCCTCCCGATGCGTAACTAGCCAATTTTATGAACCGAATTCACACTGCGCATACCTATTATAGGTTCTGGTGTGAATCATAGGTACGTCTAACACGTACTAACTAACATTGTTACATATAGGCAGATATGTAACGCTTTTAAAGATCGATCGCGGTCCTGATACATACGAATGAATTAAAATATTCCTAAATAATGTAACATTTATCCTTTATATCACTGATGATGATCATGTCCATAAGCTATGATGGCACTTATCATCAAGCTACCATACATCATCTTCAGTTCACAATGATAGATACATATAATTATTATTAATCCATATCGAATTTCATACATTCGAAGGATCTGACTCATTCCAGAAGCTTTTGTTTTCTCAAAGCATATTTCAAGAAGTTTTTAATTATCCAGTTATTTATTAAACTGGCGTAACATGTATTAGTTATTCAATTAGCGCTCTTACAGACGAGCTACAAAACAGGTGTCGCGGGCCTACTGTCGCTTGTCTATAAAAACCTTTCTCGCATGAATACAGAGCGGACATTACTAAAAGGTAGGAAGGTACCTACGTTTACAGGTTTACCGGCCGAGTCGCAGGGCGGGCTAAAACGGCAAACATGAGTGGGCGGGCGGGCGGCATTTCTCTCACAGCGTCACGTGTACTATATTATAATGATTTGATTTGCTTGTTTGTTAGAATGTACGCATATGTCTGTTTGTATTAATTTAAATTCAGATATATTATAATACTATACGCAATTCTATACTGGAATTATAATTAAACTTAGTATACTCTCAGATTTTTTTTTGATATTTCTAAGAATTCATCCAAAGTAAGAGTAGATTTAACATACTAAATGCCCCATAAGCGAAGCGTTGAGGTAGCTCTACTCTCAATATGTCAGGGTAGCATTTTTCCAGGCTTAAACGTATCTCTATTACATTCATATTGCACTAATACAATAATATAAGTACAGAGATATCAAGCACAACCCTTTTAAAAACAAATTCAATAGTTGTAAAAAATATTTAGCAAAGATAATGGATGTCCGGATGTCTGTATGGACGTATGAGCTTCATCATGTCACGACATTATTTCCTATTGAAAATAAGTGCCTATTTATTCGTTTCATAATTAATAAAATACCCAAAAAACTTAGCTGGCATCCTGTAAAACACTGATCTTTTGTATATCTATATATATGTATTAATGCACATTTCTATATCGATATTACTAGTAATTTTACACATTTTTGTTTTTATCTTTTTTTGTTTATCTTTATGCGTGCACTTTTGGATTTGCCATACTTTTTTCCGTGCTATAAATTAAATGAATTCTCAGAAACGGCTAATGGCTCTAACGAATCATTTTCATTTTACGTTTTGCTTTTAACGAGTAAACTCTGATTTTCTCTAGGTACTTGTACATTTATTGTATAAAATAACAATTTATTGGAAAAGCTCTTGTCAACAAGTTGCCACTCCCGATATTAGATTTATTTCTCGGAACGCGCCTCGGTATCGTAATCCAATTTATTCTTCTGAAAGTAATACGAGATCCTTCACTGTAGGTAGGTAATGGAGAAAAGTTGCGCAGTTTATAATTTTCATGAAACATTTAGTATATTTACATATTTTCCTTATATACTTTCCGTAATATACATCTTGTATATAAAGAAAAGTTATGTTTGTGCTTTAATTAATAATATATGCATAATCAATTTAAGGGAATACTTTTATAGGTAAGTACTTTATTTTTAGCTTTAAAGATTTGGTCTAAGTTTAAGGAACTAATATTATGTACAATCCTGGGGTACAATCTTGATTTATTTGCAAATAAAAAAAACCCCGACATTAAAATGTTCACCCTATGTATAAGTATATAAAAAAAAATTCTATGTCTATGAGTATATCAATCCTTTTTTGTGTCAATGTGTTACGAAGAAGAAAACCATTCATATGTCGTAGCTTGTCATAGAAAAGTATGTCTAAAATATATATGTTTTAAGTTGTTAACATGGTCTATCTAAATAATCAGGTCAAGAAATATAAATAAATACCCCCTAGTCCCTTAGTAACTTATGAATGGCTGAACCGATTTCCATCAAACATAGCTATAAACCATCTCGTCAGACAAGGCTTTAGATTTTAAAAAAATCGTGTTTAAATCGATCCTCTTGTTTAGGAGGTACGATGCCACAAACAGACACCCCGCTTTTTGCATCGGGGGTTAAAAAGAGAAGTAACTTCTACTGGCAAGATACCTACTTAGCTAAGATGGCACTTCACATTTTTCAAATCACTTCGCTCTGGTAAATACTCTTTTATATATGTACGAAGCCAGGCGCAGCCTTAGCATGTGCAAGGGGAAATTATTTCTTTACATCTATTCTTACTATAATGGTAAAATTACGCCAAATACAGTTTATTAAATTACTCCATATTTATAAAATTTAACCAACGTTTAAAGCTTTTTAAATTAAAATATGTTTTGTCTCTTTCTTACTATGTCAAATATTGAAAAGAGGAAAGGGACAAAACATTTTTTAACTAAAACAGGTTTAGCAAAACGCTGTTAATTTTTATACTTTCGAGGGTAAGTAGCATCACAGTACTCTACTATGATATAACTGAAAGTAGGTAAACAAAAGTACTCACTCGCACAGCACCTTGTTGACAGAGTTTCCGCTGCAGAATTTAAATCCATACTACAAAAGTAATAGAATTGTCTCAAATTAATATAGTCCCATACGAAAGACATATTAATCATGGATTTCGCAATTATGGAAACTTTTGCGAAGCTTACCTACTTACAGCAAAATATCCCATTGAATATTTCCGCAAGCTTACCATTGGTCGAAAATGACGTAGAGTAAAGCGGTATATACAGGTCACTTAGTACATTTGTACTACAGTCTACAGAGTAGGTAATCATTACATTGCTGTGAATCAATGATTCATAAGTAAGTAATCGTCATTTGAATACTTGTAAGTGACGTAGGAATTTGCCTTGCATGCAAAATTCCCCATATGTCCCTAGTAGATTTAAATGTACATATATAAAATAGAAAATATACACATATGTACTTACTTTTCTTTGTTTAAAAGCTCGTGACTTAAAACCTCCTGGGAACCTAATATATTTGATTGTATCTACACATGTTTATAGACAACTGTAAATATGGCTATTTACGTGTTCAAAACTGGTGCCATGTTTTGATACTGGTCTTCGAGCTATACCAACCGAGACCAAAAGAAAGCATTCGCACTGGCTCCCTCATCCATCTAGTTACAGCCTGCACCCTGCAATGCTCTACATGGACCACACTATCACGTACCTTTAGCCTTAATGGGGCAAACAGATCATTTTGAATTTTGCCACTCTAACCAGCAAGACCCAACAGCCACGCGCGTGACTGTGAGCAAGATGGAAAAAGGAATTAAAAGAGTGATAGATAGATTTTTAGCAACTTCTAGCACATTCTTTCGATCACCACAGGCTGCGCGGAAAGAGAAGCAGCTGGTACATTCAGTAATTTTTCTTGCTCCCAAACTACCTTGGAAAATAATACAAATCGCGCTCACCGTTGATCCACTGAACACCACGCATAAATATCGGTACTACCCGTGATTTAGTCAAAATGACATTTGAGACTTAGAAAAGTTGCTATATAAACAAGTTTCAACATTTAAATTTTCCTAAACGCATTAATTTTTATAGGTTTTTCAGGATTTCCATAAATATGCGTAGACTCGTACATGACATAAACGGGCACATTGTTGTCTAAATACGTACAAAGCTAACTAACTAAAGATCTTGAGCAAGGTATGACGGGGGCTACGACTTTGAATAATAATATACGTATTAAGTACTTTGCTTTTGTTGAAGATTTAATAGACAACTTCAGAAACTTAATCGTCAGTTTAGTCTACATTCAAGTAAGGACTTAAATGTAGAATACACAGGGTACATAAAAGTAAAGGCTCGCAGCCGGTTCATTTGTAGGTACAACTTTGCCAATAGGAAATAAAATGGACACTCAATTTAATTTTAAGATTTTTCATTCTCATATATATTTTTGCAGCCAGCTGAACTCATAACAGTTGAAAAAATTATATTGTTAATTTACTTTTCAATCTAATATAAAAAGATAGTGCCATAATACGTAGGCAATTCCAATCTCCCTGTAAAAAAATTAAATCCCACTGCCACCTAGTTTTAAAACTAATCGTATCTTACATTACAATTATGCTATAGAACATGACTCAATTACGATGAAATTAAATAACTACATAACAATACACAATGTTAACTTGCTTCATCAATATTTTCCGTGACACTAAAATAGGAAGTATACGCAAACAGATACTCGTAGTAACCACAATACTAATATCACGTTGTATTTAATGGCGCGAAGGGTTATGTATTATATAAGTTAATAAAGACCCTTAGATACAATACCTTAAGTATTGTGTTACATTAATTGGTTATTTAAATATAAGTTTAATTCGAGTAATCACGAAAATTATAAAAAATATAAGTATAAACACCGTTCCCAAATTACTCTGTGGACTCTACTATTATTCAATATAACCTAGAATACAAAATAGAGTACCTGACCTACGATTGTTTTAAAATTACTTAATGAAAACTAGGTATTCTAAAATTGAACCAAACATAAACCCTGAAGATTCAGTTGTTACTTAATTATAATTACTGACGTTTAATATTTTAATTTATAATCCTAAAAGAATTCGTCGATCGCAATTCAGCATGTAAAAATTATATTAATGAATAAATGATTTTGTTTTTTTGACCTAGTAATGTTTTAATTTATTATAGTGGTTATAAGACTCTGAGACAGCATAGCTTAAACAACCGAGAATTCACTAAGATGAAGATTGAAACAATATTTTGAAGTTACAAGCCATTAGCCATCTCATCCCTAACACAACTAAAGTGCACTTTTAGGAAGTTATGTTATAAAACTTCAGTTAATACTTACATGGGCATTATGATAGGTAAGTGTGACGTAATCCGATAGATTTAATATTGCGGTTATTGATGATTTAGATACTAAGTACTCTTTATTTGCTTAACCGAGCCAATTTCATTTTATCTGCGTATTGATAACAAAAACACCAACGTATGTTACAAATAATACGGTGTTTACCTAATTGATGGTATTTTTCTGGTAACAAAGAATGTTTAAACAGTATAAGGCTCCGAAATACGAGTTTTCCACGTTCGGTAGAGATACAAACAGACGCGTTGTACTTAATTAATTTGATAAGGGATTGTGATACCGTTTATTGTACAAAATGTACGTACATACCTAAATAACGACAGCACTTGTTTTGCTATTTTTTTGTTTAACTTTCTTTACAATGTACCTATATTAAGCCTATGTAAGTAATTTTTACACATGAGACTAGATTTTGAAGTTACTTTTTTAAATAAAATCTTGTAATCGTTCTGAAGCTTTTTGAATAGAGAAAATAGAGGGTTTCACCCATGTACTCGTATAGCATATCTTATGGCCGTCCTTCTTAAATCTGTGATTTGAGATTGATGATTTTTTCGGGAATAACAATAGGAATGATGATCATGCGCACCGTAGGAACATGCAATGCAAACACGGATTCAATTTTGTCGAATACTACATATGTCTACTATAAGACTATGTAGGTAATTCTTAGTACAATCATTAATTGAAGTATATTTGTGTGTTACATACAAAAATCCTACTGCAGTATTTTAATGTGTAGGAATGGTATACGTTGTAACAAAATATATCTTCTTCTTCTTCTTATCGTGTGTGTTAGTGACTAACACTAGTGTCAGAGTTTTTGAACCGCCTTAAAGGCTACAAAATATATGAAACGATTAAATTAACTATTATATAAAAAGATTCAGTACTTGCATGGTATTGAACCACTTTTACTTTTTATTATACCTCAATTTTTTATTTTGTAACAAACAGAATGGTAATTGATGACTACCGAGGCGTAATGGTTAACGGGCCTGTCCGCTGCCCAGGACGTCCCAAGGTTCGATCCCCGGTTAGGTCAAGATAGAAAATAATCTTTTTTTCTGGCCTGAGTTTTGGATGTTTATCTATATATGTATTTGTTATAAAATACCTATAGTATCATTGAGTTAGTATCCCATAACACAAGTCTCGAACTAACTTGGGGCTAACTCAATCTGTGTTATTTGTCCCTATATATTAATTTATTTTTTTGTATAATTTATTTAAGTTCACAGATCTTCAAATTAACGATACCTACTTACTCATGCGTGCCTAAATCTAAATAAGCATAAAATCTGTATTGCTTCCGAGAAATGTTACGAATCAAAGGAATGAACACTTTGGCGAGGTGCCAGGGTGAACAAACGGCTCAAAAATATGACTTTGACTAATCATATTATGGCAAATTCGCCAATCTCAAGGCTTTTAAAATCAACACTTGAAAAAACAAATTAAATAATTACACGCTTTTAAGTATTAATTTCCTTTTATTACTAGAGCCTTGACAATTTGTTTAATTATTTGTCGACCATGGGGTAAAAGGTAGTTTTTATTTATTTATCATTAACTTTATGTACTTCAAAACGATTAGTAACAAACATGTCGTGCAACGTTCCTACTTCCTAAGCAAAGGTACTTAATGTCAATTATTTACTTTATTTGCACAAAAAAGGAGAGAAGTAATGCTGGGTAGGTCAATGAAAAAGTGATTATTATAAAATAAATTAAATATGTAACAATGTTGCAATAAGCACCATCCTTCACGTTCTTGCCCACCTCCTTTCTATGATTTCATTATCGTCACATTCCTAAACTAATTTTTTTAATTCCAGACATTACTTGCTCATTATTTTTGAATCATTCCATTTTCACCTCTGATACGAGTAACATTTCTCAGCACTTGTGATTTCTTGTAACAGTTATATTGTATAATAAATATATTTATTCTCTGCTTCTATTAATCTCTTGCTCTACGACCTTTATAAATTTCATGTGGGAACACCCCTTCACTAGCTGGGACAGGTGGAGTTCCCACAAAAATATATATACCCAAACACGTATATATTAATTGCTATATACGAGTACTTATATACATATATACCTCTAAGCACACACTAAGTCGTTAGATATTTAAATTGTAGACCACAATAATTTTATTTTATACTCTACGTACGTACTTACGTGTGCGTTTTTAACATTGCAGTATAGCAAATAGTTTAGTGACATTGGATACATACCTTAATTATTTTTAATAAAACTATCATATGTAACAATGTTATCATATTTAACTTAAAATTATGTACTCAGGTGCTCAATTAAGAACCTACTTAGTTAATAATTGTAAATGAGTAAATTAGGTGCTTATTTTTTCATGCAACACATTTACCTAGTTGAAAATATAGTATTTATTAATTGAAGAAAGAAACTAAATTTTTTGGGCATGTTTGAATAATGAAAAAAAAAACAAACTGACTATACAAACGTTCTACTTGAATTCGAAAACGCCTCGCACAGTGAAAAAAAGGAAAATATCAAGCCGAACAATTAATTAACACAAATCAAAACATACAGACATTCGTTACGCCAAGTATCAAGTTAACGAAAGCGGTCACATCAACAGTGCAATAATGTTGTTGTGTACACAACACAACATAGCTGTTACCTGTTGTTTGGAGCCCGCTGTCAACGCTCACATTTCAGGTGCCAGCTGTTCACTCACTACACCAACTCTGCAGATAATGTTATAATCGGTAACGTGCAGTTGTCTAAATGGTAGACATTGTATTGAAACGCAGGGTGCCTGGGCGCGACCGGCGCGCGCCGCCCGCCCTTCCCGTACTCCGCTCAGCAGCGTTCGGGAGCCATATTTTCCGAGCTAATATTAATTTCCCGAAGTTGGTACGAGCGGGCGTTCCGAGGCTCGAGCGATAAGTAAAGCCCACTGAATCGCTGCGGCGACCGGCAAGAGCTGTGGCGGCCGCGCATGCTCAATACACTCCAAAACAAACAATAACCAGTACAGTATCTAAGGTAAATTATCAAGTATCTGCGGTGTTTATTATTGACAAAACCTCCTTCCCACTGTATACAAGACTTAATCGTAATCTTACAATCCCTAAATAATGTCTAAAACCTACCAGCGGTGTAGTTATCTCTGTAAATAGAGCTTTAGATTCCCATAAAGCAAATTTTGGTCTCTATGGTTACATGTACTGTACCTACCCTACTCTCACCTCTCACTGTATATAGGTGACCTGACCTCATGCAAGTGTAGTGCATCTAGTACGCATGTAATAAACATTTCCTGGGATTCGAATAAATCAATACAGCCATTTTATTTATAGTCATCCTGCTGACCTATATGATGTACCCTGAGGATGTTCCGAAAAAATAAGCGCAACTTGTGTTTTCACTCACCTGAAAAAGAAACATCTACATGTTTACAAAATATGTAACGTATAATTACGAGTATATTCATGATACTGAAGAATTCCCATGGAAATATAGTAACTTAATACCTAATACCTAACGAAATACGAAAATTAATTCGACCTTTCTTATTAAATGTGATAAGTCATTCGCGCGTTTGTATGGTAAAGTTATTTTCATCTTCTTGAAGGAAACGTAATTAACATTATAAACTAGACTTGATGTATACTAGAAACATATGGGTTATGAAATGAAAGTTTCTTGCATAATGTGGTACCTACAAGCATTTATTCTGTGCTACAAGTTGGATAGTACAAAAGTAATATGTAGAGTCTCACGAAGTAACATATAATTCCATGCTCACACATTTTGTCATCACTGACAATTAATACGGTAATTAGGATAAATTTTCGTATTTGATTATTACTTATTGATCAAAATTCATAATATCTACAAATAGCTAGCAACTTCAAGCATTTTCGTAACCACATTGACTAAAAGATAAATATTTTCGTGTCATCGGGTACATGTGGATAATAGATCTATACTTAAGTACTTAGTTTAATATTTATTTTACCAATAAGAAAATAATATAATTCTAAAATACTTATTTTCACTTGCTTTCATGTCTTTAGGAAAATAGAGCAAAAAAGTATCGTCTTTTATCCGGCAAGATTTCGCTTCGCTGTCTTTTTTATTCTTTTTAACCCTAGCACAAAGAAGGTAATTTTTTCAAAGAATATGTCCAGTTGCTCCTCCTTAGCTTATATATAGGTACATATAGGTATATCCTCATTAGATGGGCTAGCTTCTTCTGCTTATCGTGTGTTAGTGACTAACACTAGTGTCACAGTTTTTAAACCGCCTTAAAGGCCTCTGACATGGTTTTAGGTAACGACCAATGTCAAAGACAGTGACCGGGACCGACGGCTTAACGTGCCCTCCGAAGCACGGATCATCTTACTTACCGGACAATCAGGTCAGGACATCAGACTACAATGTCCTAACCAAACTAAGACAAGAACACAAAGTTGTTGTCCCCGCCGGGAATCGAACCCGCGACCTCCGGGTATGAGCCGAACGCTCTAACCACTATACCACGGAGGCAGCACCGCGATGGGCTAGCTAACTATCACAGATACTCGTACATACTTTGATTCACGTTTTCGCTCTTAGTTACTCACCAATGTTGCTATGCATGATCTTTGAGTTTTACGTAAGTAATAGTATATAATAAGTAGGGAGGTAATGTTTACTTTCAAACTGTAGACATTTTTTACAATAAAGGAGCACAATGCACATATGTAATTTCTTTAACACTAACTATGTTAATGTGCTAACATTTGTAACGTAACATTAAGTAGTAAAGTTATTAATAAAATTAATTCTTTTATACAACTGCAAGCAAAATAGCGATATTCAATGCCTTAATTAGTCTTTATACAAAGAGTCGCTACACATAGGTGTAAATCGATTCTTTCTTCCTGTACTTATTCCAAAACTAGCCGAAGCCCGCGACTTCGTTCGCGTGGACTTTATGTCCCTGGAAAATGCTCATCAGGCTGAACAACTTTTACTAAGGCGGCATTTTTATATCTCTTATAGTTTTGCTGGACCATTATGGTTCTGCATCAGGCGTTTCATTTTCCAAAATCATTTATACCCTATATGTTGCCCAGGCTTAATAGCTATATAACAAAAAAAGTTTCATTCGAATCCGTCCAGTATGTCCGGAGATTAGCGTGTACAAACAGACAAACAGACAAACAGACAAACAGACAAACAGACAGACATTTTTTTTTTAAATTCTTACTCTATTACTACGTCTCCATCGCCCCCAATATTTTTTTTGGAAATATATTTAATGTACAGACACACTTTTTTTACTGTTTTATTATATGTATAGATAATGAGTAGCATTAGCGAAAACATTAAAATAACAGCGTAGTTGTTAGCTCCAACAGAGATTTATGAGTTCGGCCACAGCTCATTTGTTATTATTTATTTGATAAGTGAACGGTAGCTCGTATTGTATTGTGCATGGAGCACGCGCGACAATGTCGGCGACTCTGTGGCTTTACAATTATTATTTTTTCTCTGTAGTGGCTTTGTTTGAATTCCGAATCGACGGCGATCATCATGGCCACGGCTGCCATTGGTTTTACATACTAATCACGGTTTATCTTATGAGACAAACAGAGCCTATCATTATTTCAGGGATTATTTGGAGTTTTTACAGTCGGACAGATAGCTCTTAGTCGAAGAAGTGTTAAAAAGGAATCGCAAATACCTATATATATATGGTCTAACAAAATATAGGTACTGAAAGTCCGTGACAACTGATCAACTTTCCCCAAGGAACATATGTCGATGAAGAAAAATTTTTGGCCTCCCATACAAGTTGACCAATCAGCTGATCCGAGTTTCCTTGGGAAAGTCATTCAGTATCACAGACTGAATTGACCCTTAAAATAGTTTCAGTATTATAAGGGTCAATTCAGTTTGTTAGATTATTGTTTTTTTAGACCATATATAGGTACATACATTATCATATATTTATCCCGGTGTAGTCAGAGCTTAGTGTCATAAGATTCAAATGCTACATTTAGTGTGATGGTGGACGTCTAGGCGAGAAGATGGAAAATGAATTATACTTACCTAATTTTATTATTTATATATTTTATATATTTAACAACCTAAGTACCTACTTATTTCTTTCTATGTTATTTATTATATCAGTCACACATTAGCAACCTGGCTAAAAAGTACCTTTATGAACTATACAAGTTTACAAACATGTTTTGTTTTTTGTGTGTGTAAGTGGCCAACACTAACTTGCGAAAGCGCTAGCAATGCGTACTTCTACCGGGTCAACGAGCTAATCAGGAAGGACATTCGGAAGTACATATAAGTACTAAGTATTAACAATAGTTTCTATAGTATATATATTTAAGTAGGTCTAAAATAGTTTGTCAATGAAAGTCTAAGGTAATTAAAGGTAATATAGGTCACTTGACCGTGAAAGCTACACGTTACAGGTATAGTGTAGATAAATACCTACATAATTAGAATATTTCCGGTTTCCGGTCACGTACTTACCTCGTAACTCCTTCCGAAATACTACAATCACATTTTTAATTACGTACGAATACGATAAAGGTAAATATAGTAGTAGTTCATCTGTAGTTAAATAGATACGACTAGATAAGTATCCCTGCCGTACCTAATCAAATAAATAACGTTTTGACGTAACGTAAAGACATTACCAGGTATAACCACCATAGAGTTTTTTGGCGGGAAGTCAAGGGGTCCAGTTAAGGTTTGCTTTAAATTGTTTTGCAAATTGATTCTAGTGGACTTTATAATATGAAATTGGTGTAGTTTGGTGTTATAAATGCTCATTCTCATGGACAATATGTGAAATGTTTAAAGGGGACAGTCATAGTGCGGTTGTAGTGATATTAATTTGCGGACTGCGGTGGGCGTCTTTGGGCGCCGTCCGCCACTCAATCGGCTATGAAAACCAGTGGACTCGTATAGATTTGTCGCCAGACGCTCCCTTAAAGCAATCAAAGGACCTATACCAACCTTTGATTGTATATATATATTTTTTTGTTTTACATCGATTGTTCTCACGTTTTATTAACTTGAGCCTGAAATTTAAAAAAAAAATAACCACCATAACTAGAGATGGGCATCTACCCGGGTATTTACCCACGCTTGGGTATTTACCCGATATGCACCGGGTATATACCCGTATCTACCCGTTTGGGTGGGTAGATTGGAATATTTATTTAAAAATTTGTGTGAGTCCACTACTTATGTGTAGAAATGTACAAAAAGGTTATATAATGTATAAAACAATGAATATCTCTAAAAGAAAAAATATCAAAGATTAAAATCACTGATGCTTTCCATATAAAATATACAGATGCCATCCTATTTGTTATCTGATTACTTATTTTAACATATAATTAGGTCTACTTACGTTTTCCAGCAAAAAATGTAAACATTGACCTGTCAATTTGTATGTTTCCATACAACGGGTAGATACAGGTAAATACCCGGCATACTATTTTGTGGGAAATGTTATGACAAGTTGATGGGGGATCGAAGAACTCGTCTAAACGAATATCTTTTGTTCCGAGACCAAACCCGAAATCAGTAGTTTTGGCTCTTAAATTAGCAGTCAAAGATACCTAATCTCTATACATGTATGAGGGTGCTCGTATATTGACATCGCATTTGATGTCTGATTGCACATTTTAACATCTAGTTAGGTCTACAAATATTTGCCAGCAAAACATATAAAGTTAGACCTGTCAATTTGTATGTTCCCATACAACGGGTAGATACGGGTAAATACCCGGCATACTATTTCGTGGGAAATGTTATGACAAGTTGATGGGGGATCGAAGAACTCGTCTAAACGAATATCTTTTGTTCCGAGACCAACCCCGAAATCAGTAGTTTTGGCTCTTAAATTAGCAGTCAAAGATACCTAATCTCTATACATGTATGAGGGTGCTCGTATATTGACATCGCATTTGATCTCTGATTGCTCATTTTAACATCTTATTAGGTCTACTTACGTTTGCCAGCAAAAAGTGTAATCTCAGACCTGTTAATTTGTATGTTTCCATACAACGGGTAGATACAGGTAAATACCCGGCATACTATTTTGTGGGAAATGTTATGACAAGTTGATGGAGAATCGAAGAACTCGTCAAAACGAATATCTTTTGTTCCGAGACCAACCCCGAAATCAGTAGTTTTGGCTCTTAAATTAGCAGTCAAAGATACCTAATCTCTATACATGTATGAGGGTGCTCGTATATTGACATCGCATTTGATGTCTGATTGCTCATTTTAACATCTTATTAGGTCTACTTACGTTTGCCAGCAAAAAGTGTAATCTTAGACCTGTTAATTTGTATGTTTCCATACAACGGGTAGATACGGGTAAATACCCGGCATACTATTTTGTGGGAAATGTTATAACAAGTTGATGGGGGATCGAAGAACTCGTCTAAACGAATAACTTTTGTTCCGAGACCAACCCCGAAATCAGTAGTTTTGGCTCTTAAATTAGCAGTCAAAGATACCTAATCTCTATACATGTATGAGGGTGCTCGTATATTGACATCGCATTTGATGTCTGATTGCACATTTTAAGATCTAGTTAGGTCTACAAATATTTGCCAGCAAAAAATATAAAGTTAGACCTGTCAATTTGTATGTTCCCATACAACGGGTAGATACGGGTAAATACCCGGCATACTATTTCCTGGGAAATGTTATGACAAGTTGATGGGGGATCAAAGAACTCGTCTAAACGAATAACTTTTGTTCCGAGACCAACCCCGAAATCAGTAGTTTTGGCTCTTAAATTAGCAGTCAAAGATACCTAATCTCTATACATGTATGAGGGTGCTCGTATATTGACATCGCATTTGATCTCTGATTGCTCATTTTAACTTCTTATTAGGTCTACTTACGTTTGCAAGCAAAAAGTGTAATCTTAGACCTGTTAATTTGTATGTTTCCATACAACGGGTAGATACGGGTAAATACCCGGCATACTATTTTGTGGGAAATGTTATGACAAGTTGATGGGGGATCGAAGAACTCGTCTAAACGAATATCTTTTGTTCCGAGACCAAACCCGAAATCAGTAGTTTTGGCTCTTAAATTAGCAGTCAAAGATACCTAATCTCTATACATGTATGAGGGTGCTCGTATATTGACATCGCATTTGATGTCTGATTGCACATTTTAACATCTAATTAGGTCTACAAATATTTGCCAGCAAAAAATATAAAGTTAGACCTGTCAATTTGTATGTTCCCATACAACGGGTAGATACGGGTAAATACCCGGCATACTATTTCGTGAAAAATGTTATGACAAGTTGATGGGGGATCGAAGAACTCGTCTAAACGAATAACTTTTGTTCCGAGACCAACCCCGAAATCAGTAGTTTTGGCTCTTAAATTAGCAGTCAAAGATACCTAATCTCTATACATGTATGAGGGTGCTCGTATATTGACATCGCATTTAATCTCTGATTGCTCATTTTAACATCTTATTAGGTCTACTTACGTTTGCCAGCAAAAAGTGTAATCTTAGACCTGTTAATTTGTATGTTTCCATACAACGGGTAGATACGGGTAAATACCCGGCATACTATTTTGTGGGAAATGTTATGACAAGTTGATGGGGGATCGAAGAACTCGTCTAAACGAATATCTTTTGTTCCGAGACCAACCCCGAAATCAGTAGTTTTGGCTCTTAAATTAGCAGTCAAAGATACCTAATCTCTATACATGTATGAGGGTGCTCGTATATTGACATCGCATTTGATATCTGATTGCTTATTTTAACTTCTTATTAGGTCTACAAATATTTGCCAGCAAAAAATATAAAGTTAGACCTGTCAATTTGTATGTTCCCATACAACGGGTAGATACGGGTAAATACCCGGCATACTATTTCGTGGGAAATGTTATGACAAGTTGATGGGGGATCGAAGAACTCGTCTAAACGAATATCTTTTGTTCCGAGACCAAACCCGAAATCAGTAGTTTTGGCTCTTGTATGAGCAATCAAAAATACATACTCTCTATATATGTATGAGGGTGCTCGTATATTGGCATCGCATTTGATGTCTGATTGATCATTTTACTATATAATTAGGTCTACAAACATTTGCCAGCAAAAAATATGAACTTAGACCTGTCAATTTATATGTTCCCATACAACGGGTAGATACGGGTAAAAACCCGGCATACTATTTTGCGGGAAATGTTATAATAAGTTGATGGATGATCAAAGAACTCGTTGATACGAATATCTTTTGTTCCGCGACCAACCCCGAAATCAGTAGTTTTGGCTCTTGTATGAGCAATCAAAAATACATACTCTCTATATATGTATGAGGGTGTTCATATATTGACATCGCATTTGATGTCTGATTGCTCATTGAAACACTTATAAGTATGTCTTTGCCCACCTCCCAGCAAAAAAATGATAATAAATCAAAGAGGCTACTTTCAAAGTATGATTAGTATGGTGGTTTCATATACTTTAATGTCATAGTTGACGTCTACCTGCATTTTAAGCATATTACAGCGCTTGCACTCACTTTCGGATACGAATTGCGAATTAATTACTCATAAAATTCAATCTACCCACCAAATGGGTAGATACGGGTATTTACCGGGTATTTAACCAATCTTCCGGGTATATTCCCAAATGGGTAGATTGGGTATATACCCACCGCCCATCTCTAACCATAACCGACTTATATCGTAAGTACTATTATTTTGTTTCTTAACCTTTGGCAGCGTGGACACCCTTCCAAGTTAAGACCACGCCTAGAGTTACTTTACTACTACTTAACCTGTAAAAGCGCGGTCACCCATAATATCTCTTAGTGAACGCCCGAGATTTATTTAACCGCAAAGCGTGATCAATTAAGAATCCATCCAAGTTGTGACGCATGCCTGGGGTTGCAAGTTTGGGATACGCAATATTATTTAAATAACCGGCCAAGTGCGTGTCAGACTCGCACACGAAGGGTTCCGTACTATTAATTATCTATAAAAAACGTGTATGGGAGCCTCCTTTCAATATTAATTTCATACTGTTTTTTTGTATTTGTTGTTATAGCTGCAACAGAAATACTTCATTTGTAAAAATTTTAGGTGTCTAGCTATCACGGTTCATGAGATACAGTTTGGTGACAGACAGACGGACAGACGTACAGCGGAGTCTTAGTGATAGAATCCCGTTTTTACCCTTTTTTACCCTCATAATGTACGATCGTCAGAGTTAGCCTCAGCAAAAATTACTTTGGTTGAAACTCGTGAAAACGTCACTTCACTACTGAAGTAGGTATTTATCGATAGACAATGTAAAATAATATTTGGTCTGAAATAAACTAAGTATTACAGCGCTATATTAAGGAAACTTACTTAATGAAGTTTCCCGTGACCAGAAGGCCGGCCTATATCTAGGTTAAAATTAGCATTGCCATACAACGTGGCAATGCAACCAGCCTTCTGGGCACGTTACTTACCGCAGTTATGCAATACTTTTATATACTTACTGTTTCATTTTTTATTTTTAACTATCACATAATATGTAATTATTAGCCTTTCGCTGCGGTGTCCTTCGACTCGGTAGCTTTCGTCTCAAGTCAATAAGTTTTCGCTCCAGTGTACCAAGCTGAAATATTTTCGCCACAACGTGCGTCGCATCAGCATCATTCGACACAAAGTATGAGACCCATTTGTTTGTCGACTTTTGCTCCTCCTCGCTTAGCCCCATCACCCCATGCATGTTTTCTCCACTTAAGAAAATATTTGAGCAGTTTAGCATCTTCAGTCATTTTGCCTTTGCCTGCTTTCTAGTCAATGTCACTGTCAAAGTCAAAGTGTCACCTAAAAAAATTCAAAATGGTTGATTGATTCCTTTGTTATGTTGTGCAATTGTGGCGTAGAATATTATTTGATATTCTAAATAGAAGTAGAATTTTCTGATTTAGAAAAAGATAAAGCAATATTTTCACTGAGGTTAATTTCAGAAAATAACCATGTCGTCTTTTCACGAAAGACAAAAGAATCTTTTCAACCTCCTAAAAGACGCCGAAGATCAACACAGTTTTTCTAAAACAAATAAAGTTACAGATGCCCCTGATTATGGCGTGATTGATAGAAGGACGTACAAGAGGTTGAAACATGAAATGAAACAATTTAGAGGCAAAGAAAGTATATTCAAAAAGCAAGATGCGAATATAAGAGAATGCTTACGAGCGAAGTCGATCCCAGATCACGTAAGAAACCCCAATAAATATGTATACTATTCATTAGCAGACGTGACTCCTGATCAGATGTCTGATGCAACAAATACTGCAACTGCTTTGGCCTTGATCCGGCAACTGGAAGATCAAGAAGCTGCTAAAACTAAAATGGAGCATGACCATGTTGATGATGACACTATTTTCAAAAAGCCAACCTTTCATATTTCCTCAGCTGTTAAGAAATCTCCTGTCCAAGATGAGAAGACTGTATTTAAAAATAATAAAATTATTATGCCAGAATATGTAGTTGGAGTTTCTAAAAAGAAGGAGAAAAAAGTTGTCAGGACATGTAAAGATGGTGCAGACACCGAAGGAAAGAAAGCTCAACTAAAGCTAAATCACCTCTATGATGATGATGATGAAGAAACTTAGTTTATTTTAGACATGTACATTTTTATAAATAAAAACATAAAATGTAGTTAATGTTTTATCATGGTCCTAAAACATCCACCCTAACTTTAATTACCTAACAGGTCCTCTATTTACTCATAAAATTAGATGAGTAGAATAAAATTAAATAACATACAGAAGCAAAATGAAAAAAAAAAACAGTTATGTTCAAATCCTTTAATAGAGCTAATCCATTAACATTGTGATATAATAGCAGATTCAGTTTTGATTTCTAAGTTTTCCGTCTGCTGGTTGTCTGGTTTGGTTTCCGCACTGAAAGCGCTGAGGTCCCGCATCATGGAGTAGGCATCTTCTCCATCTGCATAGTACTTAGGCTCAATCTCCAGGATTTTGAACCCAAGGGAATTGGTGTAGAGGTTAAGGGCAGCTCTGTTACTTTTCCTGACATGAAGAGAAACATATTTAGCCTGAAATACAAAACCATTGCATAAGTCAAAGATTTTTAACTAAAAATACTATCATCTCAAACGCCTGTCTAAATTACAATTTCATTGTAACTAGAATATTGTCATTTAAAACACTTCTAGTTCTAATTTATTTCAAATAAAATTTAAAGAGAAGCAGTTGGATTCGTCACTTTTCATCAGAAATGAAACTGATCAGATAAGCATCTTGTCATCTTTCATGACAGACTCGCAACTGTCAGATACGCAATTCGACAGATACGCTTATTGAGATGAGAATTAACCTTTTCACTGCAAGACTTTATATCAGTTGTCGTGCCCCCAGCGCGAGACATGGTAAATCTAACATACCTATCTACAACCAAAAACGGATATGGATACGTAAGTTATGTGCCATATGAGCATTTTTTGTTTGTCACAAATATGTGACCTTCGCGGAATGGGCCCGACAATGTTTGTCACATATATGCGACACTCGCGGTTAAAGGGTTAAGTAATGACCAAAAAATCTAATCAATGGAATAGTAAATTACTTCATTTTACAAGTTTCATAAATGCATAATGACTACTTTTAAATTCTATTTATTTACTTTACTGTCGAGTCTAGATGTACTTCTGTCAAGTTGCATTTTTGACGAGTTTCAAATCTGACAAGTTGCATTTCTGATGAAAAGCGATGAATCCAAGCAGTCTATAGTCCATAAGTTTAGTTACTCCATATAAAAATTAACACCACAGCAGTAAATTGATATAGGTTTATAAAGCAGAAAAAAATTAATTTATTCATACTATACACAGCCCTCAGAAGAGCTTTATGTGGCTTTGTTTTTCTTCAGAGATAAAATAATTATTGTAAAAAATTTAATTGTATACCTGGAAGCACTCCACCATAGCGAGTGAAGCTTGGTTCATAAGTTTTTGTGCAAGCCCAAGTCGGCGATGTGAGCGCTTTACTGCTAATGATGTAATGTGACCATGGCGGTTGTCTTCCCCATCTTCCTCCATTTTAGCTAGCACATAACCTGCAACATGGTATATTAAATATATTTTTGTTCCGCTTGGCGTCGAAACTCTTGCTTTGTGGGGTCCAAGTACAAAAAAAATTATAAAAAAAATAACCCCTCGGCTTGTAGACGCAGCTGGTGACAAGAGAGCTGGCTCATATCTCGCGCAGAGGATTGAAGTAGCTATTCAGTGCGGGAATGCAGCCAGTGTTCTTGGCACCATGCCACATGATCAACATTTAGATTTTTAGTTTAGTTTTTTAATTTAGATATTAATTTAGTTAAATATTTATTTAAATATAAATCTTTTTATTTATTACTTACAGGAGTTTTGTATAGCACAACTAAGCTCTATGTGACTGCATGCAAACACTACAGTAAAAAGTTACATAGGCATAGAAGATTCCTGTAAAGTGCATGTGAATTTAATTAAGAGCAAAAGCTATATTTTAGATATATAACTTACCAACAATATGGCCTTTCTCGTCTTCAGCCACATAGCTGAGTTGGGGCCAAGACAGCCCATGGTAGAAGTAGTACTTCATCTGATAGTTCTCTGGCAAGCAAAGCAAGTTGCAATGCTGCATGTTCATCAAGTCACTTGGCCGTGCACACCTTATATTCATTTTGACCTGTAAGATACAATTACTTAATTCATAAAGTACCACAAAAGATAATAGCATAAAGTTGATAAAGTTATACTTACTGAAGTTTTGGTGTTCTAATTTGTTATCTTATTCCCTCCTTACTTTCTTAGTCCTGTTTGGTTGTCTTGTTTCTGACGCCGGGGGCGTATCTGACATTCCACCCAGGAGCTCCCGAACAAAACGGAATTTAGATAAGCAACACTTCCAAAATATGTACCACCCTAGAACAAAGAAACAACGTGATTTGACCATTGCACTGTTGAAAGGAACACAAATAGAATTTAAAATTACTGTTAGTTATAAGCGCATTGGACTACTTACAAAACAACACAAAGACAACAACTAAAAATACACTACATAATCCAGTAAAAAAAGCTAATATTGTTTCCTTCATGTCTCACTACGCAAATGTTAATATTACTCATATAAACACGAAATTAATGCATTCACTTTACCAGAACATATAACTATTATCCCTAAAACTATCAGTCAATCGATATAAGTCTCAATAATAAATTATGACTAAATACATGTTTACAACGCGTGCAAGTTACAGCGCCATTTTGATTACATTCTTTCTTTTTTTATCATTAGTGATCAGCGATAACCTGCAGTAGGTAGTACATATTACGGAAATTAGTTATTAATGATAAACATTTCTGTTAGAAGCGTTTTACGTACATTCAATTTAGTTTATTACAAAATATCCTGTGATCAAATATCCCAAAATAATTTTTTAACCTCACTTTTTTGACACAATTTTGACATTTGGTTGGTTGGATTTTCATTCTACTTCAAATTAAAAAAAATACACAAAATAAAACCAATCAAATCATCTGTGTTGTTTATGGCACTCTTAATAGATTAGGAGGTCACGACAAATTTGGTAACGATAAGGGATATGGCTGACTCTGGTTTTATAGAATAAAGAGCACCTCTCTGATGCATATGTTGGTCTGCCTGCGTGGAGTGGTTGCGTTATGCCGCGATTACACTACACGATTCGTCGGGGACGATTTCACGCAGGCTTCCTAAATCGGGAAAGCCGCGATTACACTACACGATTCGTCGGGGACGATTTCACGCAGGCTTCCTAAATCGGGAAGTGTAATCGCTGACAGGGAGACAGTGTCCCGATATCGGGTGATCGGGGCTTCCCGACCGCCCTGTCTCCCTATTTAGGGCGTAAATCGGGTGATGTAATCGCTGTCCCGAGACAGGGCGTTCAGAAGTGCCATTTTTGAAACGCGGAGTCTCCTAAACGAATGATCTTTCCATACAAAAAACAGTTCGTGTAGTGACTCCGCGTTTCAAAAATGGCACTTCTGATATGAAATTATAAGATATATTTCTTAAAACGTTAACAGGGATACCAATTTTTAGGGTTCCGTAGTAAACAAGGAACCCTTATAGTTTCGCCATAGGTATCTGTCTGTCTGTCCGTCCGCGGTTTTACTTAGCGGCCATAAGTGCTAGAGAGCTGTAATTCGGTATAGATGGATATGTATATTTATCATGGCAAAAAACTCGTAAAGTAAAAGCTGGATTTTTTTTTTATAGTCCCTTATAACTGCTAAACGGTTATATACGGATACGTCAAAATATTCACAGCACAGCAGTGGTATATATAACGAAGTTTAAAGGAAAGCCGCGATTACACTTCACGATTCGTCGGGGACGATATCACGCAGGCGCCCTAAATCGGGAAGTGTAATCGCTGTTAAGTAGGCAGTGTCCCGATATCGGGTGATCGGGGCTTCCCGACCGCCCTGTTTCCCTATTTAGGGAGTAAATCAGGTGATGTAATAGCTGTCCACGATTCAGGGCGTTCAGAAGTGCCATTTTTGAAACGCGGAGCCTTCTAAACAAATGATATTTCGATACAAAAAACAGTTCGTGTAGTGACTCCGCGTTTCAAAAATGGCACTTCTGATATGAACTTAAAATAAATACATATATATTTCTTAAAACGATACTCTTTGCTCCGGCATTTTCTTTTTTTTTCACATTTACACGCGCAGTTGCGTCAAGAGCGACACGCACTTTACCAATATTTGATTTTTGGCAAGCACAGGTGCCACTCTTTCAACATCAAGTTCGGCTGATGACAACTGAGTTAGGGAGGCGATCTAGTGCAGTGTAATCACAACGCCCTGTCTGTCGCCCCTGCTCATCGGCCCGACGGATCATGAAGTGTAATCGCCGCTAGCCGCGATTACACTTCACGATTCGTCGGGGACGATTTCACGCAGGCGCCCTAAATCGGGAAGTGTAATCGCTGTTAGGTAGGCAGTGTCCCGATACCGGGTGATCGGGGCTTCCCGACCGCCCTGTTTCCCTATTTAGGGAGTAAATCGGGTGATGTAATCGCTGTCCACGAGTCAGGGCGTTCAGAAGTGCCATTTTTGAAACGCGGAGCCTCCTAAACGAATGATATTTCCATACAAAAACAGTTCGTGTAGTGACTCCGCGTTTCAAAAATGGCACTTCTGATATGAACTTAAAATAAATACATATATATTTCTTAAAACGATACCCTTTACTCCGGCATTTTCTTTTTTTTTCACATTTACACCCGCAGTTGCGTCAAAAGCGACACGCACTTGACCAATATTTGAATTTGGGAAGCACAGGTGCCACTCTTTCAACATCAAGTTCGGCTGACAACTGAGTTAGGGAGGCGATCTAGTGCAGTGTAATCACAACGCCCTGTCTGTCGCCCCTGCTCATCGGCCCGACGGATCGTGAAGTGTAATCGCCGCTGAAGTGTAATCGCTGACAGGGAGACAGTGTCCTGATATCGGGTGATCGGGGCTTCCCGACCGCCCTGTTTCCCTATTTAGGGCGTAAATCAGGTGATGTAATCGCTGTCCTGACAGGGCGTTCAGAAGTGCCATTTTTGAAACGCGGAGTCTCCTAAACGAATGATCTTTCCATACAAAAAACAGTTCGTGTAGTGACTCCGCGTTTCAAAAATGGCACTTTTGATATGAACTTATATATTTCTTAAAACGAGATACTCTACTCCAGCATTTTCTTTTTTCCTTTTTTTTACATTTACAGAAGTCTAAAGGAAAACTATTAAGGTTTACAAATTAAAAAGTTACAGTGGTGCTATTTTTCAAACACGGAGTCACTAAACGAACGATTTTTTGTATGGAAAAACAATTCGTTTAGGTGACTCCGCGTTCAAAAATAGCACTTCAGGTGACATACTTATAAAATGTACTCGGAAAAGGAAATTTCATACAAATTCAATAGAAAATTAGTTTTTAGACATTTTCATATTTACATGCACACATTGCATTAACACGCACTTGGCCAATTATTTGATATTTGGAAAGCACAGGTGCCATCCTTTCGACATTAAGTTCGGCTGACAACTGAGTTAGGGAGGCGATCTAGTGCAGTGTAATCACAACGCCCTGTCTGTCGCCCCTGCTCATCGGCCCGACGGATCGTGAAGTGTAATCGCCGCTTTACTTAGATATGGCGCCTGAAAAGTTAGTTACCTGGACAAAAAAAGAAAATTATAAGGTAAATGGCTGATTCTGGTTTCACAGGATGAAGAGCACCTCTCTGATGCTAAATATGTTGGTCTGCCTGCGTGAAGTGGTTGCATTACATATTGTTGCATTAGATATGTCGCTTGAAAAGTTGGTTATCGTGAACAAAAGAAAAAAATAATGACGTAAATAGCTGACTCTAGTGTCACAGAACAAAGAGTACCACTCTGATACAAAATTTGTCGGTCTGCCTGCGTGAAATGGTTGTGTTGTGAAACTTAGATATGATGCCTAAAAATTTGTTTATCCTGATGAAAAAATAATGATAAGGTAAATGGCTGACTCTAGTTTCACAGGGTGAAGAGTACTTCTCCGATGCTAAATATGTCAGTCTGACTGTGTGAAGTGGTTGCGTTACTAAGATACAGTAGCGTGCGTTCTAACACATGAATTTGTCTACCCTGTGTCACCTTAATATTGATGCCGTAGTTCACAAATGTACTAACTACAAAATTTTCGATTTTTACTTTTTTAGTACCAGATAAATTAACTCTTTCTACCAAAAACTTAGTGTTACAGTTGTACTTTTTAAGATTCCGGCGTTAACAATAATAAGTATTATTGTTAACGCCGGAATTTTAGTTTTATAAATTCAATCTTCAAGTATTGACTGATTTCAACAAAATTTCAAAGTCTGGCGTATCATACGCATTTATAACATTTACATACGTGTTAAAGTTATGCAAGTGCATAATTTGTTACCGATTATTTGAAGGTGCCTTCACCGATTTGGAAAATTCTTTTATCAAAATTTGTTGTGTAGTTTGGGGGTGAAGTGTTTTTTAGTTTTGGAAAAATATTTGCCTGTTAACATAATGAGGTTTAGAGCACAAATGGGCTAAAGTTTATTTTACTATTTTTGAAATTAGACAACTATAATACCACAATTTTTGGATATAATGCAGTCAAAGGACTAGACTCTTGAATAGATGTGAAATTATGTAATTATTTTTGTGCCGTTCTGGACTAAACTTTAGAAAACTTTCTAAATTAAATGCTCTTCTGAAAAGTTGACAAAACTGTTGTTAGTACAATTGTGAACTGCGGCATGTATATATAATATCGGATACTAACGATAGATGTATTTTGCTCGATATGCAGCCCTTCAGAGTCAGTCATTTACCTTAAAATTTTACTTTTGATCACGATAACATACTTTTCAGGCGCCATACCCATATCTAAGTAACACTAGCACTTTACGTAGGCAGACCGACAAAACAAGCAAGACTACACCCACAAATTTTGTATCAGAGAGGTACTCTTTGTTCTGTGATACTAGAGTCAGCTATTTACGTTATTATTTTTTCTTTTGTTCACGATAACCAACTTTTCAAGCAAAATATCTAAGTAACGCAACCACTTCACGCAGGCAGACCTATTTAGTATCAGAGAGGTTCTCTTCATCCTGTGAAACCATAATCAGCCATTTACCTTATAATTTTCTTTTTTTGTCAAGGCAACTAACTTTTCAGGCACCCTATCTAAGTAACGCAATCACTTCACGCAGGCAGATTGACATATATTTAGCATCAGAGAGGTGCTCTTCATTATGTGAAACCAAAATCAGCCATTTACCTTATCATTTATTGGTCACGATAACCAACTTTTCAGGCGCCATATCTAAGTAACGCAACCACCCGACGCAGGCAGACCAACATATTTAGCATCAGAGAGATGCTCTTAATCCTGTGAAACCAGAGTCAGCCATATCCCTTATCATTTTTTTTTGGTCACGATAACCAACTTTTCAGGCGCCATATCTAAGTGACGCAACCACTCCACGCAGGCAGACCAACATATTTAGCATCAGAGAGGTGCTCTTTATTCTATAAAACCAGAATCAGCCATATCCCTTATCGTTACCAAATTTGTCGTGACCTCCCGTTCTATAACTAGCAGCGGCCCCGTCGCGGCAAATACCGGTGCCGTCGCGATACTCACGGCACTCACACGCACGGCAAATGGATCTGACAATAACTAGGTATCTACCACGAGACGTATTTTTGAAATCACTTGTCACATTAAAAAGGGTTTGCGCGAGCGTTTCCAAACGGGCGCATTTTTTAATCGGTAGTTTGCGAAGGATTTGCACGAGTGGTCTTGATTGACCACTCGTAATTTTGACATTTGTAGCGAATATTATTAGGTCATCGAAACCAATCATGGGAAATCCGTTCCATTTTACGTTGCATTTTTAGTAAAGTTCGAATTTTTAGAAAAGCATAGACAAATTATCGATGTTTTCTTCGACAGTTTGCCAGCGGCTAGACGCCCTAGGCCATCGCCGGGCCGGTGCCGCCGCCGTGCCGGGTAGTGGAAAAACGCCCGTTACCCACGGCAAAATAACACTTGCTATTATTTTGGCAGACGGTACTTTTTTGACAGTTTAAGTTGACATATGGCATGGATTTGACAGACAAGTTGGGTACTTGTGTTTGTTTGTTTGTTGTTTTAAATTAATGTTTTGAGTTAAAAATATGTTGACTATGTTGAGAGCTGAGTTGGGTTGGGATTGCGAGTCTTCACAATAAAATAGACCACATTGATTGAATTTGAATAGACCATTTTACCAAAGAATAAATTTATACTTGATAGAAAATGGAAGACGTACAAGATGACAGTTCTTCAAACTGGATCCCGTAAGTTCTCCGAATGGTTTCATGATAACGAACAATGTTAACATGAGTTGTTTGAAAAAAATATTTATTGGAAAATTTGTAATTTTCAGTCGTCGCAGAAATCCTACATTTAATAAAGATGAAATTAAAGTACTTGTTGACCTTATCAATGAGTATAAAATGATAGTTCTAAATAAATCCAATACTACCTCCGCCAGTCGTGCTAAAGAAGCAGGCTGGGCAAAAATAACTCAAAGGTTTAACAGTCATGGCTTCAAGCACACCAGAAGTATTGAAGCTTTGAAATTAAAATGGAAAAACCTACTCAAAGATGTTAGGAAGCTGTCAAAGAATATATTAGATATGGATGAGAGTCGTGGTGACTTTGATGAATTGACGACTCAAATAGCAAGTCTTATGTATGATGAAGACATTAACATCAGTTTGGTTGTTTTGCCTGCCGAATTTGAAGATGTTTTAAAGGGTATTTGTTATATTGTTTAATTTCTTAAACTTTATATAAGTAATTCATTTTTATATCAATGATGATGGTTATAATAAGTTCATATTATATTAAAACTACCCACTATTAAGTAATTTTTCAAGTTAATTAGCTTTATGCAGTTCTCCCATATATTTTTTGTGGTACTGATCTAAAGGTTTGTTTAGCAAAACCTTTGAGAAAATAACTTTGAGAAAATAAAATAGCTGTGACCTATTTTATTTTAGATTTAAAACAGCAAGCTACAGAGAACTGGAATGAAAATGGTGGTAATGAATCAGACAACTCTAGTGGTAAGTGTTTAAATGACCAACTGAATTTGAGCTTACTTTGTTCCAATAGACTTGACAAGATATTTTTATAGGAGTTTTAGACATTCAAGATTCAGTGTGTAGTATTTTTTCACCAAATCTTAGTCATCTGTACTTGGATGGGTGACCAAGAGGTTTAAAAAATTATTAAGTTTGTCTGTGATTCGGAAGTCACATACACAGTTTTGTCAAATATATGTCATCATTATATGGAAGTCATCAAGCTTTGTCAGATACCTAGAGGCAGCTTTAAAATTCTGGCACCAGAGTTGGAAACATAATAACATTTCTTATTTCATTTTTCAACTTGATAGTGTTCATACTATTTGTACATTATGGTGTTTGAAAACAAAAATGCTTTCTAACAATACATCAAATATTTTAAATATAACTATTTATAATCCATGTCATTACAGCCCAACCATGGGACCTAAATTGCTAGAACAATCCTTGTCATAGCTTCTCTCTTGAATTAACTTATAATTGTATTTTTGATGTTTCAGGGGATGACAGGACTGTAAGGTAAGTCAGTCTTTAGCTACATATAATACACATCATATATTGAATTAAGTCAAAGTTACATACATTTTAGTGCCATGTTAGCCTGCTTTTTATAGTCTTTTTCCTCCACAGGAATAGATCTATGAACTTCTCACCACAAGAGTGCAAACTTTTGATGAAGTGTATACGGGCCGAAAGGAAATTTGTTTTCTGTAAAGATAACACAGCGAAAGCTCTTAACATTAAAAATAGCGCATGGTCCAGGGTAAGTGTCAGTAGTAATTGGCATGTAAATGGCATTGGTATTTATACTGAAATCTTTTTTGTTGAATGATGTCTGTATCACAAATATTAATTGTGTTTGAATGTTGTTTTACTCCAAAAAGTTTATAAAACAAATCTTATGAACATTTTGATATTGATCTAATTGCAAGAGATCCAGCCTTTGCTCCCAAGTATTTATTACGAGGTAAAAAATGTACTCAAGATGAATAATTATTGTTATAAAATGGATAATAATTATATATTTCAGATAACACATGAATTTAACATCAAAAGTCCTCAAAAAAGAAGCAAAAAAGTTTTACAAACAAAATTTCTCAACATGAAGCGCATTGCTAACAGAGCAAATCTCAAAAAGTATTTTAAATCAAAAGGCACAACACATGAAAAATTATTGGAGGAAAATTGTAGCCACATTCAAGTAAGTTCAAATAAAATGATTTATTAAAGTCAAAGAAACTTTATCAGACATAAAGTATTAAGTGCTTTGTATGATTTTTTTTATTGATTACAAAATTTACCAATATGCGGTACAAAAGACCAGACTAAAGATGTTAAAAAATATTTATATAATACATTTGAAAAGGAATTTTTCTTTAATTGAGTAGATTAGTGTTTTTAGTATCATTTTGAAATAAAATAAACTTTACTGTCGTATCTCTTAAGTTCTAGTACAACACATATATTTTTACAAAGTGACTTATCTAAATATGTTAATTAGTCGTCACATCATATCGAAGCTGCCCTCACTTGGCAGCCCACCATCAATCTAGGAATAAACAAGTATCTTGAGGGCAGGTAGCTGTCATCACTGTATGGCAGTCGTCAAGCTATTTCAGATGCCTATAAGGCAGCCTGAAAAATCTGACACCAGTGTCGGCCACTTACATACATGAAAAACAAAAACAAACAAACCGTAGCTTCTGTTATATTTGCATCTAGATTGTGTATTTATATTTTTTTTTTCAGGGAATCAAATCAGAGCCAGAATTCGAAATAGAGGAGCCAATGAACGATAATGATGATGTGAATGATAGTGATGATCATTTAAAAAGTGAAGCTTCCCATGATTTTGTTGGAGCCCACAAAGAAGACCCGGATCCATTGTGTACTGTGCTCAGCAGCGATTCTGGTTTAGGTACATATTTACATACAGACTAATCTATATTTAATTCTACAAATAAAAAACTCAATTTTTGTGACCGTAAACGCCACCGAAAGGTTACAAAATAACTTAAGGGCGCCCAACCCGCCTTACTTTTCATACAAACGCTCGTACGTGATTATGGCGTTGTAACAGAACTTCCTCAGAAACTTTTGAACTAACATGAATCTTGTGCGCTATGTCTAAATTTCCATCGAAATTAAAAATAAAAATTTGGAAAAACAAATTCAGTATAAGCCTCCAAAAATCTGCTTTTTTGTACCAATTTTACCTGAACTTCGGTCGATCAGATAGTACTCATGAATTTTAAAAGTAAAGAAAATATTTGCATATAAACCTTTCAAATGTAATGAAGATTCTAAATGAAAAACATTTATTTTACACACTCGTAAGGCTTTCAGAAAAACACGTATCACCTGGAACAAGTTTTATGAAATTTCCGCACCCTATAAAAAGTTAATATTCGTTAAATGAATAGTTAATAATAATACTCGTTTCGTACAATAGAATGCAAAATGAGCGCTCAGGTGCTATCTCTCTCTTTTCACATTGCTTTTTTTTCTATCATTGCGCTGGATGAAACAACAAGCATTTCCAATCATGCTCTTTGACGATAGACGGACGAGGAAGGGCCCTCTTAATAATTTTACTTGGATAACATATGTATTCTGGTTATTTTGGTTTATCAACCAAAGTACTAAATTGTTTTTGATTACATTATTATCGGACCAAACTGAAAGTAAAAAAAATTTTTTTAAATCGTAATATAAAGGACAGATCTGAGTCTTCTGAGGCAGTTGACAAACGATTTAGCAGCAATGTCCTCAGCCTGAAAAGTGGTAGCTCAAAATGCAAATTGTGGTATGCTCAAAAGGCATGCAGTTCAACTCGAAATTGGTTTGAAAGTGTTAAGGTCTCAAAGACAACTAGCGGGAAGCGTTCGGGTACCGCATGGTATCATGGGCAATCCTGTTCTTATTTCTGATTCGAACTAGCTTAATATGCATAATCGATTTATTTGACTCTGCGCGCTAGATGGCGCTATTATGTAAATTTCTACCTACCTGCAGTTAAATTATTGTGGTTGTTTGTGGTACATGTTTCAGGTTCATCTGTAAATATAGACTCCTTCAACCCATTTGAGAATAAAGAAGTCTCAAAGTTAAAAATAGAGCTTTTAAAACACAAGATAGAAAATGCTAAGGTGAGCATTAATAAACTTCTAAGTTAATATTGTATTTCTATGTGGTATAAGGGAATAACAGATTTTATTGATTTGATGTTGATTATATTTTTTACAGTTGAAAAAGAAAAGGATAGAAAACGCAATACAATCGGAAGCTAACGCTCACGAGTCGAGTGCTTTAGAGAGGGCAATGCGGCTGCGCACGGCGAGGTTGGAAGCACTCGCAGCGGAGAAGAGATTTCCGCCTACCCATTCCGCGTTGGTGTATACGGCAGAGGAAGTTGCTGCTCAATCCTACCTCAGACAACATCAGACTTGAAGTTATTCACTTGTTTGAACTAAGAAGTAAAGGCATGTGCATAATGTCTCATTTAGAGTGGACCATAGATAAGCATTAGGAGAGTAGATGTAAGTGTTTAATACATGGTCAACTTTGTGATTACTTGTGATCACAAAGTTGACCATTCTAAGCTTGTGACAGGTACAAAATATGTAAATGAAATTATAATATTAAACAAAGTTATTTTTAGTATATCTTATGGTTACATTGTTTTGATAAGTAAGTGTGTACAAATCTGTCCCATTCGTTTGAAGAAAAGTAGTATGTTTTGGATACTTGGTTATATATTATGTGAGGGGGTGCATCAACGGATTTCGTCAATTTAAAAATGAAATAATACACGTGTAAGATACGAAAATTTGTATATTTTAATTGATTGCGCTTTTACAAGATGATTAAATTACAATTCAATATTAAAATTATTATTTTTAATATGCATTTGTACAATTCATCTATACCTAACTAATCTACAACATCTATGAATATATTATATTACACAACACTATTGTACATGCTTTTTACATTGATATCATATCCTACATCTATCTATTTATTTAAAGTACAAAATAGATACGTACATACATACAATAGTAAGTAATGACAAGCCACAATTACATAAATGATGAGCTTTACATATAATATTGGTATAATTGAGCACACATTGCTATTTGTCGAGTCAGTCGTCTTTAGGAATTGTTGCATAATTCAATAACAATAAAATACACAGTTAATTCCACGGGCAATGTCTAGGAATGCACTGGTATCACTATTTTTCGATGGAATTTAAGTCACATATTTTGTACAGCAAGAACAGAAAGTATAAGCGCTATTAAACGATGAAAATATGATTGTCATTTGTTTTGTTTGTGTTATATGACATTGTGTAACGCGAAAACATTTTATACCAGCGTGTAACATTTTGCTGCAACATGTTAAAGAATGTTATATAAGCTTCCACAAGCTCCCACACTGGTTCAACTCGTTTTAGGTACCTATAATATTGAGTAACATTCTGTAACTATCAGTCGAGTATCCTCCTCCCCGCGAACTTCCGCTAACGTCCCGTTGTCGCTCGGATAACGGGAAGATGTTATACGACAAAAAAGTTGTAAATTGTTATATTAAGTTGTGATTAATTGTATAACATTTTGTTACATGGACCTGTAAACATCACTAACAATTTAAAACTTTTGTTGTAATTTAAAACAAGTTACACAACAAATGTTATACAACATTCTCTAAAGTTATAATACCTGCTGTGTGGGGAGCACCTTAATATTTTATCCGGTTAATAGTTATTTTTCAAAATCATATAATTATATTAAAAAATATAAGAATGAAAATAGAATGTTACCAAGCAGCACACGGTAGTCATAACATAAAAAAAATATTTGAAAAATCTTGATATGTACCAAGAAGTACTTTGTACATAGGTACTTATAAAACGAAATTTTAAAGTAATATAACAAATATAAGTAGCTATTCAGATAACCAACATGAGAATGATAAAATATATACATAGTTGCGATGTAAGTACTATAGTTTGGTTCACAATTTATGCTGCTTAATTAAATCCGTTAATCTATATGGCTCAGCCGATAAATCGCTCTAACGATACTTTATAAAGAAGACATTGATTATGTGTATAAGTAGTGCCCTAACTTTGTCGAATGAGGTACAAGTAGTTAGGCATCGTCCACAACACTCATTATGAAGTACAAAACGCATTTAGTTATTCTAAGTACGATATAAAATAGTTACAAGCGATGAAACGCATGTTAGCTAATATCAAATGATCGTGCAATTCATAGGGTTTACGAATTTCAAAATATTTTACATGGAAAAATATAATGTTCGTTCCTCATTCAGACCGTAGCAGTAGGGAATAAGTGAGGGCAATCTGTTAGTTTGTTAGTTAGGTATAGTGCGTTACTTCACACATTACGTCGCCGTGGCAGCGGTATTTGCCTCTGTGTAATGTATAAACGCTCTTACTGCTATAGTAGCTGGCCTAAAAATTTGGCTTCTTAATCTTGTTTATTTTATAATCAGAAACCTATCTTAAAAAAATCTCGTACTCTGCTTTTTTCGATAAAAGTTTGCCACCGCAAGTTTCATATTCGATGTTGTTCGAAGTACTTTTGTTCACCAGAACGCCCGCTATCGTTATCGCTGTTCTCGGATTGTATGAAACCCAAGTTATACTCATATTTCATGTTATTGCACGACCATTTGAAATTAGCCTAATGGTTCCCGTATATCGTTGTAAACAATAATCACGACGAAACCGTCACGTAATACCCACATACACATCTACGATTATAAACGACACTGTTGCAAAATTGTATAAAACTGGACGGACAACTCAACTCACTACAGCAAATGAGCATCCAGCAATTAAAATCTCACTTTACTAGTTTGCAAACCTCGTCTAAATGAAATCTAATGGCAGCCTTCGTTAGTATATTTAGTATCTAATAGAAACTCGGTTAGTCGGCAGTCTACGTTGTATGTCGTATAAAGATATCTTTGGTAATATAGTGCGGAACGCACAACCATGGTTCATGGTATAGGAAGACCCCAGGCGTTACGCCTGCTTCAAAGTCCCTGGTCCAGCAGGTTTAATACATTCTACTTAATCTGAAGTTATAAGTAGTGCGAGTTTTTAACGCAACGCAATCGACTCCGAATATTATTCTCTCGGCCATAATATCTCCTCGATGTCGATCGCGCTCGACTCGCGTACTAACAATACCAATCGCGTCTTTTTATCGCTAATTTGGCTTCTATATCTGTAGAGTCGCCAATGACGGTATTGACGGACTTCCAGAATTGTTATGTGGCGTTAAAGGTGTGAGGGGAGTTGTGGCGTTAGAGGGTGGTACTGTGGTTGCGGGGGTGAGCGGTGAGGCGACGGGCGCGGGGGGCGGGTCGGCGGCGCGCACTAACACCCGCCGTAGCTCTTGTGCTCTTGCGGCTAATGTTCGCGCCGCTTCAGCCATTTCCGCGACTGCGCTCGCGCAAGGGAACTGCTGAGCGGCGGCTTTCGTCTTCGCGACTGTGGCCGCTAGTGCGTCGGATAGCGCGTCTGAACATCTCAGTGCTCGTGCTTTTAAGCCCGCGTGATGGGCGCTCCTGTGGAACGAAAAGTTATGTAATAAAATAGTCTACTTTAGATATGAATGAAGATGATAAGACAGCAATGCCGCTATAAACACCGCTAGCCGCGCACCGTAATGTATACCTTCGTCGCAGTTTCATCAGCATCAGGTCTTTTTAGTCTCCACTGCAAGAGCTCGACCCTCTCTGTACTACTAGAGCCATACTTGGCCAGAGCAGCTAGAAGATTTGGTCTACACTCTCCACGCTGACCTTAGAGAGGCCTTATCGATAAGTATAAGCTTCGTTTAGCTTGTATTTCCTAAGTCGCTTTCTACGACATTCACGGGAAGACTGGGAGTGGTTTTATTCTACTCTGCCGGACAACACACGTCGCAGTTTACGTAGCGAACATTGCCTATAGATTCAGCCTAAGTAAACGACAGCTTCGTCGAATGCAGGAAGCTGACACCCTGGATTAACACATACCGCAGCTCAGACGTCGCAGTTTCTGCCTAAATAAACGATAGCTCGTGGAATGGTATGCAGGAAGCTGACACCCTGGCTACTTTAACCGCGCAGCTAGTAAGGAATATAGTCGTACCTGTGCACAGTATCCCCAACATGCACGATGCGGTGCGCGCTGAGCACGACAAACTTGCCGTGCGCCAGGAACACGTCGGGCGGCTGCCCCATCTCGATGGTGCGCAGGAACGCCTCCACGGCGGTCGCCAGGTGCGCGCCGTAGGTCGCCGTCTGCGCCGCGTAGAACGCCGCCAGCTGCCGGTCGTCCGGCGGCAGCCGCGTCGCTGCGGCCACCGCGCTCACCTGCAATAGATACAGGCTGTAGCATCGGATGGCTTGTCTTGGTGGTCAAAGGTGGCTTATCATAGTGATCAATAAGTAGCATACTTGTGATCAATAATGACCACAGTAGCATAAAATTAGTTTTTTTTGACGTGATAACGTCTTTAAAATCGTTTTAGTCGGGTGACATGTTCAGAAACTTGTGTCACACCAAAACCTCACGAGCGCGATCGCAGGTATAACGAGAGAGAGACGGACCGATCTCCCGTCTCATCTCGAGCGCTGCCAGTCATTCCGTGAAACGACGTTATCACGTAAACATCTCGATCGTAAACCTACTTTACAAACAACCAATTTTTTTGTATAAGTATTGTACAGTAGTCGTCAAGTTATGTCAGATATATGCCTATAGGCACCCTAAAAATCTGACATAGGTGTTGGCCACACGAAAAACAAAAAGTAGTCCAGGTGATAAAGGAGGGTAAAATGTAACTTGTTAAAAAGTAAGCATTATAATATAACAATACAGATATTGCCCAACGCTCGCTAAAGCGTTTCTCGTCATTTACAGCCGCCAGTTCGAGACACACGTATGAGTACCAAGCCATAATATGACTATTATAACGTCGTCTTACCTCTCCGGCGTGATCAGCGTCCCGCACTAGCGCGTCGAACGAAGCTCTCAGCTTGTCGGGCAGCGCGGCGCGGATCTCTGCGTGCCGCCGCCCCACGGCCGAGCGCGACTCCAGCCGCACGTAGTCGTACTCCTCCGTCCACTCATGCTCGGGTACTGTTGCCGACCGTCTGAAATGTTGAGGAAAAACGATGAGCAATGGCATCGACATAAGTATATAAGCGACTGTTATTTACGTGGTATTTTTTGGAAAACGATAAGTCTTGGCAACGCGTAATCTAGATTTTTTGGAGAGCTGCTTTAGCTGCCTAATTATGGCGACAACCATGTAGATAAAACGTGTTAAATTTCTTGCATAGATGAAAAGTTTGTCGCTTGGGATGAAGATGTTGCCGTCTTGAGTCATGGAGGATTCCGGGCCTTATTACATGTGATTCATCATGTTGATGAATCATCAACTACGGCAGACCACTACTAATGTCATTAACTTGAACTGTACAATATCATGGGTCAAGTTTATTAATGAAGACTTGATTACATTGCCGTTAAATATTTTGTTGAAATGAGAAACAGGAAAATGATTACTTCCGACACCAACCTGAATAGTAGTGACGCGTTTCCATTGATAAACGAGGCGGCTCTTCTGACGTCTTCCGTCAGGGACCTCGCACATGCTACGAGCTGGTCCAACGCGTCCAGGGTGCCATCTGTAGGTTCCCGGTCCCTCTCGAGCCGCTCCGGCGCCCAGTCGCCGGCGTCTAGTGCGCTGGTTGCTTCGTGCGTTATCCGCTCGGCATCTTTCAAAGCTTTTACTAGCGGCCTTAGTTTTACTGCGATACCTGGGAAAAGAAGGAATTTATTTCCTTTAGGAAGCTTTTTTATTCTATACACTTGGAATGTAATATAGACAGACGCTGCAAGGATTATATTTCTGTGAATTCTTGATTCTTCTTCTTATTAAAGAGTTCTAACTATTACACATTTGAAATACCTAGCCACAGAGTACTATATGACTTAGCTAATGTCGAAATATTTTTTATCCTTTTAAATTTTTGTAATCTCGAGGATACAGTGCAGGCTTTTGTCGGTTCCGTGATTTTCATGATACCTACCCTGTCTTTTGCCAAAATTTTGAGCTACCTGAATGAATTTATATATCTTGGTCACAAAATCTTTGCGATTCTATCCTTCCATGTTTGCTTACAATATACATTGTCCCGCAATACTCACCTTTATCTTGCGCATCATGCGCGTTGGCAAGCGTAGCGTCGGCGAACACGGCCAGGTCGTGCAGCGCCGCCCGCAGCCGCGCGCCCGCCACGCGCACGTCCAGCACCCGCGGCCGCAGCGCGCCGCGCCGCCGCCAGCCCGGCGTCACGTACGACAGCAATCGGGACACAGCTGCTGATGCTTCCTCCTGGACAAACGGATTATGCTTAGATCAGTTATTGTTTCGCTATATTCAGACGGAGAGCAATAGGACATTAGAAACAAAAAGAGGACTATATATGAAACCGTCTCGATTGAGTTTCAAGGGTTCATCAACACAAAATTTTCCATGCTGGTCTGGGAGAAAAGAAAAAACTTAAAATGTACTAGCTGCTTCTCTTCCCGCGCAGATCGTAAAAGCCGATCGAGAGAATGGGCGAAAATGCGAATCATGTTAACAGGCGATGCGGCTAGCAACCCATCACTGTATTGATTGCTTTTCCATCTTCTCACCCACCATGACGCTAAAAGTGGCTTTTGGGTCTTGCGGCCCTGGGCTCTGCATAGAGCCGCAAGACCAAAAATCTGCCCCATTAGGTATGAAGACGGATAGTATGAATGTATATATGAATGTATCAACACTAAAACAGATACATAACAAGACAGCTAGATTCTAAATCCTTACTTGTAATCTTTCCAACGCTTCCAAGGCAGCATCACACGGCAAGGGCAGGGCTCTTGATCTCGGCACGTCGTATGTACTTGACGCCGACGCCGCCGAATTCACTGAACTACCGGAGTTGGCGGACGCACTTGACGTCGCCGATGCGAGGGAACCCGTCCCACTACACGCGGAGTCCGCGCTGGCAGGGCGCGGGGCCCTGGGAGCGTCGTACCAGTCCGCCACCGGCCGAGGGCTGTCGTAGGTGGCGATGCGCTGGACGGGCATCGGGGCCCGGGGTACGTCGTAGTGTGAGCACTCTTCAATCTGAAATAGATTAATTCAAACAGCATTTAAGTAGGTTATCATCATAATCTTTCTCTGTTTTCAGTACTTTCTTATCAGTTCCAAGCTTCAAGTAATTTTAGCTCTTACTTGGCCCCATCCACCTATCTCATCCTTTTATTAATAATTCGAAAAGAAGTAAAATAATTGTGATAGGTATAGAACTGCGCATGGTAAATCCAATAGACATGCAGTCTAATAGCAAGTAGGTTATCTGATATCTACTACACTCAAAACGGCTCTATCAGTAATAACACCTGCACTCTAGATATCGAATATCAGATCATAAGTATGATACGTACCAATGACATATCTGTATCGTTGGTGTGGAGAATTAAATTCATAGTCACTTATAAATCTCGAATAGAAAATATTCAGAAGTCCGTTTGTGACTGCTGCGCCAGCAGGGTCTGGTGCGTGACCTGCAGTCTGCCACCAGACAACAGTTTGTAAGCCTAAGGACGAAAGGCAAAAATTCCAACGTTACCTTAGTGAAGGCCGGTGACTGCTGCGCTGGCATGGGCTGGTGAGCGACCGGTGCCGGAGCCCGCGCCCTCCGCCTCTGCATGGCCGCGCTGGCATCGAACACGCCCGCCACCACCCGCAGTCTGTTCCCCGGACATATTCCCTGGAAGACACGAAACAACTACATTAATTCTTGCAAAAAATAAGTCTTTTTATGAACAAATGTTGAATTTTTATTTATTTGGAATGACTATACATTGGTACCACCAATTATATATTCTAAATGATCTAAATCTTTGATTGATACAGTTGTGCCGATGATAGTTCAAGTCAAGGAATGACGTACGCAAAGAATCAAAGAACTTCCATAATTAGGAATAGGCAGGTCGTTGACATTGTCGCTCGTAGGTTGTCGCATAATGCTTGCATATACCGGCCCTTGCAAGCCTGGTGAACTGGTGTACTACTGTAAGCAGGTCGCCGCGATGAAAGGCCAGCTCGTCAGGAGACTCCACAATATTGTAGCATGATAGTCGCACGGTACATACCTGTCTGCCTCGCAGCGAGCACAGCCACCAGCCTCGCTGCCGCCCGTGTTCTGCTCGAGCACTGTAAACAGGTCGCTGCTACGGAAGGTCAGCTCGTCAGGAGACTCCGCAATACATAACGCTCGCACGTACCTGTCTGCCGCGCAGCGAGCACAGCCACCAGCCCTCGCTGCCGCCCGTGTTCTGCTCGAGCACGGTGAGCAGGTCGCCGCGACGGAAGGCCAGCTCGTCGGGCGACTCCGCAATATTGTCGTATAATGCTCGCGCCATGCACTGTAACAAAACAACGATACTAGTTTAATCATATGCCACAGTCATATCTTATACCTTTAAACGAGCAATTCTTGTATGTATATATATATATTTATAAATTTCTGTGATCTCGAAAACGGCTCTAACGATTTCGCTGAAAATTTGTATATAGGGGTTTTCGGGGGTAAACAATCGATCTAGATTAGTTTTATGTTTGGGAAAACGCGTGTTTTCGAGTTTTCATGCGTTTTTCTTTCCACGCAGAATATGGTCGCTAATTTCGTCGCGCCGCGACTGCCTTGATTTAGCTCAGTGGTTAAGGATAGCGACCGCTAGAAAGAGTGTTACGGGTTCGAATCCCAGTCGGTGACTTACTTTTGTTTTTTTTTATGTTTAAGTTTATGTATTTTTTTTTATTTTGCATTGTTTTTAGACAAGTTTTAAAAAAATTAGTGATGTAACCGAGCAAAGCTCGGTCGCCCAGGTACTTTATATTTATTAAGCTAATCTCTCTATCTCATTTCATTATTGTTTATTATTATTAAGGGAAACATTTGCAATTCTTACATAACTTTCAATAATATAAAGAAAATAACGAGGTAAATTTTGACAGGACCGGGTGTGTATTTTATCTAAAAGGACTTTTTCAAACGTAAAATTTACCTAATTGTTACTAATAAGCATTATCAGTGTCGGTCGATACTGTCGATAGGCAAATATTATGACCACTGATTAAGATGAGCAGTTTTAGAGGAATTTTACCCGCATACACATAACATATAAAACATACAATTCAATGGTTATTCCGAAACACAACTTATATTCTTCAGAAAGATTAACTCTACATCCCTGGTATTTTGTAGGCCACAACTTCAGCCTTCAGTTGGTATAGGTGCCTACTTTTCACGGAATAAACTTACAATTAATAAAGACGTGAATCTTGACTTTTATAAGAACACTACCTACACTACAGTACCTATTTAATGCGGTTGTAAGTAAGGTGAGAGCGATTACCATATGGGCATTATTGAACGATTGATATAGTAACCGTATTATTATGTGCATTCGACACCGTAGCACCCACATTAGGCGCATGTGTGCCGCAGCTGCAACGTCCTAAATCGGCCGATAATGAGGGATTGCATTGTGCAACTGCGACTAGGGTTGCCATTTCAAGACTTAGATACAGCTGGATTTCTTAGGGCACACCATGCCAACTGTTCGGTGAAAACCGCGTCTACTCATCAGTTATATGTGACTAAACTAGACCAAAATCTTTTTAATCATTATCAAAAAAGGGGGAAGTTATCAATTCGTCGGGATCTTCTATATTTTTTATGTACTTATGATCACCGATTACTCGAAGACGACTGTACCAAATTGATATTTTTTTATAATCTTTTTTTTATTTCTTTGAAGGGCATACTTGTCAGGTGATCCCATAGACCTAGAAACTTTTGGTGGTCCCATAATTTTTTTAGCAAAATCGGTTGTGCCGTTACATATGTCGAAATAAGTTTTTAATTTTTTTTTTATTGTTAGTGCTGAATTTTTGGCCGGTAAGGATGTGACGTTGAGGAAGACTTCATTATAATCTTTCCGAATATACATATATTTTCTGTAATAGATATTTGAGTTTGAGAGAAAATTCAAGATGTAGGGCCGGCCCAGGTATCTCGTTGGCTGACTGTACGTAGCACATTGTTACTCTATACCCCTGCTTAGATCGGCGACCCTAACTGCAGTCGTAGGTACTGCAGATTGCAATCGATGTGGGACTTGTGGGCGACCCGTTTGTTGAGGCAGGCCATGCCCGCTTCCGACGCAATCGGATATTATGACGTTTATGTAATCAATGCAGCTGTTATAAACGTGCAAAAATGGGTGCTAATAGCAACTGAGACCTCAGACTTATGTTATTAGTAATCTGTGCCTCAGATGTGGAGGATGTGGACAGTAACATTATCTACCTAAGACTAGTAATATTTTGATACATCAAAGCTTGATAAGTCATAGCTTTTTCTAAATACTAAATTTTAAACTTTTTTTTTTATTCAGACAGAAGTAAGCTCACCCAATTTTGTTTACTTTTCCTTCCATTTTTCAAACTGTGACATGGGCATACTTTCTCCCTAGTCACTTGTATAACAACACTACACTGCACCCTCTCCATTTGCCAGTTTTGCCAGTTCCGCACAACAGAGCAATAAACCACAACACACAACCGCAGTTCCAAACAACTTAACACGATACACGATCGCTTCTGTACTAAGTCAACAGCGAACTGTTCATTTCATTCATCCCGATAAATGTTTACCACGAATATTATTTTAGTTTATTAAAGTTCAATTACGTAGCGATGAGTAACCGCGACGTCATCAAACAAGTATACTCGTACCTTTTGTACAGAAGAAATATTTTATTTGAAATAACATAAGCTTTAATTAAAAGCTAATGACAATATAATGTTGGGTAGGTATCTAGCTTAGATAAAGTACATACTAAGTTATTTTCTTGTGATAAAATTCGTTCCTAATATCAAGTTTAAAAGCACTTTAACGGAGGAATTTGTATTTTCAGCTAAAATCCAAATTTGCCAAGGGTATATTTAGCAAGTTTAGCAGAAGACGTTCGTGTTCCAAACACCAAATTGTAGAGTTTCCAAACTGGTAAATTTTTCATGAAAGTTTTAATTAACTAATAACTAGGGCAAAGTGCTATTTACTTTCTTTGACAAAGAATCCCAAGGTCTGAGTCAGACTTTACGCAGTTCTTCAATTGGGAGATAACAGAGATGGCCTCTTCTTAGGGTTTCGTACCCAAAGGGTAAAAACGGGACCCTATTACGAAGACTCCGCTGTCCATCGCGTCGGTAGGTCCGTCTGTCTGTCCGTCTATCTGTCATCTCATGAGCCGTGTATTGCCGATGCCGATGTAGGTATTTCTGTTGCCGCTATAACAACAAACACCAAAAACTAAAAACAGGATAAAATAAATATATAACCCCTACAATTAAGAAACGATAGTTTGCCGTATTTTGTAACGGAAACAGGTACTCTTGAAATATTTACAGAATATTTCGTAGTAAATTCACTCTAAAAATAAAATTAAATATCTAAATTAAAATAAAATAAACATGTCTCCATCTGCTACCACAAAAAATGATATTTTTTTAAATAATGGTACGGAACCCTTCGTGCGCAAGTGTGACTCACACGTGGCCAAACTACTCTCCATGCTCAAGCGCACCTTTAGTTCATTAGCTAGGCCCAGGAGAAAGATTAGCCTCGTGAGATGACAAAGATGCAGCAGAGCCGGATCTGAGTCATAGTTCGCAGAAACGCGGCTTTGTGGATGCGCCCGCGCTGGCGTCTCGTCTCGAGGGCACGTAACCACGGTGAGGTCATTGCCTGACCTTTTGATTCATAGATTTTGATGCACAAATAAATGAGTAACGTTCAATACGTAAATAAATCATGTATCAAGTAACTTAAAACTACTATTTCCTTTTATATTTTATATATATGCATGTATAAAATACTTAAATAGTGGTTATGATGGTTATACCCTATACACCTGGAGAGATAAACAACATAATGTAACACAACGTGCGAGGGACACGCCTGTAATTTCGACATTCATCATCCATACAAATTGTCCGGGGCGGCTGCACATTTTAGTATGGAAATGCGATTTTTTTTGTTCTTTTTCTATTATTTTTTAGTTCCATTATAGGTACTATAGTGATTTAATATAGCCCGTCGTTCGATTTATTACGTGTATGTCCCTTTTACATTGTATAACTATTTTTTGTAATAATTTAAGTGAATGTGTCTTTTTGATTGCATGCTTTCATAAACACTATTAATTAAAACATGAAATCAATAAGTCATCGATCACATCGACGAAATTTTTAAATGACTGCATATTTATATTGGTAGAAACTCCAAAAACCTCATGCTCAAATAAAAAAAAAAACAATTTACCTAAAACGAAAATTATCAAACTACCTATATATAATTTCTGATCTGCCTCTTCCAAAAATTCCAGCTTTGGTATTTGATATCCTTGCTACAAGTTTTTTTTACCTTGTCATCGCTTTACAATTTACAGGCGGCGGTAATGTATATTTTATTTTTCCTTTTCATCTTTTCTTTGTAATTTATGATGAGTCTTTTTAAGTTTAACAAAAGAAACCTTCTTAGGTTATAAAAAGGAATACTTTAGAAAAAAATATTTATTTATGTGACCTGTGCGGTAAGTGAGGTTATTTGGGTAAATACCTGTTATTAATTACCTTCTGAAACAGCTTCTAAGAAATCCTAAAAATTTACTAGATGGATTTCTAAGACTTAAAATTAATCCAACCATTTTTCAAATATCTAAAATAATCCTTTTATTAATATAATGTATAATAATATACCTCTAATATAGAGAAGGTGTGTAAGTAGAGTCATAGATGTTATGTTATGAGGAAAACAAGAAATGGCACTTGATGATGGCGTTGAATATATTAAAAATACGTTAATCACCAACACAAATAGAACCTACACGATTATGACTACCCAATTTTTAAAATTGGATCAGTGTATTTGAGTTTATCCATTATAAAAAAAACACACAATGAAATCTTTTCTCCTTATAAAATTAAGCTGGATGAACCAAATATACCTACTAAAAATAATTTTAATAAAAACTCGAATGATAAGCTGAGCTCTATCCTCAGTAGGTAGATATTACATCTTACATTAAATAGGAAGTCCGTCTGTCAGATAAGTTTTCACTCTTTTTTGAACCTGGAAAACTGTATTGTAGTTGCTGATATAGTAGTACAAAATCAATGGGTCTCAAGCGTAGGGCCTGAATGGCGAGGCGGCGACCTCCGAAGGTCGCAGTACCGTACTACGAAGGGTTAACACGCATGCGCCCTGCTCCGGTTACGAGCGTCCCAGAATCCTGTTACATTTAATTTTATACCAGCGTTTCGTTTCCGCTCCTCAAAGCCTTTATTATGAAGATGTGAGTGTCCGATGACCGGTGATAAGGGAATCCCGTCCGGTCGTAATCAAAGTATAGCACGGTATAATTGATACCTATCATATGATGGACCATTCATATTACTGAACTATATATGGTCTACCGTCTAATACGTGGTGCCACATTCGGGAGAAATTATAGATCGATCTTAAGACCACTGCAATTTTGAAATAATAATAATTTGCAAAATTCAACGTTTCTTTCATCGCGGCGGATTGAATATTTTATTTAATGAAAAATTCATTAATAAGGGCATTAAATCCATCATCCATCTACGTTGCCGGTCAATCATATTTATAGAAATTACTCATAGTTAATTAAAAAAACAAATGTAAACAAAGTTTTAAAACGTTACCAAAAGCTGACTATGAAGTCGTTTGTTAGAAAGGAACCAACGTTCCTTCCTAAGAACTAGGACATGTCCTACCAAACATCTGCCAAGTCAGGCTATCACGCAGCAAAGATAAACGGCCTAGGAAGCAAATGGGCTCGTTTAAAATAGTAACGTGACCACTGGGTCACAAATACAGAGCGTATAAATGTGACACTTTAGCTTTTAAGATGTCGCATCATAATCCGTATAAAAAATTCTAAGATTTTTCTGCGACAAAGTCGTAAGTGCTGATTCCAACCTCGTAGCTCGAATTAAAATTTATTTACATTTCGTGATTTATGATTGCTTTTTTGCTACGCAAATAAACTTTACGCACATAAAAAAACTTTAAGTAAGAGAATTTCTCAAGCTTGATCTTACACGATTTTATATTTTAATGATTGTACATATATTTTGTTTTGGAATTATCCGTCTGTTACTTTTCTACTTTGTATATGGATGCAGTTTATAAAGTGACAATAAAATTGGTGCGTCTGGCGCCTCGCGTACCGCACGTCTAGACAAAACGATTTTTATTCCACTTTGAATGCTTCAATAATTACTTACGTTCTTTAGATTCCATGACAGTAATTAATGTCATGAAGACACAATAATATCTCGAAGATCTTTATGCAAAATGTAATGCTCTAATAATAACCATACTGGATCCTAATAGGATAACTTAAACACTTGTATGGGAAACCGTAGAAGCAAAAACGAAAGCAGTAGTCCCTTAGCACTTAAAACTAGACCAGTCCAACTGTAACTCGGTAAGGAGTTTTCAAGTGGCAAAAACATCAGTACCACCGCTTCAAACCGCCGCCGTTTGCATTTCAAAACGAGCAAGAAGTAGAGTAGATTACAATCAGTGTCGTAGAGGACATTTTGAAAAGCCGCAAAACCAGGGCTGCCTTAAATCTGTATTCGCACTCTCTAAAACAGTCCCTTTCGGAGCGAAATAGGGAGGATGTGCGGTGTTGGGTGTAGTGACACCGTATTTCAAGTTTAAATAGGTTTCATTTAAATTGAAATGTACGGCTTTCCGTTCGGCGCGTGTTTTTAGTTTGTTTTATTGCAGCCCTATTTCAAAGCACACGTGTTTCTCTGCTAACGCGACCACATCAGCCACTTGGAATCCGTCCGCGATTATTGCACAGATAATAACCACACTTGTATGCAAAATGGCAATTCAGCCTTTTTTGCTGGTAAACAGACTTGTAAAGTGGTCTCGCTCGCCATTTAGATGTAGCGGAAAAGTAATCGTCAAGCTGTTATTTAAATGTCGAAATGAAATCATCTCACGTTTTATTTTGCATTTTTTATCAATAAAATACTTACCGTAAGTGCAAAGTGGTACCATTATGTATTTGATATGACGGGACCTCTCATTTGTAACATTTAAAAGTTTCATTAAAGTCGCCATTTTATTACAGCCATCAAGCTCGAAGTAGATCTACATATACCTACCCACTCACACCTACATAAAATGCTCTTTGATCTAAATTGCTTTAAGGTGTAACTTAGTTAGGTACTTTTAGCTGTAGCCACATTAGATGTATGTAGTATAATAATAGTAGATCTGTAGATACTACTAGGACGTATCTACAGATCCGTCGCGAGCATCAAGAGTAAGAACACTATCCGTCTTATTATAAAAACAGGATTAACTTTGTTACTAGGTTTAAACCATTATCCACCCGATTCAAGTTGACATTGACAGATGAGTTAGTTTCACTTTACTAGATGTCAACTTGATTAGGGCGGATAATGGTTTAAACCTAGTTACAAAGTTAGTCTGCGTTTTATAATAAGACGGTATAGGTATTAGGTACCTACTTGCACAAACAGAGTAATAATTACAGCAAGTAATCGGTACCTACATGTGGTACATGCAGTACCTTGACTATATAATAATCTAATTATTATGGAAGAGACAGTAGATACCAAGTAACCAACATGAATTATCTAATCCAACACAACACAAAATGACAAGTTCGACGCAGTCACCTTAACTTCACCCATTAACCTCTATCTTCCACACAAGATCATCGATATTTCGTTACCGTCGCGCCGAGTGTATCCCAAATTCAATATTCGGGACTACAGCGCAGCCAACGACCCATCCCGATACGATAGCAGATAGATAAGTCACCCTTCGCGCCCAAATCCACAATATGGTAATATTTATTCCCAGTAGTTAAGTGAAACGATAGGCCTTCTATTTATAAGATAGAAACGCGTAAAGTACAAGTCAAATTTCGTAATGGGCGTATTATTTATTTGACACGTAAAAATTGACATTGAAAGTACCTACATTTCCGTTTAATTTGATGATTAGTAATGTGTACGTGACTTACAGACAAACTAGGTACCTATACTTAGGTACAATTGTGTATTTACTTATTCTTAATTTATTTTTGTGACTGAGTAATTCGATTTGTTTTGTCATTTTATTTAATTGCCTAACCGCAACATTGTCTCCACGCTTACGCTAAGTATACCTAAGTCAATAGGTTAGTAGGTACCTATTTATGCTAGTGCCCACAACTTCGTTCGCGTGAAATTAAAAAATGACGACAAGTTTTTTCCTGGCAACAGATTTCAATGAAGCAAAGCCTATCTATATGTTGCTCTGAGCTGAGCTTAATGACGGCCTTAATCTATTGTTGAAACCGCGTTAATATCCGTCCAGTAATTTCAAAGATTAGCAGAACATACAGACAGACAATTTTTTCCTCTTCTTTGTTTTCAGTTCCTTTTTTTATGGCCCACACTAATTTTTTCATAAATTTATTAAATATACATTTTTACAGTTTTATTATAAACGTATGTTGATATTGTTACTCATTTTGATTTAAAAAAATAATCCTATTTCAAGAACTGAATACGGTTACCACGTCGCTAACACCTATTTGTAGCATTTATTTATGTTGTAAAGTAATTGGGATAACATATAAAAATCAATGTTGAAATTTTAAAATGAGAGTAACTTTTAAACTTATCGGATATTCAATACTTGACAATAATTAAGGTACTTATCATAATTCGTTTCTCTTTTTGTGTTTGTAATTGTTGAGTGTGCTAACAAATAAATAATAAGTAACCAAACCAGATTTTACTCCAATTAATCGCGAAGCAATTCAAAATAAAAAAGAACAGGCTAAATGGTTATTAAAAAGGAGTATTTCGTGGGAACCCGTTGGCGGCACATCGCTCCCAGTCCCAGCGGTGGGCGCCCGACATGAAATGTGATATCGCTTGTCCGACAAGGTAAACATTGTTTGGACGGACACTAACAAAGTTGGTGTGAAACGAATGATAATGTTACCGCCGCGCCGTCTGTTTGTGAAATATGAGGTTGTACTAGAAATGAACCTATTTTGGTTGCGTTGATAGTTCTGTTATTTTGAGTTGTAAATGTTTGTCTGAATGTAACAAATATAATACTTTTTATTTCTCTCTAACTGAACCTGCATTTAAGTATATTATACATCCTAAGTCTTCCTTTTCCTCTCTTTCCTTTAATTTCTCTCTACTAGTTATGAATAGGAAATGTTTGTTCTAACTTAAAATACCCCGGTCTTTAATTATTATTTTACCAGTAAACGTCCTCATCCTTCGATTTCTCTGAATTTGTCTAAAATCAATATTCAGTAACGATAGCAACTACCCTCAATATTAAATTAATACCAACCAATATTACTGAACGGATCCTTTCCGTCCCACGATTTCTACGAATTTCTCTAAAATCAATATTCAGTGTTTTCTGAGAGCTCATCCAATATTCAATTCTCAATAACCGATTAAATCTCGCCCTGTACAATAAATCATATTAATAACATTAAATAAACACCCCAGTGCTATTAATTTCTTCTGGAATTCGAAACGTCGTCGCACCGACTATCACGCAGGCAGAGAATTCCTGAGGCCGTCATAATTGCCCACTGGATGTTTACAACGTATCTGTTGTATTAATATGATAATTAGGCTTTCATTACGATAGATACAGACGTTTGTTGGCTGTTTATCAATGGTTTGAATTTCAAATTCTCATAGCCGCACTGTATGTAGCGTAAGCCCAGCAAAGTTAAATTAAAAATGCAAATGTAAGTTAATTTATCAAGGAATTGAATAAAAACATCACCGCAGTACACGACGAACAGTTGGACGATAAGGGGACGGATTGAAAAGGCTCCCTCCGACGAGGGTGAGGACAGAGGACAAGTGCGGAGGGGCAGCGATGCAATTTTCAACAGTATTCAGATCTGCAGGCGTAGAGAATAGATATTACTTTTTAATCTTTTTAGCAGCGATAACAATTCTTAAAATTTCTTGCTGTACGCCCGGCGTGGGTTTATTCAGGCTGGAATGCTTTTACTTTTTATTTTTCGAGTCTATTTGTGCCTGAATAAATGTAGGATTTTCAGGAAATAGAAGAATCATTATCTTAAAGAATAATTGTTTTCTGTGTTTTTAAATACATTGTTTATGCATCAAGTTTTTCTGTTATCACTTTTCAATACTCACAATTTTAAAAATAGTAAAGCAAACCCAAGAAATCTCTTAGCAACTGTAACTTCTGTTGTAAACGCGAAATAATTAACGGCTCGTCCCCATTTCTGTTGCCCAATTACATATCTGTCCCAGGGCTGTGCCAACTCAGCTCCAGCGAGTGACACTTGTAGCTTTGCTGGCCAGCTGCCAGGCGTCTCGACACAATGCACCTCGAGTTATCGTCGGCTACTCGATGCCAGTGGAATAACAACTTAAAATGCAATTAGGAACATAGCGAATATTTTTAACTTCAAATCAGCTAGCAACCCTGCGAAATAGGGCAAAGACTGAGTTAAAAATAAATTATTCAGTACAGTTAATAAAATAAAACGTCACAAAACAGTGTCACTTTACATTGATTTTATTTATTTTCAACAAAATCTTATACCTTTAAATGAGCAATTCTTGTATGTATGTATGTATCTTATACCTTTAAACGAGCAATTCTTGTATGTATGTATATTTATATATTTATTTATAAATTTCTGTGATCTCGAAAACGGCTCTAACGATTTCGCTGAAAATTTGTATATGGGGGTTTTCGGGGGTAAACAATCGATCTAGATTAGTTTTGTGTTTGGGAAAACGCGTGTTTTCGAGTTTTCATGCGTTTTTCTTTCCACGCAGAATATGGTCGCTAATTTCGTCGCGCTGCGACCGCCTTGATTTAGCTCAGTGGTTAAGGATAGCGACCGCTAGAAAGAGTGTTACGGGTTCGAATCCCACTCGGTGACTTACTTTTGTTTTTTTTTATGTTTAAGTTTATATTTTTATTTTTATTTTGCATTGTTTTTAGATAAGTTTAAAAAAAAATAGTTAATGTTTGGGATGTAACCGAGCAAAGCTCGGTCGCCCAGGTACTGTATATATTAATTAAGCAAAAAATTTGACTCCTAAAAAGTATGACTTCACAGTTGGTTATTTCTGAAAAAATGCTTGACCCTGACATGTTGAGAGTAGAGCACTACCTCAACGGTCTACTTATGAGGCGTGTAATACCAATCACGTGGCACATAGTCATTGTATTAGGAAAGTTAATTTCCATACACATAGAATCCGGCAAAGCTACATCTAGATACCCGCTTATTTTTTGCTCGTCAGACAGACGATGTAGACGAGAAGTTAACTTAAATGTACGTGTCACCACAACTGATCAGATAGCTTTGATCAGCTTGAATAATCTGATTTTGTAAAGTACGAAAAAAATAACAAAAAACTAATAAAAGTGGACAAGGAATGGGTACTCCTCTAAAAGGACATAAGAACTCGTATGTTTTTTTATTATATTTCACACCGAATTATTTCCATAACTTTTATTAGTTACCTACTTAATTTTGAAAATTATTTATGACCTAATTACAAACCAAATTAAACTTAAATCCCTCTTCTGATTCTGACTTTTCCATTACGGAGTTTCCCCGTAACTCGTTTAATTTTTGATTTCACGCCAGAGGAGACTTGCTTGTCTCCTTCTGGTGCACGCCTAACCACCTACCGAGTAGACGCAATTTCACTTTTTCCATACGATTAACTATGTTTGTCTGCAGTCTAGACTTTCTCATTTTTGTCAGGTATCTTTTGTTAAATTTCGACTAAGATTGTATTTACTAAGATATTTTGTGTTGTGTTTGTGTGAAACTTACGTTACTATTCTACGATTAGGATACATACATAATTTCATAAGTATGTGGTATGGTGTGGCCATCATATGTGGTTTGTTTTTTTACGATATATGTAGCTAACATAACTATTGTTTTCAAGCTGCTTACAAGCAAAACTGTTTAATGACATGATTTATAGACCGCCATCTAAATAGCAATGTTATACCAATTTCTAAGCCACAAAGAAGCTCAGGATTTCTTGTGTATTTTACAGAAAAATCTAAGAATATTTTTATCTTTTTACAAGCTTTTATTTAACTTGCAATGTATCTTGTATATATGTGTATTAATGTTTGTTCATGTCAAATCTTGCAATTCAATTTTCAACCAGTTATCCTCAACCGATTTAGCTGAAATTTTGCACACTTGTGTAACTCAGATGAAAATACAATATTATGAAGTCAATGAGCTGCTCTGATGATGTGGCCGGAGATATTCGACGGAACTCAATAATAAAACAACATAGCCTCATTGAGTAGGACTCGTTTCATTTGTCTTGACGAGCACTTTAAAGTAGACGTAGGGTCGGGTCATGGAGACGGAATGTGGTCGATGGAACTCAGTAATAAATCGTCGCAATTCCTCCGAGTTATTATCTTATTTCATTTGTCTAAGTTAGTACTTTGTCTTCACAATAAAAGCTTGTACGAAAAATGTAATTTCTTCGAAAAACTTATGTTTAATTAGGTGAGTTGGAAATGAAGATGTCAGTAGCCACGTGTTCCACGCTGGTCCCAGCTAATGCATGTTTCATCACAAGCCCATTAACACCCAGGTCCGCACGCTCGCGCAGCACACAGCGTGCCTTATCGGGTACGCGGTGCATTGTTACGAGTACCTTGCTTCAATGGGTTCGCCTCTTGTCACATTCCCCGCGGTCACGCCTCTTCAAGTGACATAATTTATTGTAACAGTTGCTAGTTTCTTGTGTTACAATGAAGGTCTCATATTTTAGAAATACGCTTAGAATCTCAATCTCAACATTATCGTCATCTCCTTTCTTCCGCTCAATTCTAATTTAACTACCCCTCATACCAATCGTAATCTCATTAAATTATTTTCATTTCATTAGGTACTATATCCATCATTTAGGTCCAGCAGTGGACTTCCTGTCATCGAGGTACTAATATTCTTCTTTGTTTTATCTATACATACATAATCCCACATCCAAGTACAAACAGTAAACCTCGTCAGCATAATTCGACTACTTGAGTCGTGGTAAATTAAAGCAAAGCTTGTGCTCGGTTTTTAAAATGAGAGAAGCGTAGGAAATCTGAATTCTGAATTAGGTAGTGGTGTACTGCCGGCGACAAATAAAGCAAGGCAAAGCGGAGCGAGGCGCGGCCGAGTTTAATCAGCGCAGTGCTCTCGAGTTGCAGCCACCAGTTGTGCATCAGACGAAATTGTTTGAAGTTCCTCTACAGCTATTCGAGTGGATGTACTAATGTATATTTATTCACTGTCTATATCTCTGGTTACTGTTGAAGGCTTGACACGAGTATGTTTTGTAATAACAAGGCAAGTTTTGTCCGTATGATAGATATTGAACACTTAAGCATATCAAATCAGGTAAGAAAACTTTAAAAAAATAACTTGTTACTAGGTTGTCATGTTATGTCCGTATTATGTTATGTTAAACAAATAAAAAAAAATGTGATGATTTGATAACTATTATTTAGAATCCAGTTAGAAATTATATCTATTCTTCGGTCTATCCCAGAAATATTTTGTTTCTTCTACTCGTTGATGTTCCTGGGCGGTATATAGAATGAGCACAATACCAGATAATAAAAGCGACAAAAGAGACGGACTGGAATAGAACTGGGATACCGTCCGGCCGGCATCTTCCAATTCTAATCTAATATTCAGATTATGCAACTTGTAGGAACGCGGTTCACACAAACTTCATTTAGATTAATGTGGAGCGGACATAAACTCGACATTACAACGGCAGCCAGACGGCATGGATTATGCATTATATCGGCAAGCACAGTGCTTCTCAAACAATTCTCTGAATGCATGAATACTGACTAGTGCTTTGTTGCATGCACGAGCCAGGTTCAGATAAGAATTGCATTATTCCATATTATGTAACTATATTGTTATGATAACATTTTAAATGTATCCATACGAGTGTGCTCAGTAAAAGAATGTGCGGTGGTTTACATACATTTGTTTAAACAAAGCCTGCACACGTGGCACTCGTGAAGTAGTCGGGACATGGGCTCACATTTCCCTTTTTAGCTTTTTCAATTTAGCATTTAGGTTACCTAACCTAGCCTATTCGTTTACGCTCTGTGTTTCTTTTGAAATTAAATTCACTTAAAGATTATTACTATTTATTGTCTTTTTAACTTATGCGTGGGTAAGTAAGTATAAATTGACATAAAATAAGTAACACTTTCATCCTAAACTAGTTATTTATTAGCAAATACTACGTACTTACTTACTATTATTGCTTCAATATTTTGCTTTTTAACTAAGCGAAAATAATGTGCTTGCTTGTTTGCAACCGAGTTTTTACTTTTATTTGCGTAATATCGGCTTAAATTTTTGCCAGTCCCATTCGCAGGATTCCTGTACTATACGACCAAGCTGTCGCACCGGAAAAGACGATCCATCTCGAAAACGCAATAAATTACCTACATCTTTGGACAAGGGTCACTTGTCTGTATGGACAAGGTAAACATGGCACGGTAAAGTTTGGGGGCCAGTGCTCGCAGACGAGTCAATGGCCCTCTAGAGACGAAACACGAACTTGCATTAAGCACACAGTGAGCCACCCCTGCCCTGCTCCATTACTTTACTTCATCTATATGTACCCGTAATTCAATTTCATGCATGAAACTAATAACGTTGCTTAATGGATAGAGTAAACTTGGAATTATGATACTCTCACATGATACCCTGTACCCTGATTTCACTATACCTATAGGTATTAAGTGTTAAATTAAATCATCTCTGTTTACCACTGCGGTTGTGTTCAGCGCATCAGTACCTAGAACAAGAAAAGTTAAATTAGTAAGTTATAAAGTGCTTAATAGGCTAGGTGATATAATTTTAGAAGCCATTTATTACCCAAATCAAACAAAACAAGGAACATTTTTAAAAACGTCAAGATTAGTGAAAAACATTTAAAAGTCCGTAATTAATCCTGGGAGCTTCAGTGCCTCAGAGCCGAATATTTTTTGTTCGCGATCTCGACAGTCGGCATCCCCCTGCGGCGCGACGTCTCTCCGCGGGATAACGCCACCCTCCGTTTTTTCGCCGTCCTATACACACCTAGCTATGGATTACTCTCATTACTGTACCATTTTTCTCCCCTAATGGAGGCAAACAATACCATAAAATAGGTGTATGCTCGCATCAGAATTTTACGTCGAGGTCATATCACCCCTATCCATCACGCCGTCCACAAAATTGCTTTCTTCCTTTGTTCTAAACAGCTCTACTGGCTGCCCTTTGTAATCACGGGAGGACGCAATTACTTCGCTGCTGGCTCATGGCATTTAATGTAGACATCTACGCGGAGAAAGCTTGATCCCAACCGATACGTCAAGTAGTCAACACCTGACAATTCGTTACAACTGGCTGGCTTGTTCCATTAACAAGTGAACATGTTTACAGGACGCCTATAAATAGCCGCGTTTGATTGGTGTGGGAACAGTGATACTTAGTGAGATCTATCGATGGGGCGATTACAGACGTCGACAGGGTTTGGGCTCCCCGAGGCAAATCGGTGGAGACGGGTGACGTTTTGATGAATGGCCTGTCGCGCCGTCGCTTCTGTATGTCCATCTAGTTAGCTGTACAAGGGTAGGGTTGACAAATTACTGAATTTGCCAATTCTGAGGAACTACTTTCAATTGGATTGGTTTTCATATTTACTATTTTTAGTATAAAGATATTACATGTAGAAATATTTCCATTTGTTTTGTCTTCTACCTGCCTAGAAAATTCATAGTTTCCATGTCTATTCCAGTTCTGTTTCGTTTCTGTTAAAATGTTTTTGTAATAAAATAAATTTCTAGGCCTTTCAAAAGCGCAAACCCTTCTAAGTCGAAACAAGCTTTACTGTGAAGTAGTTAACCCTGAATCCCAATAAGGTACCGATTACCGTTTCTTCTCGCCGACAGCTACCGACTACTACGAGAATAGTTTATAATACCGAGCTAATCACCGCTGATTTTGAGTAATGATGGCATAGCTACAGAAACATATTAAACGATCGCATGATTCATTTATAATAATTGAGGCAATCAGTTTGCTTACACAGCCAAATGAGGATTGCGTGCCGCCCAACGTTTGGAGACATTTCCCTTTGTTATTGAGCGGCGACGCGGCAAATCATTTCAATACTTACTACCTACATGGTTACTTTGTAAGTCTAAGGCGTCGGTGTTTACCATATTTGTACGATACGAATAAAATATTAATGCATTAAGAATGTCTCGTTTTTCTTTGTTTTTTTTTTCTTTGACTCTACGAGTACCAATGAGAACATGTACTTACATCACAACAAAAATAACCTAGAAAAATATTTATCTTTGCAATACAAATAACGAGATGTCTATGTTGTGGCAAAAGTTAATTAGTTGAGGATTAGAGTTTGATTAGGTTTCTAACACGTAATGTTGACTGATTTTCAATATCAATAGATATAATACGAGTAAATGTGTTTAGATCAAATGCATACAAATTTAAAACAGGTGGATTAAGACTTTAGCGGTCAAACTTAAAGCTAATGGATCAAGTAAAACTAATAAAAATCTTCGTAGGTAGGTAGAAACCTACGATGATTTTTATTAGTTTTTCTTTAATTGTTTTCTTTTTCTTCTTTTTTTCTGTACTATTTACCTACTAGATTGTTAAAGTAGGGAGAAAATATTGAGGTAATATTGACTGCAAATAAAAGGTGCTATAGTAGGACAATATCGTCCATCATAGAGAAACGTCTTTAGAGCGATATTACGGCAATATTGCTATTACGGCATCCTCGATTTCCTATTGAGCTGTTCTGTAAAATGAAATAGGGCCACTTCAAGTTGTATAGTACAAGATCTCGTCACTTGATTTTTAAATGTTGACTTGTTTTCATGTTCATTTGGTTCAACATTTTCTTTTTCTTCTTCTTTTCTGTAATATTTACTTACTACATTATAAAAGTGGGTAGAAAACATTAAGCTATATTTTGTTTATTTTATTTTAAATGGCGTCCGCGGAAGACTATTGTCGCGGGCGTCTAATTTTGGTGTCTTCCAATAAGTTGTCTATTATTAAATCCTACTAATATTATAAATGCGAAAGTGAGTTTGTATATTTGTTTGTATGTTTGTTTGTTACCTCTTCACGCTAAACTACTGAACCGATTTGGATGAAATTTGGTATGGATATAGTTTGAGACTCGGGGAAGGATCTTTATCCCGAAATTCCCACGGGGAGCGAAGCCCGCGGGTACAGCTAGTTGTTCATAATTTTTATATTGTTTCTGTGTTTATAGAAAGTATCTATGCATATTACATTTTATCAGAACTTTTTTATAGTGATTTCGCTTGTTACTTGCTAGTGGTTGATTGTAGGTTATTTTTAACCATCACAATGCAAGGCGGTTTAATCTGACATAGCTTAACGATTTACGACTTAACGTGCCTTCCGTAGCACGAAAAATAAAACAATAAAAAGTAACAGTTACTTACATAAGTAAGTTTTATCTATCCTTTACGGGATAGATACACCAATCGTCATTTGACATATTGATTGGTACATTGGTAGGACTAGCGTAAAATAGCCGGCACACTTTTACAAACGTAAGTAATTGTCAACATAACAATATGATTCAAAGAGAGATCAAATGCTGATTGATCGTAGAAATAATTCAGCGAGATCTCAGTCTATTCCGCCTCGATATTTGTCGCTTGTTAGAGCTAAACCCGACAACTTATTGCTTTCCGCGCTCCTACTCCGCGTCTGTTTTGTATAGCGAAAACTATTGCAGTGAAATGTTTGTAAAGTAATATGTTCATTGTGCTTGTGCGGTTTCTCTGGTTTCCAATGACATTTCATTGGCGTCAATAACTTACCTTTATTACTAGTCGAATAGTTTGGTACACACCTAACTACCTTTATACCTACTATGACTGATATTATTGATATTAACACGCCCTGTTGGTAGTAGTATAAGAAATATAAATGTGTAACAAATATAAAAGCAGATGTGTGACCCACACTTTTTAAATTTTTGAAGTGAAAACTTCTTTAGCGGCGTTGTGCACTTTTTTTGGAATCGGTAAAAATGTTAAACTCGCGTCAGGACACGTGACCTGATCGAAAATTCGTAAGATGGATGGAGAGTAGACAACTGGCGCGGCGTAGGAGAGGGAGTATCCCCCTCTCTTTCTACGGCGCGGCGAAAATTTATGCCTGCGCCTGATGTTTCGTATATCAAAAATGCACAACGTTAATATTCAAGTTTTCACTTCTGCCGGCACTTCCAGAGTGCAACCCGTCGTTTTTTTTATTTATTAAATCTTTATTGACCAAACTGGTACAAAAAGCTAATGCAGTCTTTACCAGTCAGCATTAAGAAAAACAGAGATAAATTTATTTGAGACAGATATTACTATCACGTCTATACTCTGGAAGGGGTAGACATGCAGAACCTAGGGCCGTAAGATCCCAAGGCCAATTGTATGGCGATGGTGGGCTTGGAGAATTTTTTTTCGTGAAAATCGTGACGGGTTGCCACATTGCCTACATGATTCCTACCTGCGCGGAAAAAGAAGAAGCTGGTAAGTATATTCTTTATTTTTCAGACCAGCATGGAAGCCTTTTGGATCAGGAATGTCCAGATTATAATGTGTCATACGAAATGACATAATCGTGAACGCCGCCTGATTTTCCTCGACCGACGTCAACGTCAGACGATGGGGAGGCACTCGAGAATGCATCGGTTTGGAGAGGCCTGCCGCTGTCATGCACTGTGATGTGAAGATGTGACGTACAGCGCACCCTCTTTAATCCCCCTTAGCTACAGCACAGCCGTCGCTGATCGCTGAGACCTGGGACTGAAATGTAGCTTACAATTTTTATCTTCATAATTCATTTATTCATAGCTTACATGCACATCACAACATTATTAAGATAATAATTAGTTACAACATACAATATAAAATATTATAAAAATAAACATCCACTTAATTTTAATTAACTGTAAAATGTCATATTGACTAATTAATTTATTATATGTATTTATTGTACATTATATGACTCGTATTGCACAATAACAATATTTGCCAAATTTTAGAATGTTTTTATAATAAATACAGTAGTAGGATCAAGCCATCCAACTTGATATTGTTGAAAACAACAGAATAGAATAAAGAACGAGTAAGTCATTGCAACATAACATAAGCGTTCCAGTAAGCATTTAAGTTATAATGCCGCAATGGAAGCCTATTTAATCTTTACGTACTTACCTATATAATCTACCTTTTTGAAGCATAACAAAGCCCATTAAGCTCTACCTAAAAGGGGCAAACCTTAAACAGTCTTGAACTTATGAATAAACACTCTTAATAAGAATCAAACTTTTTTTTTTTTTCAGAACCTCTCGAGCAAAACGTCGGTACCGCCTAATCAACTTTTTTGGATGCAAATAAAGATTTAAAATGACTTCGCTGGCACATTTACCAATAGGCTGAGTAGGCTAAAGCCTAGGGCGGCACATTTTGAGGGGCGGCAAATTTTAGGTCAATTGCACCCCCCCCCCCCCCTTTTTTTTCCTGCATTGCAATCGATAAGGTAGAAGGGCGCTTTTGTAATTATATTTTGGTGAACGCAACTTTGGGGCGGCAAAATATAAATAGCCATCTGGCGGCAAATGTGTAAATCCGCCACTGGGTGGCAATCATTTGGACGGGAAGTTTGTACCTACTGAAACGTTGCACTTTGCAGCAGAGAGATAGGGGATTTGCGGTCGCTTTTGTTTTAGTATGTATGTAGTCTACGTAACTCGTAGAGCTTAACGTCGGCTTGCTGAAATTACGCTGAAAGTTGAAAACTAACGGATGTGTCAGCTTATTTATATTTATACTTTTTGGACATTTAGACTAGGTATATTAACTCATTGTAATATTTAAATATGAAGTTACTTACGTAGGTACATATATTTAGAAAAGTTAAGTTTAGATTTAAAACTTCAAGTTCAGTTATAAAAGCATCGAGTCTTCTTATAAAACACGGACAAACTATTTAACCGTCAAAATTACGTTTACATTGTCAAGAGCTGGAAATAAGAAGGTCAAATGAGAGTCATTTTACTAAATGATAAATTGTTTAGGGTGGATAATAGTTTAAACTTAGTACAAAAAGTTAGTCCGTGCTTTACATTACAAGGGATAACTAATTTACATACATACATGTAGGGTCTAAAACATTTTATCAACTCATCGTCTTCCTAAACTTGAATTCCTATAAATACCAAAATTTAACGAGCAGACTTGGGCCATAAACACACTTTTCAGCTTTGAAACAGCGCGTTACGAGCGAAATAAACATAATATTGGTTAAGACCTCCCAGGATAGTTCAATAAACCTATTAATTGACTGATTGACTAGACCGCCGAGGCAGCTATTGTGTAAGAATATGCAATCAGGTGCAGTTTTCTTTGTGCCTGCCCTTCGATACAACTGCAGGTATTATGCAGCGTACCTTATCAATAATGCGACGTGAGAAATGCATTAAGTTACTATAATGTTTATCGAACGCTCCATGCTTTCAAACCAAAGCAATAGTTGCATGCAAATGGTACGTTTCAGAAACCCAATGTCAGTATTTTTTTACATAATCATATATAGTGTAGGTACATATCGATTGGAGAAGGTAAAGGCAAACCAATTTATCAAAGAGAAAATAACCACTTGCACTATTATTCTCTGGCACATCGTCTTTATATGTGTACCGCCGTTTATTCATAGATTTAACAAACACTTAGATATGTTATTTTAATACCGATGATGAGATGTGAAAGATCATGTATATTTCTTTTATATTTTATATTTATTCTTATTTAGCCATACAGTTTTATGACTTAGTATAATAAAAGGAAAAATATTTTAAATAACAAAAGATACTTGAGCTCAGATATAAATTATCACTTATTAACCTAATAAGTATTATAGTTAGTTTAATCAGTAAGTACAATCAGTCTGAATATCTATTATTTGTACTTATTCGTATTTCACTTATTAATTACTACATGTTAATTTTTAACCAATCAACGTACACCTCGCCTTCGTCGGATGATCTTACGACAAGGTGCCGTAAATTAATCAATTTACTAAAATACATACGTTAAATAATACATTTTAACTGCTGTTTATTATTTTCCGGGAGTTGATCAACTACCTTGAAAATTGATCAACTTACGATTCTTGCTATTTATCGGTGACATATGCACTTCTTTACACACGTCACTGACATGAATGGGAGAGACCTAACCATTTGTATATCCAGATATATCCCATCATCTTCTATTTTATAATTACAGTATACCTTATTTACAGAATCTAATTCAGTTAATGACACTGACGAAGATCTCCAGCGATCCCCAAAAAGCCATTATCAGCCTCAATTTGTACACTTCCTTTTATCCACAATGACCTGACATTTCCCTCGCAAAGTTTATAAAAGCTAAAGCCGTCTGTAATGGCCTAAATAATGCAATAAACGGGAATGCGACGCAGGTTTCGAGGGGAGCCCATATGGTTCATTCAGTTGGACAACTAATCCGTGGAATGTGAGTCAGGACACGCGCGTCCCGGCTCCAATTGATAACAGATTTTATCGATTCACTACAACTACGATATGATACTCGAGGGTGCAATGTCAGCTGCCTTACCCTTTTCAAAGGAAACAGGTTATTGGAAGATTTATCGAGTCGGTATCTCACTAGTAATCGACTATGTCGGAGCCGTTAGATACGATACGAATGATAAGATGATAATATTTGCTGCAATACAGTTTTGCTTTTTATTTAATTTATTCGTTTGTATTTTTCACTTATGGTATTGCATTGTTTTTCTTTTTTCTGGTAAGAATTGAACTTATAATCTCATAAATTGTTGTTTTCCGTTATATTTTTATCAAACTTTTGATGTTTTGATGACTAGATTTTCCAATGCGTTGGCTTATTCATAAAAAAAATATTTTCATGGAGACACCTACATTTAGAACTCCTAATTACTATCCTACTTAGTGTAGTGAAGTGTGTAACTTCGTTAAAAGATGTTTCTAAAACAAAGTTTCAGTAAACATCGATACCCTTCATTTCCATAAGGGTAACCTCGACGACCTGAAAATAACCTCAGCGTTACTTAACACTGTTTACGTAGCGCCCATACACCCCACGCCCTTTTATGGGAACTTAACGGCGCGTCATTTCGGGAGTAAATACATTAATCAAAAAGCGCATTAACAGAAATGAAGGAAACAATCGGACGTTATAAACATGTCATTATATGACTTACTTGCTTAATCGTCATTACCACAATGTTACCACAAGAACAACAATGCTTCAATAGTGTTTGCATTTATGGTAGTGATTTTCTTGAAAACCCAACATTATATTTTTAGGGTATTCACCGAACTAGACATAGAAAGGTCTGAGAACGTAATTCTCTGCTAGCACTATTCAAATAAATAAAATATGTATGCTTCATGCTTTAGATTTAAACCTGAAATAAAAACATTATGTCATATACACAGACCTATTTCGAAAAAGGTACATACATCATTTGTATTTAAAAATTTATTGATTTATCCGTATCCTTACTAATATTATAAATGCGAAAGTGAGTTTGTATATTTGTTCGTTTGTTGGTTACCACTTCACGTTTCAACCACTGAACCTATTTCGATGAAATTTGATATAGATATAGTTTGATACCTAGGGAAAGACATAGCATAGTTTTTGTCCCGAAATTCCCACGGGCACAGCTAGTAAAATATAAAAAAATCATGATAAGAAATTTGGGACATTTTGTAACTCGTAGCCGTAGCTTGGCGGTCGTAGCACTCGTAGCCAAGTCTGTAGCACTTGAACGACGTCCTAAAGCTTCATATAGTAGGTACCTATACGCTTTAAAACCCTAAAAAGCAACTAGATAACCCTAAAAAGAAAATAATACAAGAAAAATACATCCTTAAGATAGGGAAACTATTGTTGTAAGCCGTGACATTGCTACACATATCCCAGTAACAAAAAAGTAAACCTTTTGCGAATACCGTAAAATATATTTCCCATTTCTATTGGTATCTCGCTTGCGTCAGCTTTTGCCCTATTTTAGAAGGCACGGGTCGCGGCCGGAGCCCTATACTCGCATCAATGAAGCGCCGCGCCGAGCGACGCTCTTATCTAGTGCGTCACAGGCTAGACAGCTATTTTAGTCGCCAATTTATCAATATTATGTCACTGATACTGATAGGAAAAGACATAATGAGAGTATGGCAATACTGAAGTTCAATGAAGTTATTGTTCGGTCGGACGTAAAGGCATGTAAAGGTTAATTGGTGCGAATAGTGTAATTATTTTGCTAAATAGGGAATACACTCCATCGAAGTAACACATTAAGATGCCTTATCACGTCTGTATCTCTGACGGGGTAGACAGTGCCCTTAAGCCACGCTTAGCATTATGGAAGGCATCAAAGTAACACATATGCTAGAAATCGCGTACCATACGAGTTGACCTATCAGCTGATCCGAAATTCTAGAGCAAGCAACCCTTTTTTTCAAGATCGATATAAGGGAAATCTTTGGGGAAAGTTGTTCAGTAGGACGGACTAAATCTACCCGTGAAATATAGGTATAGTTTCAGAATATTTTTAAAACATTACATTACTATAATAATAACAGTTCCTGTAAACAAAAAGAAAACATAGGCAATCGACAGATAACGTGGCAATGTTCATTGGTATCTTATTGCTGGGCGTTTCTCGCATTCCTGCGTGTTTGCAGTATCTAAATGGATAATAATTATCATGTAATACAAGCCACGATCCGAGGTATTACACCATTTACACCTTATTTTGCGTTGTTGGTTGTTGAATACCGTATCGTAATAAATATTGACTGCAATATTACGCAATTATTCTGTACATGACATAACATGACTTTGGAGATATTAAATTAAAATAGATTTGTAATACAATTTAACTTAGTGTTTATGTAAAAAACTTAATAATCGTAGGGCAAAGGCATAGAGTGGCGTTCCAAACTCTTACTATTCTACATATTTTTATTTCATAGAGCCCATAACGAGTCTACATTCTGAAATATTTTGAATCTAGTCTTAACTTATAACCTTCTACAAAACTGGGACCTTTTTGGTTGAAAGGCCAAAAATAACGATATACCTATTAGCTACCGTTGAATAGGGGCCATAGTTTACAAAATACTCCCATTTTACATGCTATATCTTATAAAGCCTTATTAGCATATTTAGCATACAGCAAATGCTGTCCAAGATCCTCTACCATTGCATGCACCACAAGTACCACGACACAGATTGTGAAACCCGCTGCGCGGGCGCCGATATCGCGCACCAGCCGTGCATCCAGCGACCTTGCGCCCGTCGATGTCTCGTCGACGACCGACGGTCGCCGCTAAAGCAAAAGAGAGCAACATATGTGCTTCAGACAATGAGTGGTCATCTTGCCTTTGGTTATCCCTTAAAAGACGACAGTAAAAGTGTCCCCTATTTTTAACCTAAGTCTGGGTCTGGGATATACATGTACTTACTTAGTCGACCATGTCATGATTGTCAAAAGACATCGTCGATCAAAACCCCTAAACATTCAACAAACCTTATTTTCCCAGAAAACTTTGTCAACAATTTTGTTCGGTAGATTGTTTTTGCTGTTTGGTTATCCTTCTGTTACCGTGAAGTTCTGCGCGCTTTTGCGATAGCGGCGCGACGCGACGGGAAAATAGTATAGGCGCTGACGCTGCGGCGATACCGCGGCGGCGGCGCCGGCGCTGGCGCCAGCCTCACTCCAAACAAGCATGTAAACCCGCCATTGTATGCGACACACGCAAACAACGGTCCAACACGTAAATGGCCAATTACACTTTTATTCCAGGCAGATTCTACTTTGACTTATTGCCAATGAGGACACTAAATCATCCTTTGTCCCTTTATAAGTTAGCTCTTTCCGTACATAAATTATACATTTTAGTGCCGGATGTAACCCAGAATGCGCTACGGTAAGGGCCTCCATATCCTTCGTTAGAGACAAAGTGAAAGTTCTACAAGTATACTAGTTGGCATGAGGTAATTAAAGTATGTTCCAATACATATACAATGGAACCATTTTTTAAAAAAAAATATGTAAGTATCTATGAATTTTAAACGTATTTCGCTTTGAAAATTAAATAAGTGGATTTTTTTTCAAATTTTCATGCTCTATAAATCTTGAGGTAATTTTTTACACAAGCAGATTGTTTGCCGATACGGGGATCGGCGATGGCACATGCGACACGGCTTAAGAAGCAGATTACACCTCCGATACAAATCCGCTCCGTAAACAACGTAGCCTAATCGATTTTACGTTAAAACCGTGTGTGCGACTCGAACCCTTCTCTACCTTACAATACAGCTCAATTCCATGTGATCAGATCGCACGATCTCGAACAGGAGACACCTGGGAGGAGCCATAATCCCCAGACACAGGATTATTTTTAAACCTCAGCTTCTGAAGGGTACTCAGTAAATAGTTACAACGAGATCCCCGTCTAGATTACGCACAATCTATGGATCTAGGCCGCCTCAGACGACGAAGATTTAGCCTCTTGAAAACATTTTAGAATACAAATGTTTCTTAAAGCAGTGCTAGCAATAATAACTTGGAATGTCAAAGCTTAATTTAAATAAAAATATAAAGTCTACCCAAGCAATTTGCCACGAGTCAGTTTTCGTAATGGCAGCTTAGCTGGGGCTCAGTGTACTGCTTTCGTCTCCCATTTAATTGCTCGTCTTAAAACCGTCCGTCTTAGTAATAAGTGTGCAGTGGCGCCTGCAATTAAAGTAATTTCTGTGGCTGTCACCAGTTATAAACATCTGTTTTGCAAGTTCGACGAAACCACAAGACCTTTACCGCAATGTACTTATACAAAAATAGCTCCACAGATGATTTCACAGAATGTTTTAATTAAATCTATGACTTCAACGATGCTGCAAACAAAATATTACGCACATAAACTAACTAGGTACATACCTATGTACTTTCATCAATCACGCGCCCCTCTCGCATAAAATGCGTAGTCACGTACCCTTATATTTTAATTATATTCAAAATAAACCAGTCACGGCGTAAATGATGCAGCAATCTGACCAAAACATTTAAAACCAGTAACTACTCTTTCAGAATCTCACTTTTCATACTCACAGTATTTTGTAGTAAATAGCTAGTCGGTAGATATACTATTTTTAATTCTGAATGAGCAATTAAAATTTTATTAAACGTTTTGGATAATAAACCTTATACCTATTTCAAATATAGCACCGAATGTATGTAACAAATCAATCATATTGGCCGTCATAATATTTTAATCTTGTTAGCTCATAGTTAGGTATTTATTGTTTTTGTGCTGTTTTTTTTTTGTTTTTTTTTTTACAGCCCCACAGTTAACACTAACAAAAGAATCGCATTTTAAACAAAGTATTGATAAAAATTCACTGGTATGTATAAACCCAAAAAAAACTAAGAATACTTATCGAAGGAATAGAATTTACTCGATTGCGCTGCATTTCTTAGTTCCCATTCCACTACGTGTAAGTGCTGACTTATATGCCGAGTCAGCGTCGTGCGGAGCATCCTCTGAGCATCCTCCGTCTAGAAATACTGCGAGATTTATATGAAGCCCGTGAGCGGTGTGCGGAACGGAGGACCCTTGCTCGTGGAGCGCGTGAAAACTTAATGCCTTGGAGTACTAAAACTTGTTCACTTCAAAAGCCAGACGCTCAACTTTGCGCCGAGCAAACTCATGTTCTTGGCTCTATGTATGTACTTACATGATTTCCAATATTGCAAGTGCTTCATTCTTGTTTTACATACGGAAGTTATGCTTAGTGAGATTAAACTTTACTTATATTATTATATATATAGCTGTGCCTGCGGTGTTACCCGCGCCTGAAGCAGCCTATGTATTAATCCAGGGTGTCAGCTTCCTGCATACCAAATTTTATCAAAATCGGTTTAGCCGTTTGCGCGTGATGAAGTAACAAACATTCACATACATGCCTTACGCCTTTATAATATAGTGTGAATTATATCTTAAATTATGCCTTCATAGGCACCTTCTCACTTCGATATTAAGTGTTAATTTAGTCTGAATAAATATATCCTATATACTTATACATTAAAAGTTATCACAAGTATCTTAATCAAGATTGGCCTCGTGAAATACAGAGGCGTATTTCGAATATTCTTTTTATGAACAGGGCATAATAGACAACAAGCGGCGGCGCGTGTGCACAGAAAAATAGCTAGGGTCGTAAAATTAGGTTGTGCCTCTGATGTTTATGTGAGTGATTTCCTCTGCGACCCTCCGGAAGAGAGCTAATTTTGCGACCTAGCCTCCTAACGGCCAGGTGCAGTCACTCGAAAGGTTCACTGAATCTGAGTTGAAAATAGTACTTAACAGTTGCTCGGTAAACACATAACTTTATTTATTCAGCAGTTAAAATGTCGTTGTAAATTAAGCACTTACGAGAAGTTATGTGGGTTTTTTTTTTGTACATATAATTAGAGAACGTCAATTGCACATGTTTTGAGTAAATTAAAGATTAACTACTAGGTTTGGTTAGTAGGTAGCATATTATAAGCGTGCCTATTTTGGCCCATTTTGTTCCACTTATTGTTTTTTTAGCAACCCAAACAGTAACAATACACCGCAAAATGTTACAAAGCCATTAGATTTATAATTTCACGGTATTTCTGTCCAGTCACGCGTTAAACATAAATCTTTTTTATTAAATCTACAAACCTTATTTGACTTTTTGATTGAGTCAGTAATAATACTATACATATATATCTTTTTAATTTTTTGAATTATATTTACTTGCAATGTAAGCCTTTAGAAATAACGTGGTAGGTAAGCCTCCTGAGACATTCTCATTTAAACAAATCCATTCGTCGGCAGCTTTAAAGTTTTGCTTGACACTAATTAAGAAGTGTCAAAACAATTTCATCAAATGTTAAATAAAGTCGAAATCACTTTAAAACTCTTAATTAACCTTATTAATTTTTTGGCGCAATCTACCAATAAGTAAAAGCTACGGTGGGTAACAAAGTAAAAACAGAGTGTTGTTTAATTAAGTTAATTTATAATGTGGTGAGAGCAGTTAGCAGGGCCGGAGTAAGGGCAGGGGCGGTAACGAGATGAGCGGTCACGCGCGACTGGCGCCGGCAGATAGCGCCGCTGTAGCTCCCTCATACATCCCTCACCTTACTATATGGCATCCGTAATGTCCAGTGACCGGATTTAGCAACGCTTTCTATTACGTTCTCCTTTAAACGATTTATTTGCTAGACGAGAGACTATTTATGCCTTTAAAATAAAATTACCTTATTTTCTAATTAAAATATCACAAGATGTGTAATAGCAGTCGTTATGTTTTCATATAATTATTCTAACACATCATTTGATATAAGTACTAATGGAAGTGGGCAGACCATTAGTATATAATAAGGCTCGCATATTGTTATTTGCACAATAGTCAATAAAACTCATCAACAATATCAACACATGCTTAAAAACTTCGGTTACTTATTGTCAGCTATTCACGATATTTAAAACTTCAATAGATTTTTTACAGCACTAACGCGTGGTCGAGTCTCTCAATTAATAGGAAACGTATTAAATAACAAAATCTTTTGATGTTTGTTTTCATTGAATGTAAGTAGCAATGAATAAAAGATGATAAAAGCAAACCCAAATCAAAACACCTTTGGAAAAACTCTTTTGAAGTTTCATCACAAGGTAGGTAGAAAAGGGGATTATTAAAGGCACTTTGATGAATTACTGTGAGAGTATCACGATGATAATTAATTAAAACTTTTTTGGCTGTGACGAAAGTACAAAATCGTGTTCCAACAAGGTCGTTTAAGGGCTCGAGTAAGAAATACAGGGATTGCGAGCGAGGCAAATAAATAAAAGTAATAAAACAGTGACGGCGGCGCGGGCGGGTTCCAATCAGTGGTATTGACAGGGGACCGGGATCACATTCATCCAAACGTTTATTCGCTGTACACATGACAATAGTGAATAATGATGTAAACACGAAGATATAGGACTTGCACGTTTGCGGTCTGGAAATACCATCTAGGTTCTGCTACAAAACACTTTCTTTCCTTCAGAGTTTATTATCATTGGAAAATAAATCAATGAAAACACAACATCGTTTTTAAATATAAGTAGTTTTATATATTGATGATGAACCTGAACCATGAAACCATGATAATGAACTAAGATATTTAATGCCTTTTTACAAGATGGTTGTAAGTTTAGTCAGAATGTTGGTTAAAAAAATTAAAGCGTTTCATGTTTACACATACGAGTGCGAGTGTACATGTGTTACTGTTGTTTTAATTAAGTTCTCCAGAGCGTGATTACAGAGCGGCATCCAGAAAGAGCAGTTACAAGAATGTTCCCGGTAGAGCTTTGTTTGTTTACGCTACACTCAGTTATCCCGCGTCTCGCTTGACCGATGCAATGTGATCGCATTTCCAACTTCTCCGCGAATGATATGATGCAGAAGTTACTTTGGAACAAATAAATACGAGGAGCTAATGTAAGCAGGACTTTTGCTTGCTTTCGGTGAAACGAAATGCTTATAATGGATTGGTAATAGAGACAGAATGTCTAACCAAAGCATTATTCCTAAGAGAAGATTAAAATGCATAATTTATGCAAGAAAACTGCTACAAAAAAGACGCGGTACCTAGCTAGTTTAGTTTATTTGGGATGTTATCCCAAAGCGGAAATATGCAATGTATCACGTGTTATAACTAAGATATCACATTAATGACCTTTCAATATCAGATTTTGCCAATATGTGCACAATTATGTCAAGGATCTGGGAAACAAACGAGCTGAGCTCAGAGTTAAAAATAAATGGACATGTGCATCGGACGTCATAACCACATGGGTCTGCTGAAGACGTCATCGGAAGACGATGCTTTTATTGTGTCACGTATAAGGATTCTACACATGGTGCAAAAAAAACGCCCTCACGACAGATTTAGTTAAGTAAGTTTGTACCTACAGTTTAGTTCCGAAACATGGACTTAATTCGATTTACTGAATACGCTTATGTACGATATGCTTCTCTTGATGTTAATAAAGATATGCTTAATACTCTTATGATTATGATTTAGTTTTCAACTATAAACTTAAAGATTACCAAGAGGCGTGCAAGTTATACATCTGTAAATTTTGTAATGTTACCACTAATAAGGTATCGTGAAAAATATCTCTACTTATTAAAATTAATCCAGCCATTCATAGAAAGTTAGTGATACTACACTTTACAAGAAATCGCAAAGAAAATAGGTCGGTGTTGAATTATAATAGGTATGTATTCGTTCCACATTTCTTATGAATTTATATCCAAAACTGTTTCAGAAACTTGCACATCGGAATTTTTGAATAGTTTTTTGTTCAAAGTTTCCGTGTGAATACCACAGAGTTGCAATCGGATCCGGAACGAATGTGTGTAGACCAGTAAAAATAGCTGAACCTGGACATAATGCTATAACCGTAAGTTTCTTTTTGTATGATATAAAGTAATGTTAGTTATAGTTAAAATAAACCGAATTAAACAATTTAGGGCTCTGCGTCAGTGTAAAAAAACCAAAAAACTGAAAATTGAACAAATTTTGATTTCATAAGTACAGCATAATTAATAACTTTGGAAAACTACCTCTACCATATTATAACGTGTGCATTCCAGTTGAATAAATCTAAATTAAACAAATTAATCAATTAGCACTATCGTTAATAAAGAAGGTTCGGTATGTTACAAATTTTCAGGCTTATCTCACCAGAAATTATAGATTACTGTCTTTCAACAATTTATTCTAAATATGATATTATGTGTGTTGATAAATTATTAAAAATTAAACAAATTCATTTTATGCATTTATACATTTACAAATTTTTGTATTTTTTGTAAAGCCAAAATACATAACTAATTCAAAAGTGTTTAACTTATGCCGTCAACATATTTTTGATACTATAAGGAACAAATCAAACAAAAAATATCTATGATTATAATTTTTTTCTAATTTTTTCTTACTTACGTTTTAATATGAACGTTATTTCTTGCACAATAAGGTCGTCATTGGTTTGTGCCTCAACTCCCGACCGTGCTGTAGCGAGTCGCGAGTGATTCTCGTGCACAGTAGTTTCGTCGCGTCGTCTTATGCATTTATTTGTAGTCAATCATTGTCAAACTTTTATAAGCACGTGGGAACTTTTACTAACCATGGATCGGCTAGGTTGGAGATTTATTGAAATATTGTGTTTATAAGATCGATAATAACTACATTGTTGAGCTTTTATTGGTTTGTTTATAAAGCTTTTTATGGTACATAATAAAGAACACAGACACAAATCAGAAAAGTAAACGTACAACTGCGGACTTATCCCCAGGGTTTGTTACTGGTACCAAATTCACATTTTAAGTACCAGTAACAGAATTTTCATTATGTTAAAATTTTAAGGGTATAACACTCGTATAGTACGGGTATCGTTTATGTAGTAATAATAACGTTATAGGTATTGTTAAAATTTAAAGGTAATTTTACAAAAGGTACGTACCTACGCGTTGTTATGTTACCGTTCCACATGAAACTCGACTGCGAAGAGCCACATTCCCGTACCTACCGAGTCGCGATCGCGACGCACAACACTGCGATGACCAGTGTTGCCTCTCGATAATACACTATCGCTAGTCTATCGATAGACTATCTGTATTTTGAATAAAACCAATATTATCGATAGTATTGATTCTGACGACGAACAAACTATCGATAGTATTGCTTTTCTAATAAATAAATAATCGATACTATGGATAGTTTATGAAACGCAATACTATAGTTAGTTTATTCGTCATCAGGATCGATACTATCGATAGTATTGTTGGTTATCCATATTGTTGCCCTAAAACAGGAATTACTATCAATAGTACACAAACTATCGATAGTATTGTTGGTTATTAGAGATGTGTTGTTCCTTTAATCTTTAAGGTCTAAACCAATACTGAACTGTTGTGATTAGTCGATCCGGGTCTTCTGATTCTGACCCATTCAATTAAAAGATGGGTTTTCTCATGAAAGTTCACGAAACAATCGTTAAAGCCAGGTATTCCTACAAATGTAAGTATTTAATGCTGCCCCGGCCGCAATTTGCATCGCGTAGACGCTGCGTCGGTGAGCTCACATGTGACCCCACCAGCGACACAGTATAGAAATAAGCAGAAGAATAGTTTTATTTTGATTAAACTTTGTTTAAAGTAGTGTTCGATACAGCTACATTATCTTATATTAATGCTGACGGAGTAGACAGAGTCCAGGGCCGTAAGACCCAAAGGCTTAGCGTGCAAAGCAAATGTCGTTATTTAGTGTCTTTGTTTATTTTCAACCCCCGACAAAAAGAGGAGTGTTATAAGGTTGACGTGTCGGTATGTCTGTGTATCTAGGTGTCTGTTAATGGCATCGTAAGGCCTGAACGAAGATTTAATTTTTTTGTTTGAAAACTGACTTTTCGTCATAGTTCTTAGCTATATTTATTAGAAATTGGTTCAGCCGTTCAAAATTTATTAGGAGTAAACACCTTAAAGTCGGTTTTTATTATGTTTCTTGAATATAAACTTATGGGTATTATGTTGTTTTGTTATTTACTATCTATGATACAACACTGAACTTAAAAAACATGGGTCTCACCTAGATCCCAGTATTTTTCACACGACTTGCAAAGAAGGAGATTACGAATATATAGTCTATAGGGTGCAATTGAAATCATTAGCATTGATTTAACTTATCATCATACTCACCTAAAGGATATTTTGTATGGTAACAATACTGCAATTAATGCAGTAATTAAAAAGTATCAAAAAGTAAGAAAAATTAATAAAGTATCAAAACACTTCGAGTCGTGCGCGCGTACTGATACCTACGTGCCGCAAGGTCAAAGACCTTGGACGGATACAGCCAAACGGCGCGACCGACCGGCATACAAAAGTAGACCTTAATTTACGTGAATAAGGTTTGAAGTCGAATGGGGACGGGTCGTGTCACACGAAAGCTTGAGGACAATAGATACGTTTGAAGTAGGAACGAATGTTAGGGTACCAAGACGCAACAAAATTGATACTATTATAATTAAATTTTTTTTCGTTTTTTTTTTATAATTGCAGTACAGGTATGTATCAAAGAGTCTGACGCATGTTTAGAGGTTTTCTTGAATATGAAAATGACTACTTTTGATTGAAGTTTTATTAGTCTTAAATTACTTTGTATCATGGGTATAGTAGATACTTAAAATATTGCCAACGAATTCAATTCCACCCTGTATATGCATGTATGTATGTTGAATGTATTTGATTTTCTTTATTCCTTAATGTCGCCACGGATTTGAATGTATGGCCACAGAGCAGATAATAAAGGGTCTTTCAAATAGGTCGGGTCGATGTTGACAGTTTGTGGCGGCCATGTTATTTTTGTGACATCTGTCAAATCTATTGTTTTTTATTCAGTAATTAATGCCAAATTACCATGGCAAGTTACACAATCGAGGAGCACGTCCAAATAATAAAACTTTATTATCAAAATGAGTGTTCGTTAGTGCAAACGTTGCGCGCATTGCGTCCATTTTACGGCAGACGCGGTGGCCACTCCAAGTCGACTCTCCAACGTTTGGTGGCCAAATTCGAGACGACCGGTTCAGTTAACAATCAACCAACACCCTTGCGTCAAAAGAACGCCAGATCAGCCGAAAACATCGCCGCTGTCCGTGAGAGTGTGAAGGAGACTCCGAGGCAGTCGATTTCTCGCCGTGCACAAGAACTCGGCCTTTCGCAGACTTCAACTTGGCGAATTCTGCGTCGGGACTTGGGCCTACACCCGTACAAGATCCAACTGACCCAAGAGCTAAAAGTGAATGACCATAGACAACGCCGTTTGTTCGCTAATTGGGCTTCAGAACGTTTGGAAGAGAACCCTGATTTTGGTCGAAAAATCTTCTTTAGCGACGAGGCGCATTTTTGGATAAATGGCTATGTCAACAAGCAAAATTGCCGAATATGGGACGACCAAAACCCACATGAGGTTCACCAGGTGGCAATGCATCCACAAAAAGTGACTGTTTGGTGCGGATTTTGGTCCGGCGGCATTATCGGTCCTTACTTCTTTGAAAACGACGATGGCGAAGCCATCACCGTCAACGGCGAGCGCTACAGGTCAATGATAATCAATTTCTTTTGTCCTGAATTGAACGATATGGACGTAGACGATATGTGGTTCCAGCAAGACGGCGCTACGTGCCACACAGCGAACGACACGATGGACATTCTGCATGAACGGTTTGAGGAAAGGGTTATCTCTCGCAGAGGTAATGTGAATTGGCCACCAAGATCGTGCGATTTGACCCCATTAGACTTTTTTTTGTGGGGTTTCCTTAAGTCACAAGTCTATGCCAATAAACCGCAATCGACTGATGCCTTAAAATTCAACATAACGCAGGCCATCGCTCAGATTCAGCCGGATTTATGCAGCAGAGTCATAGAAAATTGGACCGCTCGGATCCGTGCCGCTGTTCAAAGCCGCGGAGGACATTTAATCGATGTCATATTCCGTAAATAATGGCATTAATAGGCCTGTTGAATAAAAAAAAATTACGTTAATACCTCACACACAGCTTGTTTTATTCAAGTTTAACATCGGCCCATCCTTGTTGAAAGACCCTTCCGTTCTGTATGTAGTATTACATACAGAACGGAAACTCACACGTTTTTGGACCTTGTAAGCGCCTGTAAAATAGGGTTGTTGCTAGTTGCACGTTGACGTTCCCCTAGTCATTTAGGGTAATTGAAATAATATTGGTGAGAAACTGCACATATTACTATTGCTCATCCACAAAAAAACAACAAAGAACGAAAATTTTATAGATTTCCGAGTGATGAAAACAGGTAAGCAAAGCAACAAATTCTGTGGTGGCGACCCTGATTGTTTAACTCGCACATTTGACGTATGCACAGGTATATTATTTCGTTTGTAGTAGTACTAGGTATATTTGTTACTTCGTTTCTATGAAGTGCCATACCTGTGGAATGGCGTTTCGTTAGAATCCTTACATTTCAAAGTGACATGAGCTAAAAAGTCTTTTTATTGTTTCGTACCTAAAGGTTAGAAATTAGCCCAAACTCGATTGTGTTAAGTTGTTTTATAACTGAGTTCTATTGACCACCATCCGTCTGCGTAATCAGATCCTAGATAAGCATCGTCTTCCAAAAAGTACTCGTCAAGACAAATCAAACGAGACCTACTCGATGAGGTTATAACTGAGTTCCATCATCAGAACAGCCCATTGACATCATAATATTGTATTATCATCCGACTTACAAAAGTATACAAAATTTCAGCTAAATTGGTTGAGGATAACTGGTTGAAAATTGAGTTCGAAGATTCCACCCGAACAAACATACTTACATTTATACATACATTGCAAGTTAAATAAAAGCTTGTAAAAACATGTAGCGATCTTTAGTTGTTTTATTGGTCCAATGTTAGTAAGCGCTAGCACGCGTCTAATCGGACCTGCCGAGTTCAAGTAGTCGCGCTCGCGAATTTCATATAATTATTAAGAAAATAATTATATTAAGTCAAACTCCAACCGAATGAAGTTTATAGGATCTTGTAACTGAATGCGAATTTGACGAGCCTGGGTACTTAACTTATACATACCTTTTTTTAAGAGTTTAATAGTAGATTGTGCTACAAGGCGTAAAGGTAATACTTTTAAGTCGAGTGTGCTTCTTTGAATCCAGAGCAAAACGAAGGATTCCTCAGTTGAATCACGAGCGTAGCGAGTGATTCTACGATGGAATCTTGAGTGAAGCGAGGGATTCGTGTATAACGCCCGAGACAAATATATTACCGTACGCAAGTAGCACACATTACATCGCCATCCATGAGAAAAACTAGCAAAAAGATACAAAACAGAATATGGAGAAAGTAGAACAACTACAATACCTTATAAAAGCTCCGACAAGAACTAACCTTTATTTAGTGTCGTTTTCATTCAATAAATACTAAGAAATAATTTTTAAGAACCAACTTCTAAAAAAATTGTTTGTTCACGCATAAACTCGTAACTTTGTTTGCGTGGACCTACATATTTTAAGATTTTTATAATAACAATAAATTTAATGTGCACTATCGGCTTAAACTTACGAAAAAGGATTGAAATTTACACAAAATAATTAATTTTAACACAATATAACCTAAAACATCTGTAATTACTTTGAATCGAAGACAAAAATTGCGCTAATTATTCTTTTTTCCTTTTTCGAAGCAAAGACCATAAACATTTTTACCTACATTCACGATGATATGTATTCCAAATTAAAAAAAATACGAAGTTTGTTCCAGTTATTTATTGTATTAAAACTTAATTCTTTTGTTTTTAGCTGATTTTACATAGATAACATCGTGTTCAATTTTCAAATTGTGTTTTAATCCCGTAAGATTTACTTTTTCACTTTTTAATTCCGAGAGAACTAGCAGTAACTTTAGCTCCAAATGTTTTGGGATGAAACCATCGTTTTTTGAGCAGATGGGATGAAAAAAACACTTTTGTCTATGCCTCAAATGGTTTTCAAAAACTCTAAAGCACGGCCTCTGCGGGAATACCTAGCCTTAAATGTGTCCAATCGCTCTCGTCATTTTTGGTCCAAACCCAATAATTATTTTACTGAAATAATTAATTTTTATGTGACTGTAATTCTACTTTTTTTAACTAAAAAACTCATTGAACCTCATTACATGATACCTAGATGAACCACGCTAGGAATTAATTGGCCATGTGATGAAGTCATACTGAACAAGCTGGCCAGTCGATACTTAGTGATTAGTGTCGTGTAGTGGTTTGAAAATAGTATTTTATACACATAAAAATTAAAGTGTGGTTTTCGTTTTGGCTTTTACTGATTATATTTATGCATTAAAAAGCAACTGAGTTTAACTTCCATAGCGCTTATTATAATACGACATAATAAATAGTAATAATACTTTATTAAATACAAAAAACTTATATTATTTAAAATGTACATAGCACACAGAAAGACATTAAAATGTCCAATGGGCGTGAGTGGTCTTGTAGCTAAAAGCGATAATTTCTTTCAGACAGCTGATGTAGAGAAGTGAAATGCTGCCATTTCCCATAGAAGTCTGATAGACAAGGTCTATGTTAAAAATAAGTCTATCTATGTCAAACATTTTAGTCCTGTTCTCTAACACTACACGGCCTCTGTGCGGGCACTTGCGAGCACGTGTGCAGTGCGAATTGCATTGAGACGTAACTTGGGCGTCCCATCGTGTGAACGGTGGGTAGAAATTGTGTAAAATGCTATTGTTACGAAACTGGGTTCGAGATTTGGAGAAAAACGCCAAAGTTCGTATGAGGGTTTTTATTCACTACGGAACCCAAAGGTTGACTCGTAAAGATGGTCTTCCTGATGTCCAAGTCCAAGTCGCGTAGCATCTGAGGTCCAGGTATCTCGCCAAATTAGTCGCAGGTACTTCCACTTGTCGCACTGAGGTAGGTTTCCTTCGCTTCGATTCACTTCGAAGTTATCGCTTTCGTAGCTCATACTGAACTGGTGGGACGTGCACTCGATCGCCTTTTTATAAGCGCCGATACAGCGGTCTACATTGTTCTCGAATATTCTCATATCTTGACGAATGTATTTCGATTGACGGGAAACATCGAGACGCCGGTATGTGTGTGTGAGTGCGACTAAGCCGACGACCATTCAAAGAACTCTAGCCTTTATGCTATAAGGATATAAGGCCTAGTTTCGCTTGCATTATCCTGACGTCTTTAATATACCATTCCGCTCGCGAACATTCCGAGTCTATCTCGCCAGCAGAGTTCTTGCTCGTGAATATTCTACATTTATCTCGTTCGCGACACTATGTAAGCGCATAACATAATGAAACTTAAGTTGCACGGCGCAACTTGCACTCTGTAAATACCCAACTACATTTTAGTACGACAGCATAAAAACTTCGTTATATATTTATGTATTTAATTTTTTCCCATGTTACATCCCATTAATATGCAATGTCATGGGAAACGGAATATTTCAGCAGGGGCCCATTTTTGGAACGATATTAGTCCAGGGGCTGTCATGTTGTACGGGTTTGCCGTGACAACAAGAGTTATATTGTTTTTAGAGTTTTAAATTGTTCATTGTGTCACCACGTTAACCCGTAAAGACCCGGACGGCATTAAAATGCCCACGTTCATCGTCTTTCTATTGTGTCTGGTATTGGCGGTTGCGAATGGGTTAAAGTTCAAGGCACAATCAAAACAATCCTACAATTAGCAAAATTCCATATTTACGAGTTATATGTTTTGTAAGCACACGGCGCGATCGATTGAAAACACGTATAAACTCGTTCGCAGCCGCGCGCTCACCCGGCTGGTGCCTCGCTCTCTCTCCCCGCACCGCACCGCAATCACCGCAAGCATCCCGCTTCACGACATGGTCTCGCGTATTTTCAATCAAATATTTTTTGTTTTAAGTAAGACGTTAATGTGTTTAATTTTGATGAAAATGTGATTATAGTACACAAAAAGCTATAATTAAACAAAAATAACACAGTTACTATTTCTGGCTACTGAGAAAAACATTAATTTTAAAACATAAAAAAATGATGTTTAATTTTGGTCTTTAATGTCTAAAAAGACACAATATAGCTTATAAAGATATAAACATTATGGTTATCATTTTGGCTTAACTAGATATCGAGATCAGGTGAAAATTGTGAAAAAAAATGTATTAACAAAAATGGGGTCAGTTTAATTTTGCTATTAAGTGATCGCATTTGAATGCACCTAAAAGTTAAACTAACAAGGTCTTTGGTTACCTATTATGCTTTTAGGGAAAAGTTGAGTAGTGTACAAAATCTCACAATTTTTATATAATACGGTTGCGACCGCGGATAAATTACATAATATATCTAATTAATATTTGATACTCAATATTGATATCCGATAAAATATTGAAAACAACGAGTTTATTATTTATGTCCAGGTTGTGCTATTTTGATCGGTCTAGTGCGGCTGAGACGAATCGCTCGCTCCATGCTCCGTAGTTTACGATAGTTCAGATATGCGTGCTGCGTCTGCGTAGTCAATGTCTGTAGCCTGCAGCTAAAAGAGAATGTTATCGTCTCTTCTCTTGTTTGAATAAAAGTATAAAACAAAATTAAAAGCGTTTTTTTAAATGAAGCTTAAAAATATTTGTAAGAAATAACTACACAACGATCTGTCATGACCAGATGAATAGTCTGACATCTATACTAATATTATAAAGCTGAACAGTTTGTTTGTTTATTTTTTTGTTTGTTTGTTAGAACGCGCTAATCTTAGAAACTTCAGAATAAAATAAAATGTTGGGGTTATCTTTTTGGGGATACGGATATTATTTTTAGGTAAGTACGTCATGTAAAATATCCGTATCCCCAAAAAGGTAACCCCAGGTAGGTATTTCTCCAAAAAAAAATAAAGCTCTTTCATTTAATACCTACCTCATTAAACATAAAACAAACATAAAGGTCTTAGCATTTGAGCGCAAACCTTTTGTAACTTTGAGAGCGACCGTTTACTCCAGCCAAACTCGTAACAACCATTTTCAGCAGAAAAAGTATGTCTTAAAACTCTATGCCGTGCAGAATATTTTATTCAAATAATGTCAAGTTGTTTGTTCAGCTTATTCTTTGTTCTAAAAGCCACAATAAACTTTGTAGATTATTCGCCGAAATGTATCTGTATCATGCAAATTATCTTAATTTATTTATGAAAACGGCCCACGTAGTCGAAGTTGGAGTTGAAAACTACGTAAATGGCAGCTGACCTTTCCTTTGACAAGGTTGGGAGCCCTAGCACTTTCTACAGCCTTGCCGCGGGCCCTCGCTGGGCGCTGAGTCACGCCGGGTCACCTTACGAGTCTTAATCTGACGTAATAATAAAATATTACTAGTCTTTTTTGGAGAGATCAGTGAGCATATCAATAAAGTGTGAATGGCATCACAAATACTCCCCGTCAGATTTTACGATATGAGTAATGATTTAAATTATGACCGATTTAAAAAAGTGAGATGCAATTGAAACATTTACTCACAGTCATAAATATCACTTTTTCGCTGGCGCTAATGGAGCTCATAATGACTTGGTCTACATCGATAGGCGTCGCAAACGCAAGCCATTAAGGCGAGGTGCAACTTGAATACACAAACTCAATTTACACGATGTACGACTCTAGCTCTTGTTGCCCCGTGAATAAAGGCTAAATTTGCTTAACTTAATTCGGGCGTCAATATGATCGGAGTTCGAATTCCTTACAATTTTTTAAGGTTTTTTATTTTTTTTGTGAAAAATATAGAACGAATTAAAAAACTAGCTGGTTCAGTCTCTTAGGTATTACAATAGCCACCTAAATAATACAAAAAAATATGTTCGTGTCGCTCAAAATATTGAAAAAACAGAGTTGCAAGTTCAGAATTTGGGCTATTTTATTTATTTATTTTTTTGCTTTATTCCTTGATTATTAGTAAAATCTGCTCGGTTCAGTAGCTAAATGATGAACTCCTCCGTTCATTATAATTTTCTTGATTTGGTATATATTGCGAGGCGTTAGATACAAGAGTTAAAAAAGGGGCCTGAAAACGAGTTTTCAACTACCACCCGGCCTTAAAACGACATTTTTCTATCGAATTTTATATTTATGATCTCAACGTTGTAATTAGTAAATATTTGTTCAAATCTCCATTTTGTAAATATACTTAATAATACCTTCATCCACCTACGTCGACGTCAAACATACAAAGGCGTAATGATATCCCGGCGAGGACGTGGGTGGGGCTAATAAATAAATTCACGAAGACAGTAAACGCCTTCGACACTGTGACCACCGGCTTAGTATTCCAAAAATCCATAAAGCCTCGGGTTTCAATAGAAACCGCATGCCGCCGGCTGCTTTTGTTTTATCTACATATGAGGATCCAAGGTCGTAAAAAAAGATTGAAAAAATATGAATGGAGCAAGTGCTAATCCTGTGGAATTTTGATGAATGGATGGAACTAATTCAAGTTCGAAGCTTACAAGAAACGTAACATTCAAGTTTTAAATCTCAACGCAGTACTAAATAAAAGCGGCCAAGTGCGAGTCAGACTCGCCCATAAAGGTTTCCGTAGTAGCAAATAACATAATATAAAAGTCTTGTACCTAGTATGTTTTTTTTAAATATTTGGGTTGATTGAATGAAAGGTAAATTACCGTTTATGATTTATGACGTATTAAAAAAAACTACTTACTAGATATCGTTCAAACCAATTTTCGCTGGTAGTTTTTATGGTAATGAACATCATATATTTTTTTTAGTTTTATAATTCCCTTATTTTAGAAGTTACGGGGGGGGGACACTTTTTTCCACTTTGGAAGTATCTCCTTCGCAAAGTATTCGGTTTAGAAAAAAATGATATTAGAAACCTGAATATCATTTTTGAAGACCTATCCATAGATACCCTACACGTATGGGTTTGATGAAAAATAAATTTTTGAGTTTCAGTTCTAAGTATACCCTTAAATTTTTTTGTTTTTTTTTTATGTCAAAACCTTAATGCGGTTTACATAATACATCTTCTTACCAAGTTTCAACAGTATAGGTCTTATAGTTTCGGAAAAAAGTAGCTGTGACATACGGACGGACAGACAGACAGACAGACATGACGAATCTATCAGGGTTCCGTTTTTGCCAGTTGGCTACGGAACCCTAAAAAACCCATGTAAAAAATTGCAAAAAATAAATGGTATATTCCATTAAGAAACGGTTAGAAGTAGTGCAATCCGTGATACTCTCTAGTGGCTCTTACAGTTCTGGGAATACGACTACCTGCTTTTTATTACCGAGATAAGGGCTGCACAAATATGCATAACCGACCGAACCCGATTATTGATCAGACCGCTGCGGCCGATAGGATTGAACGACTCTCCAAACCGATGGTATAATATCGTATGGAAATGACCCAGTATCTGGAGTGACGTTCAAACAAACATATGCACGGCCATGTGGTGCTATGCAGTGCAGCAATTAATTCAAATGGTTTAAAATGCACAAAATAAATTATGTACCTTTCTAGAACTTGCTTTTCTAGAAATTTACATAAAACTCTCTGTCCTCAGAACTTATTAAAATCTGTGCCTCAGTTCTAACACTCCTTTCCGATTCTCCAGATTCTTTGACCGAAGACTATCAGTTTAGCCTAAGTTATTAAAACTTCTTTCTAACCTTTCTTATCGCCCTATACTCCATTTGGTTAGGTATTTAAATAAATGTAAACAATCTTGACATGTCTTTTTATTGAAATATACACTTTATAAATCATTTTTTTTGTAAATTACAAAGTAATTATGTAATTTATAATTTATAACATAAATTCTTTGTAATTAGCAAAATTATTGATTTATAGAGTGTATATTTCAATAAAAAGACATGTCAAGATTGTTTACATTTATTTAAATACCTATGTAACCAAATGGAGTATAGTTATACTTAAGTTTGTATCACCTTCTCACAACAGCCCCTAAGGGTATCCCCTGGAAAAGTTTCACAACGATGATTTTATAGTCTGTGCAATAAATAAATATCACCAACATCAGTGCACTCATCTCATTACTGAATGATCGACGTAAATCCTTTTTTTGTAATCAATATCTTTCCATATACCGTGAACCTTTCTCCAAAGATTCTGCGTGTCATGTTTTCTCTTGGTCATTCATCAATCATAATCACACGCATGAAATGAGGTTAAGAACCATTGGAATGGCCATTTAAAAGGTGTGATAATAAGAACAGCACACGTCTTTTGTCCTGGAGATGAGAGATAGCTTGACAAATGTAATAGCCCGGAACATATCCCGGCGAGGCTTGGAGCGCCACAACAAAGGACAAAGGTAGCGTAGAGACGCGCTCACAAAATACAAAGACTACAGAAGTAGTAACAACAGAATAACCGTCAAATGGTCGGCGAGCAGCCGCATCAGCTGCAACGTATCATTGTGTGACATAGAAGGTAAGGCTGAACAGCCGTTGAATGTCACATGAGATAGTCGCGTCGCGTCGGGAATAATTAAATTGGCTTGTTAACTAAAGAAAATAATAGTGTTGTAGGTAATAAAATTTCAAAAAAGGGATCTGAATAAAAAAATCTACGTGTTTTCAGGTTTCTTTTATGTAATTTTAAATATTACACCGAAAGTCACGACACATAGAAATCAAATTTTTCATTTTTCCTATGCCTGTACTGATAGATGATAGTGACAGTGACAATATTATACAGTACTACACTGAAAGTGAAAATTGCCAACTTAAAGAATCTTCGTTGTGACGTCATTTCCTCAAATAAGCTTGACCTTGCTTGAAAATGAAGGTCATTGGGACTTTTGCAAATATCTAAACAAGTAAGATCTTATTTTAAAATCTGATTAGAGAAACCTTCTCCTAGAGCCTATTGCTCGAAATGATTTGCGAATTAGATTTTTTTTTAATTACTCGACCAGCTAATTTCGCTTATCAAGTAATTTGTCCAGGCCGACGCGACCACGCGTTTTTTCGGTGAGCAGCAGCCGTATCGGCCGCAGTGTACCGCATGTGTGCCGAAAAAAACAAAATTCCACTTCTATTGCTGGCTTTAGTTTGAGACAGTCGCAGCGGAGATAGTCGCGACTGATTCAATTGTCCAGGCCGACGCGCACTTTGTCGGCGAGGGCCGTGGAGCCCTAGCCGTGTTGGCCGCAATGTACTCGTATGTCTACATTGCGGGCCGCCACAGCTGCTCGGCGCTCATTGTCTGCTACAGTCGACTTTCAACAACGATTCAATAACATTGTTATGTTACATTTACATATCAAAGTCACTAAGAAAGTCTTCGGCAAAACACTGTCGCTTGAGCGAGTTTATCAATTTTTTTATTAGGGTGTCCGCCCACGTCATACTTTTTGTAGGACCGATAGCCGAGCTGTTTTTTTTAATATTAATTTTTGACCAACTTTTTGTAGAGACGTGTGCGTTGCACAATGCAATCAGTACGTTCTATTTTTCTCCTATGAAAAATTCGCCGATTAAAGGATGTGGGCCTTATGTATTTCTTTACAATTTTACATTCTGGCTGACTTAAAATAAAGGTTATTTTACGGACTTTAATACACGCACTTAAATATTCAAAGCAAATCTATGAAGGGCCGCTCTTTTTAGATGAAAAAAGGCCGGAAATATAATTTTGGCGAGTTGATACCGAGGGAAAGATATTTACGGGGGTAGTTTTATGTGGCCATAATGCATCCTATATGAGGGTGTAAAAACTTGCGATAAGTGTACTGACACTTTAGCCGGCGCTGAAACAATTTCTCAAGAGATATGAGTAAAGAAAGTTGATAGTGTTGATCTTCGAAACAATGTTGAGCGACGTCATACAATAAGATTTTGGTTTTAGTATCATTTATTTTTTACCAAAATAATAACTGAGTAACCTACGTTAAAAACCTCAATAATAACTAAGTCTTTTTTTTTATTTACGTTTCTCAATGAGCATTTTTTGCGTTTCGAACCTTAATTTCATTTCAAATCCTTTACAGAAAAACGACTATACTAGGTACGGTGAGGTAGAGCACCTTACCTCGTCCTTATACTGTACATAGTAATTAGTAGGTCAAGGTATTGTCTATATCTAGTACTTGAGTATGTTAGTTAGTAGGCTACAGATGCTTCGAATTTTATCGTTAAGCACTATTATAGGTATGGAGATTGCAAGGAGATATGATTATTGCATACTTTCCTCCTTACACAAGAATTACAATAATAAAAAGTTCAGAATAGGCATATACACGATAGCCAAACTCACCAATAAGAGAACACTGTGACGTCAAAACTAAAATACACACCTGCAACAAAGAGAAATCCAAGGTTATAAATAGCTACAATAAACAATAAGAAATAAAAAACAGGAGTCACAATTCGTTTACACATTTACAGTCGGAATACGAGCAACTTTTGTATTGTACTTGTGTCCGTCCATGTATCTTCACAAAGGGTGCTGGGCGGTGGGCGAGCGAGGGTATAATAAAAAGCCTCAATAAACAGCCTTCCTTTTTGACAGTAAGCCTTAAGTTATAGAGCATAAGCATCAGGGTATAGGGTGGCTATTAGATGACAGATGAGCGGTATTTCAATGCTTTATTGCGCCAGCCTTTTTGTTGTGAAACGTGACTTCTGAAGGTCGTCGACCTCGCTACTGATTCCTGTGGAACAAGATAACCAGCCGTAAGATCGTTTGTTCCCGTGATGTATATCTTCCCACCTTTTTTGGGCTTTCGTTAATCTCTCCTGTTTAAGGAAATGTGTGACGTAACTGCGGTTACCGCTAGTGTAGATGCAATCTGCCGAAGGATTATTCTGAAGATAATCTGTTTCCTCGGAATTAAATCGGTCACAGCCGTAAAACCGTTTGGTGGTTCGCGGTTATAATTACAGAATATAAACAACGTGTCATTAAAATTGCATAAGGTAATACGTCTTGAAGGATACGGCCGAATCCGAGAGGAGTCGTAAAAACTGCCGGGGTCGTTTTTCGCAAAAGTCCTCATGCATAATGACCTCACACTGAGAGGTTCACACCGGATATGTAAAATTATAAATTTTTTACAAAATGCTACGTAAATATTGTCACGAGAGTGGGTTGGGGATAGGAAAGGAAACACCAATCCTATGGAATAGTGCCTTTATTTACGACTCTAGGGTACTCACAGTTGTCACAGGTACGTACGCGGGCCCCCCCGATGGGTTCCCGGTTTGTCGTACCGGGGGGGCTCAGTACCCTTTGGTGCCGTGGAGCCACGGGGAAGCCAAGAGGAACCCGCGAGGGGGCGCTCCTGCGGTTTGCGCCAGCAGTGAGCGCCCACATTGGGGCGGCGGGGGAGTGGGAAGATCTCCCCCCACCCGGGGAGGGGCGCTCCCGCGGGCTCGGCTTCGGCCTTGAGCCTGCTGGGATGCGCCCAATGGGGCGGTGGGGGAGTGGGAAGTTCTCCCCCCACCCGGGGTGGGGCTGCCGGGAGGGGAATGTTTCATTGCTCTCCCGGCGCTTCAGGCGGGGCCACACCGCCGTGGCTGTGGTTGATGATCGGTCGCGGAGGTCAGGGAGTGTCGGTGCTACGTTGCCGCTCTCCCTGTCCTCCGCGGTCGAGTGGTGCCGCACCGCGTTTGCGGCGAGAGGTAAGCGGCGGAGCCTCACATCTTCTCCGCCGCTGGGAGCCGGTTTATCTGGCTCCCATGGGCCCACAGGCGGTGAACTGCGTGGGAGTTCGCCGCCTCTCAACTGGGCCGAGGAGGTACGGCGCGTCCGTGAGTTCCGGACGCGCCTACTTGGTGAGTGGGGGGGCGCTCAGACGCCTCCGAGGAGGGGCTGCTTCGGCGGCCAGCCGCGCCGGGGTTCGCGGTTGTATTTCCTTTCCCGTGTCCCCGGCAAAGGCGGTTAAGGTGGAACTCCGGAGGTTTTTTAGTGGGTAGGCACGTCACTCTGGCGTGGAGTCCCACATAACCCGACAGCCTCCCCCGCAGGCTGATGGGTATCCGTAACAGGGATCTTTCCTCCGTTAAAAAAAAAAAAAAAAAAGGTACGTACGCGGGAATGTCACTGTACTGTCACACACACGGAAACGTCACTGCACTGTCTTGCGCGTGGAAACGTCACTGCACTGTCACGCGCGGTAATGTCACTGCACTGTCACACGCGTAAACGTCACTGCACTGTCACGCGCGGAAACGTCTCTCGCGCGTATTTACTGCACTGAACACTTCACTTCACTCACTATTACACTTTACTTTTTACTCACTACTTCCACTTTTACTTTTCTTCCTTTTTCTTCTTCCTTCTTCCTTCTTCGGATTTTACTTTCAAACTAAACTGGCGTAGGCCGCGCCTTGTTCTGCTTATATACCCACCGGATGCGAACAATATCGCATCAAAGTTCTAAACTTAAGTCATAAATTTTCTTTTGTCTTCTTTTATTTCTGGCCCGTATTTTCATTTCAATTTAATCTAGAGTTATCTAGAAACTTCTTACAAAACTTCAAAAACACTATACATGACTGTGATTTGAACCTGGGGTCTATGGATTCACAGTCCAACACCAAGACCGCTAGGCCAATCGTGTGCTGACGTGAGTGACGAAATTTCTCTTTAGATGAATTCTCCTAGTTTGAATTTGTGACGTTGACATTGTCATTATCACTTATCGACCTACGCGACACTGCCCCCTCTCAAGACATGATCGTCCCGATCATTATTGCTTCCATGATAACGTGCCAATCGATCCACATGAACTATTTTGAGAGGACTGCGAGGATTACGCTGAATCCGGTAGGTCACGTCGTTAATTCTGGTGACAATTTTGTAAGGTCCTTCCCAACTTGGTTGTAGCTTCGGAGATTTCCCTTTTCTCCTCACCGGATTATGAAGCCAAACCAGTGTTCCTTCCTCGAAGCTGAGGCCATTAGCTCTTCGATCGTAACGAGTCTTCATCCGTTCACTAGCTTTAAGCCCAGCCTCTCTAATCTGCTCATAGACGTCAACCATCTTAATCCGAAGGTCATTAGCGTAGTCGGTTATTCCTTTTGGGGTATCTGGTGGACAACTTGATAACAAATCAGCTGGCAATTTCAGTTCTCTTCCAAAATTGGCATATGCTGGAGTAACTGTAGTGGTCTCATGCACCGCAGTCCTATAAGATAAGAGGAACAGCGCAATATACTCGTCCCAGTTTTTCTGATGGCTTTCTACTACTTTTGCCAGATGCCGTTCCAATGTTTGGTTAAACCTCTCAACCATTCCATCTGACTGCGGGTGATACGGCGTCGTCCGAGTCTTATGGATTCCCATGATTTCACAGACTTCTCGGAATACTTGTGATTCAAAGTTTCGACCCTGATCACTGTGCATCTCTAATGGCACACCAAATCTACAGAATACTTCGTTCACAAGCTTTGTCGCTACGGTGGTAGCCTCCTGATTAGGTAGTGCAAATGCTTCAGGCCATTTCGTGAAGTAGTCCATAACTACCAAAATGTACCGGTTGCCAGCATTCGTAATTGGAAACGGTCCGGCTATGTCAAGAGCTACTCGTTCCCAAGGAGCTCCGACATTATACAACCTCATGGCTCCTCTGCTTCTAGTCTGTGGTCCCTTAACTGCCGCACAACTCTGACATTTACGGCACCAGTCTTCTACATCATCTCGGCAGTGTAACCAGTAGAAACGTTCTTTAATTTTTGTGAGGGTTCTTCTTATCCCCAGGTGTCCGCCGGAAGTACCATCATGAAAAGTTTTTAAAATCTCCCTTACCTTCTCTCTGGGGACGACCAATTGTAGATGGCAATCTTTACCTTGAGTACTTTCCCATTTCCGGTAGAGTAATCCATCATGTAACACCAGGCTATCCCATTGCGCCCAAAGACTCTTTGTAGCCGTACTGTATTTGGCCACTTCTGACCATTTTGGTTTAGTTCCACTTCTTAGCCAGTTCAATAGTGGTTGAAAATCTTTTTCATCTTCCTGAGCCTTTTTCATGGCGTCGTCAGTCCAATTTTCATCTATGGAATCAGTACGGATTAGCCGGATGTTTACTTTTTCCTTCTCTTCCTGCCGATTGCAATGTGTACAGTCCTCCAGGCAAGGTCTTCGAGACAGAGCATCCGCATTGCCATGACTCTTCCCTCCTCGATGTTCAATTTCAAACTCATACTCTTGGAGTAGCTCAATCCACCTGGCTACCTGCCCTTCAGGATTTCTGAATTCCAATAACCATTTCAATGCAGCGTGATCAGTCCTTATCAGAAATTTGCGACCAAGCAAATATTTCTTAAAATGTTGCAATGTCTTGACCACAGCCAACAATTCTCTGCGAGTTACGCAGTAATTTCTCTCTGGCCTTGAAAGAGATTTGCTGAAGTAGGCGATTACTACTTCCTGATCTCCTCTCTGTTGAGATAGAACACCTCCAATTCCGGTGTTACTTGCGTCAGCGTCCACAATAAACTTGCCTTCCATGTCAGGATATCCGAGGATAGGGGTTTCACATAGACGCATTTTGAGGTCCTGAAAAGCTTGCTCACAATCTTCATCCCAAGAAAATGCTCGTTTCTCTTCAGTCAACCGATGTAAAGGCTTAGCGATATCGGAAAACCCTTTTACGAATCTTCTATAGTAAGAGCATAGACCCAAGAATGCTCGCACCTGTGTCTTATCTGTTGGCGTTGGCCAATCTTTTACTGCACTTATTTTAGATGGGTCAGTTGCAATACCTTGTTCCGAAATAACGTGTCCCAAGTAGTTGACCTGACGTTGGAAAAATGAACATTTCTTTGGACTTAGCTTCAAATTTGCACTCTGTAGTCTTGAAAACACACTTTCAAGCTTCTTGAGATGATCATCAAAATCTCTCCCCATTATAATGATGTCATCTAAATAGACCAAACAGGTTTCTCCTAACATACCTGCCAGCACATGTTCCATCAACCTTTCAAATGTTGCTGGCGCGTTACATAGTCCAAATGGCATAGTTTTGAACTGCCATAAACCCTTGCCGGTTGAAAACGCAGTCTTCTCTTTATCCTTAGGATCCAAATCTACTTGCCAATACCCACTTTTTAAATCAAGAGTAGAGAACCAAGTCATGCCACAAAGTGAATCCAAAGTGTCATTGATTCTTGGAAGTGGGTAACTGTCCTTTTTAGTTACATCGTTCAATCGCCGATAGTCTACACAAAACCTAGTCGATCCATCCTTCTTCTTTACTAACACAATCGGAGAGCACCATGGGCTTGATGAAGGTTCTATCACGCCGTTCTTCTTCATCTCTTGGATCATGTCTTCAACTTCCTGCTCACGGGCAAAAGGAACAGGTCTTGGTCTCTGCCGAATAGGTGTTGTATCCCCGGTATCAATTTTATGTTTTACCAAATCGGTTCTGCCAATATCTCCATCATTTTTAGAGAATAAATTGCTATATTTCAACAAGAAGTTCCTTGCTTTTATTAATTGCAATTTAGTAAGATTACCCTTGCAACCCTCTAGAAGCCTTGTGACATTTTCTTCCTGATTCGTAATTTTCCGCTTTTGCCCTTCTTCACACTTCCTCAACCAGGCTACTTCATCACAGTTTCCGACAATCGTTCCCTTTCGCAGTGTTTGCTCCACGTCATGAGGATTCAGAACAGGTACCAACGCAACTTGGCCACTTCCAACTAAGGTTCTAGCCGGAATCCATGATGCGTCTGAGATTCCTCCCTCTATAATGGCACATCTCCGCGGTCCGCTTCCATTATTAGGCGGTAGCATAACAGGGACCGTCGTTTGGGATCTAGGACTAAGGACAGTGTCTCTCAAACATAACACCTTACCAAAATTTCCTCCTTTCATCGGAATTTCATCATTGCCATGTTTTAGAACACCATTTTTCAAGTCAATATTGCACTGATGATTTTGTAGAAAGTCCAAACCAATAATGCAATCGTCGGAGATGCCTGCGACAACCACTCTTTGCCAATAAAGTGTTGCCCCGATCTTAATGGCTACAATTTTTTCTCCTTCAGATGGGACTCGTTGGCCGGTAGCCGTAGTTAACGTGATATTTTTATTCGCCTGAATATACCGACCTTCAATGTCCCTAAGTCTGCGGTTGCTAATGACTGTCCGTGAAGCACCAGTGTCTAATGTCAACTGGCAAGGTTTCCCATTGACTAAACCGTCTATCACTAGAGTATTTCCGTCGTTAGTCTGCTTCACAAGAATTTCTGGGGCTTTACTACTACCGGCCAGCGCCCACCCCACAGCCCTGGCCTTCTTTAGTTTTCCTGTGGCTGCTCCGACGTCGAAACCGCTGCATCCACTTGACGTCGGAAAGTTGTACGTTCACGCTTCGGGCAAGTGCTTCGAATATGACCCCGCTCTCCACACTCATAGCACATCGGGTTGTAGGGTCGTCGTCTACTGTTTTCTGTGACTACAACCTCTCGAAGCCTTAGAGCTCGTGAGTCATGACGAACCGCTTCTACTTCCAAAGCGTGAGCCACTGCTTCTTTCAAGGTGGTGTGGTGCTCCAGTCGTACAGCCGCCCTGACTTCGGGATCCCGTATCCCATCAATAAAAACCTGCAAGAGCATCTCCTCCACGACAGATGGTGATGAATGATATGCCTTGCGGACCAGTCTTTCCACTTCCACGGACCACTGTTGTAAGGTCTCGCTAGCCCGTTGACAACGATCTTTAAGTTGCGCCCTGTATACATGCTCCAGGTGGCTGTCACCGTATCTGGCTTCCAGAGCGCCTATGAGTTCGTCGTAGGTGACCTCTTTCTTCCCAGCGCCGAGTGCTTCCAATACGGACAGAGCGTCATCTCGAAGTGCCAGGGTCAATGCAGACTGCGCCTCCTGCTCATCCCAATGGCTGGCTTTTTTAATTGTCTCCAATTGCAATTTAAAAGCAGCCCAAGAGGATTTGCCGTCGTAGGGTGGCACCTTTAAATTTTTGGTAAAAGGAGCGACCACAGAGCTAGTGACAGGGCCAGACTCTTTGAGAAGTTTAACTTCCTTACCAAGCTGTTGAAGCGTCCCTTTTACTTCAGCAACTTCCTCTTTTACTTCTGTAACTTCCTTCTCGAAGTCATCCATCCGGGCTGTGTTGGCCCGAACCGCGGCCAAAACATCTTTGGAAAAGGACTGAAGTTGCTCCTCCTGACGGCGTGCTTGCTCTTCCTGCAGCGCCCGTATTTGCTCCTCCTGGCGGCGTGCTTGCTCCTCCTGGCGGCGTGCTTGCTCCTCCTGGCGGCATGCTTGCTCCTCCTGCAGCGCCCGTATTTGCTCCTCCTGGCGGCGTGCTTGCTCCTCCTGCAGCGCCCGTATTTGCTCCTCCTGGCGGCGTGCTTGCTCCTCCTGGCGGCGTGCTTGTTCCTCCTGCAGCGCCCGTATTTGCTCCTCCTGGCGGCGTGCTTGCTCCTCCTGGCGGCGTGCTTGCTCCTCCTGCAGCGCCCGTATTCGCTCCTCCTGGCGGCGTGCTTGCTCCTCCTGGCGGCGTGCTTGCTCCTCCTGGCGGCGTGCTTGCTCCTCCTGGCGGTGTGCTTGTTCTTGCATCATGGCAGTAATCTGCTGCAGGAACGCGTTCATTTCCAATGGAGCGGCTGGTGGGACGGCGGCTGATGTTGTCGCGGCTCCGCCAGAGTTGGACTCCTCGGGCGATTGTTCCTCTGCCGCTGCAGCTCCCGCTCGAGTGGTTACCCCTCTCTCATTTCTAGGCACGATCGGCATCTTTCCTATCCCACTTCTGACACCAATTGTCACGAGAGTGGGTTGGGGATAGGAAAGGAAACACCAATCCTATGGAATAGTGCCTTTATTTACGACTCTAGGGTACTCACAGTTGTCACAGGTACGTACGCGGGAATGTCACTGTACTGTCACACACACGGAAACGTCACTGCACTGTCTTGCGCGTGGAAACGTCACTGCACTGTCACGCGCGGTAATGTCACTGCACTGTCACACGCGTAAACGTCACTGCACTGTCACGCGCGGAAACGTCTCTCGCGCGTATTTACTGCACTGAACACTTCACTTCACTCACTATTACACTTTACTTTTTACTCACTACTTCCACTTTTACTTTTCTTCCTTTTTCTTCTTCCTTCTTCCTTCTTCGGATTTTACTTTCAAACTAAACTGGCGTAGGCCGCGCCTTGTTCTGCTTATATACCCACCGGATGCGAACAATATCGCATCAAAGTTCTAAACTTAAGTCATAAATTTTCTTTTGTCTTCTTTTATTTCTGGCCCGTATTTTCATTTCAATTTAATCTAGAGTTATCTAGAAACTTCTTACAAAACTTCAAAAACACTATACATGACTGTGATTTGAACCTGGGGTCTATGGATTCACAGTCCAACACCAAGACCGCTAGGCCAATCGTGTGCTGACGTGAGTGACGAAATTTCTCTTTAGATGAATTCTCCTAGTTTGAATTTGTGACGTTGACATTGTCATTATCACTTATCGACCTACGCGACAATATCATCATCGTCATCATCATTTCTGCCGCATAAGAGGCCTATGTCCACTGCTAGACATAGGCATCTCCCAAAGATTTTAAGAAAATACGTAAATAATCCAATATACTTAAATATTAATGTTTCAATTTAGCGTAGTCTAAGAGACTAACCTACTTACCTCACCGCCTACACACAGAACATACTCGCAGGTCTAATAAACAAAGTAAAACTACCTAAGATGTAATGTAAATAAAAATTATAATAAAAATCTTTGCTTAGACAGAAACATTTAATTTACGTAAATTATCAAGTTGGAAGCTATAGGCCACAACATTATGCTAAGACAAGACCATTTTTACATGGCACAAATATTTTAATTTTTATTGCTGAGAACTGTTATTATAATTGTTAAACTGTTTTGTGATATATATATCAAATATTTTTTCTTTCAAGCCAAGGGACAAGGGCCTTCAAGTTTCTAACCGACTACCGAGGAAACATGAACTTCCCGTCGTAAAAAAATAAATATAAAGCTTTTATAGAGATTATATAAACAGCAATCAGAAATGAAAATAACTAGGTATGATCATTTAACTAGACCTAAAAATAGACAAAACACCTATCAAAAAATAAACTGATACAAATAATCAAAAACCTTAACTATGTACTGTAATCTTGATGGTAGCAGCCGACAACTACTAATCTCCATCCCCGAAGGGTTGATTGTAGGATAATTAATAGAGTATCCCCACAGGATAAATTGGAGTGGGCGCTTGATTTACGACAAGCCGCTTTGCGTTTCATCACGGAGATAAACCGGCAAACTTGACGATATCTTAATTAGTATACTTTAAATCATAAAATGATACGCCGGTACGATATCTTTGAGCCAATCAAAACTTCGTCGATCAGATATTACGGGTTTTCAATTCTCTCTACTGCAGCAATCTGATCTTTAATTTCTTTCTTAAGCGTATGTACTAATCATTTTTAATTATTTATTTCATAACTTGCAAACAATTTGCAAGATTTAAAAATAGTGTAAAGTAATACATTACAAAAGGATACATATACTTAAATTGTTAAATTGAGATCGTGCAACAAATGCAATTCGCTCTACGCTGACCTTTACATAAAAGCGTCTTTTGATAACTCGATGAATTTTAAAAAGGATTAACACTTAAAGCCTGCTTTATATCAAGCCTTTGGCGCCAGTGAATTCATGTTTATATTGATATTTGCCACGATTTCATCGCGGCAAAACACAAGAATCACAAAGGCACTATCTGCTACTTGGGCGGGCTGACACGAGCTATTTAAAATGTAATTGCTAGCCTTCTTTTGCTTGCAGCCAGCATTTGTCGTTCGAAAACTTGAAATGCATTTCTGCAGTAAACTACAAGTTTTATTGTGCATTGAGCTCGAAGTTAAGCAACTCTGCACTGCTAACGAGCCCAAACAGTCAATCGTTAACAAAGCGTGACATACTATCGCCCTATCCATGTTGCGACATTAAATTGAGAATCGTTTGTTATTTCAAATGTTTGTCTATGGAACACTACCAATTAGGCTTTTCTAAACTTCTTTTATTAAATTTTAAATAGAGCGAAAGAAACAGATTCGTAACTAGAATCGCAAATAGCTGACCATTGATAAAGTAGCGTCGCTAGTTCATTTTTATGATGTCGCGCCTAGACGGATTAAATATATGCAAACGTATTATAGCTAGTTAATATGGAGGTAAACTGCTTCATTAAACTAAAATACCTATAAAAGTCATAACGTAACACACATAGGTAATCTATGGAAATGTGCTTAATGTCATACATCAAAGCAGAACTAATAAAATTCCTTTTTATTTCTACTATATGTATACGAATTTATTTTATTCTTGATTGCCCTGTAGTCCTATTATTGACTTGCGGAGTTACTAAACAAAGGATTTTTTATATAAATAAAACAATTGTATACTTAAACTTCCATTAAAAAATAGGGCTACTGCTGTACAAGTAGCAAAGACATAGGTATTTCCAATAATATACCGTTCATTTATTGGGAAGATTTGAATGTCGATTTACTTAGGCGTACCTATATAATATGATTAGTGCTAGATTATTCTAAAGAAAGATTATTATGTACATTCTTAATGTGTTCTGATATTGATACAATACTGATTTAAACCTTATTTATATATGATTTGAGATAAAGTGAATGTCCTCTCTGTACAGAACGTGCTACACATTTACACGTATGTATAATGTATATTGGTACTTCCACTTCTAACGTTATGTTTATTTCTTCCGCACCTACATGTTATAGTGACCATAAACAGCAAATAAACGGGACATTGTCATGTGTCCCATTATTTAAGATAAGTTGTGGCTGCCCACGGCCATATACGGTCATTTAATTAACAACACGACATTTATGCATTACATTGTTTACAAAATGGCCGTGCGTACCGCAGTAGCGGCCATGATTTATATTTTTAAGAGTTCAATGTCTTTGGAGGCAATATGTTTGAAAATATATATATGACTAGCCAACGCTCGCGACTTCGTTCGCGTGAACTTTATGACTCCGGAAAATACTCATCAGGCTAAACAACTTTTGCTAAGGCGTCATTTTTCAAACAAGGAACCGTTATACTTTCGCCTTGTCCGTCGATTTTACTCAGAGGCAATAAGTACTAGAGAGTAATTTGGTAAGGGTATGTATATAAAAAATTAAAAATAGTAGTAAAGTAATATCTTGAAATCTTTTTTGTTATATCTCTCGTACAAGTTAAGCGGAAGTAATTTTTTTTCTCTTGCTAACCCATCGTTGGGGTTATCGTTCAATAGGTCTTTTAAAAATTTTGCGAGCTTGTGAATATAATTTTTCGATTCAGGGATCCGTTTCTGAAATATTTGGTTTTATAGTGCAAATTAAAAAGTTAAAAACGACTGATTTTTGAAATGGACTCGGAAAAGGAAATTTTATACAAATTCAATAGAAAATTAGTTTTAAGACATTTTTAGTAGCGTGAACTCAAAGTCTGTATTCGCAACTACGGAACATACCTACATCCATACATCTAGCGGCAAACCACATTTGGCTTTGCTGTACAGTAGTAGGATAAAAATAGGTAACTTAAAATCATGAGTGTTCATTTGTACGATGAACTTGATTTTTCACAACATTCGCAAATTTTGATACTTTTTCATTATTCTTTATTTTTGAATAGGTAGATTAGGCTTTATGAAATTTTAACTAGATATCTACATACCTATACTAACTACCTGTATGTCACAAATAGCCAATCTATCTTCTGTCGGTTTGGGTTTACGTTAAAAAGTCAGTATCTTGCTGCATTAGGTACTCGTAAACCCTATCGTTTATAGTTATAATTTATAACAAATGATTTGGACGCATTCGCATACGCATTCGTTCGTTGAATAATTCATTAGTTTATAACATCGATCGAATTATGAGTTGTATTGGTATCGACAACATATCAGAAACATTGTATTAGCATACATCTGACGAGCTCAGAACCGGACGAGTGTCGTTGTTTCAACTTGTTCGTGTCGATCAAACGTTATGTTAGTACTATCATTTATAATCTGTCTTTACTCTACAGTATCTTGAATATTTGCGATAGAGAAACGTTGATTGAATATGTTCTTTTGAATGCAATTTTGCATTAAAAATACTCTTTTTTTTCAGTAGATAGATTCACCGATTTCAATAACTAAAATAAATTTACAAGAAAAAATAGATAAGGCTATTTACCTACTTAGTCATAATATTATTTTTTTACATTATACGAATATTTAGTAAATTATATTCATATTTTATATTTTGATAGTCTTATTTTGTGATCCATAGTCTGTCTCTATTGACAACAGGCGTGATTTATGCATGTACGCATATTTAGTAAGTGATAATTAATGATGTAAATAATCAAGATTTCTAATTAATTTTATAAAAACCAACTAATAACATTTCGTACAGAACCTTCCTTTTATGATTCTTTTCCCTCTACACGTGTAGGCTCTCTACGTCTATGTATACATATATGTTCTTCGTTGTGATCTTTATAGCTGGGGGAATAGAATGAAAGGAGATTGCTGTATGGAATAGGTACACTTTATTGGCGGTATTAAGGGATGATTGACCAATGCTTTTCTCGGATAGGTAGGTGGGTTTGGTAATCCAAGGAAATAATAAAGTTTATATTTTTAGTAATAACATTTTTGTAATAAAGTTTAATAAATAAATAATACACGTCTAATTAAAATAGTTTATCAGATAACTACTGAAGAATTGGTAGCTTTTGATTGTATTTAAATAGTAGTAGGTATTTAACATCAATGTGACTGCCGAAAACAATACGAAAGCGTGTAAAAAAAGAAACAAATACAATTCGCTATCAAACCAAAAATGATAATTGCCTGCCTATTTATCTTGAGAGAAACGGAACGTTGCCTACTGTCAAAAACGCAATGAAATGTCCCGTGGATATCGCATAAAGCATAAATGGTAGAAAATATTTTTAGTAGTTTACTTTGTTCTTTCTTCTACAGCCATCTCAGTCCACTGTTGAACTAAAGGCGTACCTACGAATATGTAAAAAAGCTGCCTGAATCATCTCCCCTTTGAAAATATATACGAAGAAAAATTAGGATTACGTGTACTAGGATTCCTAGGGCAAATAAAATTTTGAAAAATGTTAGGAATAAAATGTTTTTCATTTAGAAACGAATATTAAAATTTCTATAATATCAATTTAATATAGTAGATACATATTTGTCCTGAAAATAATATCAAGTTATTAAAAATAATTTTACCTAAGTACACTTTATTAATTTTTAGCGCTAGACGTGCCATCTTTTTATGTCTTCTTTTCAGTTTACAAATCTTAAATTAGATCTTATCGATTGTTGTAACTATGCGGTAAATCTATAAACAAAACTATCGCCATCAATCTTAAAAATACGATCAATACCATAAACCTAGAATTTTTTACTCTAAATCTATGGCCAATACAAAGAGTTTAGAAGTTATCCTACCCTCTAACTTCATGAGTTATTCCCAGTAGTTTGCAGTAGGCAGCTAGTAGGCAGCAATCACACGAAGTCACGACTGTCAACTGCGCTCACTGATGGTATCTCAGCACGAACTCTCCGTAACAAACACCCTATTTCGGGGGTCACCTACCGCTGTGCGTACCTCGCGGTGTGTTTTATCAATTTATCATGTGATATTTGTAACAAAAAAAATTGTTAGGAAAAAGACTTCAACGCGCTCGGTACGCGTTATCTAATAACGATACATTTTTAGATAATCTGTTTTAGTTTTTATAAAAAAAACGAACAACCCATCAGACTTACCTAAGACCTCTAGGGTTCAAATTCTTTACCTAAGACCTAAGTAATCTATTATTTTCTTACCGATAACGTTATATGTGGAATCTTGTGGTTAGATCACTATGTGTAAATTATTTTGATCCCTAAAATAAGTTACTTTTAATCATGCGACAAAGTCAGTACGTACTTACATATTTTTTCATTACTAAAAACCGACTACTCCCCAAACTACACAACCGATTTTGATAAAATTTCTGTGGGACCACCTTGGAAGTATACCTTTTCAAACAAAAAAAGGAGTTTTCCAAATCGGTCCAGGCGTCTTCGAATAATCGGTGAACATACATTAAAAAAGATCGCGACGAGTTGATATACTCCTCCTTTTTTTGAAGGCGGTTAAAAAGAACGAAATTACTCAAGCAAATAATAGATGTGAGTTACATGATAAATTCAAAGATAAGTGAACCCTCATTTCAGCGTAATGAAATATGTACTAATAGAAAATGTCTGGAAAGGTGTTTTGAGACAAAGTTCGTTGTGCTTCAAACTGTGACCTTTTGGGACAAAAGGTCGACGAATGTAAGTCACAGTCTTAACAAGCCATTGACACGAGCTAAAGTTTACCCAAATCTAATTTATCTACATCGACAATTTATAAAAAAAGAAATAAAAGCTCGATGCTGATTCTGATAACGCACCTATTATATTCACAAAATAACTATATAGCTACTAAGTATATTTTGTAAAAATGTACCTATATCATTTTGATGTAACTTAGGTAGAGTGGAAAATTTGGATAATATAACTAAGTAATAATTGTATACTTTTGTTCATCAAACTATTCCGAAACGCCAGAGACAATAAAATGATTATCATCACTCCACACTAAAGGAATCTTGATATCTGATTTGTGATTACGAACTTTTCTCTTTACTCTCTCGGGCGAAAAAGAAACAGCTAACATCATTACTGCCAACAGCGCCTAAAAGGCTATATTGTGCTAAGTAGTCAGAAAGTTTACACATTTCCCGCGGACAAGCGCCCTGGATCCCTAAATCTTATTACTAAGTAAAAGCCGAACGCGTAATGTCTTTCTGGCTATCGACGCCCCACATAGAATTCTAATCAGAAGGATCCAATTCACGTTTCAAGATTATACATTCAGCTCGTACCGACATTCTATCATTTTAAAGCTCCTACGAATGTTAATGGAGTTGGTAAAATGTGTTTTTATACACGTCGTTTCTTAAAATCGTGCAACGATATCAATTTGTCCGTACGTGCTTGGAGTAAGGATACCGTGAGTCGTGTGGGCGCCTGCTCCCTAAAAGGGAGACTTCCCTGCTGTGAAGGGACGTATTGTCGCGTAAGTTACTATGGGGCTCGATTCTATGCCAACTTACCGTCGCCGAAATTCCCAGACAGTATCTGTTAAAAAGAACAGTCATGAACGATGCTATTATTGCATTCCATGCATGTCCGGTATTGGGTATTATGTTACTAATAAAACCTTTTTGAGAAACCAATATAAAAGTATTTGAAGTCATGTATAATCTTGTTTAAACATTTTAAACGTGTCATCCTCGAAGTCGGTCTTAAGGCCCAACACAGACGACAGACTTTTTGTCCGATCGAGTCTGCGGCGCACAAATAGTCTGCGTGGCGCGCAAAAAGTCTTTCGCGGATTGTTCATGGACTCAACACACACGACGCACATTTTGAATCATTCTGTCGGCAGAACTGTAGGGACGGGACACGTACAGTTTTACACGCCATGGAAGTGCAAAGATTGTGATGTATTATTTTATACTTGAAGTACAGAAAAAGAAGAAATAGAAAATTTTGGGTACATCCTATACTTTCGGAGAGATTACTAAAAGGACAATTCCATATGAAACATGCAATTCCAAAACAATATCCGCACAATTTTTTCAAATTTTATAAAATTTCTATTAATACTTTTAATGAGTTGCTATTCATTTTAAGACCAACTTTGACACATTCGGAAACAATAATGAGAAAGTGCATTGGTCCAGAAGAAAGGTTATACTAGGCATGATACTCGGATTTTGAAGTATCATAAATTGCAGGTCTGTTTTGTATTTCATGAATTAACATCGGTACATCTATCTCTAGCGCCATGCTGTAATACCGCGCACGTCACGTCCACCACTAGTCGAGTGAAGGTCACAGACTAAAGTGCGCGACGTCTGTGTTAGCGCGAATTGAAGCATACGTTGTATTTTTTTCGCACACTTTTTGTGCGGTGTGGCGCGGCGCGGCGCGGCGCGGTCTGCCAAAATTACACGGATTTTTTGTGCGCCGCACTTTTTGTGCGTCGTGTGTGTTACTGCATGTAATTCCATAGGTTCTATTTTCACAGACTAAAAGTGCGGCGCGGTCTAGTCTGTCGTCTGCGTTGGGCCTTAAACATCAAAATGAATATCCCAAAACACGTACACAAGAACTTAATTACAACTGGAAGGTAACAAAGTTACAAATTGGTGCTGTTGGGAAACAAGTTCCTATAACAATGGCCCGTACATTCGCAGATGTGTATCTCCTTGGATCGTTTGAAAGCTTCTGTTGTACTTTGCCAATCCACAAATTAAATTAACTTAACAACAAGTGGTTTTGCTGCTAATTAAATTATTACAGCTAATAAATTCTAAGTTATCATTTTTATTGCCAGTAGGTTTACTTTAAGAAAAACGTGCCCGGCAAAAATGCATAAGTGGTATGTATGAACAATGTACGTGTGAATACGTAATAAGTATTGGGCTCTAAATCTACTAAGTGTGCCCAAAACTTCCTTTCTCTATCGAAAATCCTTTTCGAGCTTTCAAGTACACAAAGTTCTTCTATGCCAAACTACTTCAGCAATAAATTTATCTATTTCTGTAGGATTTGAAATGTCTGTCTGTCAAAAAGAATATTAAGCAGACAAAGAGAAATAACTTCAACGTATAACGGTCAGTTAGTTCAAAATGTATATACATATATAAGTACTACCTACAATAGCATGACTAGACAAACTTAAATTAATGATCTAAGTACTAGCATCGTGTAGCTTTGCGCACCAGACCGACCACTTTCGCGAAACATGGACCGGCTTTTAGCAAAAATTTGATCAGTGAAAGTCAACTCTGATCGGAGTGCTTTGGACAACTGAAGGGACCACTCGATGAATTATTATGACAACTAACTAAAACCATTCGCACGCTAGCATTGGGTGAAAGTTTGGCTAATTACACAGCTTCTCATCATTTGCATTAATAGATGACACTTTGTGAATTTGTTAAATCCTGTATGTTATAAGGAAACATATTTCATCTAGCAGATAGCAGTGGGAAAAGTGGTGATCGTTGGGTGGCCTGATGCGGCCTCTAACTATAGATTGGCTACAAAACTGATGTGTTTATGTTGTTTATGTGAATTTATTGCAGTGTGGTTTCTTGTCTGCATTCGAATAACCTAATAACACAAGAGAGCTAAGAACCAAAGAAATCAAATAAATAAGGATCATAAACTAATACTACTTACTTTCGAAATATGTAAATATTTCGAAAGGCTTTCTTAATTGGTTTTCTTAAATGAGGCTCTTTATATGTTTCCACGATTAAAAAACTGCATGTCTGTCTAGGATATCTACATATTATTTAAAAGACATTTTGGCTGATTTATCGTTTATATAAAGTTCACGCTGATGAAGTTGCGGGCAACAGCTAGTAATTATAATAAGTATCATCAGACTTTTTGTCTTAAATCTACCTATAAGATCAAAAATTCTGCAAGCAGTGTACACAGCCGACTCTGTAGGTAGATAGACACAACACAACATTGTTTTTAAAATAGTTGCTGAAACAAAATATAACAGCTTTCCTCCAATGTTTCGCAGAGTTTATAGGACCCTATAAGACCCTATTTATTCTGCAGTTTCCATAATGGACGGACAGGCGACGGTGTGGCCGTCAGCTCACAGATATGGGCTCAATTTGCAGAAAGCGCCGAGCAGGTCCGACTCACTTTTTATATCGCACTCAGGGTCAATGACATCGGCTAAACACCATTATTGCAGTGTCAACGCACCAGGAAACTTCCACAACCTTCAAATTTTTATTTAATTTAAAATTAAATATTTAATGTAGTTGTGGATTAAAATCACAATATGCGCTTGCACATGTGAAAACTATAGGTTAATAGGGAAGAGAAACAGGAATATGTACATGTACATCTTGCAACACGCTATCACTCTGTATATTATTGACATGATGCCTATATTATATGTAGACAAATTGAAGCTACACTGAAACCATTTGGACTCGATAAGAAGAAGATGATGGCCTTAATAATATCCATTTTTAAACAAAGGAGTTCAAAAAGTTATTCTTCATAGATCATTAAGCTTTTTTGTTTGAATAATGAATTTACAATACATATGGGAGAAGATTATGATGGAACTCTATGGGACAAGTCCCTCGCGTGATACTGAAAACCACACCTGTCACCTGAGGGGCTATCGATTACTCATACTTTGAGACTCTTACACATCAATGATTCACTGCAATGATGCGCGGCTGAAGAATGCGCCAGAATATTTTTTCTAATTCGTTTTTAATTTACATAATCTTCTTAGAAAAAACTAAAAATAGTTTTAGACTAACTACTAACTTAGATCATATAACAACTAGGACATACGTAGCAACGTAGAAGTAGGGTCAATCGACTCTATGAAAGATTAATCTTGTGTGATATCTCATGCCTTTTACCTTCTCAATTTTAAAGTTTGATTAAAAAAACATTAAATTCCACTTGATCTAAGTTTAACGCCCAGTAGACCCAACTTGCTATATCTAGTTGAAGTAAAGTACTAGAACACTCGACTCTTAAAAACTTAAACGTCGATATTAAAAATAAAACACCTGGATTAGCTCGATGGAAAACACGTAAAAAACGAGGTTTGCTATAAATTATCACTAGATCACAATAATTAAGCTACGTCTCATGTCTTTAGGCAGATTGATCAAATCTGACACCAAATTTAGTTATTAACACACTTCAATAAGACTAAGAAACTTCCTACATAATTATAGAAAGTATCGAATTTGTTACATCCGTTTTCAAGATCCTATTATATATTTTTAATAGGTGCAAGAATTGCTCATTTAAAGTTATAAAATACGCTACTCTTGTAAACAATCGTGGCTTTCGACTTTTTTTCCCTGGCGATAAATACACTCGATTGATGAGTGTACTTTCCTTGAGATAGTGCTGATGTCGCCAACGGCCTAGTTTCAGGCAAAAGTGCAAGAGTCACGCGTGACCGTGCTTGGGCTAGACCTAGACCAGAGACTAGACTAAAAATAAAAATAAATTATGATACAGAACGATAACTGACAGACATATCCTGTGACTGAATCTTTGCATTCATGCATCTTAAAGTGCCCCCTTATATTATGCTCAAAAAAGAAAAATTTCATACAAACTTAATAAAAAAATTATTTCTATAAAATTTTAGCAGTCTCTCCAATGAGTCTATCATGCAGTCACGAGTCAGTCAGTCATGCAGACAGTGGCTGCATGCCCTTCCATCCCTCAACGTTGGTACACTGCTGGACAATAACAGTTTTCGTTTGTTAGTCGGTCTTAACCTAGGAATGCCGGTATGTTCGCTACATCGTTATACACGCGGCAGCGACGTCAGTCTGGGCTCCATGGCCTATTCTCACCTTAGAGAAGACTTCCTCGCCACGGCTCTATAAATGACATGAAGGGCACTTGCCATTATAAACGTTTCCTGCACCCGGAACCCCGAGGTTGTATCACGAAATGATGGCTCATTAAAAAGGTTACTACGTCAAAAGATGTGATGTGCTTCGCATCTATTTCTTATTAATTTGTGACTAGATGCTATTCTAGGCGTATCTACGTTGAAACAGAACTGGTCTGAGAAAAAGTGGCCACAGATCTAGATCTAAAGTGGTGTTTGAGAATTTAACGGTAGTTTTATTCATATACTAGACAAGTTATCCTATCGACTGTCGCGGTGTGGTCGTCATATAAAATAAATGGAGTTATATAATTACATACTTGCTATTTTATTACCTAGGATCGTACCTTGGCAATAAAATAGCAAGTAGGTAATAATAATGCTATGTAAAAAATATAAGGATATAATAAATATAAGATATTTCTTAAAAGAGATACAAAAATGCTAATATGTAATCTACTATTACACAGTCGTATTTACTAAATATAATGGTGATTACTCAGATTTATTGATGATTATATTTGAAGGAAGGTACCTATTTCTTAATTATTTACTTTCAACAATCTCAACTCGTCCCTCTCTCCTATCCTACGTTTTATCAAAATAAAATATAGCAGTCATCATCATCATTCGAGCGTATTCCCGGTTGCATCCTCAGCGAAAACGCTGCAGAGCCCGAGGTACGCTACATAACCTTGGTGATTCGACGAAGTTACTGGTTTTTACACAGAGCGACTGCCGCCTCACCTTTGGAACCCAAAGGGATACACCAGAACCAATCTTGGGATAGGTTTGAGCAAACGCTAGATGGCGTTCGGGACCCAAAGTTATACGTACCTTCCGAAACACGAAATCATCTTTCTTTTCCGATGTTCAGGTGATTCGAGCCTGCAAAATCCTACTTAACCAGACTAAAAACAACTTTTCTCAAAGTATACTTCCCAGTGGGATTCGAACCCACGACCAGATCACAAGGCGAACGCCTTGACTACTGGAACACAGAGGAAGTTCAATGAAAATAAGCTGTATTTATAAGAAATGCCATAAAATCAACTCATAAGAGATAAAAATATAATGAAGGCCTATAAGGTTAAATATAGAACAAATAGCATCATTAAACCACCTATAAAGGAGGACTAAAGATTTGACGACTCTATGATTAGGTACCGAAATAGTTAAGTAATTCAAAGTAATAGACATAGAAAAAATTACTAATAAGTGCAAGTAAATAAATCAAATTATAACTACTTAGCTGTGCCCGTGGGCTTCGCTCCCCGTAGGAATTTCGGGATAAAAACTATCCTATGTCCTTTCCTGGGTATTAAACTATATCCATATAAATTTCACTAAATAGGTTCAGTGGGTAAAGCGTGAAGTGGTAACAAACAAACAAACAAATAAACAAATTCACTTTCGCATTTATAATATTAGTAGGATTGTACATTATAACATCCAAAAGCCTACAACAAACATAAATTTGAGTCATCTGTACCAATCATAAACATAACAAGCGAACTACCGAAAGCCATTAGTCCGGTGCCGGTCACCAGCCCATTTTCGCCCGAGTGGACCCAATTTAATTAAACCAAACCCATCGTTTACTTACTTCCATGAATAGTTTTACATATAAAACAGATATAACTCAATTTGTATTGTAATCCCGGGACAAATTGGGCTGCAGGAATGCACTCGAGTTTCAATTACGCATGCATTTTGCTTTGTCAAAACAAAAATGTTCATGAGATTTTTTTTTATGATTGTATTAACTATATAAGAAACTAATCTATCACACTTTTTATTTTTTACACAGAAAACATCATTGACGCGCATACCTAAAGTATGTTTTGATTTAAATAGCGTCCGCGGCGGACCAGAACAGCGCGGCTCACACCGCGACTTTATGCTGAGCGGAGACCATTTTTGGCAGACTTATATGTTCTCTATTGTAAAATTGTTTATAATTTTGATGTTGTGTTTACCAAAATAAAAAAAAAATAAGTATTTTGAGAGGTTTTCGTTCGTACATTGTACAAGTATTGTATGTAAAACGCCAGAATGTTTTGTTACTTTTGCTTGAAACAATAAAATGTTAACAGATTCCTTACGATCCGTGTCCAACAGTAGCACCCGCGCACTCGCCTCCAAATGATTCCCATTCCGTCACGCTCCACACGAGAGTATGCAGACATCCTTAGACATCCTAAGAAACCACAACTTTTCGCGATAACAACCTGTCGCTTTCAAGATACAAGAGCGAAAATTGAGCGCTTCAGAAATAACTTGCGATCTTCAATTATGAAGACTGTGATGTAGCAGCCACTTATATTAGCTTTGAGCTATTAGCTTCTAAGTGCCCGCGGTTAGGTCCACATTAGTTCAGCGTGTGTTTATCGGGAGTAAGGGCTCGATCACTTGGTGCAGCGAATATTTGTGCTAGTTTCCTCTACGTGTCTTATCTCTGACGGACCGTCGCCCTCGTATCATGAGAGCAATTGATTCTTGATAATAAATCCGTGTCGATACTCTTTAACAATATTCTCATATGTTTTTCTTTTAGTAAAAGTAGAAATAAGAAGTCAAGCGTAAGATTCGAGATCGCAAGAACCTTATCATATCATCAGCTATATCTAATCTCGACCGAAATAAAAGCAGGTCATTACTTTCGTAATAATAAAAATTGATGTATAGATTGATCAAATATCTATATTAAAAAATGATTTTTGATTAGAACTAACGTGAGGCACAGACATTAGTAAAATGAGTTAACGAGTTATTCACGAATAGAGTCAGCTACTGCCGACATGTTTCGATCTCATCCGGAGGTCTTTGAGTAATTTTTCGAGTCCGGAGGAATTTGAGCCCTGTTCATCAGGGCGAATGTGACTCAAAGACATGTGATCCTAACGTGACCCGACACTATTGATAAATATAAAAAAAAATAATGTGTCCGTCAAACGTACTCAAGCTCGTCGACTTACATTTTTCCGTCTTATTTTCTTGAGCCGCATCAATGGGTCTATAAATGTATTGCTGATCCTGTACATGCGAGAAGCCCGGGGCTGCGGCCTCGTGGAGCCAGGCCTCCATATAAGGAGCTGCCCAAGTCGCACTGGCGCTTGCGACAGACGCGGGCGCAGGTATTTTAGGCTCACGCATGAAGCAAGCCCTAAATTGTTTACACTCATGCGCTCACTTGAGCCTCATTTTGGTTTAAATGTCATGGTATGGTATAACCACTGCGTATTAAGTATAGAGTAATTAATGCCTTATGTAATACTAAAACTGTATTCATTACACTGTTTGTCTGTTTTATAAATAATATATGTAATTTATCAAAACTTAAAACCGACTGTATCTCTAAACTACAAATGTGATTTTGATAAAATTTCTATGGGACTGGACAAGTATGCCCTTCTACATAAAAAAATATATATCGGTCCTTTCAAATTAGAAATCGGTTGAAAATTTGATCGATGTACATTCTTAGGAGAAAAAAATTATTTAAGAACTGTTCTAAAGCCGGAAAAACAAATAATTGATTTGACTTATATTTTAGTACGGGAAGTAGTATGGAAGTAGAACTCAATGTATGGGAGTTGCAAATTCTGGTATCGTATGAGTTTACTTGGCACAGATGTATGATAGGTAAAGCTGAGCTAATTAAGCCCGGTAGCCATCCACCACCCCCTGAGGGGTAGGCAGGAGGGGCATTCAAAGTTACACGCCCCCGCACATCAGAAAAAAACATATCAGCTTCTATTTAACACCTCGAGTGTTATGTCGTTTTCTGATAATGAGGAATTCGTTTTTGAGGAAAATTTAGTTTTCATAAAAATATTAACGAACAAGTTGCTATTTTTTATTCAACTATCAGAAATCTTGAATTTTGTGCAAAAGAAAAATACTATCTTAAAGAATATTTGGTTTTTACTAACTATCTTAAAGATAGTTGCACCTAACACCGCACCGTGACTTGCATTTACACCGAATCAGTTCACGACACAAGCGGTAGCAGCCACTGATGCAGTAGTCCACTTTGGTTTACAATTATTCCATTTCCCATCTTCAATCCGCGGACTGGGATGATTTTGAATCGGCACCATCGTTTGGCTCCACACGTTCAAACCCTGGTAAACAAAAACTATTAATAACGCAAATAAAACTGTAAAATCAAGGCTCTTTTGCAGCCGATAGAAATAGCAGTTCTATCATTTTAAGTACAAATTTATAAACTATATAAAATCTAATCATTGACACTTGAAAATGAAAAAAAATGAAAAATAGTTTATTCAGTACTTATGTTTACAATTTGTCTGAAAGTCGATGGGAATCACTTTTAAGCATAGATATGCTTGTGTTAGTGATACCCGCTCTCTATACAAAAGTTTTAACTATTATTAAAACTGTATGACATTACATAAACCAAGTTGTTATAACATTGTTAGATAATAAATATTAAATATTTATATTTAAAAATAATTATTGAATTAATTAATTGTTATTAGTCAAGATAATTACATTGTTTGGTTATTAAATTCTAATAATACCTACTATTTAGTTAGAAATTTGAATAGAACTGTATACATATTAAGAATTATTACGTTACAAATAAACACAATTAAAAGGAATTATATTATATATCACATGTTAGTAAATTATTAATAAAAAAATTAAAAAAAAAACTAAGTTTTACTGTGTATCTCTAGGATATTATTTTATGAACGCTTCAGTTTCGTCATAGTTCCAACCTTTTAATAACATCGTTAGCGATTTTTTACAGGACCGTTTTGTACTGGGATAGATATCCAATAGTGTATTTACATTGTTATATAAGTAAGCCGATCGACTGGTGTATTGTCTTTTGGCATATTTACTCTTAAAGGAAGCAGTCGGTGCCACATTATTTTTTCTTCTCCGCGTTAACTTAGAGGCATCGTATGGCAGTCTCTTGTGAAGTCTAAGTATTATTTTTAATATGTAGAGTTTCCTTACCGAGAGCGTATCACATATCTTGTATAAATCCTCTGTAGAAAACCTGTATGGTTTAAAGTGCATGACTTTAAGTAGCGCTCTTTGAGTTCTTTCTAATTCCAGAAATTTCATTTTAGTAGCGCCACCCCAAACAGGTATGCAGTATGTTAGAATAGACTGGGCTAGTGACACATATATTTGGTTTAAAAGTTTCCGATCGGCGACATGTCTTAGTTTTTTTAAGACCCATATTAGTTTACGCATTCTGTTCATTGTAACTTCAAGATGCGCGTGCCAGGTAAGCCGTTGGTCCACTACAACACCAAGATATTTAGTACTGTCCACTTTTTCAATTCTTATACACGAGCATGTACCTTTGGGGTTATTGCATGAGTGCATCTTAATTTGGTAGGTGGGACTTGGTTGGGTATTGTTGTATTTAGTAAAGGCCATATAATTTGTTTTACCTAAGTTGAGTGTTAGGAGATTGTTTCTTAGCCAATTCTGTATACACATAAGTCCATTTTCAGTGTCTTGCTTTACAGCTTCCCATGTACTATTAGTAAACACTATAGCAGTATCATCAGCGTATGAAAATACTCTACAGTTGTTTGTTTTGAGATTACAGAGGCTATTTATATAAATTAAGAAGAGAGTTGGTCCCAAAACACTTCCCTGGGGAACTCCATAAGCTACGTCGATTTCTTTACTTACAAATTTTCCTATTTTAACTACCTGTTTTCGTTCTCTAAGATAGTCGGCTAATAATTCCAAAGCAGGTCCCCTAATGCCAATCCCTTCCAACCTTTTAATAAGAATAGAGACGGAGACCGTATCAAATGCTTTTTTGAGGTCTAAAAATACCGTGATGCATTTTTTTCCTCTATCAACTTGCTCAACAATATGAGACGTCAGAGCTATGATCGCATCTTCTGTGGATAGATTATTTCTAAAACCATACTGTGAGTCTGAAAGAAGTCCATATTTGTTGAGATAATTAACAAGTCTCTTATTAATCAATTTTTCCAGAATTTTTGAGAACACTGTTAATACTGATATAGGTCGAAAGTTGGACACCTCATCTCTGTCTCCATTTTTATAAACAGGCGTTATTACTGCCTTTTTTAGCAAATAAGGAAATGTACCTTGTTTAAAACAGAGATTGACAAAATAAGTAATTATGGGTACAAGAACAGGGCTGGCAAGTTTTAAAAATTTGGTAGGTATGTTGTCCCACCCAGGGGCGCTATCAGAGTTAAGATGAAGTGATGATGAGACACTTGGCGTAGTTAAATATCTTATATCTTCACGTAATTACCATCCGGTGGTTTCCGCGTTAATAAATCGATTAGACTTAAACAGCGCTAAATCCAACTCGGCATTAACTAGCATTAGTATAATTAAGTGGCAACAGGTAAAGTGCAGGTTGGATCGCCTCAGCCGCGATTGCTTGGCGCCACTAGACAGGATTAATCAAACAGACGCAATTACCTCTATCGTGGATATTATAGCCTTTTACGGACGAGAGATAATCTCTTCAAAGAAACGGAATTCATGTGCAGGAATAAATAGAGAGAGCCTATGGTCATAAGATACAAATGTCACTTGCAGCAGTATGGTTGGTGTACCTATAAGTATTTGAAAAGGAATCTGAAAAAGGATTCTCAATACTGTGAGAGGGTGCTAGCTGAATCGCCTAATGTAAAATGATATAAGGTTTCTATTCTCATCAATTTACTCGATCAGCTTTTACGACCTGCAGGGCTCGGAAGCAGCTGATATATTCTTCGAGGAATAATAATGGAATAACAAGTAACAGAAATCGTAAAAAATGTCCAAGATTACCAAACTGGGGCGAACAATCGAACATCGAATGGTAGACGCTTCGATCGATTATGTAGCCCAATAAGGGCCTTGGGAGCATTCTCAAATGTGCAAAGGACGCCGCGAGGACGGTGCCGCTGGACAAGAAACCAAATTGCGACTGGTCGGTTATTTAAAGAAGGAATTTCTGCGAAACCACGCACGCTCTGCCCTTATAGTAAGCGTGGTTAGGAACGCGTCGCGTTTTTTGTTCAAATTATTCAAAACTCGTTCCCGAAGCTTTAAAAGTTTGGGAGTTTTCGAACTTTTCAGATGGTTTTGTACTTCCCTTTTTTTAAATTTTGTACGGGTCAAAATGCTCACGCGACACTTAATATTAAATTCGAAAATATTTGTTAATTAACACTTAAATAACAGGATACAGGATAAAGATATATATTATATTTTATTAGTATAAATATATTTTACTACTTTAATAACTATCCCTTTAGAGTTAACTGTTATTCCATTTTTTTTTAAAGATGTACCTTTATTATAATATTGTAGTTGATTATTAAATATCTAATATTTAAATGTTTGTGCATAAATATAGATAACTCTATAAAGCACTCCACCGACACGAGCCCAGATTTTAAATAAAAGAAGAACTAAGACAACTGATTTTGATTAATCAAACGATATTATCGTCACAATCAACTTAACAATCGGTTAAATTAAATTCATATTAAAGCTTTGTCATCAACAGTTACTGATTCAAGAAAATGTAAAGCCTATTAATTATGTCTTTCAAAGCTGAAAGTCGTTCGTTTTCAACTTAAAGTCTTCTATAACGTCAATTCAAACCTAAAGTCTTCCATTTAAATGAAATGTTAATAAGTCTTTTAAACTGAAAGGCTACTTTCAGTAGTCTGCAGTTCATTAGCATTAAGGACTTTCGAATAAGAACTATAAAAGAACTCATAAATTAAGACAGACTAAGTTAAAGTTTAAATACTGCAATGGAAGTTAAGATTAGAAATTAAGCGTCATTGGCTGAGCTAACGAAAAAACAAGACCTGTGTATACAAATTGCATACACGCATGTGATGTGTGCAATTTGTACTGCTGAATTTGCAAAATTGTTCTCGACAACGAAAAAAGATTTACCTTTATATAAGTGAGTTTGTATTTGTTTGTTTGTTACCATTTCACGCTTCAACCACTGAATCTATTTAAATGAAATTTGATATGGATATAGTTTGATACCCAGGGAAGGACATAGGATAGTTTTTATCCCGAAATTCCCACAGGGAGGAAAGCCCACGGGCACAACTAGTCGTCAAAATATAGAAGTCGACTTGCCTTGTTCGTAAAAACGAAATTTCTCATCTAGTGTTAACTTTATGTATCATCAATATTTGTGGTTATTACCAAAAAAATACTTAATGTCGTGAAACACTCGATTCAAACAAAATTGCAAAATTGAAACCCTCAAAAAAACCCCCATAAAATTCGTGACGGAAAAATCTTACACATTTTTTCGCCTACCAAGCCTCAATCCCATCCGCCAAGTTCCTGCAGTTCGAAAAGGAACTTCGTTCCAAAAATCGCTAACCTTCTCAGATTCTTCTCTTCTTCAGATGCTTTTTACCTTAAAACTACTCTCGAACGGAATTTCCGTAAAATTTGATGGTATCAATATGAACAATAAATCACGCTAAACGTTTTTATATTTTTTAATTAGAAGGTAAGCTTATGGGTTACTTACCTTACCTACTAAAAGGAAACTGGCGTAACACATGCAGATTCTGATAAGCTCTAGGCGAGGCTTGTCCATTATCGTAATAAAGGCTAAGATGCAGACAATGTTCCCCGATAAAGGTTATAGCGGGGGTAACCTAGTTACGGTGCACTCCTGGAATATACGGCTGTGGCTGGCCGTACGAGCATGTCGGGAATTATCGAGGCTATGAAAATTTATTGATTTTACTCCATCTATAAATCGTCTGCTTACCTGTATTTACAGTTCTCGAGTCTGGCTAAGTTACTTTAACATAATAATTAATATAAATTCTAGAATATTTTATGCTTATTGAATTTTAGTGTTCCGTACAAGAAATGAAAAACGGGACCCGTAGATGATCACTCGTGCGTGTCTGTCCGTCTATCTGTCACAGCAATTTACTTACTCCGAATCTCCTGGATCGAATCAGGTGAAATTTATAGGATGGTGTAATCCTATGACCCATGTACAAATGAAAAAAAGTAAATAAATATTTTTTTAAATACGGGTCAACTAAACCTTACTGTGTCATATACCAAATGAAAATCGTTATGAGAATCTCAAATAAGTATATTTTTGTTATTATTATAAAATATATATATACAATTAAATGTGATTTACTTTGACATTGTACGAACTATTAAGAATAGAATTAATAAGAATTTAACAAACCACTTCTGAAAATTATCACAGATTAATGAATATACTTAGGCAAATAAAAAAACAAAAACTTATATACAACATATACTTCTAAAACATTTTTCATTACATTGAAAAACGTGAGAACCGAGCTTTCAACTGGAAAAAGCGATAGCTGTGTAAAAGCTAGAAAAGTTACGACTTATTGATGAATGGAAACGATTAGCTCAGCTTTCATTGAGTTATTAAGCTGACCGGAATTTCAATATTACTAAAGCTATTATTATTTTTAACGGTCTTTTCATAATACTCGAGTGCCAGACGTGTGAAGAACACAAGTGAAACTTTTGCTTTAGATAAGCAGAAAGAAAGGAAACCTTATCGCTTATCCTTTTATCTTATCTTCAAGTGAATATTAAAATTTAAACTTACGAGTACTTGCCGAAGATTAACACAATAGTTATGAAACTATTGTGTTACACGCATAAGCACATGAGTGCGTGGAACAAAAATCAATAATTTTTCATAAGGTTATCTATGAGAAAAAAAAAGGAAAGTTTTATTTAATTTTATTTGGATACAAAGAAAGAAGAAATAGCCAGAAAAGCACTTGGTGTTAAGGTAAGATCAATAGTTAAATAAATTTTATCTTAAACCAGTACAAAGATCAGGCGAGGTTAAGAACACCAAATTACCAAGTAGAAGAGATAAGTCAAGATAAAGGTTACAACGTCCATTAACAGGATAGATAGGTCATTCCCCTTTGCCTTGACTATGTCCAGTCCATTTTATGTGTGCGTAAAGGCGCAATGAAAGCTAATCGACCGAGTTAGGAGGTCACTTCATGACCCAGTGGATCGAAATGGGGTGATATTGGATTACGTCGATAAATTGACACGATTATGGCCGATTCCCAGCCTTAAATGTCATTTTGAGGATAAATAGACCTCGGATGAACGCTATCGGGAACTGTGAAAGGAAAATCCTGGAAGTAGGTTTGTGTAGGTGCAGATACAAATTATTAGAGACAGGTTTTTTGCTAGGCAAATTAAATAAACCACTGACTGTCAAGAACGCCATCTAGTGATGAGTAGTGGATCTACATGTACCAATAGATATCCGTACCGCCATCTACGTGTATTATTTGCTAAAGAAAACTCTGACTTTTAAGCGTTTACGGCCAATAACTTTTAAACGGCTGAACCGATTTTCACCAAACACAGCTAAGAACCACCGCAAGGGAACTTGCTTTCACGTAGAAAAACCCCTCTTTTTTGTCGGAGGTTAAAAACAAAGAGTTATAGTTAATATATAGGTACTTACAACCTGGACGCTAACACAGCTTCTCTTTTTTTAAATTATTATTCCTTTGAGTTTGAGTTTTAGTTTTTAATTATTATTCTTCTATTTAACTTACGAAAAGTTTGGCCTCGTCTACATCAAAAACTATTTACATAATTCATGCAGGCAACACAAGCATGTCTTAATCTAATATGGACCACGCGGCACGGATAAAAGGTAAGTGCGGTGACACACAGTCACCTGACCCCATTAAAATCATTTGCAATTCCCCATCGCGTTCACACCAAAGTTTATCTAGCCATTTAAGTAATAGCCGTATCGAAGCCGACTTGCCTTAAAAGATAAGCCATTCTTCGAAGTGAGCTTGCTGCTGACTCATACGCAGCATTGAAGCCATTGCAACTCGGACACACGGTCATTCTGACCGCGAGACGGATCTAGCTGAACCACCTATAGGTGACGCATCTACGGGTTAACTGTTTTTACTTATCAGGTAGAAATCGCGACGTCTAAATCTGTGCTTGCGGCTCGTTTGATTTTTAAAACATAAGTCATCTGGATATTCAGCATGAAGTTAGAGGTAAAAAGATATTCAGTTTTTACCATTTTTATTTTTTGTTAATGGAATGTTTTTTTTGGTTTTTAAGCATTTAAGATGCAGTAATGGAATGTTGATGCTCTATTTAAGAATTTTTTTTATTTGCATCGAACTTGCACCCTATCCATCACAATACCTATCGTTATCCTTGGGTTATATACTTTACTATACTTTCTTAGTTTATGGATGTAATTTACCGTTCAATACAAGATCAAAGAAGATTACGCCGCACGCAGTCCCTTTCCTGTATTTGTTGGTTTGGTTTCCTATTTCCCAGTGGAATTATCTGAAGGGTGGAAACTGGAATACTCTACTTGGCTAAACAGATCCATCACTCAGCGACGAAGATTAGCTAACTTCAAATATAGGGTATTCTTGTTTTTGTTTCAAAGGATAAAGGTGGCTCCATAGAAATTTTATCAAAATCGTTTGTGTCGTCTGAGGGTGAAGTCGGTTTTTAGTTTTGAAAAATTGTTTATTAGTACTTAACCGTTAGTACATCATACTTAGCTCTTTGTACTTTACTTAACTGTAAAACTGTAATAAGTCAATTACAAACTGAACTTGCTACGTCGAATACAAATATTTTAAACTGCAATATCACGGCCTAATTCATATCCATAGAGTATGCTAAACAGCGTACTTTTGCTACTATTTACAAAGCAGTTACCAAGGAACTGAAAATAGGCGGCGGAAATAGCGCCAACCTTCAGCCTGGATCAATAGGGCCTTGAACTTAGGCCAAAAGCGCCAGCTCGACGAACCTTCACGAGCGGTTTAATTGAACCTACATATGGATCGGAGTCGTACGCCTTTTATAGTACGATTGTCGATTTGTACGAGTGGCGAGATTGAAACATGAATCGAAACTATGACGCGAGGTCCTCAAACTTGTAAATTGTGTATTTAAAGAGTTGATTAACACCAACAAGATACATAACAGTTTTTAATACGTATTTAAACTTACAGATTTATTTATCTTCGAAGGTATATACATAACTAAAATATGAATTATAAAAATATATATAAATTTATTTAATATTTAAATATAAAATAGTTAATTTCGGCGCTTCCATGCCAAGTAGAAACAGCCTTGTAAAACCTTGTAAACAGCCCGAATTTGCAACACATCTCATTTTATTTTTAGGGTTCCGTATCCAAAGGGTAAAAACGGGACCCTACCCTATTACTAAGACTCTACTGTCCGTCTGTCTGTCTTTCTGTCACCAGGCTGTATATCATGAACTGTGATAGCTAGACAGTTGAAATTTTCACGAATGATGTATTTCTGTTGTCGCTATAACAACAAATACTAAAACAGAATAAAATATTTAAGTGGGGCTACCATACAACTTACTTGATTTTTCACAGATAATGTCAGGAACCCTTTGTGCGCGAGTCCGACTTCAAATTAGACGGTTATTCAAATTATCACTTCACTTATTCTTGTTCTCATTAAAATATAATCAAACTTTGGTATAAACCGGAGATTTGCTGGTATAAATGTAAATACATATATGTATACTTAGTTCGGAGAAGAATATCAAACAATCGAGTAAATAAATTAACTAAAATACGATTCCCAATAGTAGATAATTATTAATTTATTACAGAACTCTTTCGTAGCATCTCGTAGCACACGTAGAGTGAATGTTTATAAAGAATAAAAAAAAATCTACCTTTTAATTGAGTAAATGTTTGACTGGAAGAGATCCCTACATGGAATAAGTCCCCCTTTATATATTTGCTCTTTCCAATTTCTTGTACTTTATTTTGTATTTGTACAATAAAGTTATTTATTACAAACAAACAAACAAAAAAAACTCGACATTAAAATAGATTCTTATTGTATCAATCTGAAGGTAGTTACCCAGATTACGATGATCCGAAAATGAAAAAAATTCTGAAATAAAACATCTAAGTACCGTTTTAGTCGCAACATCACAAAATACGTGGAATGATGGATTGAGTACTTACGCATATCGCAATCGATATCGCTGAAAACACAGATAGGGTTCCGCTTACGATATATCCACATCGATAAGACATGCAGCTGATAATGGATGAAGTGAATGTTTTCCAATGGAAATGCGCATTCTACATTATTTATTTATTAAAATCTACAACGGTACAAAAGGTGAATTTAATGCTAATACATTATCTTGGTTTTATATTTTTTAACACCATCATGCTAAAAGTGGCCTCTGAGTCTTGCGGCCCTGGGCTCTGTCTGCTAAGAGCCGCAAGACTCAAAATGCTCTGTCTGCCGCATTAGAGATTACGACTTGATATAGGTAGGTAGTAATTATAATAATCAACCTAAACTAAGGCATGCAAATAATTTATTATGCAAGTAGTGACAGAATTTATCAATAAAAATTTATCGATATAATTGAAAAACAACAAATATTTATTAATTAAGTACACAATTTCATATTCTTAATCCAATATTATTTTTTAAGCTCACAGTCTAGGTCTAGAAATATAAATATTCCGATATGGAGTAAAAGCAATGTTCTTTCGTAGGTTCTAGTCACCATTTTGTCGGTCCTTATCTAAACGAATGTAAGCTGGAATATATTTACGTATACCTATATATTTTTTGGTTGCAATGACCAGGTCATTTACAAAGTCAAAATAATTTGACTCTATGTTAATCTTCTGATGCGTGTAAATTGATGTCTCTAAGCGCAAGTTAAATGTGGTTAGAGTTTATTCGATTACAAAGTAATAATAAATAAATACTTAAAAATAACACAAAGTAAAACTAAAAACTAAAATTAAATTATAATGGATGGATGTTGAAAACTTTTAACAAATGATAACGTTTTACAATGTAGGTATTGTTATACCTATTAAGTAAGTACTTAACTTAAATAATATAATTCTAAGTCGTAGGTGTAACAGCTGGCGGCGCTTTTATTGGTTAGCTTATTTTTTTAGACGAGGCCATCCAAACCTAGGTGTAATCCCAAATAAATATGAATTCTAAAGAATTTATAAACTGATCTTTCGAAATTTACTCGTAAAGGTTAAAGATGGAACTAATTTTTTTTTGTTATGTATAAATATATTATTTTATAATATCTACAATATTTTCTTGAATAGTGTAAAAGTTAAATGTAGGAATAAGGTACTAATCTAAATAAAACTAATCGTATGCTTTATATTAAAGGCGTTCAAATGGAGAGACCGATGTAAATATATCAAAAAAATGTTTTAATAGTTTAATATTCTGTCTCTTCGATACTTTCTGTCAGTTCAATGCAATGTTAAATCATTTTTCCAGTAAAAACACGTAAGTATATACCTATTCAAATGAAATAAAATACATTAGTCATTTTCAAATTAACGATTCGTAAAACTACCCCCACAAATTCATGAATACCTAACTAACTCTACACCCGCGCATTACTCTGACTGTGGGTGAATTTAATTTACCTATCCAGTAGGTGGGTAGATGTATGTATCGAAATATCAATATGTTTATGAATATATTTATGTCCTACCAACTTCTGTTACACCAAGATACCTACCAACAAAACATCAAGATTTCACAATTTATCGGTGGCATTGGAGTGGAAACAAAAAATTCGATATCGCTATCTGAAAGATTGCTTATCGGACCGTGAATCAATAATCACACCGTATCTATTAAAATTCTCATAAAAATAAGTCACGTAAAAAAAAAAAACAATCATAGTAAAAATAGGCTAACAAATATAATTTTAATTTATACATTCACATGCCATATAATTAAAACAACATACTTACTTTACAAGTTGTTAGTATCACAACATACAACACCTACAACAAAACTTTTCATCTAGCTAGCCCACAGAAATATAGTAGGTACACATAGTAGAGTATAAACACATAGTAAAGTGCTAGAATAGTATACTTATGAGGCAACTAATAGTATAAGTGAACACGCTCGCAGGCCGCGGTTGCACACGCACCGCAAGCTACCCGGAAAAGCGAGGACTCACCTGCGTGGGGAGTACGGTCTCCCGGCCCAGGGGTATCGACATTTTGCTAGCGGCGCCGCCGGCCGCGCCCCGGCGCCCGCCCGCGCCGCACCATCCACCGACTTGCCACTACGAGCGGGAGCCCGCCCGATGCCGGCTCCGAAGGCGCCTCGCACAAACAAGAAAAACACTTTCCCCGAAAAGCGAATTTCCACGAACGTACTCCGTCTTAGCACCGCTGGCACCACTACAACTGGTCTACAGCACAATCCTTGTGTTCATAAATTAATTTGCATCGAATAAAAAACAATCCCAGTATATCAGAAAACGGCTACGTGAGATGCGAGTATAGGACCGAGACACCGGACTAGCAGCCGCCCCGATAGGCGCGAGCGTGCGACTGGCGCGCCACCGCTCGGCCGCCGCGCGCATTCACCCCGCGCCTTCGCACCACGGCCCTACGCCGACCCGCCGCCGCTCCGGCACGGGGTCGCGGAGCAGCCTCCTTCATCTGGCGGAGCACTCGCTCCTTACGGCGGACCACATGGACACGTGCCGCCACACGGCCGTAGTGCGGTTATCGAACGCGAATGCACATGCGCACTGCGCCTCACCTCACTACCGCCGTGGCTCATTCATTTGTGCATTTGCTCCCAACAACGCACACCTGACCAAATATTATGGAATAAGTCGACAATGGGCGCGTTGTGTCGAAACAATTACCGACTAACCGAGACACAACAGCTCAATGCTCCAATTTGTTTATGGGTGGAAGTCAATGAACTAAACAGGAATTAACTTCATTTCCGGCAATAAAGTATGGTCTTAGAAAAGTACTACGATTTGATTTTAACCCTAAGTAGTATTAATTTTATTTCGAACACCTGGCAGGTTGGTAAACCGATGAAAAGAAGCTATCGCCATAAGTATTAAGTACGTAAAGTGGTTTAGCAATACCAGTCGACCAAATTAGACGTCCTCCGTTGTGATGTCCTAGACAAAATTCTAGATAGTTTTTGGAGAGGAAATCTCAGGACAGGGCATTATCCTGTGTATCAATCTAGTAGGATATGGCATGAGAAACAATATTAGAAATTTAAATAATACTTAAACACCGTAATTATAATTTTAAAAAGTCTAAATGCAGGCATGTACTAATTTTGAAAATGAAATTTCGTATAAATTTCCTACCTACTTTCTATGTAAGTACATATAAAAATCCAGGCCAGTGGTCACTTACGCCGATAAATTGCAGCTTTCAGTTGGTTGATAACGAGATTTGTAACGTTATAGCCATAGCCATAGACGATAGTATTGTATAAGAATGTTAACTTACAATAAAGAAGTTTCCAACAAATCAAATCAGACACTTTTTTCTAAACGTCAAAACAAGCATTTTCTATGGGATTGGTATGAAATAAAAACGAATGACGTCATAGTTTCTTAGAGTCAAATAGCGCTCTTAATATCAGTTTTTCCGTATTATTAAATCTTATATCACGTTGAAAATGGATATGATCAATGACAAGTGACATTATTTTGTGACATTTCATTCTTTTAACAGTACCAAATAATTTATTTTTGACCCAGGAAACTTGCTTATTGAACATATTGATTTTATCATTATCCTTTGATCTCTAACATATTAGGACGTACCACAGTAGTACCACAGATTACTAATAAGTTACTACGTAGTACTGTGGAACATAAATAAACAACAAATACTAATACTCGCCCCACGTTGGGCGCCAATTCGATACTTAAATTTCTTGACGTGATCAATTATGTTTTTTATTTTATAGGTAAAAACACGAATCAAAAACTGAGAGACCAATTGGTCTTTCAGTTGTCTCAATCGACAAACCTAAAATTACTACTGAGTAGAAATGTTAAGCAAATATATATACGGAGACGGGAGATAAATCTAAAAAACATATTTTTCCAGCCTGCCAGCTAAGGCCACATTACTCTTAGGTCGTTTTTCCACATTATAATCTAGTCTAGAAATCTGAATAAAAGGGGCACAGGTATGCCAATAGCTAACTGGATTGACAAGTTTCCGACATTGAGGATCGGAAAGGTGTTTTACTAAGCCACAGTTAGACAGGAGGGCGCAATACACTGTGTAGGCGCACCGCTCGAGGCTGCTCACAATCGCCCACTTTTCCTTTCGGCGTTCAGCGTTCGCTGCTCCAGATTACGTCAGTCGGCAAGAATCGGGGTTGGCCCTTCATTCACTATCGTAGATAGAGTAGCTGAGGTTTTGTTAATAAGGCTGTTTATTAAGGCCAAAGTAACACCTAGGTATACCTATAGTTACAGGTTACAGCATAAGTCACATATATAAAAGAGCAATGTTTCTTTCTTAGCTTTAATAAAAGAACTTCGTAATTTGTATCTTGACTGATTAGGAAAAATCTGTGCTTGTTCTTAAAACTTTATCCTAAACACGTTTAGGCCCCCGAGGCGGTTTTTCCAGAACCAATAAAACTTTTTGGCTGTGATAGTTACTGAGACCGGCCGCCTGGCACCTGTTTGACGCCAACAATCCTAGGCAATGCATTTTTGCATAATTTTGCTCCAGCTACAGCCTTACCCTCCTTGGGAATGCACATGTGCTTAGTTCCTCGAGTCGCCTTTTACGTCATTCACAGGAAGAAAAGGTTGCAGGAGGCTCCATTGAACTGAACCTACTAGCTAATGAGAACGACTTGTTTCAGTCAGTTCACAAGACCACAAGTGGAGATAATTTGTTATAAGATATTTATTTGAAAGGTACCTACACGCGTGTCGCAGAAGACAGCTGTAGTATAAGAAAATAAATAAATAATTATTGATTGGTGGAAATGATGAACTTATTTGATTTTCTGTTTGATCAGATATCAAATAAACTTCTAAGTAAATTGGATATCATAATCGTCTCGACTGAACTTTTAGAAATGATGATATGTAAACAATGCACCTACACACAACAATCAGTAGGTAGTTTAAAGAGTAATAAGATATATGCTAACACGAATGTACAACTAACTAAAGGCAAGCAAAAAACGTATGTCTGGGCGACAGTTATATTTTTTTACCTTTTGCAGTAGGTAGAGACAATGGGCCCGTGGGACCCTGATGCTAAATTATTTCTTAATGATATCATGACACGACGCGCCTCATTTAGGTAACTGGTGATCATAGAGCTGGCAGCTATTTCGCTAAGTGTATAAGTATAGCGATTCAGCGAGGAAATGTTTCCAGTGTTGTGGGTACGTTGCCTCAATGCGCTACGTTAGGAATATTTTATTCATAATTTTTATCTATTTATTGTATGTATTATTTTTTGATGATTAATAAAATTCACTGGTACATAAATTGAATGAAATTAAATAAAAAACAATGAATTTGCAATTTGTAAAACATTCGCTGCTAAAAGATCGCATTACAGCTATTACACAAACAAAGTGGAATGTAGCGCAACGTACATCTTTCCACTTAGATAAACTATAACCAAATGAATTAAAGCTGTATGACGAATCATTATCAGATGATGCCAGACGTGCAAAATTATCGTAAAAGGGCGGTTTAATTTGGTGCATGTTTTTTATTTTGTGATTTCATCTTCAATATCAGCAGTAATGATTACAATCGGTTACTTTGACACGACTACTCGGAATAGGGATCGCGTAGGCATTCTTGTTGTAGCCTGAGGTTGTAGCATTGACGCATAGGTTTTGCAACCGAGATGTTCTCCTTCGTCCAGGCCTCTTCTTTCTTTAGACTGATATTTTCGGTGAGATCATTGAGGCATATTTGATTACCTTCTTCCGATTTGAACTGAGTGGACGATAGCATACAAAGTACATTCAATTACACCAACAAATATTTTTTGCTGTTGAGCTAATCACCTTTCATCATCATCATCATTTCAGCCGCATAACGTCCACTGCTGGACATATGCCTCTCCCAAAGATATAGGCTTATCACCTTTACAAATAACTTACTTAAAGTCTGTCTATTCTTTCGTGGTGCTGCTGTCGAAGTGCCGCGTGTATTAATAAATTAATATGTTATAGTAGCCCATCGATAGCACTATCCTACTTCACGTTATTCTTCAAGGTTCCATTTTTCCTTTGTTTGCAAAATTCGTAACTTAAAATGCACTATTACGTCATCATGTAAAAGTTGATAGGCATGCATGTCTCAGTTACCCTTTAGCTTCATGTTGAGACAAAAATATATTTTAATTATCCATACACTAACCTGAACCCCTTGCAGCCCTCCATCGTACAGCGTCCACCGCCCATAAGTAGTCATTTCAGCACAATTTCCACTCACAAGTCCCACAAAACCGTCATTCCTGCGTATGCGCAAATACAGTACTGCTAGGCGACACGGCGACCTCAGCAAATAAACTATTTAGCTTGATTAACGCAGCGTGTGCAAATCATTCGAGCGGCCGCGTCCAGATTGAAATTGATTGCGGAGCCAGCTCATTGACGTTATTGAGGAGAATGGCCAGCGCTGGGCTTAGTCACTATTGTGTGCTCCGGGCTATGTTACTTCTATACGCCCTATTTCCTATTTGATGTAATGTTGAGTACATTCAGGTTTAGGATTTATGTAAAATTTTACCAGTGCAGAATGCTACTAATATGAGATCGCATTACATAACACATGATTGAGAGCTGAGAAGGATGATAAAATAATTGATTTTAACAGCATTACAATGTTCGGATTGTTATCTAAATTAACTACTTGTGATGAAAAATTTCGCCACGAGTGGGCGTCAAGCCATCACATGTTTAATTTGGATGATACATATAATAAAATGTGTTACTTGTCTACTAACAAGAACAAATATTCCATTTAAAATCTGTTCTTATATAAGGTCTAATAAAATATACTGAAACTATTATAAAGGTGAATGAGTCCATGACACTTGTACGTAGAATATTATTTCTCTGTGATGACACTGAACAACTTACCCCAAGTAGTTGACATATATCGAAATTTAAAAATTATTTTTGGCCTCCCATACTAGTTATGTTATAAATTACATAATTACTTTGTAATTTACAAAGGTATTGATTTATAAAGTGTAGGTATATTTCAATAAAAATACATGTCAAGATTGTTTACATTTATTTAAATACCTAACTAAATGGAGTATAGATATATCTTAGGGAAAGTTGTTCAGTATCATGAACTGAAATCAGGCGTTATATAGTTTCAGTATAATTTGTAATAATACATCAAACAAGTCAAATTTCCGATTTACCGACAGCAACGGACTGGAGATATTTTATTTTTTAGTGGAACTAATTTATATTATATCTAAGTACCAATTGGACGCACGATTATAACTCTGGTCAAAATGGCACTCTGAATCCTTTTAAAATATAACAATCATTTAATATTTAAAAATAGGGCTAGTAAGTAACTGGTCAATCCAGTCATCCCTTAAGCCTGAAGGCCCCAGGCTGGCGCCTGAATCGTCTAGCTCTATATCCGCCACTGCGCGGGTACTCTTGTGGCTTGTTTACTACGATTGTCGTCGATGCACTTCGATATCACGTCCTTCGAATGACAATCGAATTACTGTGAGAAACCCGCTCCTGACCGCTCATCTGCATGGCATTGTATGCGCATTTGCGTTTTACGTTCACGACTTTTATTTAGTGGCGGGCGTGTCATGGCAGCGCTAGGTGTCGGCGATTCGATTACACACATGTTTTATAATTTTTATATTCCAGACATTTTAATTATTTTATAGATTATTAAATTAATAGAAGCTTTTTCTTGCAAAGCTGAAGAAAAAGCGATTTTGAGGTGTGTGTTTATATGTACATATACATGCTTTTATTAATGTGAGAGGTAACACATTGCATTATACTAAAGACAGTTGAAACATATTATTACCTGGAGAAAAGTACCTGTGTTGAATAAAGACTCAGTATAAAAGAAATGTACTTAAAAATAAAATAGTAATGTCGTGATTCACATTTTCGCCCATTCTCTCAATCGGCTTTTACAATCTGGACGGGAAAAGAAGCAGTTGGCATAGTCTAAGCTTTCTTCTTTTCTCCCAGAATAACATGGCTGTTTAGTACCAGAGATTTTCTACAATATGGTTAAGGTTCATGTTTATTTATAAACTTAGTAATCGAATATTCTTCACATAGCAACGCGCCAATAGAACAAGTTAATTTGCCAGGCAAATAAAATAAAATTACCCGATTTTAAATCGTTCACCCCATACTTTTGAACAGCTGAACCGATTTGAATCAAACACAGCTAAGAATCATCTCGACAGAAAAAAAATTCGTTTAAATAAGCGGCCAAGTGCGAGTCGGACTCGCCCATGAAGGGTTCCGTAGTAGCAAATAACATAATATAAAAGTCTTGTAGTATGTTTTTTTTTATTTTTATATTTGAGTTGATTGAATGAAAGGTAAATTGCCGTTTATGATTTATGATTATGACGTATTAAAAAAAACTACTGACTAGATCTCGTTCAAACCAATTTTCGCTGGTAGTTTTCATAGTAATGAACATCATAATTATTTTTTAGTTTTATCATTCTCTTATTTTAGAAGTTACGGGGAGGGGACACACTTTTTTCCACTTTGGAAGTGTCTCTCGCGCAAAGTATTCGGTTTAGAAAAAAATGATATTAGAAACCTCAATATCATTATTGAAGACCTATCCATAGATACCCCACACGTATGGGTTTAATAAAAAATAAAGAAATGGTTGAGTTTTAGTTCTAAGTATGGGCTATGGGGAACCTCCAAAATTTATTGTTTTTTTTTTCTATTTTTGTGTCAAAACCTTAATGCGGTTCACATAATGCATCTACTTACCAAATTTCAACAGTATAGGTCTTATAGTTTCCCAAAAAGTGGCTGTGACATACGGACAGACAGACAGACAGACAGACAGACAGACAGACAGACAGACAGACAGACAGACAGACATGACGAATCTATAAGGGTTCCGTTTTTGCCATTTGGCTACGGAACCCTAAAAAGCCGCATTGAAATCGATCAGGAGAGGCCTATGTCCAGCAGTGGACGTTATGCGGTTGAAACTTGAAATAATTATGATGATTTAAATCGATCTATTCGTTTAGGAACTACAATACTACAGACTGACACGTCAAAATTATAACCATTAGTTGTACATAACACCCCTCTTTATGCAGGTTGTAAAAACGGAGTGGGGAGACTAAATAAAAATAAAATAAACTAGTACCTTAACATTTATTTAGAGGTCACATAAGAATATCGCTGTTATGGCCTGTAAGGAAGTTATCGGTTGCTGCGGCGCGACATCCGCAGGTCGCGCTCGATCTCGTACTGCCGGTAGTCGGCGCGCTCCAGGAAGTCGCGCCGGTCCAGGAATCTGAGAAAAATGCCAAGATTAGTAAACTAATCACAGCAAAAGCCTATTACTGTGGAAAAACTTTCTGCCGGTGTGGTTCGAGCTATGCGCCCCGCGCACTGCCATTTTAATGAGCTATTTAGCTGAATTTTGTTCTCTTATAGCATCAATGACGATAAGATGCAGTGTGATTTTTGGCCTAATATTTCTACTATTATCTCTTTCAGTGGATGGATGAAGTAGTAGATGCGACAAAAAGGGACTTCTTCCTCAGATCTTTTTGTCTCCACTGCAGGAGCACGACCCTCTCTTTACTAGCAGAGCCATAAGTACTTGGCCAGAGCAGCCAGAGGACTTGGCCTACAATCTCCCCGCTGGACAGACGGGTTGGAGAGGTCCTATAACATAACATTGATGTGTATAAGCTTTGTTTCGCTTGTATTTCCGAAAATGTACTAACTAAGCGTAAATATATATCATATATCGTGTACAACTGCATTCTCAAGGATAGTAGGCGACAAGTCACACGGTCTACACGTCCTATGACACATTATGGACAGTTCTAAGAATATTTTTGTTATTTACTATGTACTTGTAAATCCTATGGTAAGGCTTCAACAGTGTAGTCATAATTTATGTGATTATGACTCCCATTTTTGACGCGTAAAAGACATACCCTGTTTTTCCTTTATTGTGACTTTCAATTTCCTCCTCAATGCCCTCCTCCTTCTTATAGGTCATCCAATCCAGCTTGGACTTCTCAAGCGTGGACAACTTATTTTTCCTATTTATAGCATCTAGCACTCCCGACAAACCGCCACCACTCTTTCGGGATGATGGCCCTTCCAAATTAGCACCTGAAAAGAAAAAGTATAATTACATGAAAGGTTTTAAAACAGACACTATGTGAGGTCGTCAGTCCATCTTATGGGTGGGTGTCCAATGCATCGCTTGCCAGCACGTAGTTGCCATTCGAGAACCTTTCTACCCCATTGGCCATCGGTTCGACGAGTTATGTGTGCCGCCCACTGCCACTTCAAAGAGCTAATCCACTAAGCTAAGTCAGTGACTTTTATTCTCTTACGAATTTTCTCATTTCTGATTCGATCTCGTAGAGAAACACTGAGCATAGCCCTCTCTATAGCGCTCGATGCAGGCCGCTCTAGATCGGTCATTTTGGAAATCCTTAGGAGAGGTCAATGTCCAGCAGTGGACGTAATGCGTCAGAATCTATACTAGTTACTACAGAATCAAGAGATGGGTAACTAGCTAAATCGCCTATTGACCAGATTTCACGAGATATTAGGCCAATCAGACGACAACACGACACAGGCTTTTATGATCTGTGCTGTAACATTCAATGGTTTTTTTCTTTTCCCAGTACTTAGGCCAGTACTAACCAAAAAATAAAGCTGCATTTTTGGTATGTTATTTAAGTAAGATTTGAAGAGCATACAAAATATAAAGATAAGGTCCAGATAAAACCTACAATTCTAAAAATGAAGCCTACAAATCAAGAAGTTAAATTACCTGGTGCATCACTTTCAGCAGTTTTAATTTTTTCTTTTATCACATTATCTTCTACAACTATAGTTTCGCCTGCAAACTCAAAAATCCGCCTCTCTCTTGCTTTATTATCTTCACCTGCATCATTGTATTTCTTTGCAGCTTTATCTTTGTTGTTTTCTACAAGAGGCTTTGATGTATTCGTTTGTACGGTTTTTGGTGCAGATTCCTTTGGGGCAGGTTTTGGTTTTGTGTCAGTGCCTTCAAGGAACTTCGCCCAGAGATCTTCCTCCCTTTTCTTATCTTCTTCTGGGTCAGTCTCCTCAGGTTGCTCAGGTCTCTCTTCTGGCTCAGGTACAGTCTCTTTCACACCATTCCTTGTCTTTGATTTCTTTTTACCCTTATTATTACTAGCTTGTTTCGCTTTTCGTTTCTTAGCTTTGTGTTGGAAATCTTGTTCATATTGTAAATCAGTCTCTTCATCAGCAGATCCTTCTTCAGACAATTGTTCTGGCTCACCGGGTACGAAATCTTCATCACTGTCACTACCAGATGACATCTGAAATCCAAAAATATTATTTTTTAAATAAAGTTTAATGGACAGTTCGATTTTGTATTATTTATATTAGTTTATTATTTGTATACACACCTTTTCATGTTCAAAGAATAATAATACTTGTAAGGTAAATTAAAATACAAACACTTAAAAATAATAAATTTATTACAATACTTATGGAATAACATTTTAAACCAATTTCTTTTTATTTCTGTTTCTATTTTTGACATTTGACACTTCATAAAAGTTGCTTCCTGTTTTTGTCCGACGCTGCGCTCTATCGATTGCTCTCCTTTGTTTTGCTGTCACTTTCTTTTTAGGAGCCTCATTGTCATTTGCCTTTCGTTTCTTTCCCTTCTGCGGAACATCATCCACTATGAATTCGCCGCTTGCGGCCTCAAGCTTCTTACGCTTCAATTCTTTCACAGTTTCAGGATCATTAGTCAAATAATCTTCAACATCACTGCAAACATTTTCAACATCACTGTAAATGTCACTTATACCAGAAGAGTCATCACCATCATCTTCTTTTTTATCTTTTTCACCATCCTGTGACTCATCAAGATCATTTTTTTCATCATCAATACCTTTAAGAGCTTCAGGAATATCAATTTTTTCTAGAGGTTTAATATCATCATTATTGTCAAATTGTAAACCAACTCTAATTTTGGCAAAATCTTGTGCAATGACAAGTTTATTGATGTTGAGTACTGGCTTTTCTGAAGCTTCATTGTCTTCAGGCTTTAAATTTTCTAGAGACGCTTCTTCTCTCTCACTATCTTTTGTAGTGGCAGGAGCTTCAGGTTCAGGCTCTGGTTTTTTAGTCAAAGGAACTTCAAATCCTTCAGGTGCTACGTAAAAAGGAAGCTTGCCTCTCTGCCAATCATTGAGCACCATTCTTGCAACTTGGTTTATATCAGGCTCTCCTTTCTTTAATAGCTTTCCAGTGCGTGCTGCCATTTTCTCCAAAAATTCTGTAGCAGTCTCCCATCCATCTACTTTGTAGGTTTTAATAAGGTACTCCTTCCTGACTCTTTTTATCACTTCTTCAATGTAATCATCAGGGTTTTGTACTAGTTCTACTCTCACAACTCCTTTGAGAACCTTTTCAGTATCTGTTTCAGCTGAGGGGTAAACAATACCCGGACAGTCAATCAAGAATATTCTTCTCATCAATGTGATGTACTGCCAAACTTTTGTCTCTCCAGCAATGGGTGCAACCTTACATACTTTCTTTGATCTTAATGTGTTGATGACTGATGATTTACCAACATTAGGGTATCCAATTAAGCCCACACTAATTTGTTTTTTATCAATATGTAACTTGGCAAACTGACGCAGTAGATTAATCAGAGACCCCTTTCCAAAAGGATGTGTCATAGAAGCATGAAAGGCTACTGTGGGATATTCTGCGCTTAAAATTGCAACCCATCTCTGAGTGACCCAGTTGGGAACTAAATCAACTTTATTCAAAATAAAAATAAGATGTTTATGTGGTTTCTCTTCCTTAAGGAATTTCTCTACATAAGGGCTTCTAGTGCCCATTGGATCACGAGCATCTAAGATTTGCAATAGGACATCTGAAGAGTCAATAACTTTATAAAGTTCATTCCAGATTCGTTTGCTCATTCCTGCTCCGAATACCCAGTCTCGCTGCCCCTCCTTGACACCAGAATCTTCACGCACTCTGTCTAAATCTTTCGACTCATCATATTTCTCAGCACCTTCTTCCACAGCCTTAGATAATGCCTCAATGTCACTAAACTTTAAATTCACTCTCTTTCTCTGCTTTTTTGGACCAAATGTCTTGTCAAAGCCTTCAGTATCCAGTACATGTACGCGAGAATTTTTTGCCTTCTCATTCAATAAAGTTATGGGCAAGTTGGTAGGTTTCATAACAACCTGGTAAGGGTTTTTCACAGCAGCTCCAAATTCTTCTTGAAATTTTTGCAGTGCATTCTGTGATATAACCCTTGAGTTTCCAAACCATTTTTGGTTAGGTTCAACACGGGCACGGGTCCCAGATGGAAGCCAGCCTTGAAAAGGTGCAGGAGTTAAGATTTTACCAGTTTTGTCACGCTTGGCCTTGAAATTACGATACATCTGCAGCCTTTTGATTGTTCCTTTCGTTCTTGCATTGCCTACTCCTTTCAAACCTTCTGTGGGGCGATCAGGATTCATAGAATGTCCCGATTTGTTGAACCCCTGCTTTCGAGGAGCTCCCGGTGCTGATCTCACTTTACCCATCTTTGAAAATATCAAATGTTTCAACAAAAATGATAAAATATTACTGCGAAAATCACGCGTAAAAGAATAAGATAACCTAAAATTCACTATATCATGACATGACAGCCGAGGACAATAGGTGTGCCACATTCACGAACTTCAAGTACATAAATACCGATAATTCTTTTGTAAATTTCGTACCATTAACATACCTCTTATTTCTTGATTATATCTTCTTGACTTATGCACAAGGTAGATAAATTGATTTTTTTCACTATTTTACTAATTATAGGAACAAAGTTATTTGTAAAAACTAATATTTGCAACACTTCATTCACAGTCATTCAAGTATTTTCGCAATCTTCAACAAACTTCAGTCTGCTTCACCTTCACAGATAATCACAGAGGTGCTGTTTTTGAAACGCGTAATCACTTAATTAACGGCTTTTTTAGGGTTCCGTAGTAAACAAGGAACCCTTATAGTTTCGCTGTCTGTCTGTCTGTCCGTCCGTCCACGGTCCTACTCAGATACTATAAGTATTAGAAAGCTGTAATTTGACATGGATATGTATATTATCAATCATGGCAAAAAAGTTGTAAAATAAAATATGGAAAAAAAATTTTTTTTTGTGTAGCTGCCATACAAGTAAACAGGAAGTCAATATTTTTTTTCTCTACAAACACATTGTGTGTGGTATCGTTGAATAGGTCCTTCAAAAATATTGTGAGCTTGTGTACACAATTTTTTTGATTTAGGGATCCGTGTCTGAAATATTTAGGTTTAAACTGATTTTTTTTTGTTAAAGTCACGTGTGTCAGTGTGTCCCCCCCCCTCTATCTGCTAAACGGTTATATATGGACACGTAAAAAATAACCGCTAAAGTGTATATAATATAGTTTAAAGGAAAGCTATCAGAACTAAGTAGGGTTAACAAATTAAAAAGTTATAGGCGATCAACTTACTCGAAAAAGAAAATTTCATACAAATTCAATAGATACTTAGACGTTTTAAACGGTATTTAGTGGCATGAACTCAAAATTGGACATTACTACAACTACAGAACCCTACACTGCGCGTGGCCCGACACGCACTTGGCCAATTATTTATGGAAAATAAAAACTATTTATTCAGTAACTCCACGTTTCAAAAATGTCACTTCAGAATCTGAATGGGACTTTAAAAATATTCAAATGTGTCTATGATCGTGTGACAGTTCGTCTGTCATTGTCAAATAATATTGACAATTTAATGTCAAAAATCATCTGCAAAAAAGAAAGAATTCATGATTGACTGATTGTAATTAAAATAAATATTCGGAAAAAATATTCCTTGTGGCTCTTTTCTCTTCGATTAGTTACTAAATAATACGAAAATGTGATGTGCAATTTCATATAATATGTTATTTACAAATTCATAAGCGCCTATATCAGTGCCAGGCAAAAATGTAATTTGGACCTAATTCGCTTCGGAGTTTCACACTAAAAACTACCCCGATGCCTGTAAGCTACGGACAACTGAGGACAACATGTATGACATGTTGTCAGAATTCCGGGTATCGGAATTCGATTCATTTGTGAACATACTGAGATTAACTCCTGGTGATCCACTGAACACATTCGGCGAAATGTGGTACCCTGTGTTTTTGTGGTCTTTGTGCTCATCTGTGTTTGTGCATACTTGCGCAGCGCTAGTCGCTTTTGGTACCCTGAGGAAACACAAGTATGGGAAATTCTTCCCCGTCCTACTAATTGTGATGGGTGTTGTAAGTCCGGTAACTTCTGGTGTGGCCAGCAGTGCGGCGGTAGCTTTTATATATCGCGCCGCCAATCAAGAAATGCCTCCCATCCACGCAATGATTTGGGGTATTGGCCAAACAATCTTAGGAGCGGGAATTGGGTTCACTCGGATTTTAGCTACACTGTAATTTATTAATTAGTATGGTTAGATACATTCAGCAATGTAATTATAGTTCAAATGAATTGAAAGTCAATTATCTTAGAATAATGGTAATGGTTTAGGCGGTGCTGATGTTCATTACTTACATGATTTCCTCTTTGATGTTTATATGTACCTATTTAGTATTTTATGATATGGCAAATACTCATGTATAGTAATTTTTTAAGAATGTATACCATTATCATTCACGCATGTGTATTTGTGTATGTCCACACATGATAGTGTTTGATAGATACTTAAAAGTCACAACCATCTTGATCATGGCCTTGTCCATTCCCATAAGTGCTTTTACATATTAGGCATTTTGTATAGCATGCCATACTTAAACATATAATGCAGTAGGTGCATTATATTAATTATTTATTGATTTATTTATATTTAGGTTTAATTTCATTCATCTCTATTGTATAAATACAGAGGCCTGGCAAAACATTAAAAATCATAAAGTTTGAAGTAGATTAGACATGTGTTGATTTTTACTTTGTATAGAGCAATGCAAATGCCACACCGAATGCCTAATATGTGTATCCTAAAACTAGATTAAATTAAATTGTTCATGACAAGTAAGTATAAGGTATTGTGATGAAGTGGCCTAGATCTGGTTGGGCGAAAAGTGTAAAGGAAATTGCCTGATTCGTTGTTGATATTCTATTGTAAATATTCTTTTTTGTTATGACTGATATTTCAACTTTCTGACCATCTGAAAATGATCATTCCATTTTTGAAATTATCACATCCAGTTGACATATGTAGTTATTGTAATCCTGTTTATGTAATTATTAAGAATAAAATATTATTTTGTATTAATTAATTTCAAATCAAATGTATAAATAATAAACTGACATTGTAATAATATATTAGCCTATATCTTACAATTTTATTATGTTTGTTTTTATATGACAAATATTATGCCTCAGCTTGAGTTCTACTCCTGCCTGTGATGAGGACTGAGACTTCTTTCTCCACCATCAGTGTGTAATCTACTATTTTTAAAGGAAAATTGTTATTGGAATGCCAGTTTGTACAAATGCACAATGCACTTAGTTAAACTGATTTTGTACTTACTCTTTTTATACTTATCATATCATTGTGTTAGAAGCTAGAAAACACTTAAAATCCATAAAATAGTTACTCAGATACGATCAGCAACACAGCCAACAGTCTGGCTCATAGCTGCACTAAATTAAATAGTCATGCCAATGACTAGCTATATCCATACATAAAAATTGGAAGATTTGCCATAAGTGACTCTTTTAGTTATTCTTGACCTATTTCGGGACTCCGGACGGCATAGTATGGGATGTAATAACATGATAAATGATCCCATTAAAAAATTGTGTTCATTAATAAAACGAATAAAGAAACAGCATGGAAATAAAAGAAAATCATTTATACCATGACACACAAAACAGAGAAAAAGGCCTTTTTAGGGTTCCGTAGCCAAATGGCAAAAACGGAACCCTTATAGATTCGTCATGTCTGTCTGTCTGTCTGTCCGTCCGTATGTCACAGCCACTTTTTTCCGAAACTATAAGACCTATACAGTTGAAACTTGGTAAGTAGATGTATTATGTGAACCGCATTAAGAAAAAATATATGATGTTCATTACCATGAAAACTACCAGCGAAAATTGGTTTGAACAAAATCTAGTAAGAAGTTTTTTTTTAATATGTCATAAACTGCAATTTACCTTTCATTCAATTAACTCATACATAAAAATAAAAATAAAATATATTACTACGGAACCCTTCATGGGCGAGTCCGACTCGCACTTGGCCGCTTATTCTCTGTTCTGTGCCATCACATATCAACAAAAATATAATAAACAATTGACTTGGGCGCATTCGCTCCTAGTGGCATTGTTGGCAATATTTATTTTTACTTTAACCAAATGTGTAATTTTTTATGTCATAGCGAAATGGTCAAGCAAAGGATTATTATGAAATATCAAAAAACTCGGAAGGTTTAAATCAATTTTCCCAAAATGGTCTTTCTCTATGTACAGTACAATGTCCAAGTAAATCAGGCACTATAGCATGAGCTTAGAGCTTAATTTGCATTGACATTACTATGCAGCAATACTATTGTAGCTTCAAAAGTAGTGCCTAGTATGTATTATAAGCATGAATACCTATTGTATGACATGTTATATCCTCAATATATTGTTAATCTTAATTATACTTTCAAAAAAATGTGAGAATCAGTTCTGTATCTATTGTTTTTCCTAGTATGACAATGCCCATAAACTATGGTGCCCTCCTTTTATGATAATCTGGTAAGCAGATTATAACTAGACGATTCGGTACATTACTAGATTCTGTACTCTTAAGTTAAAATCCTCGTAATTAAGGTGCTGCCTGAAAACCCATTAACATAAAAACCTGTATACATGCATATAGTTTCAGAACAAAATATTTTTGAAGTTCAGGTACCTCCATGTCTAATAACTAAAATTGATCTTCACTTGTACATATTGTATTGATATTTATGTATAGAATTTGTAAAGGGGAACTAATTAATATTATATTATATTCAAATATAATAAATAACTTTTATTTTATAAAAATTATAAATGCCTATCTGTTTGTCCCATAAAATATCCTAAACACAGAATTAAATAAAATACAGAAAAGTGCTATAATTAGTAAAAAGTACCCGTAACCGAAGGGCATGTATGAAGAGATTGATGAGTTTAGATGAAGCAAAAGAGGTTTGTCAGGATCGTAGCAAGTGGAGGTCCATAGTCTCTGCCTACCCCTGCGGGAAACAGGCGTGATATTATGTATGTATGTGCTATAATTAGTTTATTCACCTTCAAGGTAAAGTTTTGATAATGCTACTTAAACTCATCATAAAATAGATAGTTAAGGTCATTCTACTAATAACCACACAATTTTATATCATTAAACAAGTAATACAATAATATTAAACTATATACAAAAATAGCAATTCATTCACAAATTAAATTGTACTTTGACTCCAACAATATTTTTCGTATACATAAAATTATTATTTTATTTTATAACATAGGTACTTACATAATTATAGCTAATCAACCTGGTGAACTACGTTCCTCCCGTTCCTACTATTCCTATTATTATTTTTTTGTCATAAGATAATATAAAGAAATGTAATAAATAATCCAACCAGTGTATGATGAAAAAGAAAAGTACTCTCACTAGGCACTATGGAAGTAAAGAAACAAAAGATCTGGGGTCGGGGAACCCCGTCAAAAACGTTGAACTTAAATAAGAGGGCGCCGAGCGACCGCAGCGCCCCCAATCGCGTTTTATTACATTTCGCAAGTATGTACATAATAGTCAAAGTACCAATAGTTTAATTCACAGAGTACTGCTGTGAGAGTATTTAGAAAACCTCTTATGAATTTCATGATAGCGAGAACTTTCTTCATCTTCCTCATGACTGACTTCATGAATAGTTTCTTCTAACATCAGCGGCAATTCAAGTTCCTTGGTTAAGGTAGCCTAAAAACAAAAAAAAATAATTTGTAAATAAATAAATATTGATTGTGTGCCAGACATTCACAACATCAGTAGAAACTACTCTTGATGCAAGTATCAGTTAATAACATCCATTACACTTATCTTCTGTGATAGTTTAGTTTGTGTATTCACACAACCCTCTAAAGTAATTAATTACTTGAAAGAAACCATACCTATATATTTATTCTTACGTTTGTTACTTAAACATATGTATGTATATTTATGTATAGCTTATATAGCTATATTATAGCTTTAGGATGCAAGACAGTAAAGATTGCTATATATTTATTTTTTCAATCTTAATGAAAATAAAAATGAAAAGGATGAGTGAGTGATAAGGTAAGTACCTATATAAGGTTTTTATTAAAAATAAAGTAAATGTTGATTTCAATAAACTAAATGTTGATTTATTATTTCTACTTTTTATGCCTACAGTGTAAAAAACAATTATACCAAACTTGGTTTTATAGCTATATTGGAGTCAAACCCCAACCCCACCTCATCCCTCCAAAACTTGATCAGAAATTTTTCATGGCTCTCTTCCCTTTCTAAATATTATCCAGATGACCTCTGCTAAAGAAAACCTTTTAATTATCGAAAGCTTTATAATTATTGCATTTTTATGTCATGTACACCAAGGACAAGGACTATTAAATTTAAAGTTTTAAAAAGGTACCTCATGGTCATCAGCATGGTGAGTGCTCAATCGTGTGACACGGTCTTGCAAAGATTTAGTTTCTGCAGTTGCATCTTGCAGGGCTAGTTTTAGTTCCACTATTTCCCTCCTGGCATTAGATAGCAGTTTCTCAGTGGTCCGCAATTTTTCATTTAACTCATCTCTGTTTACTTCGAGCTTTGCTTTAGTATTGGTTAATGACTTAATTTTATTTTCATACAGCTTGAGCTCTGAGTCAGTATCACCAATATTTCTAGTCATATTTGTATTTTCAGACTGTATATTATTGCACATTTGTTTTAGGTATGTAATGTTTTGCTCTAGAATTGATTTTTCTTCAGTCAAAAGTTTAACTTCATTTTCTAAGGCAGTGGCCCTGCAAGTCATAGATGCTAAGCGGGCTGATTGACTATCTATTATATTTTCTTTGTCAATAATCTTTTCTTCTAAGCTTTGAATTTTATTAATATAAGATTGTAACTGTTGTGATTTAGAGGCAGATTCACTTTCCAAAGAATGATTGGTGTTCTCTAATATGTTGGCTTCAACTGAAAGGCTTGCAAACTGTTCCAGCATATCAGACCTTTCAGCTTCTTTTTGTGATAATAACTCTTCAATCCTTCTTATTTCAGCTACATAATGTTGAAGCTGTTGTTTCATTCCATCTACTTCTTTTCTTGATTTCTCATATTCAATTTTATTAAGTTTCAAAGTTCCATTTGCATCTGCTAAACTGTTCTGTAAATGTTTATTCTCCATAATGGCATTGTCAAGTTGCTGTGTTAGTCTCAATATTTCTCCATTCAAGAATGTAATTTGTGCTTCATTATCTACTAGTTTGTGTTCTGAAACCTTGTTTATATTTAACTTTCTCTTTAAATCCGAAATTTCGTCGTCTAGTTTACTCATTTCAAATGATTGAGATTTAAGTTTTTGTTCAAGCACACTTATCGTTTCTGCTTTATGATCTAATTCTATTACTAATTTATCTCTTTCCTGGTCGAGTTTTTTAATGTTATCTATCAAATTTGACTTGTCATTTGTTAAACTAACTATTTCTGCTTGCAGTTCTCTGCATTTTTTTTCCAAACAATCAATTTTATCATTTGATAAACTAAGTTTCTTTTGAACACATAAAAGTTCATTTTGTATTTCACTGCTACTTCTTTCTGTTTCTATTTGAATATTTTTAATCTGATTTGCTAATGTTTTTTCTTTGATGACATCACTTTGCATTCTCTTCATTTGCTCTCTTAAAAAGTTGCATTCATCTTTTAAATGATCAGCTGAGGCTTTTCCAGTTCTGTGTGACATTTTATAAGATGAATTTTCCTCTTGTAACAACTCAATATCTTTTTGTTTATAAGCTAAATCTCTTTTTAATTTTTCAACCATATCCATCGCTTCTTTGTATTTCAAGTTGTATTCATGTTTATCTTTTTTCAAAAGCTGTGATTCATGTGTCAATTCTTCAATCTTTTGTTTAAGCTTTTGGACATCTCTTTTGCAATATTCACTAGTTTCATTATATTTCATTGAATGTATACTTCTGTACTGACTCAATTGTTGACTTAGCATGATGTTTTCTTTTGATAATTCTGCATTCTCAGCATTTAACTGACTAATAACATCTTTATAATTTTGTTTATTTCCTTCTTCATTATTGCAAATTTTGGACCTCATATCTTCATTTTCTTTTTGTAGCATTAGAATTTTTTGTTCTTTTTCACACAATTTATTGTGTAAATCTTTTACAAAAAGATTTCCATTAGTAGAAGTAAATCTTGAAATGCCTTTGTCCTGGCATTTGTTCAAATGTTTATTAAATAAATTTATTGATTCTGTCAATTTATCCTGTACTTCTACCATATGTTTCTCATATTTCTTTCTTTCATTTTCTAATAAAAGCTGCAGTTCATGTTTTGTAGGACAGCTTTTTTCTTTTTCTTTCTTACTTTGTTCACATTCTGAGTTGACTTGGCTGTGAACCTTGCAGAGTTGTGACAGTGACAGAATTTTATCCTGCAAGCCTTTGTTAAGATCCACCAGATCTTTTATTTCTCTTTGTAATGCATCTTTTTCTTTTAATGCTACATTAAGTAGCTCATTGTTTTGATGATCTTTTGGAGAATGATACATTTCTTTTGAATTTTTGTGAGCCAGTTCTTTTTCCAGTTGTGAATTTTTCATGACTAAGCCTTCTAATCTTGTCTGCAAAAAGTTAACTTCGTTCATCATAGAAGCCAATTTTTTATTGCAATCTTCTTCAACTTTAATTGCCAAGTTATCCACTTTTTGTAATTCTTCTTGTAACATTTTGTTTTTATCGGCTAGCCCGAGGGCTCTAAGCATCGCCTCATGCTGCTTTTCTAGGCCAATGCTAATTTCCTTCTTCAACATTTCATTAGCACTTTCTAATTCATGGATCTGTTTCATGAAAGTTTGTATTCTGCTGTCCAAACTAATATTACAACAATCTTTATTTATAGCAGTCAGAGGTCGACCACCTTCTAATAATATATTTAATCTCACAATTTCGTTATCTCTGTGCTCAATTTGGTTTTTAAGCAGACCAATTTCATCCAAATATTGTTCATTTTTCTCTTCCAGTATACTTATTTTCCTTTGTATTTCAGAGACATCTGTTTCAACGCTGTAATATTTCTTGTCACTACACATACAAATTCGAGAATTTGTATCTCCTGCTTCTTTTCGTTTGCTCTTGTTGCGACTACTTTGCGTTTCAGCACAGAGCCCTCTAAGACTTAGATCCCGTAAATCATGCTGCAACTTACTTATTGTAGTATCCTTTTTCATGAGTTCTTCAGTCATTCCCTTTATTTTCCTTTTAGTTTCTCTTGTTATTTTCATATTCTCTTCTTTTAAATGTATGACTTCTCTATTCAGCTGATTGTTTTCTTGGATGAGTTTTGCATTGTCACATTTATATGGTTCAGCTTCTAGCATCAAGGAATCGCGTTGCTGAAGTGCTTCTTTCGATAAATCCATATAATGCTGTAAGCTTCTTGTAGTTTGTAATAAGTCGGCCACGATACATTCTACCAAAGGGACTGCATCAACTGGTAATGTATTATTATAACCCAACTCCTTCAATTTCCGCTTTAAATTAAAATATGCTTCACCCATTATGAAAGTTTTAAATAATTAGTTAAAATTTCAGTCACAATACACATAAATCTGCAATAATGTTTTTATTTTCATCTTTTTTTAAATGTTTGTTTACATAACATTTGTCAAAACTCAAAATGAAATGACAGTTTGTTATTTCATTTTGAACTTTAAAGTAGTGTTGCCGCTCGATAGTCCATGCATAACAATGTATCGGTTTTTTCGATAGTACTAATTCAGTTTAATAGTATCGATTCTGACTTGAGCCAGGCGACTAATAGACTATCGATAAATCAGCCGCTCCGCTCCGCAATATTCTAAATCTATGGCTCCGCATAGCCCTCCCTACCTAGGTACATTACAGAAGTACAGACGTGCTATTTTTGAAACGCGGAATCACCTAAACGAATGGTTTTTCCATACAAAAAATCGTTCGTTCGTTTTTTAAACTGTCAATGTGAACTGAGCCCATAGCACGAGTTTTCGAATCTTTTCTAAGGCATTCGAATCGAGCTCTCGATTCACTTAAGCAGTGCGGCGATAGCAGGCAGCACGAGTTTTGTGGCTGTCGAATCGAGAGCTCGATTCGATTTCGATAATGACGACAACTAGGGATGCGCCTAAATGAATGAAATTATGCATTTGAATGAATGATCGTTCGGAAATTTTAAGAAGACAGATGTCGGAAATATTTTATTTTAAATTTTGGTTCTTTTATTACATTTTTTTGATAGTATTTGAGAGAAATCATGCGTAAATCAATAAAATAATACTTTTCTGACTTATGACTATAATATGGAAGCCCCTTTTTGCTTAATTTAAAAAAATGTATAAAGTCAAAAATTTCATTCTTCAATTTTGGTTTCCGAACGGAACTTGCTTTTGTTGATTTGTTGAAACATAACCTATTTTTACAATTTTATTTCCTAATTTTATTTATATTTCTAATGAGATTTGTCCAGTCAGTAATAAAACAAATAAAACCATTGTAAGAACAGATTATTTTAAAATAAAGAACTACGTTGAAGCTCATAGAAAGGTAAGCTGTTCAATCAGTAATTTTGTGGTGCATATTTGTTGTTTTTGTAGTATAGAAAGATTACAAAGCGAAAATTAATGGGATTGCTAGCTGTAGTAGTAAAGGATGAGACAGTATTTATCAGTCTTGATACCTACGCATATTTACCTGAGTACAAAAGTCAGAAGTACCACACAGGACAGGATGCCTTATCCTAAACTTACTGTTCATGTAAATCCAGGATGAATATATCATTATCTTATAACCTTAGGTCCCTTTGGTCAGGGATAACAGCTATGTAGTGACAGGTCCATTATATGTATACATCATGACTGTTTTAATAGTTTTTTATTTTATGTGTTCTAGATTCAAGAATGTAAATTTGAAAAAGGGCCGGGCTAGCAAAAGCAACCAAGCTGTTACTGCTTTCATCAAACAGAGTGGGCTGACACAACTACAACACAAGATAAAATTTTCCCATAGTCACCACGCAAGCGGTTTGGTATTGCAGTAGATGGTACCTATAGAATTAATGCACAGGGGATGCATTTGCCCATTCTCTGTTACTCATACCTCTAGTTGTTTCTTACGATACCCTTTGGGGGTAAGTTGGTGGTGAATGGTGTCATATTGTATTGTAATTGAATGTTACTCTAATGTTTGGTAGCGGTAATAAAACAAATATTATATTTCTAATAAAAATTCATATTTAATATGTTTGTTTTAATCCTATACTTTTATTAGGTATGTCATTCATCATAATTTGAGATAATTACATAGATAAGTACACACACTATGTTCTTATTGACCTTTGTGAAATGGTTAACATGCTAGTCCATCCCTCGGAGATTCTGAGTTTGATCTACAGCCAAGGAAACTGTTGCTTATTTCCAGAATATTGCTCAATTTCCTCTTTTGGGACCATCAATTACTTTTTCTGTAACCAAAATATGAATATACTTACAAGGTTATGTACCTATAAATGTTGTATGTATTTGTTTATTTTATAAACCTAGACGAGTAGAGGTTTACCCAACAATAGAATATTAGAAAAATAAAAGATTCCGATAAATTGATAAGCTCCTCCTTTTTTTTAAATCGGTTAAAAATATATTTACACGGACGGTGATTTATTATTTTACTTACGTTTATCGTTGTGCGTTTGCCTTGTTTTCCACTAACTTTGCAGCTAGATAGTAAAATAAAGGTCCACGTTCTTGAGAATTCATGGTTTTAACTTAAAAACACTGTTTTAATAATCTTTGTAGTAACTCGAAAGTTTGAGTCACTGAGAAATTGTCGGTGACAAAATATTCGCCATGTCTCGATAGCCAGCTAACGCAAATGTCGATTTGAAATGTCAAAACCAAACTCGTGCTACGACATTTTAACATAAAGTATGGAGTGACGGACGCTTTCGATTCGATTTCGATACCTTGTCGATACGATAGTAATGTGTCAAAACTAGAGATGGGCGGCGGGTAAATACCCAATCTACCCATTTGGGAATATACCCGGTAGATTGGGTAAATACCCGGTATATACCCGTATCTACCCATTTGGTGGGTAGATTGAATTTTATGAGTAATTACTTCGCAATTCGTGTCGGAAAGTGTGTGCAAGCGCTGTAATATGCTTAAAATGCAGGTAGACGTCAAATCTGACATTAAAATATATGAAACCACCATACTAATCATACTTTGATAATAGGCTTTTTTGATTTATTATCATTTTTTTGTTGGGAGGTGCGCAAAGACATACTTAAAAGTGGTTAAATGAGTAAGAAGATATAAAATGCAATGTCAATATATGGGCACTCATATATGTATAGAGAGTAGGTATCTTTGACTGCTCATCCAAGAGCCAAAACTACTGATTTCGGGGTTGGTCTCGGAACAAAAGATATTCGTATAGACAAGTTCTTAGATACCCCATCAACTTGTCATAACATTTCCTACAAAATAGTATGCCGGGTATTTACCCGTATCTACCCGTTGTATGACAACATACAAATTAACAGGTCAAAATTTACATTTTTTGCTGGCAAACGTAAGAAGACCTAAAAAGATGTTTAAATGAGCAATCAGACATCAAATGCGATGTCAATATACGAGCACCCTTATACATGATTAGAGATTAGGTATCTTTGACTGCTAATTCAAGAGCCTAAACTACTGATTTCGGGGTTTGTCTCGGAACAAAAGATATTCGTTTAGAAGAGTTCTTTGATCCCCCATCAACTAGTCATAACATTTCCCACAAAAAAGTATGCCGGGTATTTACCCGTATCTACCCGTTGTATGGGAACATACAAAACTACAGGTCTAAGTTTATATTTTTTGCGTGCAAACGTAAGAAGACTTAATAAGATGTGAAAATATGCAATCAGACATCAAATGCGATGTCAATTTACGAGCACCCTCATACATGTATAGAGATTAGGTATTTTTAACTGCTCATTCAAGAGCCTAAACTACTGATTTCGGGGTTGGTCTCGGAACCAAAGATATTCGTTTAGACGAGTTCTTCGATCCCCCATCAACTTCTCATAACATTTCCAACAAAATAGTATGCCGGGTATTTACCCGTATCTACCCGTTGTATGGGAACATACAAATTGACAGGTCTAACTTTATATTTTTTGCTGGCAAATATTTGTAGACCTAACTAGATGTTAAAATGTGCAATCAGACATCAAATGCGATGTCAATATACGAGCTTCCTCATACATGTATAGAGATTAGGTATCTTTGACTGCTAATTTAAGAGCCAAAAGTACTGATTTCGGGGTTGGTCTCGGAACAAAAGATATTCGTTTAGACGAGTTCTTCAATCCCCCATCAACTTGTCATAACATTTCCCACAAAATAGTATGCCGGGTATTTACCCGTATCTACCCGTTGTATGGGAACATACAAATTGACAGGTCTAACTTTATATTTTTTGCTGGCAAATATTTGTAGACCTACCTAGATGTTAAAATGTGCAATCAGACATCAAATGCGATGTCAATATACGAGCACCCTCATACATGTATAGAGATTAGGTATCTTTGACTGCTAATTTAAGAGCCAAAACTACTGATTTCGGTGTTGGTCTCGGAACTAAAGATATTCGTTTAGACGAGTTCTTCGATCCCCCATCAACTTGTCATAACATTTCCCACAAAATAGTATGCCGGGTATTTACCCGTATCTACCCGTTGTATGGAAACATACAAATTAACAGGTCTAAGATTACACTTTTTGCTGGCAAACGTAAGTAGACCTAATGAGATGTTAAAATAAGCAATTAGAGATCGAATGCGATGTCAATATACGAGCACCCTCATACATGTATAGAGATTAAGTATCTTTGACTGCTAATTTAAGAGCCAAAACTACTGATTTCGGGGTTAGTCTCGGAACAAAAGATATTCGTTTAGACGAATTTTTCGATCCCCCATCAACTTGTCAAAACATTTCCCACAAAATTGTATGCCGGGTATTTACCCGTATCTACCCGTTGTATGGAAACATACAAACTAACAGGTCTAAGATTACACTTTTTGTTGGCAAACGTAAGAAGACCTAATAAGATGTTAAAATGAGCAATCAGACATCGAATGCGATGTCAATATACGAGCAACCTCACTCATGTATAGAGAGTAGGTATCTTTGACTGCTCATACAAGAGCCAAAACTACGGAATTCGGGGTTGGTCTCGAAACAAAAGATATTCGTTTAGACGAGTTCTTCGATTCCCCATCAACTTGTCATAACATTTCCCACAAAATAGTATGCCAGGTATTTACCCGTATCTTCCCGTTGTATGGGGATATACAAATTGACAGGTCTAACTTTATATTTTTTGCTGGTAAATATTTGTAGACCTAACTAGATGTTAAAATGTGCAATCAGACATCAAATGCGATGTCAATATACGAGCACCCTCATACATGTATAGAGATTAGGTATCTTTGACTGCTAATTCAAGAGCCTAAACTACTGAGTTCGGGGTTGGTCTCGGAACAAAAGATATTCGTTTAGACGAGTTCTTCGATCCCCCATCAACTTGTCATAACATTTCCCACAAAATAGTATGCCGGGTATTTACCCGTATCTACCCGTTGTATGGGAACATATAAATTTACAGGTCTAAGTTTACATTTTTTGCTGGCAAATATTTTTTGACCTATTAAGATGTCAAAATGAGCAATCAGACATCGAATGCGATGTCAATATACGAGCAACCTCACTCATGTATAGAGAGTAGGTATCTTTGACTGCTCATACAAGAGCCAAAACTACGGAATTCGGGGTTGGTCTCGAAACAAAAGATATTCGTTTAGACGAGTTCTTCGATTCCCCATCAACTTGTCATAACATTTCCCACAAAATAGTATGCCAGGTATTTACCCGTATCTACCCGTTGTATGGGGATATACAAATTGACAGGTCTAACTTTATATTTTTTGCTGGTAAATATTTGTAGACCTAACTAGATGTTAAAATGCGCAATCAGACATCAAATGCGATGTCAATATACCGGCACCCTCATACATGTATAGAGATTAGGTATCTTTGACTGCTAATTCAAGAGCCTAAACTACTGAGTTCGGGGTTGGTCTCGGAACAAAAGATATTCGTTTAGACGAGTTCTTCGATCCCCCATCAACTTGTCATAACATTTCCCACAAAATAGTATGCCGGGTATTTACCCGTATCTACCCGTTGTATGGGAACATATAAATTTACAGGTCTAAGTTTACATTTTTTGCTGGCAAATATTTTTTGACCTATTAAGATGTCAAAATGAGCAATCAGACATCAAATACGATGTCAATATACGAGCACCCTCATACATGTATAGAGATTAGGTATCTTTGACTGCTAATTTAAGAGCCAAAACTACTGATTTCGGTGTTGGTCTCGGAACTAAAGATATTCGTTTAGACGAGTTCTTCGATCCTCCATCAACTTGTCATAACATTTCCCACAAAATAGTATGCCGGGTATTTACCCGTATCTACCCGTTGTATGGAAACATACAAATTAACAGGTCTAAGATTACACTTTTTGCTGGCAAACGTAAGTAGACCTAATGAGATGTTAAAATAAGCAATTAGAGATCAAATGCGATGTCAATATACGAGCACCCTCATACATGTATAGAGATTAAGTATCTTTGACTGCTAATTTAAGAGCCAAAACTACTGATTTCGGGGTTAGTCTCGGAACAAAAGATATTCGTTTAGACGAATTTTTCGATCCCCCATCAACTTGTCAAAACATTTCCCACAAAATTGTATGCCGGGTATTTACCCGTATCTACCCGTTGTATGGAAACATACAAACTAACAGGTCTAAGATTACACTTTTTGTTGGCAAACGTAAGAAGACCTAATAAGATGTTAAAATGAGCAATCAGACATCGAATGCGATGTCAATATACGAGCAACCTCACTCATGTATAGAGAGTAGGTATCTTTGACTGCTCATACAAGAGCCAAAACTACGGAATTCGGGGTTGGTCTCGAAACAAAAGATATTCGTTTAGACGAGTTCTTCGATTCCCCATCAACTTGTCATAACATTTCCCACAAAATAGTATGCCAGGTATTTACCCGTATCTTCCCGTTGTATGGGGATATACAAATTGACAGGTCTAACTTTATATTTTTTGCTGGTAAATATTTGTAGACCTAACTAGATGTTAAAATGTGCAATCAGACATCAAATGCGATGTCAATATACGAGCACCCTCATACATGTATAGAGATTAGGTATCTTTGACTGCTAATTCAAGAGCCTAAACTACTGAGTTCGGGGTTGGTCTCGGAACAAAAGATATTCGTTTAGACGAGTTCTTCGATCCCCCATCAACTTGTCATAACATTTCCCACAAAATAGTATGCCGGGTATTTACCCGTATCTACCCGTTGTATGGGAACATATAAATTTACAGATCTAAGTTTACATTTTTTGCTGGCAAATATTTTTTGACCTATTAAGATGTCAAAATGAGCAATCAGACATCGAATGCGATGTCAATATACGAGCAACCTCACTCATGTCAAAGATAATATAATTACTAACGTAACTCATGTATAGAGAGTAGGTATCTTTGACTGCTCATACAAGAGCCAAAACTACGGAATTCGGGGTTGGTCTCGAAACAAAAGATATTCGTTTAGACGAGTTCTTCGATTCCCCATCAACTTGTCATAACATTTCCCACAAAATAGTATGCCAGGTATTTACCCGTATCTACCCGTTGTATGGGGATATACAAATTGACAGGTCTAACTTTATATTTTTTGCTGGTAAATATTTGTAGACCTAACTAGATGTTAAAATGTGCAATCAGACATCAAATGCGATGTCAATATACGAGCACCCTCATACATGTATAGAGATTAGGTATCTTTGACTGCTAATTCAAGAGCCTAAACTACTGAGTTCGGGGTTGGTCTCGGAACAAAAGATATTCGTTTAGACGAGTTCTTCGATCCCCCATCAACTTGTCATAACATTTCCCACAAAAAGTATGCCGGGTATTTACCCGTATCTACCCGTTGTATGGGAACATATAAATTTACAGGTCTAAGTTTACATTTTTTGCTGGCAAATATTTTTTGACCTATTAAGATGTCAAAATGAGCAATCAGACATCAAATACGATGTCAATATACGAGCACCCTCATACATGTATAGAGAGTAGGTATCTTTGACTGCTAATTCAAGAGCCTTAACTACTGATTTCGGGTTTGGTCTCGGAACAAAAGATATTTGTTTAGACGAGTTCTTCGATCCCCCATCAACTTGTCATAACATTTCCTACAAAATAGTATGCCGGGTGTTTACCCATATCTACCCGTTGCATGGGAACATACAAATTTACAGGTCTAAGTTTACATTTTTTGCTGGCAAACGTAAGAAGACCTATTAAGATGTTAAAATGAGCAATCAGAGATCAAATGCGATGTCGATATACGAGCACCCTAATACATGTATAGATATTAGGTATCTTTGACCGCTAATTTAAGAGCCAAAAGTACTGATTTCGGGGTTGGTCTCGGAACAAAAGATATTTGTTTAGACGAGTTCTTCAATCCCCCATCAACTTGTCATAACATTTCCCACAAAATAGTATGCCGGGTATTTACCCGTATCTACCCGTTGTATGGGAACATACAAATTGACAGGTCTAACTTTATATTTTTAGCTGGCAAATATTTGTAGACCTACCTAGATGTTAAAATGTGCAATCAGACATCAAATGCGATGGCAATATACGAGCACCCTCATACATGTATAGAGATTAGGTATCTTTGACTGCTAATTTAAGAGCCAAAACTACTGATTTCGGTGTTGGTCTCGGAACTAAAGATATTCGTTTAGACGAGTTCTTCGATCCCCCATCAACTTGTCATAACATTTCCCACAAAATAGTATGCCGGGTATTTACCCGTATCTACCCGTTGTATGGAAACATACAAATTAACAGGTCTAAGATTACACTTTTTGCTGGCAAACGTAAGTAGACCTAATGAGATGTTAAAATGAGCAATTAGAGATCAAATGCGATGTCAATATACGAGCACCCTCATACATGTATAGAGATTAAGTATCTTTGACTGCTAATTTAAGAGCCAAAACTTCTGATTTCGGGGTTGGTCTCGGAACAAAAGATATACGTTTAGACGAATTCTTCGATCCCACATCAACTTGTCATAACATTTCCCACAAAATAGTATGCCGGGTATTTACCCGTATCTACCCGTTGTATGGGAACATACCAATTGACAGGTTTCACTTTATATTTTTTGCTGGCAAATATTTGTAGACCTAACTAGATGTTAAAATGTGCAATCAGACATCAAATGCGATGTCAATATACGAGCACCCTCATACATGTATAGAGATTAGGTATCTTTGACTGCTAATTCAAGAGCCTAAACTACTGAGTTCGGGGTTGGTCTCGGAACAAAAGATATTCGTTTAGACGAGTTCTTCGATCCCCCATCAACTTGTCATAACATTTCCCACAAAAAGTATGCCGGGTATTTACCCGTATCTACCCGTTGTATGGGAACATATAAATTTACAGGTCTAAGTTTACATTTTTTGCTGGCAAATATTTTTTGACCTATTAAGATGTCAAAATGAGCAATCAGACATCAAATACGATGTCAATATACGAGCACCCTCATACATGTATAGAGAGTAGGTATCTTTGACTGCTAATTCAAGAGCCTTAACTACTGATTTCGGGTTTGGTCTCGGAACAAAAGATATTTGTTTAGACGAGTTCTTCGATCCCCCATCAACTTGTCATAACATTTCCTACAAAATAGTATGCCGGGTGTTTACCCATATCTACCCGTTGCATGGGAACATACAAATTTACAGGTCTAAGTTTACATTTTTTGCTGGCAAACGTAAGAAGACCTATTAAGATGTTAAAATGAGCAATCAGAGATCAAATGCGATGTCGATATACGAGCACCCTAATACATGTATAGATATTAGGTATCTTTGACCGCTAATTTAAGAGCCAAAAGTACTGATTTCGGGGTTGGTCTCGGAACAAAAGATATTTGTTTAGACGAGTTCTTCAATCCCCCATCAACTTGTCATAACATTTCCCACAAAATAGTATGCCGGGTATTTACCCGTATCTACCCGTTGTATGGGAACATACAAATTGACAGGTCTAACTTTATATTTTTAGCTGGCAAATATTTGTAGACCTACCTAGATGTTAAAATGTGCAATCAGACATCAAATGCGATGGCAATATACGAGCACCCTCATACATGTATAGAGATTAGGTATCTTTGACTGCTAATTTAAGAGCCAAAACTACTGATTTCGGTGTTGGTCTCGGAACTAAAGATATTCGTTTAGACGAGTTCTTCGATCCCCCATCAACTTGTCATAACATTTCCCACAAAATAGTATGCCGGGTATTTACCCGTATCTACCCGTTGTATGGAAACATACAAATTAACAGGTCTAAGATTACACTTTTTGCTGGCAAACGTAAGTAGACCTAATGAGATGTTAAAATGAGCAATTAGAGATCAAATGCGATGTCAATATACGAGCACCCTCATACATGTATAGAGATTAAGTATCTTTGACTGCTAATTTAAGAGCCAAAACTTCTGATTTCGGGGTTGGTCTCGGAACAAAAGATATACGTTTAGACGAATTCTTCGATCCCACATCAACTTGTCATAACATTTCCCACAAAATAGTATGCCGGGTATTTACCCGTATCTACCCGTTGTATGGGAACATACCAATTGACAGGTTTCACTTTATATTTTTTGCTGGCAAATATTTGTAGACCTAACTAGATGTTAAAATGTGCAATCAGACATCAAATGCGATGTCAATATACGAGCACCCTCATACATGTATAGAGATTAGGTATCTTTGACTGCTAATTTAAGAGCCAAAACTACTGATTTCGGGGTTGGTCTCGAAACAAAAGATATTCGTTTAGACGAGTTCTTCGATCCCCCATCAGCTTGTCATAACATTTCCCACGAAATAGTATGCCGGGTATTTACCCGTATCTACCCGTTGTATGGGAACATACAAATTGACAGGTCTAACTTTATATTTTTTGCTGGCAAATATTTGTAGACCTACCTAGATGTTAAAATTTGCAATCAGACATCAAATGCGATGTCAATATACGAGCACCCTCATACATGTATAGAGATTAGGTATCTTTGACTGCTAATTCAAGAGCCAAAACTACTGATTTCGGGGTTGGTCTCGAAACTAAAGATATTCGTTTAGACGAGTTCTTCGATCCCCCATCAACATGTCATAACATTTCCCACAAAATAGTTTGCCGGGTATTTACCCGTATCTACCCGTTGTATGGAAACATACAAATTAACAGGTCTAAGATTACACTTTTTGCTGGCAAACGTAAGTAGACCTAATGAGATGTTAAAATGAGCAATTAGATATCAAATGCGATGTCAATATACGAGCACCCTCATACATGTATAGAGATTAAGTATCTTTGACTGCTAATTTAAGAGCCAAAACTACTTATTTCGGGGTTGGTCTCGGAACAAAAGATATACGTTTAGACGAGTTCTTCGATCCCACATCAACTTGTCATAACATTTCCCACAAAATAGTATGCCGGGTATTTACCCGTATCTACCCGTTGTATGGAAACATACAAATTAACAGGTCTAAGATTACACTTTTTGTTGGCAAACGTAAGTAGACCTAATAAGATGTTAAAATGAGCAATCAGACATCAAATGCGATGTCAATAAACGAGCAACCTCATACATGTATAGAGATTAGGTATCTTTGACTGCTAATTTAAGAGCCAAAACTACTGATTTCGGGGTTGGTCTCGGAACAAAAGATATTCGTCTAGACGAGTTCTTCGTTCCCTCATCATTTTGTCATAACATTTCCCACAAAATAGTATGCCGGGTATTTACTCGTATCTACCCGTTGTATGGGAACATACAAATTGACAGGTTTAACTTTATATTTTTACGGTTTCGATACGACCTCCGTGGCGTAGTGGTCACCATGCTAATCCGCCACCCAGAGGTCCCGGGTTCGATCCCCGGTCAGGGCAAGTTGGAAAATGGTCTTTTTCAAATTGTACTGGGTCTTGGATGTTTATCTATGTATTTGTTATAAAATATAATATCGTTGAGTTAGTATCCCATAACACAAGTCTCGAACTTACTTTGGAGCTAGCTCAATCAGTGTAATTTGTCCCTATATATTTATTTATTTATTTATTATTTATTATTATTAGTGTTCTATAAACATGTGTAAGCTTATACGGATATGATGAGATATTGTATGTCAGACATTGCGCGGGAAATTAAACGTACAATGAAGTTTCAAACTACAACACGTCCGCTCGCTACGGTCGTGCGGCGCACACTGAGTGCATTCCGTACGGAATTTCCGAATGTGTGGTGCGACCCAAACAAAATGTATGGAAGACGTGCATTCGGAACGGTTTTTTTCCGAACGGGATTCCGAACGCACAGGCCTTCATTCGGAATTCCTGACGGAAATAAAAACCGAACGGAATGCTACCGTATGTGTGTGGTACAGTTAGAGATGGGCGGTGGGTATATACCCAATCTACCCATTTGGGAATATACCCGGTAGATTGGGTAAATACCCGGTAAATACCCGTATCTACCCATTTGGTGGGTAGATTGAATTTTATGAGTAATTAATTCGCAATTCGTATCCGAAAGTGTGTACAAGCGCTGTAATATGCTTAAAATGCAGGTCGACGTCAAATCTGACATTAAAGTATATGAAACCACCATACTAATCATACTTTAAAAGTAGCCTCTTTGATTTATTATCATTTTTTTGCTGGGAGGTGCGCAAAGACATACTTATAAGTGTTTCAATGAGTAATCTGACATCAAATGCGATGTCAATATATGAACACCCTCATACATATATAGAGAGTACGTATCTTTGCTTGCTCATACAAGAGCCAAAACTAAGGATGTCGGGGTTGGTCGCGGAACAAAAGATATTCGTATCGATGAGTTCTTCGATCCCCCATCAACTTTTTATAACATTTCACGCAAAATAGTATGCCGGGTATTTACCCGTATCTACCCGTTGTATGGGAACATACAAATTGACAGGTCTAAGTTCATATTTTTTGCTGGCAAATGTTTGTAGACCTAATTACATAGTAAAATGATCAATCAGACATCAAATGCGATGCCAATATACGAGCACCCTCATACATATATAGAGAGTATGTATCTATGATTGCTCATACAAGAGCAAAAACTACTAATTTCGGGGTTGGTCGCGGAACAAAAGATATTCGTATCAACGAGTTCTTTGATCATCTATCAACTTATTATAACATTTCCCGCAAAATAGTATGCCGAGTATTTACCCGTATCTACCCGTTGTATGGGAACATACAAATTGACAGGTCTAACTTTATATTTTTTGCTGGCAAATATTTGTAGACCTAACTAAATGTTAAAATGTGCAATCAGACATCAAATGCGATGTCAATATACGAGCACCCTCAAACATGTATAGAGATTAGGTATCTTTGACTGCTAATTTAAGAGCCAAAACTACTGATTTCGGGGTTGGTCTCGGAATAAAAGATATTTGTTTAGACGAGTTCTTCGATACCCCATTAACTTGTCATAACATTTCCCACGAAATAGTATGCCAGGTATTTACCCGTATCTACCCGTTGTATGGGAACAAACAAATTGACAGGTCTAACTTTATATTTTTTGCTGGCAAATATTTGTAGACCTAACTAGATGTTAAAATGTGCAATCAGACATCAAATGCGATGTCAATAAACGAGCACCCTCATACATGTATAGAGATTAGGTATCTTTGACTGCTAATTTAAGAGCCAAAACTACTGATTTCGGGGTTGGTCTCGGAACAAAAGATATTCGTTTAGACGAATTCTTCGATCTCCATCAACTTGTCATAACATTTCCCACGAAATAGTATGCCGGGTATTTACCGGTATCTACCCGTTGTATAGGAACATACAAATTGACAGGTCTAACTTTATATTTTTTGCTGGAAAATATTTGTAAACGTAACTAGAAGTTAAAATGTGCAATCAGACATCAAATGCGATGTCAATATACGAGCACCCTCATACATGTATAGAGATTAGGTATCTTTGACTGCTAATTTAAGAGCCAAAACTACTGATTTCGGGGTTGGTCTCGGAACAAAAGTTATTCGTTTAGACGAGTTCTTCGATCCCCCATCAACTTGTCATAACATTTCCCACGAAATAGTATGCCGGGTATTTACCCGTATCTACCCGTTGTATGGGAACATACAAATTGACAGGTCTAACTTTATATTTTTTGCTGGCAAATATTGGTTGACCTAACTAGATGTTAAAATGTGCAATCAGACATCAAATGCGATGTCAATATACGAGCACCCTCATACATGTATAGAGATTAGGTATCTTTGACTGCTAATTTAAGAGCCAAAACTACTGATTTCGGGGTTGGTCTCGGAACAAAAGTTATTCGTTTAGACGAGTTCTTCGATCCCCCATCAACTTGTCATAACATTTCCCACGAAATAGTATGCCGGGTATTTACCCGTATCTACCCGTTGTATGGGAACATACAAATTGACAGGTCTAACTTTATATTTTTTGCTGGCAAATATTGGTTGACCTAACTAGATGTTAAAATGTGCAATCAGACATCAAATGCGATGTCAATATACGAGCACCCTCATACATGTATAGAGATTAGGTATCTTTGACTGCTAATTTAAGAGCCAAAACTACTGATTTCGGGGTTGGTCTCGGAACAAAAGATATTCGTTTAGACGAATTCTTCGATCTCCATCAACTTGTCATAACATTTCCCACGAAATAGTATGCCGGGTATTTACCGGTATCTACCCGTTGTATAGGAACATACAAATTGACAGGTCTAACTTTATATTTTTTGCTGGAAAATATTTGTAAACGTAACTAGAAGTTAAAATGTGCAATCAGACATCAAATGCGATGTCAATATACGAGCACCCTCATACATGTATAAAGATTAGGTATCTTTGACTGCTAATTTAAGAGCCAAAACTACTGATTTCGGGGTTGGTCTCGGAACAAAAGTTATTCGTTTAGACGAGTTCTTCGATCCCCCATCAACTTGTCATAACATTTCCCACGAAATAGTATGCCGGGTATTTACCCGTATCTACCCGTTGTATGGGAACATACAAATTGACAGGTCTAACTTTATATTTTTTACTGGCAAATATTGGTTGACCTAACTAGATGTTAAAATGTGCAATCAGACATCAAATGCGATGTCAATATACGAGCACCCTCATACATGTATAGAGATTAGGTATCTTTGACTGCTAATTTAAGAGCCAAAACTACTGATTTCGGGGTTGGTCTCGGAACAAAAGTTATTCGTTTAGACGAGTTCTTCGATCCCCCATCAACTTGTCATAACATTTCCCACAAAATAGTATGCCGGGTATTTACCCGTATCTACCCGTTGTATGGGAACATACAAATTGACAGGTCTCACTTTATATTTTTTGCTGGCAAATATTGGTAGACCTAACTAGATGTTAAAATGTGCAATCAGACATCAAATGCGATGTCAATATACGAGCACCCTCATACATGTATATAGAGTAGGTATCTTTGACTGCTCATAAAAGAGCCAAAACTACTGATTTCGGGGTGGGCCTCAGAACAAAAGATATTCATATCAATGAGTTCTTTGATCCCCCATCAACTTGTCATAACATTTCCCACGAAATAGCATCCCGGGTATTTACCCGTATCTACCCGTTGTATGGGAACATACAAATTGACAGGTTTAACTTTATATTTTTTGCTGGAAAATATTTGTAAACCTAACTAGATGTTAAAATGTGCAATCAGACATCAAATGCGATGTCAATATACGAGCACTCTTATACATACATAGAGAGTAGGTATCTTTGACTGCTCATAAAAGAGCCAAAACTACTGATTTCGGGGTGGGCCTCGGAACAAAAGATATTCATATCAATGAGTTCTTTGATCCCCCATCAACTTATTATAAAATTTCCCTTAAAATAGCATGCCGGGTATTTACCTGTATCTACCCGTTGTATGGGAACATACAAATTAACGGGTCTAAGTTTATATTTTTTGCTGGCAAATGTTTGTAGACCTAATTATATAGTAAAATAAGCAATCTGACATTAAATGCGATGTCAATATACGAGCACTCTCATACATATATAGAGAGTAGGTATCTTTGACTGCTCATCAAAGAGCCAAAACTACTGGTTTCGGGGTGGGCCTCGAAACAAAAGATATTCATATCAATGAGTTCTTTGATCCCCCATCAACTTATTTTAACAATTCCCGCAAAATAGTATGCCGGGTATTTAACTGTATCTACCCGTTGTATGGGAACATACAAATTAACAGGTCTGAGTTTATATTTTTTTGATAGAAATTGTTTGTAGACCTAATCATATAGTAAAATAAGCAATCTGACATCAAATGCGATGTCAATATACAAGCACTCTCCTACATATATAGAGAGTAGGTATCTTTGACTGCTCATAAAAGAGCCAAAACTACTGATTTCGGGGTGGGCCTCGGAACAAAAGATATTCATATCAATGAGTTCTTTGATCCCCCATTAACTTATTATAACATTTCCCGCAAAATAGTATGCCGGGTATTTACCTGTATCTACCCGTTGTATGGGAACATACAAATTAACCGGTCTAAGTTTATATTTTTTGCTGGCAAATGTTTGTAGACCTAATTATATAGTAAAATAAGCAATCTGACATCAAATGCGATGTCAATATACGAGCACTCTTATACATATATAGAGAGTAGGTATCTTTGACTGCTCATAAAAGAGCCAAAACTACTGATTTCGGGGTGGGCCTCGGAACAAAAGATATTCATATCAATGAGTTCTTTGATCCCCCATCAACTTATTATAAAATTTCCCGCAGAATAGTATGCCGGGTATTTACCTGTATCTACCCGTTGTATGGGAACATACAAATTTACAGGTGTAAGTTTATATTTTTTGCTGGCAAATATTTGTAGACCTAATTAGATGTAATAATAAGCAATCAGTCATCAAATGCGATGTCAATATATGAGCACCCTCATACATGTATAGAGAGTAAGTATCTTTGACTGCTCATCCAAGAGCCAAAACTACTGATTTCGGGGTTGGTCTCGGAACAAAAGATATTCGTATAGACGAGTTCTTTGATCCCCCATCAACCTTTTGTAACATTTCCCACAAAATAGTATGCCGGGTATTTACCCGTATCTACCCGTTGTATGGGAACATATAATGTGACAGGTCAAAGTTTATATATTTTGCTAGCAAATGTTTGTAGACCTAATTATATGTTATAATAAGCAACCAGATAACAAACAAGATGGTATGTGTATATTTAATATGGATATCATCAATGATTTTTAATTTTTGTTAATTTTTTTTTAGAGATAATCATTGTTTTATACATTAAATAACCTTTTTGTACATTTCTACACATAAATAGTGGACCCGCACTAAATTTTAAATAAATTTTCCAATCTACCCACCCAAACGGGTAGATACGGGTATATACCCGGTGCATATCGGGTAAATACCCAAGCGTGGGTAAATACCCGGGTAGATGCCCATCTCTAGTCAAAACTCGTGCTGCGAGTTATAGTTCCTTTTACGCACGATAGAGGCGCTGTTCATTTTTCCATACAAAACTTTGTCGAAGGCGATTCGAATGTTTTGTCCAAAGAATTTGAACCCTAGGTTTTGTCGCAAATATTCGTGCTAAGGGCTCTGAGATTGTCAAACTGACATTGACAGTTTATTGACGCCTTTACCTCGATTTCTTGTTTTCATCATGTTTATATTATTTTGTATTTTATTCAAATATTAAATAATTTATTAATCATTTGAAAAGCTATTTTAGCTTTAAGCGTGTCACAAAATATATACTAGAATATACATACGTTTTAATATGAGTGTATATTTATAAACAACGATGAATCCTTACAAGGATATGGATGAAAGTTCCTTCACTGCTCCTCTTCACCTGAATTACGAGGATATAGCTACAAAACTTCTAAAAGATCATTATTTCCTGACTGCACTTGAGCTCCATACAGAGCTTGTGGAAAGCGGTAGAGAGCTGCCTCAACTGAGAGAATTTTTCTCGAATCCTGGAAATTTTGAACAGCATGTTTCACGGGCCTCTGATTTTAATTCTATGCGTACGTATTTATGTGGTTTCAATTATTCCTAAACTGCCTGTCTGAGAATGTCACAATAAATTTGTTTTATTTTAGACCGGACACCTAGCCAAGCAACCTTAGATTCTTTAGACACTGCTCGATACTCAGAAGATGGTGGTGGGGATCGTGGTGGTAGCGGCGGAGATGTGGCTGTCCTTGAATTTGAACTGCGGAAAGCTAAAGAAACAATTAATGCTCTCAGAGCAAACTTAACTCAATTTGCTGGTAAGAATGTAAACAAACAAACTGTTAGCTTATTAATTAACATTTTTGAGTTGCATCCTTAGCTTAGTTACCCAGGATCCACCTTCCAGCTTTTTGTTCTTAATTTAGCACAGTGTTCGACATCCTTGGTTGTGAAATCATTGCCATGCATATGGTATATTCACAGATATAGATGTAATAGATAACGCATGTATCAAGATTTGTATGGAAACCAAGCGTGCCAACTTTTTTAATGCCTACTGTGACGTCAGACGCAATTTTAGTGATGGGAAATTCAAACCGATTCAAAGAAACCGCTCACTACGATTTAAACGATTTATTGAAGACGCACGCCGCCGCCATGATCGTCTCGCTCATACTCATCGATTTTATATCTGTGGTCTCGCTCGCTCACTCCGCGCTCGCTAACCATACGATCGATTAACATTTAAGTTAATCGATTTGTGATAAAAATCACAATCGATTTTCTGATTTACGAATGATATGAAATTGGATAAACAAATGATTCTAAACGGAAAATTGTTTGATAATAAAGAATAAATATTTGTACTCAAATTATTTCAATTTAACTAAAATTTAAACTATACCAACTTATTAAAATTTAAATTAAAACTAAAAATTACAAATAATGTAAATATTTTAATTGAACTTTAAAAATAAAACTATTATTATTCTTAAATAACCGGCCAAGTGCGAGTCGAATTCTCTAATTTTCTAATCTCTAATTTAATTATCTATAAAAAAACACGTTTTTACCGATTTCAATGCATTTTTTAAATGTTGAAGCAACTTCCCTTGCGGTCGTTCTTAGCCATGTCAGGCTTGTCTCACATACCGCTTCAATGGGGGAAATGCAGTATGGACGACTCTCTAACGAGCAATGAGCAGTGACGCACGCGCGGTTTTGTTCACCAACGTGTGACCAGTAGTTCAAAGAGCGACCATATTATATACATGAACTCTGAAAATATTACCCTCGTTTTCTAAAGTGTAAATTAGGAAATGAGCTTGTTTATAATCTATTAAATTGGCTCTTTAATAATAGTTTATATCATTCGTCAGTCCGATATCGATTAAAATCGATTATTGGTATATGTTGTAGAACGAACAACACTAGTCGCTAAATTTTACTGACGAATGAGAAATTGCCGGTACCACGACGTCGTAGCGATGCGCGACAGTATCGCTTGTTTCGATATACATTGCTTCTTAACACACAACGTCGGATCAAACGCTCAAAGCAAACGCGGCAATGTAATGTGAATGTAGTTTTTAAACCTTAATCTATACTTATTTAGGTATAATCTTGGAATCACCGCTCGGAATGCTTAAAAAATTGTTTTAAAATGAATTTACGCATATTTTTCTTTTTAAATAACTTAGCTGTGATAGGAAATATGTCCTTGACTTTGGGCGCTTGCAATTTTTGGGCTGTTGCAGTTTATTATCACGCTACGAGGCATTTTTTTATTTTTCGCTGCCATCCGGCTGCAATCACAGACGCGCGCGGACTGTCAGTAGCGGCGGCCATCCTCGACGCTTTGTCTGAGAACTTACACGCGAAGTAGGTGCATTTAAGTCGTCTATCTATATCTATGTCTGTGGGTATATTCAACTTAATAACTTAAATTGATCCATTCCTATAAAAACAGTGTAAGTTGACCTAATTAATATTATTTTAAATATAATTAGTTCAAGTTGTACAGTAAACTTTGTTTATCTCATTGTAAATGTTTCCCAGATGGTGACTCTGCTTTAGATAAGACTGTGAAGGATAAATTCAACCAGCGCTCGTTAAAACCTCATGAGAAGAGGGCTCTCAACTTCCTTATCAATGAATATCTGTTGCTACAAGACTACAAACTTACTTCCATAACATTTTCTGATGAGAACCCAGATCAGGTATCTACAAATAATTGAAGAGTAAAAATCTATTTATAATAAAGAGCTGTGCTCTTGCTGGTGAAGTACGATTTTTCTTCCATTTGTCTCTCTCATCCACCAGCCTTTTACTTTACTGTATGTCACGACATTACCTTATCCTTTAAGAGTTCCCTTACCTTACATAGAATTGGTCTACTCCATACAAACATAGTCTAGCTTTTATTTTAAAACAATGTGTCAGATTTCAAAATTTTATTATTTTACTTATCTAGTTTTTACAGTCTAAATATGGACTCGAAGAATAACATTGTTGACCATTAGTGTGGGAAACTTCTACACCCTGATATTTTCTTTCAAGTTCATAATTTGAATTTGAAAATCAATTATATGCCTAGATTTGTGCAATTTCTTTGAAATTACAAAATTTTACCGAAACTGAATTAAAAATAAAAGCTAGATTATGTTTGTATGAAAATTTCTATGGTAAGGGGACTCTTTAAGTATCTGTTTCATGTACCTAGTTAATCTATGCCTCAGTCTTCCTGGTAAATGATTAATTCTTTTCATTGTCAGAATGAAATCTGAGAATGAAAATAATAGCTCTTAATAAAACAGATACAAGGAAAAGTTAATTAGTTAATAAAAAAATCTATTGTCATTTGTATCTTGGCAGAAATATTATTATAAAAAAAGGGACATTTATTGATTTGGTGGTATTAATTAGTCCATTAAGTTTCTTAAATCTTTTAAAAATAAAAGTTACTTTTATAATCACTTTCATGTCTTTTTTAGGACTTTGAGGACTGGGATGATATAGGCTTGAACATCCCCAGGCCAGCTGGACTGGTTTCTCTATTCTGGGGCAACCCTTCGTCTTTAAACATCCCCAAAGCTGATGCTTCCACTGAAATGGATGTAGAGTTTGTTGATGCAGAGTGTCAGACAGATTTGGAGGACGGAAATGTGTGTGTCAGTTGTCAGACCTCATTGGATCATGATCATGATTGGAATCATGAGGTATGCTTCATTTGTTGATTTTTGATGGTTTGTGATTTGACAATTTTGTGAGGAAGTTATTAAAAGCTGTATAATGCCTTTTCTTCCATCTGTATATCGCAATTATTTCTTTTTTGAAGTGATTTTTATTTATGTTATTATGGTCAAAACTTTTTTTTATTAAAAAAAAAGTTTGAGAAATTGTATTTACCAGAATGTACACAGTTATTTTGTAAGCTAATATTTTAGTGATAATTTGTAGATAGATGTAGTTAGATCAAAGAAACACTTGTATTGGCAAATTAATAGACATTCCCCATTGCAGCTCCTAATTCAGGCTGAGGAGATAGAACTCCTCAAACAGAAAATAATAGCATTAGAGACAGAAAAATTGAACTTCCAGAAATTGTATGATGCTGCTATTGTCAGCCTTAACTCATTAACAAGCCCCTCAGTGGATAGCAAGGAGATGGAACTGAACATTCCTGAAGAAAAACTCTTGTCCGTTCAGATGAGGACTCAACCAGAGCAGAGACCATTGACATGTACCGCTGCGGAGAACCACTATGGCAGTGGAAATTCAACTCACAGTGCCACTCCAGAACAATTTGAAATGATTGACAGTGAGAAAAACAGTGTCATGTAAGTTATTTATTTATTTTATACATATATAGCTGTAAATTTGCTTTGTGTATAAATTAACCTAGGCTAAAAACCGGCCAAGTGCGAGTCGGACTCGCGCACCAAGGGTTCCGTACCATTTAACTATAAAAAACATTTAATATTTTTTTGTTTTTAATATTTGTTGTTATAGCGCAAAAGAAATACATCATCTGTAAAAATTTCAACGGTGTATATATCAAAGTTCATTGAGATACAGCCTGGCGACAGATTGAGGGACTGACAGACAGAAAGACAGCGGAGTCTTACTAATAGGGTCCCGTTTTAATACTTTGATTAAGGAACCCTAAAAACCAGCTGATCAATCTGAATAGGTATTGAAACAGCAAGTTTTCAATATTTCCAAATACATATAATTTTCGTAAATCTTTCTCATAAAAGCCCACTTTCTCGCTAAGAATCATCTTTATTTCATTTCATGCAATACATGTCTATATTATTTCTATCCCCTAAAGTAAAAAGTCGTGACATTGTGTTAATAAATTATACACGGAAAAACAAGTGTTAATCTATTTGGTAAATTTAAACATAAAGAATTCAATGCCATATATGTTGTAATGTTGTGGAAGCATGTACATTTTTCATAGGGTCTTGCCGAGCGTAAAAACTCCTGTGTATACAAATATTATTATGTTAATGCTTTGTATATAAAAGATTAAACTGTTACAAGTAAATTCTGAAAGCTGCTACATTTGTCTTAATCCATGGTCTATTTTTTTCTTCACATAAATTACATAAATTACAGGTTTTATAAAGAGACTTTTGACACAATCTCCGCACACTCACTTAATGCTGTGAACATAATTAAATCATTGTTTTTTTTTGTGTCCGGCTGAGTGAGTGACCCAGAATATATTAAATTGTTCATTACAAAACAGGCAATATATATACGTATGAAATCGCACACAATAATAGGCACTACGAATGGAAAAATATATATAGCCCATCGGTTAGATTATTAAAAAATATTGTACATCTCTTTTTTCTGAGAAACATAAAGTGAGAAAGGTAAGGTGCATTTAAATTTCACATGACGTCACGGCTAGGTACGATTTGTACTAAGCGGTGACGTCACAAGTCCCTACTCTGGAATTTTGATGCTCCGTATCTTTGTGAATTTTTACTTTTATGGTAAATTGAAAAATATGGGTCCATTATTTTTAGATAATCTAATCCAACGGCGGTACGCAAGACGGACGTTACTACGTATCCGCGTTTCAGTGTGAAGCAATATTGCGCACTTACGTATGATGATAAAGTGTAATTTAGTTTGACATAGAAATAGGACGTCACTATCGTACGACTAACGTATTATTTTTTGGAGTAACCTCCTATAAGCATACGTGTTATAGCGCCTGGAATTTATTTAATAAAAACTTGAATGACAGAATTCGCAAAGACGGCTCTAACACGAGTTCGTTCGAACCGGCCGCGGTCGGCGACAGCGCCCGCGACTCCCCCCTGCGGCGCAGCAGCGTCACCACGCTCGACGACACGCTGAGCATAAACGATGCGGGCGAGTGGACCAGGGTGCAGTATGAATATAACCCTGTCGAGAACATCAACAAGGAGATGTGGATTGATAGGTATGAAGATAATCAAGTTTCTCCTTTATTTATTTACCATTTAATGAATTTATGAGAAAAAATAGTTAAAATAACATATATAAACTACGCAGGTTTGAACTTTTATTAATTACTAGTTGTGCCCGTAGGCATCGCTCTCCGTGGGAATTTTGCGATAAAAACTATCCTATGTCCTTAACTGGGTATCAAACTGTATCCATATAAAATTTCATATAAATAAATAGGTTTAGTGGTTAAAGCGTGAAGTGGTAACAAACAAACAAATATACAAACTACTTTCGCATTTATAATATTAATAAGGATAAGGATTTAAAAAATTACATAACACGAAAAAAAGATTATAAAACAACATATATAAACCGTGCAGGTTTGTAAAATTTAGAGGTATATTGGTACTTATAGCATAAGAAAAATTAAGAAAATATTTCTTTCTGCAATATGCCAAGATTTATTTACCAAAAATAGTCTTTTAATAAACTTTTTTTTTTAAATACACTCATTCACGAAGGATCTCGGTGGCCCGGTGGAAGTGCGCATTACTAGCGCTCTCGCAAGTAAAGGTGTCGCATAGAGCAGTGAGTGGCATAATAATTTCATGAGCTCTTCCGTGCTTCGAAAGGCACGTACAAGCCGTTGGTCCCGGCTGTCATCATTGTATGGTAGTCGTCAAGCTTTGTCAGATGCCTTTAGGCTGCTTGAAAAATTTGACACTAGTGCTGGCCACCACACACAAAAGAAATAAGCAACTCATTTAAAATACTTTAATTCAAAATCTTTTTTACGTTTCAGCAGCGGTCTTCCCAACAGTCTGAAGGTGTCCTTACTGAACTGGTGCTGCGAATCTCTGAACCTCAACGAGCCTCTCACCGACGACCTCTTGGCCGAGCTAGTAAACAGTGACAAGCCCATGACGCTTCCAAGTCTTCTTAATTTGGTTGCTGACACTTTGCCTAGGGTGAGTACTAATTTGTCATTTGTTAATTGACTTAATATTAAATAATTTTTCAAAACTAAAAACTGATTTTACCCTCAAATTCCTCGACCGATTTTGATAACATTTCTATGGGACAACTTGACAAACATGCCTTTCTTAATTTCATCGAGCACGGTACGTCGCCAGGTCTGTTTAGTCAGCCAGAAAAAGGAAGCATTTAAATATTTATTTAGTAATAGACCTTTACATCTAATCTGCCTTTACAGGCACTTTACACGTCAATAAGTATAATTTACATTACGTGTAGAGTGTAGATACCGATACCAGCGCTTTGCAACGACCACTGCCGAGAAGAAACGCCGAAAGAAACTGTTTTTGACAGTATTGGTCGCCTATTCTGGTGGTATTGTGTGATGAGTCCTCTTGGTCGCAGCTGGTGCCGCACGTGCTGGTGCCGCGGCGCGCGCAGGCGCTGGCGCTGTGCGCGGCGGGCGCGGCGCTGCTGCCGCCCTGCGAGCCGCGGCGCGCGCGACTGCTGCACACGCTGCTCACGCTCGTCAAGAAGCCCGACCGCGCCGACGCCAGGGCTATCTGCGAAGGTATGTCATATGATACCCGACGCCATAGAAACTATTGGTGGCTTTTAAATCGCGCTGCCTACTGGCAGACGCCACGCGGCGGCAGAACAGTTCGAATTTTGAAAAAATAGTAGTTTATGCGACTGTGCATAATGAAGGGCATTACAACCCGAATGTGGGTTTATGAAATTATGTATAGTTGCATACACTACTTCATCTACACACGTAATTATCATAATCATAATTAATTATCATGCCAAAAAATCTTTGTATGCCTTCTGCTTGGCCCTTGATTTTTGTGGCAACAGGTTGTTTGTTGCATTCGTGGCTGCATTAATGATATCGGGCGAAGTGATCATATCGTTATCTGAGTATGTATCACTCATTTTCGCAACTTTTTAACTATTTTAATTAATTTCAACTTTTTACAAACACTCGTAAACAGTAACACATCAACAAACAAATGACAACTCCGAATGGCAGCGTTTCGAAATTCGAATCTCTCATTTTTTTTAATCATAGACAAACGAATGAACGCTCCTCTTCTTGTGTCACTCGAGATCAAAAGTCGTGCGATTTATAAAATCGATATCTTTAACTATACATATAATAAAACAGTAAAAAAAGTGTGTCTGTACATTAAATATATTACCAAAAAAAATATTGGGGGCGATGGAGATGTAGTAATAGAGTAAGAATTTAAAAAAAAAATGTCTGTCTGTTTGTCTGTTTGTCTGTATGTCTGTTTGTCTGTTTGTACACGCTAATCTCCGGAAATACTGGACGGATTCGAATGAAACTTTTTTTGTTATATAGCTATTAAGCCTGAGCAACATATAGGGTATAAATAGTTTAGCAAAATGTAACGCCTGATGCAGAACCATAATAGTCCAGCTTAAATAAAAGAGATATAAAAATGCCGCCTTAGTAAAAGTTGTTCAGCCTGATGAGCATTTTCCAGAGACATTAAGTCCACGCGAACGAAGTCGCGGGCTTCGGCTAGTATAAAATATTTTATATTTTTTTTTATAAAATATACTGAATTTGGCATTCGTCTTTATAACTGTTTGAATATCTATAGATACTAGAATAAACACCCATTTAAATTTGAGAGCTGTTCCAAATTTAAACTCATTACCTACTGATTTCAGGAGGTAATGTTATCATTACGTCTCCGTTAACTGGTTGGTAATGCTGGTCATTGCCTACGGTTTCTGAATGCATTTTAGAGCACTTATGATATGTGCGTAGACAAAAGAACAAAAATAAATAGCAAATATTGCAGTTATAGAATATAACTTCAGTATTTGCGTTTATAACGCATGCGCATGTTTTATGTTATGAGATGCTTTATATATCTGAAACTTGTGAAATTACATCTACGATCTATTTGATTTATTAAAGTATTACTTTGTATAAATAATAGTTAAAGATTTTAATGTTTTAAGTGTCGAGAAAGAGAAATAATAATGTTAATAAGGCAATGGGTAGGCATGATCAATTGGTCATACACCATTTTCTCGAGCCTTACCTTTTGAGTGCCATTGATCAATTTAGTTGCAAAACGGTCGCGTGACTGAGACGCCATTGGCAACTAAAGTGGTCGAAATTGTACTAACTATTTTTATTAGGCTTGCCAGCTTATTAGCTTGGTATTGCAAGCGCTGATGTTCAAGAAATTCAGGGATAATAATAACTATATATCATTAATTTGCTGAAAAGGTGATTTTTTTCATGTTGAAGGGATACTCCACTTCAATTCTTTAGTACAGTTTAAGGACGTGTTTACAAAAATTAATAAAATTCGTCGTTTGTCGGAACATTTTCTGATAAATTCATTGTACTTCATAAAGTATTGCGGATACTAAACGGTACAGTAAACCTTTAACTATAATTCGGTGTATTTGATTTTGTGTAAAAAATCGTTTTTAATGCTATAAAATTAGTTTTTCCTAGCCTCTTCTCGCGAAAACTACAAAAACAGGGTAAGGTTTCGGTACAAAAAACCTAAGGAATTTGAGGATTATTCTTGAAAAGAAAAATACAAGCATGTAAATCAGATAATCATCAATTGATTGCTTTAAAAAAATTATAAAGTTTCGGCAAAAATTATACAAAATAAAAATTATGAGTTTCAGTCTTTCGTTTTTCTATACTATAAAGTGACGGACATTTCAAACGGAACGTCAGACAGCGCCTGTGCGCCATTGTGAAAAGACGCCTCTGTGTCGCTCGGGAGCAAAATTCCGCAGACGAATACATCGCTGTGCAGATAGGAAGACTTAGTTAGATCAACTGGTTTTGATACGCAAAAGTATCTATTTATTTTTACTTCGTTAGTACTCCAGTGTGTCTTACGAAAATTTATCTTGTGGAAATTTATTTGACAACTTCACATATAGTCTATCATAAACAGTTCTTTTTTATACAAGTCAGATATCTACAAAAAAGGTTAAATGCTTCCAACACATACTGCCCGCCATTAACTTGTTACTTGGAAGCTATACTTTTCAAACCAAGTTTTCACTAGTAGACTGCAGTCCTAAATCAAGATAAGTCATGATGATGAAGTCGGAAGGTATACTATAGGAACTTTGTAACCATACCATGTAACCCGGTCGAGTTTGGGCTTGTTTGGTTTGCCTTCACTAGTACTCTAGTCCTAGATGAAGTCCAGAGTCCTGATGATGGAGCCGGTAGATTGCTATAGGAACTCTGTAACGAAACCATGTAACCCGGTCGAGTTTGGGCTTGTTTGGTTTGCCTTCACTAGTACTCTAGTCCTAGATGAAGTCCAGAGTCCTGATGATGGAGCCGGTAGATTGCTATAGGAACTCTGTAACGAAACCATGTAACCCGGTCTAGTTTGGGCTTGTTTGGTTTGCCTTCACTAGTACTCTAGTCCTAGATGAAGTCCAGAGTCCTGATGATGGAGCCGGTAGATTGCTATAGGAACTCTGTAACGAAACCATGTAACCCGGTCGAGTTTGGGCTTGTTTGGTTTGCCTTCACTAGTACTCTAGTCCTAGATGAAGTCCAGAGTCCTGATGATGGAGCCGGTAGATTGCTATAGGAACTCTGTAACGAAACCATGTAACCCGGTCGAGTTTGGGCTTGTTTGGTTTGCCTTCACTAGTACTCTAGTCCTAGATGAAGTCCAGAGTCCTGATGATGGAGCCGGTAGATTGCTATAGGAACTCTGTAACGAAACCATGTAACCCGGTCGAGTTTGGGCTTGTTTGGTTTGCCTTCACTAGTACTCTAGTCCTAGATGAAGTCCAGAGTCCTGATGATGGAGCCGGTAGATTTCTATAGGAACTCTGTAACGAAACCATGCAATCCGGTCGAGTTTGGGCTTGTTTGGTTTGCCTTCACTAGTACTCTAGTCCTAGATGAAGTCCAGAGTCTTGATGATGGAATGGATGGAAACGACGTAACCCCATCGTAACTCGATGGGATTTACGTCATTTTATTACAGATGATGATTTAATGTAAGAATGGTGTTTGATGCCTGTCAGCTTTATTTTTACACGATGAACAATTTTTCTTCATACTTAATTATTTTTTTAGATGCCACGGTCTAAGGCATTCGGAATGAATCGCAAAAACCTTCGTGCAATTAGAAGTAACTTAGAAAAGGCAAGAATGTATGTATGATTCTTACTCGTTATTTTCAATTAGCTATCAATTATAGGTCTAATTTAAACTTTAATTGTTACTTGATTCCGGTACTCTTATTTCAGGAGTAAGCTTACCAGTCATAGTAATTTGAAGACTTTGGTAGAGTCCAATAAAAGTGTAGATCAAAATCAGTTTAATACTTAAACTTAATTAGTTTAACTGTAACTGCGAATCCTATATCTCGGCAACCCCTTGACAGATTTGTGTTCGGTATTTAGACTAAAAAATTCTTTTGGCTGCTTCTACATGCCTACCAAATTGTATGAAACACCGATAACTACTAGAGTTATCGTCGAATAAACATATAGTACCTGGGTGACCGAGCTTTGCTCGGTCGGTTACATCTATTTTTTTTTAAACCTGTCTAAAAACAGTACAAAATAAAAAATTATATATAAACTTGAACATAAAAAAGTAAGTCACCGAGTGGGATTCGAACCCGTAACACTCTTTCTAGCGGTCAGCATCCTTAACCACTGAGCTAAGCCGATGGCGGCCGGCGCGCCGAAATTAGCGACCATATTCTGCGTGTAAAGAAAAACGCATGAAAACTCAAAAACACGCGTTTTCCCAAACATAAAACTAATCTAGATCGATAGTTTACCCCCAAAAACCCCCATATACAAATTTTCAGCGAAATCGTTAGAGCCGTTTTTGAGATCACAGAAATTTATACATAAATATATATACATACAAGAATTGCTCGTTTAAAGGTATAAGATGTGTCGCAGTTGGATTGTATAATCCGCTGTTATTCAAAAACTCTAGCTGTTTGGCATTACAGCTCGGTTTTGTAATATAGCTGAAAATCATTCAGCTAGAACGTCCAATATGTTACGTTTAACAAAATAGCTAACGTAAGATTGTAGAACGATTATTTCGGAATTCTGCCACTTGTGGGTCTTGTGGCTTGTAAAGTGTCAGTGTCATAACAACAAATATGGCCTCCTATAAAGTAAATTCTTCGCCGCGTTCCGGGACTAAGCTGTTTTTATCAAGAGACATCGGGGGCATCGTTTGTGATTTCAGAGTGCAAAAGATTGTAAAAAATAAAGCAGACCTTTAGCTTGGATCCCATATTGTTATTTCGACGCCCGCCTTCCGGCAAGATGGAAAATTCACGTGGATCAATTGGCCGTAAGAAATCGCTGCGCCATTGAGTTGTCGGGTTTGCAAAATTTCTATATTTCTTATCCAATTGCATCGAGCTGATTATCATTCTTCATAGGTGTTTTATGATGTTGGAGACTGAATTATTTAGTAAGGAGTTGAATTGAGGTTTTATTTCAATCCCACGAGTAATATAAAAATAATAAAGAACAACTATTGTCTCATCATATATTATTTCGTTTGGTAATACGTACATACATACTATCACGTCTTTATCCCTAATGGGGCAGACAGAGCATTCTGGGTCTTGCGGTTCTATGCAGAGCTCAGGGCCGCAAGACCCAAAAGCCACTTTTAGCGTTATGGTGGGCGAGAAGATGTAAAAGCAATCAATACAGTGATGGGTTGCTAGCCGCATCGCCTGTTAACATGATTCGCATTTTTGCCCATTCCCTCGATCGGCTTTTACGATCTGCGCGGGAAGAGAAGCAGCTGGTACATTCTTTTTTTTTTATTTCTCCCAGACCAGCATGGGAGAAATAAAAAAAAAACAGATTCGTTTTCGTTTGGTAACACAGTTTTATTTAATAATGGTAACCTTGTATGCTATCTCAACGCTAGCTGTTTTGTTAAACGTAATTACGTAACTCATTGACAATCGAGCTGAAATATTTTCATCTGTTTTACAAAACCGAGCTGTATTGTCAAACAGCTAGAGTTTTTGAATAACAACGGATTATACAATTCAACTGCGACATATGCATACATACAAATGTATATAGGTACATATATACATACAAACAAACGCCGGATTGTTCAAGTAGACTGTGAGAACATCGCTTGTTCAAAAATCTCATCTCATCTAACCTATTTTGAGGTATATACCTATTCGAATAATCCGGAATTACGCTTTTAGTTCTAGTTTTAGTAGTTTTTAAATTACTACTCGTATAATAATTACTAGGTATGTCAATTAAAAATAACCGTCCAAGTGCAATTCGGACTCGCGCACTAAGGGTACCGTGACCCCCCCACTTAAATATTTATTTTATTCTGTTTTTAATATTTGTTGTTATAGCGGCAACAGAAATACATCATCTGCTAAAAATACAACTGTCTAGCTATCACAGTTCATGAGATACGGCCTGGTGACAGACAGACGGACATCGGAGTCTTAGTAATAGGGTCCCGCTTTTAACCTTTGGGTACGGAAACTTAATAAATATCGATGTTACAAAAATATTTACTATAAAATAATATAACCTCTATACTGAAATCAGTTACGCGAACGAAGTCGCAGGCATGAGCTAGTACAGAATAAAAAAACTAATGTAAAATAAATATTTTATACAAAAATAAATTAAACTTCAATGAATTTAAATTATTATACAAAAAATATTAAAAGTATCAAGATGTGTTAGTCCTGTAGATTTCAGCTAAGCGGGCGTCGCTGTGTGCGTATGCCCTGCGCATGTAGTAGTACAGTTAAATACCTAAAATAAAAGCGCGTCTCTTTGTAAATGCGTCCTTAAATAAAATACGTCAATAAAACTATATTTTATAATGCGCAGAATGCGGTAATGGTAATATAAGAAATCATGTCTGTTCTGTGGTTTGTCATTTGATACTGGATATCAGTTTGATATAATATACTGCTTGAGCTAACGATAATATGCAATGCAGAATGTCAATGAACTTACTGTTTTATTATTATCTAATATAAATATATATATATATATATATATATATATATATGGACAAATTACACAGATTGAGATTGCCCCAGAGTAAGTTTGAAACTTGTGTTATGATATATTAGATACTAACTCAACGATACTATATTTTATAACAAATACATAGATAGAGAAACAAACATCAAAGACCCAGGACAATTTGAAAAAGGCCATTTTCCAATTGTCCTTACCGGGGATCGGACTTCGAGCTAGCATGGTGACTACTACGCCACGGAGGCCGTCAATCATAAATATCAGCAGTTTATGAGGCCTAACAGTCGGTGTTGCCACTTATTGAGAGCTTCTTTAAACCCTCATTAATTTCTTAATTATTTCAGCTACATGTCTCGTAGTAAAATGGGGAGGCAGCGGCGAAGTACTCTCTTCAATAGCAGAATTACTAGCATCAAGGTCGCCCGAGCGACGAATACTAGCCAGCCAAATATGCGTGGCCATAGCGCCGTACGTGCCTGTAGAACTATGCACGTCTCTCCTACTTAGCCTAGTATTATTGATGTGTGAGTCTAATGAAGTGGAAATAAGGAGCCTGGGGCTAAAAGCGGCTTGTCTGATATGCCCGGTAGCTGATCACAAGTACGATCAATTAGAGAATCTCATGTTCAACTTCTTGAAGGACCCGGTGGAGAAGAATGTTAAAGATGCGGTGAACATTTTTGTCCCTGTGTTAGCGAGAAATGCTCTTATTGCGGGTGAGTTATATTTACAAGATTGGAAGTATTTTTATATTCATCTGAGTTATTGTGATATTTTTTGTGCCGGGTGTACATTGCTTTCGACATAAAATACAATGGAAAGGAAAACATTCAAAGTTCTTGGTACATGTTGTGTTTAGTTATGATCGATAAGTGACATTATTTTAAAACGTTCTTTTTTAAAAATTAAAAAAAAAGCATTTACCCAAGAAAGTACACAATTTTATTTCCAGGAAAACTATCGTCGGATCTGTGTAGAAGAGTGATGGCGAATTTAGTGAAATCCTCGACAGACGAGGAATGGAAGCAAACTGTCTTATATTTAGAGGTGCTACGTATGCTGGTGTTGGCGACGCTGGCCTACGTAGTCAATGTACAAATAGTTAGGGAGGTTACCCCGAGCGACTGTGATATCACCGTTAATTTACAAGAGGTAATTTTTAATATAAATAAACTTTACACGTTGTATTATGGTAAACTTACCGAAGTATAAAAGTGCCTGCAAATGCCTAGTTAGTGAATAAATAATTGATTCTCGATTCTTTAAAAAAAATATGTAGCAGTTTAAGATATTATGTGCTATTTTGTCGAATACAGCAATTAGCTTTAAATAAATAACCCATAAAACGGCGCGACCTCTTATTGGCTATATACGTACAGACAAGTCACGTAGATCGAGCTAACCTCAAAGTAAGTTCGAGATTTTAACTGGTGGTAAAAAATTCACCCTGTAAAATACAGGCTGACTGGTTCACATGTCATGCATAAGAATATATAACAAAAATATGAAACCAACAAAATATTTAAGAGTTTAATCAAATGAATGCGTCTCAGAATGTCTCTGGATGTTTAGGAACCGCGCGCTCGGTACGCACACACTTACACACACTTCTTGTTTCTATTGGATAATTTAGTTAACTTTTAAGCACCTGTAGGGTTACTCCAAATACGGTACGCAAGACGGACGTTACTGCGTATCCGCGTTTCAGTGTCAAGCAACATTAAGCATAAATTTATAACGATAAAGTCTAATTTGGTTTGACATAGAAATAGGACGTCACTATCGTACGATTAACGTATTGTTTTATGGAGTAACCCCCCTGTTTAATATAGATTTACAACGAGAATCGAGTACTGAGTCCCCTTTCAATATGTAACGTGATTTACCAGTCAGCCTGTATAATATAATTTCAGGTACCGTTAGAAGGAGAACAGGAGTATTTTCTAGAGTTACAATGTTATGTGGACGGCGTGGACGCAAAGTCATTGCTAGTAGCAATGAACAGTGTGGTGAAACAGAAGCCCGACGTGAGATGGGGCCAGTTGACGTGGTTTATTGAATTGTAAGTTTTACCCCCCTTTCATAACCTGTGTGTGTATTCGCTCCCCAACATACTTAACAAGGCGAGAACGGGGGAGAGGTGCGGGGACGGAAAAACAGGGACGCATATTGCGCAGGACCTTAAGTGTTTCCTTTCTGTATGTAATACTCAAATTAATTCTGTGGATTTTAATACATATCTGGCTAAGAGAAAAGGATTAAACGCATGTCAAACGTTCCATCGATAGTGTGATCGTTAGCATGAAAGTTAAATATACATAGATACATATTTTCACACCTGTTTCCCATGGGGGTAGGCATAGACTTTGTATTTGTACTTACTACGATCTTTGCAAACCTCTTTTGCTTCGTCAACACTCATAAATAGAATAATAGTTAAATATAGCTTTAAGGATAGCAACATTTTTAGTTTTAAAATTGCTTTCATACTATTTTGCAGAGTTAAACAAATCTTAGAGGTGTCAACAAAGAGCAAGGCGTTAAACCACTCCACTGTATATGAGCACCTCATATGTCTCTTCAGTAGTTACGTAGACAACTTTGGAGTACACTTCACCACTCACATCTTGAAGCCGATTTTCACAGAGGTGATATGTGACTTGGAGCAGAGTATGGAGAAACTGCATGCGATCAATGTGGATAGCACAATAGTTGTTGGTATTTGTCTGGTGGCTTTGCTACCTGCCTTGGAAGACAAGACGCAGCATGGAGAGTTATTGCAAAAGTAAGTTGTGTAACACTTATATATTTTATGGTAAAAAAAAAAAAATATTTTGCTTTTGTCCCTATATTTTATCTTTAGTTCCTAATTAATACACGCTGACTTTTCATGGGTTATGGAAAAAAATGTCGTATAGTTAAAATAAATTATAAAGTACTCCAAATTTGTGTATGACATAAGATAAAAAAGTTTCGGAAATGATTTTCGATTGAGACCACGTAGTTACACCCGGCAATAATTGATCTCACGATTTTCTTTTCGAGTTTTATTTAACATTTTTTGTTTCTGCATTTTTATTTTGACTAGCTAATTAGGTCTTCCTAACGATGCTTATGAAGTGGCCTTCGGCTCCAAAACCAGTAAACAATTACCGTGTAAAATATAACCGTGATAAAAACTCTGTCTGTCTGTTACCTTTTAACGCTTCAACCACTGAACCCTGTATAGCTCTGGTAGTACAGTGGAGTCTAAAGACCAAAAATGTTTTTATTTTTATTTTAGATGGATCATGTACAGTAGCATACGCGGCCTGCCTGTGAAGATATTCTCGATCCCGCTGAAGTGGGTGGCGAAGCACCGACCTGACGACCTCGATAACTACCTGCAACTCCTTAGAGAATGTAAGACAACCTACATACTTTTTTATCTAGACAATCTTTTGCGCGACTGGTTTTTAACGTTTGGAAGAAGGGAGAGACCTTTTTCCAGCAGTTACTTATCTCTTTATTGTACAGAAATAAATGCAGTAAACCGTGCGCAGTCACAGAATACATACTAGTACTTTCGTACAGAAGTCTTACTGTAAAAAGAAATTCAAAGAAATATCTATTCAATATTGTTAGCGATATGGTCTAATTTAACTCTCGTCTGAATTCGTCGCCTACTCGTTTAGATACCTAGAATTTCAGTTGCAAGCCAATTTCATTCTAATTACGCTAGACAAACGGTTCATCATAGATAGGTACCTACACAAAACCGATTGAGTGAGCATTTCGCCTAGGGTTGTTAAGATACTAAAATCGCCATCTAGCGCAGGCAATTTCAAACAGGCCTTTTTGGCTGCGCATATATTCACCTACCTTGTTAACTGTACATGCATAGGTAATATATTATAAAGTATATAAATCTTTTTTCGTAATAATAACCATATATATGTTACCAATATATCTTAATATACCTATCATATGACAATTAATGATGTACTAAATAGGTACGGTACCTAATTAGTATAAACGTATAAATAACATAATATAAATACGCTTCCTAAAGACGCTAAAGGTAAGGTACCTTAGGTACCTTACCTTTCAGCGTCTTTAGGAAGCGTAAAAAAAGTTTAATCGCTGTTCACTGGATCACTGTCTGTGTTTAAGCAATTAAACACTGCACAGTATCTTTTTAGGGTTCCGTACCCAAAGGGTAAAAACGGGACCCTATTACTAAGACTTCGCTATCTGTCCGTCCGTCTGTCACCAGGCTGTATCTCAAGTACCGCGATAGCTAGACAGTTATTTTCACAAATTATGAATTTCTGTTGCCGCTATAGCAAATAAACCAAATAAAATAAATATTTAAGGGGGGCTCCCATACAATAAACGCGATTTTTTTGCTCGATATCAATAATGGCAACAGGTAGGCACTTTAAAAGATAAGATAAGATAAAGATTTATTTGCATGAAATACATTACAGTATCTAGTATATAGATGGTTAACAAGGTAGGTATGTATAAGTACAGCAATAAATATTCACAAAATACTCAGTTTTTTTTTATTTTAATAATAAATTAAAAAAAATATTTAATGGAGGCTCCCATACAAAAAACTTGATTTTCATAGATAATGGTACGGAATCCTTAGTGCGCGAGTCCGACTCGCACTTGGCCGGTTATTTCTTTTTCTTTCCATGACAATTAAGTCGGTGAATCTGGTGAACAAACCGCGCGTGCGTCACTGCTCACTGCTCGCTAGCGACTCTAGCGAGTCGTCCTTGCTGGATTAGCCTCCATGTAGAGGCCGCAATGTGTAGGTATATTTTCGATACCTAAACGGGGAGTGACACAGGCCTGGCGCAGTGACATATTATACACGTTCTGCAACGCGTATAATTACATTTCTACAATGGGCAATATGCAATCAACTTGAGAAAGCGCTAGCATTGCGTACTTTTCCCAGGCCAACAAGCTCCCTTTTCCCTTTAAAGTAGACCCTTTAAAGGCAATATCAATAAGTCGATAAATGATGTCTGTCTGAATAAGACGCAAATGAAACTCGCTTTAGGCGCGTGTTTATTTCGATACAAAAGCCCGCTTACAGCGCATTTCATCAACCGTCTGTTCTCCGCTAGTCTCCGCCAGCAGTTGCGAGAGCGCGAGTGGCAGTGCGATCCGCGCGTACATCGGCAACCTCATCGCCGAGCTGCTGAACGTGGCGGACCTGCCGCCCAGCTGCCTGGAGCGGCAGCTCATACCCGCTGTTATGGCGCTGCTACATGACGACGACGTGTAAGCACGGAATTAACATAAGTATTACATACAGAACGGAATCACCTAAGGTCCCGCGCAGGAGTTTTTGGCGGGAAGTCAAGGGGTTCAGTTGGAGTTTGCTTTAAATTGTTTTGCAAATTGTTTCTAGTGGACTTTATAATATGAAATTGGTGTAGTTTGGTGTTATAAATGATCATTCTAATGGACAATATGTAAAATGTTTAAAGTGAACAGTCATAGTGCGGCTGTAGTGATATTAATTTGCGGACTGCGGTGGGCGTCTGTAGGCGCCGTCCGCCACTCAATCGGCTATGAAATATAGATTTGTCGCCAGAAGCTCCCTTAAAGCAATCAAAGGACCTATACCAATCTTTGATTGTATATATATATATATATATATATATATATTATTATTTCACATCGATTGTTCCCACGTTTTATTAACTTGAGTCTGGCTAAATACGCAAAAGCGTCGAGCCAAAATTAAAAAAAAAAAGGTCCCGCGCAGTATGCGTCCGCGTTCTTCGTCCTCGCACCTCTCCACCGTTTTCAGTTTTTTGAGTGTGTTGGTAAGTCACGCTTGTGCTACTTAGGCCGGACAGTCGGGCAGAGGTAACAGCACCGAATTAGTGTAAGTATACATACACGGAATCTCCTAAGGTCCCGCGCAATATGCGTCCCCGTTCCCCGTTCTCGCCTTGTGAGGCGGCCAGGCGCCCGCAGCCGACCACTCAACACAAGGCGAGAACGGGGTAGAGATGCGGGGACACGGAACGGAACGGGGATGTATATTGTGCGGGACCTTAGGAGATTCCGCTCTGTTTGTGTTACTCATTAATTTTGTTGTGTAAGTCAAGTTTATTAATTGGGTACTCTCCTTGGTAAAAAAAAAATGTTTAAAAATTTATGTATGTATGTTATTTAGAAAATTCTTTTTTGCTTGAAAGGGTGTACTAGCAAGGTGGACCCATGGAAATTTTTTGAAAATCGCAGCGGTTGTTTATTTTGGGGGTGAAGTCGGTTTTTAGTTTAAAAATTTTTTATTTTTATTTTTTATAACTGATCTTGTATTTATTCCATTAATTTGTTCAATGAATCTAGTGAGACAAATTAGTTGCAGTTGTACCATGCACCGAGCAATGAAGTTAAGTGATTTGAATATATCGAACAGGGCGGTTCGTGAAGTGGCCATAACCGCGTGGGGCAGCGTGACGCGGAGCTGCATGATCCTTGGGCTGGAGTGCGAGGCGCAGTGCTGGCCGCCGGTGGAGCGCTTGCTGGCGGCCGGCTCGCCGCGGGAGGCGGGCCGCGCGGCCGAGGCGCTGGCCACGCTGGTGCTGCCCACGCCGGACAGCCGGGCCGTCTCGGACAGAGGTAACGGCACCGAATTGGGTACTTTCCTGGGTCAAAAATAAATTATTTGGCAATGTTAAGAAAATAAAACGTCACAAAATAACGTAACTTGCCACTATTATAACAATTTTCAATGTGATTTTAGACTTAATTTTGCACACAAATTAATATAAAGAGCGCTATTTGAATCCAAAAAACTATGACGTCATCTGCCTGTATTTCATACAAGAAAATTTTTGTTTTGAAGTTTAGAAAAAAGTATCTGATTTGACTTGTTGGAAAATAGCGAATTAGTATAAATAAAACATACAGAGAGGTATCTTCTTACGTCCCGCGCAATATGCGTCCCGGCCTTTTCCCATGTTTTCGCCTTGTTGAGTGTGTTGGGAAGCCACGCTGGTGCGGCCCACGCCGGATAGCCGGGCCATGTTGGACAAAGGTAACGGCACGGAATTTGTATAAGTATTACTTACAGAGAAGTATCTTTTAACACCTCGAGCAATATGCATCCCTCTCCCCCGTCCTCGCAGCCTCGCACCTCCCTCCCATTCTCACATGACATGGCAAGAACGGGGGAGAGGGTCGGAGACGGGGGTTAGGTAGCGCGGGACCTTAAGTTTTTCCGCTCTGTATATAATACTCATATTAATTCTGTGGTAACGGTGATAACGGTGACTCTACCCTAAACACAAACTGTTTAATTTAAAGTGGTTTTCCTCGTCACGAAATAATGTTTCCCCGTAATTTTGAAACCATTGCGTTGCGTCAGCGAAGAACAATATTCTATTGCGCAAAAATCTTGGGAAATATGTCAACGGTTTTTTAATAATTTCAAAGTGAACTATAACATAAAAATTATAACAATTTTTTACTTTTTTTAATATTAATGTTACGTACGTCTAGCGACTATGGAAGCAGAGAGTAGTATTTCGCCCAACAATGTAATATACAGCTAACAACAACTGCAATCTACATTGCAGCGGTGTCGCTGCTGTGCGCGCTGTGCCACCGCGGCGACCTGCCGGCGTGGCTGGGCGCGCTGACGCCGGGGCTGCAGCTCGCCGCGCACCACGCCTCGCACCACCCCGCGCTCTTACCCGCGCTTAGGTAACACCTTATCATATAGGGTCATTTCCCGGCGCTCTTACCCGCGCGTAGGTAACACCTTATCATACAGGGTCAGGGTCATTTCCCGGCGCTCTCACCCGCGCTTAGGTAACACCTTATCATACAGGGTCATTTCCCGACGCTCTTACCCGCGCTTAGGTAATCTACCTTATCATACAGGGTCATTTCCCGGCGCTCTTACCCGCGCTTAGGTAACACCTTATCATATAGGGTCATTTACCGGCGCTCTTACCCGCGCTTAGGTAACACCTTATCATACAGGGTCATTTCCCGACGCTCTTACCCGCGCTTAGGTAATCTACCTTATCATACAGGGTCATTTTCCGGCGCTCTTACCCGCGCTTAGGTAACACCTTATTATACAGGGTTATTTTAATCAAAAGCCTTTAACAACTGCTCTATGAGATGAAATATTTTTTTTAAATATTTAGTAAAAATACCAAAAAGAAATTGGCGTCTCATAAATAATCTGTTCGGCTGAACGCTGATTTGTATGGGCTGTCGAAATTTTGTTTCCGTTTGTTGTTCATTTTTTCAAAGTAGTTGTGTATAATGGACTGATATTGCTCCCAAAATTTGCCTAGTGGATAAAAAGTCCCCCTGTATATATCCCTTCAAATGCCCGGAGCGGGCGTCTGATGTATTGTTTTACTATTGAGTCTGCTATGACGGCGTTTGAAGAGTTAGGTGTTTGTTACGCTCAAAGACCACTCACAACGGGTTTTGGCCATTGTGAAATATTTACACCTAGAAATTCGTGTTATCTCTCATGAAAATGATTGTGACCGATCACATTGCGTACCACATGATTACAACGCATGGATACATGGCTACAAGCAGACAGTGGCCAAGGCCAAAAAACCCAAAGGCCCCTTTTAGCGTTATAATGGGCAAAAAGATGGAAAAAAGACTTTTCGGTTCGCATTTTCGCCCACTCACTCTATCGATTTTGACAGTTTGCTCGGAAGAAAAGCAGCTAAAACTAAATTTTTCTTGTCTCCCGGAATCTAAAAATCTAAAATTACAAATCGATTTCAGAAAACTGGAAGAAGTAGTACAAGCCCCGTCGCTGGCGCAATACAAGCCAACCATAGAGGTGCTCCTACACAACGTCGCCGGGACGTCGACGTCGACGAGCAACGACCCGCTCCGCGAGCCGCCGCGGCCAACGTCCAACCTCCAGACGGCGCAGGAGGTCGGCAGGCGAGTGACGCAAATGTTCCAACAGTCCAAAACTAATATAAACCTGCAAAATATTTTTAAGAAAAAAACGTAGGCTTTCCTAAAACAACCTTTTTTTTTAAACGCAGACTCTTCAGTGGTGCTGTTTCAAACGCGGAGTTACTTAACGAACGGTTTATAGTACGGAAAATCATTAGTTTAGGTAACTCCGCGTTTCAAAAATGGCACTTTAGTATTTGATTTAAACCATTATCCGTCCAAATCAAAACCTCGACCCGACTACGGTAAAGCCAAAAGGAAGGGTAATGATTTTAGCAGTCTATGTAAATATGTATATTTTATAATTCAATGATGTATGTGGATATTTATGTGTGTTCCACCGCAGCATCCAAACCGCTTATCCGATTTTCACAAAAAAGATGTCAATCGATTCATCATTATTGTCCGGATTACAAAGGCTACCATTCTTATGCAAAAAAAATGTAAAACGAATATTACATAGAATAATCGACTAAGTGCGTGTCATGTAAAAAAATTATTTAATGTACATACCCATGTCAAATTACACCTTTCTAGTACTTATAGTCTCTGAGTAAGACCGCGGACAGACGGACAGACATGGCGAAACTACTAAAAAAGTTCAAGTTATTTGTATTAACGTACATCTTGTCTAGTAGACAATGACAAACACTGTCTATTTCATTTGGGCGAAAAATGGTTTAAACCACCTTCTAAAGTTAGTGTGCGTTTTAATAAGACAAAAGAATATCTATGAAATCTAATAAAATACAATGCAGAATAGAACGTAATTTAAAGCAGCCAAGTTTTTTGTGCCAATAGGGCTTATAAATAAGGCAAATGTTTTTATAATAAACAATAAAGAATAGATCCTCCTACGAAACCTACTTTATTGGCACAAAAACCTTGGAAACTATAGTAAAGAGCCATTACACAGTGTTTTCGAATTACGCACACGTCGTGGTTGATTGTTGAATGTGATAGTAATTTTAGTTAATAGTTGGGTTGAAAAAAATAAAGATATTTGATAACTATAGGATATCACATAAGCAGAACAATTGTGACTTATGTAAGAAAAAAACTTGTGCATCATATTATTTTCAAATTAATGCATCGTAAAAAGAAACATGGACATTACTTGTAGGTATTTAAGTTAAAAAAATCATGGCTTTTGTTAACTGAAATACATATGTCTACCAAAACCTATTATGCTACTTCCCAATTAGCGTGTCAAAATATTGACTTTATATTTATTTACCTGTCACCCACCCACTGTACGTGAGATGTCCTCTGTCTTTTAGTTTAACTTTATCAGTAGGCCACCCTGCGACTTTTTAATATTTTAATAGGGTTTTTAAGCATTCAATATTTAGTACTAAAGTAGGTACTAAAACTAATTAATTTAATAAAAAAATAGATAAAAATAACGACGCGAGTGCGACTTGAATCGGTGACTTGGTCTTTACACGATCATTTTCTTCCAACTGAGTCCATATTATACGTGTTCATATTATATCCGTTATTCACCCGCTAAATGGCAAGTAGTTTAATTAAATATAGTTTTCAGTATATTTACTAATTGTTCAACATTCCAATGCGTCATACTTTATGTACTTAAATACAGACTTTAGTTTTAGTAGATATAGTACAAAAAGCAGTGCAAGAGATAATTATTGTAATAATAACCTTTTCTAACATAAATAAGATAGATATTCTAATGAACAATAATAATAAAAGAGTCAATAAAAAAGAAACATCATCATCCCAGCCCTATTTCCGCCCACTGCTGCTGAGCATAGGCTTCTGTGACGCCACCCATCTAATAAGATGATCATTACTCCAAAATCAAATATTATTCTATCGTTCTGTATTTTTTGTATGTTACAAAAAAAAAGAGATTTTAAGAAATGTATGTTTTATACAACGCGAAAGAGACATACACGTTATAAATCGAACTACGGGCTACGTGCTCACTAAATTATAATGAGAACAATATAACAAAAAAAGAATTGGCATTTGCATACATGATATTATCATATACTTTAGTGTAGTTCGAATTCTTACGGGTATATCCCTTAGGAACAGGGGTGAAGACAAATCGTATTCTACTCTGCCACATGGTTTAACTATCAATACTCGAATAAATTACTCTTGCTTTAATAATAATTTATAAATAATAAAACAACTCACTGTATTTGGTGCTTCCTTACCCCATGAATTTCTTTATTTTAACTTCGTATAATTTTAGTTAAGTACTTGATATATATCTATTAGGTACTAGATATTATTTATACAGACTCATTTAAATGTTGTAAACTATTTTATTACTTGTTTTTTCTTGTATTGTCGTATAATTGTATATATAATTTGATATAATAATTTAAAAATAAATTACATATTTATCAGTTTCTAAAATAAAATAGAATCTCGTATATTCTGCCAATCAACATAACATTTAAAATCCTGCCCCTGCTACCCCTGCTAGTTTACTCACAGACTATGATAAGATAAGGATAACTGATTTTATTGTTATAGTACAGGTTAGCACGTGTTTAACCTGTAATAATCTAATAATGTACTTAAACATGTTAAAATTACTAATTGGCGCATAAGTACTTGTTAATATTTTGGTTGTGTCAATATTTAATTTTATGAAATATAAATTTTATTTTATATTTTGTTTATAATTTCGAACCCTTGTTAGACAGTCATGTATTTGTAGATATGCACATGTCACAAGAGTCTGGGTCTGAAAACATTCCAAACTTTAGAAAATAAAGTTATATATAAAGTACCTATTGGGCTCAATAACAGAAACCTTTTGAAAAAAATTGAATGTACTACATACACTTAGTAGATCTGTCTGATGTAAATTGTCCAATAATTATTTTATCTTGTGTTAACAGTCTGGAATACACGCAGACAGGGCAGACATAAATTTATATAAATTTAATTTATGTCAATTACAGCACCCTGTCGAGATGTGTGTGGAAGAAAATATTTGGCCACTGATTGTGTAGTTTTTTTGTTAAGCTACAGGCGTAGGGATTTGACCAGAGTACCACACCCGAAATGCCAATATTATCTACAGGCAAGGCACAATCTAAAATATAAACATCGCAAGGTCTTCTTGCCAGGTTCGATTTTCGAAAATCTGAATGAATCTGCCTCACAATATTACATTGATCGATACTAAATTAAAAATGATTTTACCTCTAAAATTGAAAAAAAAAGGGTCGGATTTACATTTGCCGCCAGTAGGCTATTAATATTTTGCGGCCCCTAACCGACGTTCAAATAGGGAGAAGGCGAGGAAGCTTAGATGATAATGATATCTCTCAATTGCCCACGTTTACAGGCCTGCTCTGCGAAATGTAAATTGTTTCCGAGCGGTGACCCGCGACCCGTGTAAAACTTTTCGCACGCTAGCATTCCCAGGTCCCGGACTTGTCTGGCAGGACGGCCGTAATAATAATACATTGACCAAAACAAATTGTAACAAAACATAACTGCTATATTAAATAATCAATGCAATATAATACTAAAATTTCAGTTTATTTTATAAACTGAAATCGTTGCCGTAACAGGGCAAAGTACCCAAGAGGCTGGCGGCATCTCCGCGTTGGATAGCAATATTTATATGTTATCTGAATTGCACGCTGGCCCTTGGGTCCCTGACTCCCTGAGACCCCGGACGCTGTTCTATGGAGCAGCAAGGATGTAGAAGATGACGTCATGTTTATTCTGCATTCTAGGTAAGTATTTTTTATTGTGCTTTTATAATATATAGTGTTAATATAGAAAAAAAAAATGAAAATGAAACAATCAAAAGATTACGAATCCTTTAAAATATTTGTGCCAAAACCTAGACTAGATCTTTTTATGTCTGAAAGCTTTTGGCCAGAGGGAGTCACATATCGGAGATTTTTTGACTTTAGATACCGTGAGAAAGGAAGTGCCTTTAAGGCCGGGGAGAACATAACGCCTCAAAATTAGTAACACCAAATTAGTAAGTTTTAACTGCAAGAATGTAGTAAGGTCTGTAGAGTGTGTGCGGCGGCTGTGTCGCACGGCTGATGTAGTCGCGCTGCAAGAGACCTGGCTACTGCCGGACGAGCTCGCGTACCTGGGGACCATCGACAGCGACTTCACCTTCACTGGCACCTCCGCCGTGGATACTACGGCCGGCGTGCTGCGCGGAAGGCCATTTGATGGAGTGGCCTTACTGTGGAGAAAAGCTATGTTTCCTACGGTAACTATAGTGAAGTGTAATAGTGTTCGGCTTGTAGCCATAAAAATTGAGGTCACTGACCGGTGCGTTATGATTTTCTCAGTGTACATGCCCATTGACTCAAAAGAAAATCTAACGGAATTTACAGAATGTCTTAGTGAAATGGCTGCTATTATTGAAACTCATAACGTGGAGACAGTGTTTATGCTGGGGGACTACAACGCGCACCCTGGTGAGTCTTTTGATAAGGAACTTTTGTCGTTTTGTTCGGAACAATTGTGGTCGTGTGTGGACAGAGACTTTTTACCACCGAATAGCTATACGTTTGTGAGTGACGCCGACGGATGTCGGCGCTGGCTCGATCATGTCGCTGTTACGGCTGCAACGCGGCCCACTGTACTATCGATGTCTATACTTTACGATACATATTGGTCTGATCATATTCCTGTATTATTAGAGTGTAATTTTAATGTTATAATACCTAAATTAGTTTGTCCAAACGCGGAAATTTGTATAAATAAAATTGTTTGGGGAGAACGCGACTCTGACCAAATAAGAGAATACCAAAGTACTTGTAACTCTAAACTAAGAGAAATAGATTTCCCGGCAGAATTCTCAGACTGTTGTGATTCTATGTGTAACAATCACCATCACAGATTAATGTTAGATAACATGTACGATAATATTGTATGTATACTTTCTGAGGCCGCCACGTATACGTATAATGTTAAGGAAAAGCGAAAAGGTAAATACATACCTGGCTGGAATAAGCATGTTCGTGGGGCACATGAGAGGGCTCGACTGAGTTTCCAGACATGGACATTGCATGGTAGACCACATTCTGGTCACCTTTATCAGGAAATGTGTGAAACAAGACGTATTTTTAAAGGAAAACTGAAATGGTGCCAAAATAATCAGCAGCAAATAAAAATGAATATAATTGCTGAGCATCATAAAAATAAAAATTTTGGTCAGTTCTGGAAGGCCACTAACAGGTTGAATCCGAGGTCGAGCCTTCCCATGAGCGTGTCAGGTGCTACGGAGCCGGGCGACATTGCTAACTTATTTAGACAACACTTTATGGTAAAATCTCCTCTGGGACCGCCGCCTCCGCCGGTGATCGATGCTGAGGCGTGTGGTTCGAAGCGTAGTGTATTTTTTACAGCCAAAGATGTTGCCGAAGTGATTAAAAGCATGGTAAGAGGCAAGTCGCCTGGGCACGACTACCTCAGCATCGAACACCTGCAACATGCTGGGATCCACTTGCCGAGTGTTGTCCTTATTTTTTAATCTTTGTATAGGACATTCTTACTTACCTGACATATTAATGCGAACTGTAGTTACCCCCGTTCCCAAAAATAAGACAGGAGACCTATCGGACGTGATGAATTATAGGCCGATCTCCCTAGCGACGGTGATTGCAAAGGTGCTGGACAGTTTGCTTGGTAAGCGGCTTAATGAGCACGTGTCACTTAACGACGCGCAATTTGGTTTTAGACCGGGCCTTTCCACTGAGAGTGCCATCCTGTGTGTCAAGCAGACTGTCCACTACTACACTTCGAGAAAAACGCCGGTGTACGGCTGTGGTCTGGATTTAAGTAGGGCATTTGATCTTGTGTCATATCCAATTATGTGGGATAAAATGAAGTCTGAGACGGACCTTCCTGAAGAAATTATTTTACTTTTTAAACACTGGTATAGTAACCAAAAGAATAATGTAAGATGGGCAGGTACGTCATCTGATGAGTACAGATTGGAGTGCGGGGTGAGGCAAGGCGGGGTGAGTTCTCCCACGCTCTTCAACTTGTACATGAATAAACTGATTGAAGAGCTTAGCAATACTGGCATAGGTTGTTATATAGATGGGGTCTGTATGAATAATATTAATTTCGCAGATGATATGATTTTGCTAAGTCCTTCCAGTGGAGCTTTAAAGAAGCTTTTAAGTATTTGTGAGTCATACGCGGTGGCTCAAGGGCTCAAATATAATGTGGGAAAAAGTGAACTTATCATTTTTAGACCAGACAACAAGCGTTACACTAGTGTACCTGAGGTAACGCTTTATGGTAATCCATTGAAAACTGTTAAGAGTTTTAAATATTTGGGCCATTGGGTCACAGAAGACCTGAATGACAATCAGGATATCGAGAGGGAGCGGAGGTCGCTGTCTGTTCGCTGTAATATGTTGGCTCGCAGATTTGCAAGGTGTACTGAAGAAGCTAAAATTACGCTTTTCAAAGCCTATTGTCAGTCGTTTTATACCTGCAGTCTGTGGGTTAACTATACGCAGAGAGCATACAGCGATCTTCGCGTACAATATAATAACGCGTTCCGGGTGTTGATGGGGCTGCCGCGTTACTGCAGTGCCTCTGGCATGTTTGCTGAGGCTCACGTAGACGGGTTCGCTGCGATCATGCGCAAGCGTTGCGCTTCTCATCTTAGGCGCATGCGCGACAGCCCCAACACTATCCTGCGTGCGCTGGCAGACCGCTGGGACTCACCGATGCTGGCTCGATGGATACAACTGCATGCAGTTAAGTAGGCCGTCCTGCTAGCATCGCTGAGTTCTATGTATGTGTGTGCATGTCTATCTGTATTGTATTTATTGTTACTAATACCCTAGCTTTGTAAGATCAATTGTTACTAACCTTTTGTATGGATCTTGTTGTCCGAATTAAACGATTTATTTATTTATAGAGGTAGGTAGGACCAGGAAAATAAGGAATATCTGTAGAGAAATTCTTCTGTCCGAAATACGACTTACGACCTCAAGGAGGGGGACAACACCAATTATACTGCATTTGATTAGGTATTTTAAAGAAATGTAAACTATCTTGACATGTCTTTTTATTGAAATATACACTTTATAAATCAATACCTTTGCAAATTAAAAAGTAATTATGTAATTTATAACGTTAATTACTTTGCAATAAGAAAAAAAGTGTATATTTCAATAAAAAGACATGTCAAGATACATTTCTTTATATAAATAACTAAATGGAGTATAGACAGGTAGTATTAGAGAATATAATCTCTACAAGAGGGTAGTATTGCAAGTTAGTGATTGATTACAAATTACAACAAACATACCACGCTTACAACTAGTAGGTAGCACGCTTGTACCGCACGTCCTTATAGGTATTGCAAGTTAGTGATTGATTACAAATTACAACAAACATACCACGCTTACAACTAGTAGGTAGCACGCTTGTACCGCACGTCCTTATAGGCCTAAAGGTGCCTAAAGCCTAAAGTAGGTACTTGCTTGATATGTCAATGTCATGGCAGGCCTGTGTCACTCCGCGGTAGGTACCTATTAAAAACGCAAACAACGTACGTACGGCGGCAACGCAAACGTGGCCGCCGTACGCATGGTACAATAAAACAAGGTATTCTCTTCCCGTGACAGCTGATGACGTAGGTGGAACTTGACTACGTAATCAGTTTGATGTGCTGCCACTGTGTGAAATTTAATTACCCGAGCGTAATGCATTTTTGAACTTTTTAAACCAATTTCGAATTAATAATCCATTATATCAATTTATAAAATATTGAATTCATGAATCACGCGAGAATCGCGAGATACTAAATAGCTAAGTTACTTAATTTTTTTTTTAATATTCGTGAACTAATTGAGAAAGTCCTTAAATTTACTGAAAAGAACAACCAGTGGCAACACTTTCGTGACGTAGTCAAGTTCCATCTCGGGAAGAGAATACCTTGTTTTATTCTACCATGGCCGTACGTACGTACGGCGGCCACGCCAGCGTGGCTAATCATTGCGCCAGAAAAGGTAAGCGTTACGCGATAGAAAGAGATGGAATGTCTAGGTTAATATAACTAGGTTATTAGCGTTGTGCGATCTGAATTAAACGTATCGTAATTAATTGTATCGTAGAGAGAGTAGCTATTCCTTTAATCCTAAATTCCACTTTATTGAAATAAATACAGGACACAATAATTATTTGACTAAAAACTAAATAACCTACCTAAATTAAAATAATAAACTACATACAATTAAAACAAAGAAAATAACTAACTAGAATAAATTAAAATTAAATTAATTAATTTTTCGGAGTGAATCTTCTGTACTTGTACTATTATTTATTCTGTGGTCATGGCATAATCATACGTCAATGACAATTTGGTTTTGACAGTTCGTCAGTCTCAGCGTTGCCAGATCGTTCCTTTTGGAACATTTTGCGTTCTATTTTGCGGTCATGCGTTCACTTATCGTTCTCTTGTTTTGATCGTTCTTTTCGTTCCTTTTTGGGGAAGAGGGGGCGGGGGAGAGGGCGGGGCGGGTTGCACACCATAAAGTTGGAGAGCAAAAGGTGCCACCACGTCGGGTCTAGGGCTGGCAGTGCTGACGCTGACACAGAATTTGTCTGTAGGCTACATAGCCACAGAATACATAATAGTACAAGTACAGAAGATTCACGTTAAAGGAATTACTAAATAGACTCTCGCTACGACATAGTTAAGTTCAATTCAGAATGGACGAATGAAAAAAAAGGGTTTCTTTGCAGGCCTTTATAGGCCAATTATCACACTTGTACAATACCTTGCCGTTGTTTAATAAATGAAAGAAAAAGTATTGCACCCCCCCCCCCCCCCCCCCTTTGCCAAACTTCAAGAGGGACTTTTGTATTACGTTCCCTTACCTCCAATTTCGTTCGTTTTTAGATTCTCCGGCGTTCTAAATAGCCAACCACTACTGGCAACACTGGTCAGTCTGTCAGTGGCTGATAGCAGTGAATGACGACCGTGAAAGAATTTTTATTTATTTTTTGCTTGGCCAGCCACATATAAGCGAGGAAGGTTTTAGTGGAATTGGTATAAAAAAAGATCTGCCTGTCACTTCTAATAATTTAATCACACCATTTACACAAATCTTAGAATCGCAATGTCTGAAAAGCATTTACAAACCGGTAAGTTCTGATTAGACTTCTAACCTGTATAATATTTTCTATTCAATTTATTCATACAAGATCTTAGAATATATTACATCCTTCTGTGTTGCATTTTAAGTACTCAATAAGAAATCTTCTGCATTCACATTCTTTAACTAAACTACCTATTTTTTTAGATTAATATCTAAATGTTATATTTGTTTAGGCGATGCCCTGCCTCCCTACCCCGGCAAACTGCGACTGTTTGCTATGAGGTTCTGTCCATACGCCGAAAGAACTGTTTTAGTTCTAAATGCTAAGAAACTGCAATATGACCTGGTTTTCATCAACTTGGACAACAAACCTGAATGGATCTTCAAATACAGCCCAAAAGGTAAGTTGTCACATTTACTTCTGCTAACCTGGATGCACGTAGCAATGAGCATTTAGATATCTTTAACCGTTCCTTTACCGCCAATACCAGAAAAAATAGTAAAACATGAACATAACATTTATTAATGCCATGCAGGTCTTGACCAGTTAAAATGATAGGTGTGTAAAAAACCTTAATTCAGTGTATTTTCGACTCATTTCATTACTGGCAAAGTAACTGGTAAAATATATGATCAGAATTATGACAAAAATATAGAGCTATAGATAAGTTTGAGACCAATCAAGTTAGTTGTGTGTCTAAATCCAGACTGTAATTATAATTATGTCAACATTCTGTTATCTGAAATTAAAATATTTGATATAACATTTTTATCACTTATGTGTGAAACTATATTTAGATAGCTATTGTGGTGAACCAATTCAAAATGTGTGGTAGATAAGGTAAATAGTGATGCTAGTTATGCATGCTTTATCATTTGACTTAAAATAAAAAAAATATTTCATGAATTCCTGGGAGATAGGCTTATTCTATATAACATTTACTAGTCTCTTTATTTCCTGCTGCTCTGAATGTGAAGAAAAAATATTATTCAATTACTTCATTTACCTTGCAGATGATGGATGTTGTCCAACCAAAGGAATGGGTCTTAAATACTTATCTAAAATAGGCTACCTGAACTGTTTGTGATTTATTTTATATTTAAGCCCAACATAATGTACTATATGGCCTTTGGGTTTTTACACAACTATGGCAAAGCCAAATGGAAAGGTGATGATGATTCTAAGTCTGCAGTCTACATCCTTATTTATGTCTTCTATGTAGCATCCGAACTTCTTATCCAAAATATTACATTGTTAGCAGTAAATGGCTCTTACAGTCAGTTTTTAATTTTAAACATATATTTGTGCAATTTAGACAGATAAACTATTACAGTTTCCATTTCCCTATGTTAAAAATATAAAATATATAATATAATGAAAACTTGTAAACAGGTGCTGTGCCAGCACTAGAATATGAAGATGGTAAAGGCATATTTGACAGCAACATCATAAATGTGTACTTGGATGAGAAGTACCCTGAAATACCTCTCCAGGCCTCTGACCCTCTCCGCAGAGCACAAGACAAGATGCTTATTGAGAACTTTGCTGCTGTAAGTATAACTTGTCGATGAACAGACAGAAATAGGAAAAGCCAGCCTGAAATATTTCATGCAATGGTATTTTTTATTTAACATGTATTGTCGTAAACATCTAACCTGAGAACATTTAAATGTTGGCTTAATATACCATTTTTACATGCTGAAAGCCAAGAGTTATAATTAGACCACATAATCATTGTTAAACTATTTTGTTATAAATATATATGGATTAATATAGAAAATTCTACATTATAGTCTGTAATAACCTCCACAATAGCTCTATTTATTACTATTAGTGTAGAAATATCTACATATTCATTGCTTACTATTCATGGAGATTTGTTTTTACAAATCACAAGTTGAGGAAAATATAAATTTTATTATTTATCAGTTTACTACAACACACTTAATTGCTTCCTTGTTTTGAATTCAAACAATAGGCAGAATTGATGAGTAATTTATAAACTGACTTTAAAATAATTGGCCAAGAGCGCGTCGGGCCACGCGCAGTGTAGGGTTCCGTAGTTGCCAGGCACGTGCTTTCCATAGAGACTCAAAGACATTGTCTACCCGGAGGTTCCCTAATATATGCGCATTTTTTTATTTAAAAATAAACTATAATAGCACAGATTACTAATAAGATAATAGGCCTATTTTCAAATAAACGCGCGCTTTCCTGTCCATCGCGCCATATGCTGGCTACGTACTCGCTTACTTAGGGTAGGTATACGTATATATATAGGTACGCAGTACTCTAGGCGCAGCCACCTAGAAGACAATTTCGCCATAGTATCTCGATTTACACACATTCACAGTGCACGTATAGGAATTTGCATCTGTAGTCTGATCGTCTACGTATTTCATCGACGCACACACACGCGAAATTTCCGCACACATAACCAATATCTAAGACAAGAGCTGATGAATGCCATTTTTAAAACGCGTCAGTCATAAACAAAGCTAATTTTTGTATGGAAAAAACCATTAGGTTAGTCAAACGCTGATTTTCAATAATGGCCCTTATCTTTAAGCTAGTTCTATCTCAATAATCAACGTTTTTTATCTCTTTTCACTTTTGACCAATAAGGAATGATATCGATTTCGAGCCTTTTCATTTGTTCCGTGATGCATTCCGTGATGAAACTAGAAAGTTATTGGTTCTCGCTTGTGTTACGCTACCAGTTTAAATACGCGGAAGATGTTCGAGGATAAAATGAAATTACGTTTTTGTGTTAGTCGTATATATTTGATATTTTTTCTTGTCCAATGATAATTATTTGCATTGTCGCATTACGATCTGCTCTGAACTTTGTTTGCGATATCAAATGAAATTAGGAGAAAAACTTTATTACCGCTTTAAAACAACGCTCTAATGCAATGGAAAGATTTTCATGTAAAAGTTGTGCACCAGGTGTTTGTTTGCTAACTTTTGAGGACAAAAGAGCAATAATAATAAATGGCCGATGCCAGCCTATTTTGGATTTCATTCAAACAAGCGGTAAGCTAAAAAGAACATTTAATAGTATTAAACAATATGACGCGTATGAGTGGCTCTCGGGATGTAAACACACTAATAGGGTCAATTCAGTCAGAGAGTTTTTTTTTGTCCCACTGCTGGGCAAAGGCCCCACAATTAGTCTATCCTGCAATAATCGGTGATGCACGTCCCTGGTAGTTGCGATAAGTTAATGCCACTAAAAAAAACTTATTATCTATCTATTGAATTTGTATGAAATTTTCCTTTTCCGAGTACAGTTTATAAGTTGATCGCCTATTACTTTTTAATTTGTAAACCCTACTTATCTCTGATAGTTTTCCTATAAAATACATTATACTATAGCTGTGAATTTTTCACGTGTCCATATACCTATAACCGTTTAGCAGATAGAGGGAGGGTTTTCACTTTAAACCCAAATATTTGAGAAACGGATCCCTAAATCGAAATATGGTGTTTAAAAGCTCATAATATTTTTGAAAGACCTATTCAAAAATAAGCCACAAAATATGTTTGTCGAGAAATAATTGGCAAAGTGCGTGTCGGGCCACGCGCAGTGTAGGGTTCCGTAGTTGCTAAAAACATCTAAAACGTCTAATTATTAAATTTGTATGAAATTTAACTTTTCGAGTACATTCTATAAGTTGATCGCCTATAACTTTTTAATTTGTTAACCTTTTTTAACTCTGATAGTTTTTTTAAACTACATTATATGTACTATAGCTGTGATTTTTTTCATGTGACTATATATATCCGTTTAGCAGAAAGATGGGGGGGGACACGTGACTTTAACAAAAAAATTCACTTTAAACCTAAATATTTCAGACACGGATCCCTAAATCGAAAAATGGTGTTGACAAGCTCACAATATTTTTGAAAGACCTATTCAACGATACCCCACACAAAGTGTTTGTAGAGAAAAAAAAATATTGACTTCCTCTTTACTCGTATGGCAGCTACCCTAAAAAAAAAATTATTTCCATATTTTATTTTACGACTTTTTCGCCATGATTGGTATACATATCCATGCCAAATTATAGCTTTCTAGTACTTATAGTTTCTCAGTAGGACCGCGGACGGACAGACAGACAGACATGGCGAAACTATAAAGGTTCCTTGTTTACTACGGAACCCTAAAAAAATAGTGACTTCCTCTTTATTTGTATGGTAGGTGACTTAAAAAATTTTTTTTTCAGATTTTATTTTATATCCATACCAATTTACTTTCTAGTACTTATAGTATTTGAGTAGGAGCGCGGGCGGACGGACGGACAGACAGACAGACAGACATGGCGAAACTATAAGGGTTCCTTGTTTACTACAGAACCCTAAAAAGGAGGAAGTTATCAATTCACAATTTTATTTCTATGTAATTTTTACAAATTATTCGAGACGCCTGGACGGATTTGGAAAATTCTTTTTTTTTGTTTGCAAGGTTATACTTACGACGTGATCCTATAGAAATTTTATCAAAATCTGTTGTGTAGTTTTTAGTTTTGAAAAATTATTGTTACATGTAAAGGTAGAAAAATGAAATAAGTATGTGGAGCGCTTCATATTGAGAAGAAAAAAAAAAGCGGCCAAGTGCGAGTCGGACTCGCCCATGAAGGAACATAATATAAAAGTCTTGTAGTATTTTTTTTAATATTTTGATATTTGAGTTGAATGAAAGGTAAATTGTCGTTTATAATTTATGACGTATTAAAAAAAAACTACTTACTAGATATCGTTCAAACCAATTTTCGCTTGTAGTTTTTATGGTAATGAACATCATGTATTTTTTTTAGTTTTATAATTCCCTTATTTTAGAAGTTATGGGGGGACACACTTTTTTCCACTTTGGAAGTGTCTCCCGCGCAAAGTATTCGGTTTAGAAAAAAATGATATTAGAAACCTCAATATCATTTTTGAAGACCTATCCATAGATACCCCACACGTATGGGTTTGATGAAAAATAAATTTTTGAGTTTCAGTTCCAAGTATGGGGAACCCCCAAAATTTTTTGTTTTTTTTTCTATTTTTGTATCAAAACCTTAATGCGGTTTACATAATACATCTACTTACCAAGTTTCAACAGTATAGGTCTTATAGTTTCTGTAAAAAGTGGCTGTGACATACGGACGGACAGACAGACAGACAGACAGACAGACAGACATACATGACGAATCTATAAGGGGTTCCGTTTTTGCCATTTGGCTACGGAACCCTAAAAAGGAGCTAATAGTATGACACTGCCCATACTACATATTTAAAAACGTTCACTAGTGCCATCATTTCAGGTCTAGTTGTTGACATTTCCATAAACTTGGACAAAATTATTCCTTATCTCTTTACTTATAATTTTTTTCTTTCTACAGGCTCAATCAGCATACTACACAGCTGCATTCAACTCTCAAGCTCTGCAACCCAGCATGGTAGAGAATTATCACAGGGGTTTGGAGCTTCTTCAAAAGGAGGTAGAAACTCGGGGAACCAAGTTCCTACACGGGGATGAACCTGGTCTGGTGGATTACACTCTGTGGCCGTTCCTGGAACGTTTTGAGGCCCTGCCCCTGCTTGGCAAGCCCGAATTTTCTATTGACAAGTCTAAATATGGAGCACTGGTAAGAAGTACCAAAAAATCAAATATTTATTTTTATCATACAAAATCTACAAACAATTTTCCTCCGTACCTCCTCCTCCTCCTTCTTACTTCGGAAGTCACGTTAAGTCGTTTGAGTCTTCGGCTGTCATCATTGTATGGCAAGTCATCAAGCTATGTCGGATGCCTTAAGATAGCTCGAAAAATCTGATATCAGTGTTGGCCACACATGAAAAACAACAAAAAATGTTAATAAATAAATAAATAAATATGCAGGGACAAGTTACACTGATTGCCAGCCCCAAAGTAAGTTCGAGAGTTGTTATGGGACACTAACTCAATGATACAATTTTTTTTAAACAAATACATATATAGATAAACATCCAAGACCCAGGACATTTTGAAAAAGGCTATTTTCAAACATTGCCCTGACCGGGGAATCGAACCAGGACCACTGGGTAGTGGAGAAGCATGGTGACCACTACGCCTCGGAGGTCGTTAATTGCCTACATATTATAAGTATTTTCTTTTTATAGGTTGCATACATGGATGTGATGAAGAGCGCCCCAGCTGTCCAGGCCTACCGCCTAGCCCCTGAGACCCACGCCAAGTTCACTGAGTCCCGAGCCAAGGGCGACCCCGACTACAACATGCTGGACTCCGGCGCCGCGGTCTGCTGCATGCGCCCCAGGAAGAAGAAAGAATAATCTGTGATTTCTATTTGGAATGTCTTGTTATTAATACATTAATAAATAAAAGTACAATGGAAATTAGCTGCTTTATTTTCTCAACTGTGGAACCCCTGAAACAGTGCCGCATTTAAGCATAGGCTACATAAACTGCACCCTAGAGGACCCGCGTCATTTTATTATACCACTAAGTAGGCGGCAAAAAAGCATGCAGTGTGCACATGAAAAAATTTAGATGAGTTTTGCGGGGTATAGGTATCCCATTTGCCACCACTGGGGGCCACCACCTCTGGTGGCAGACGGGACAATTTTTATGTACATGTGTGTCAGATGCCACCACTCGCGTCGCCCCCACTGGTGGCGAAAGGCAATCGCCAATCATTCACAGTCTCATTTCCCCCCAGTGGTAGCGAATAGAACAAACCCTGGTTTCGATTCCCATTCGCCATAAAATATAAAACATGCCATAAAATATATATATATAATGGTTAGAAATAAAAAAAATATGCACACGACGCTAGTTAATGCATATAGTTGGTTTTCACAGTCAAAATATGAACTTGAAATATGTAGTATATCATTTTTGACCATCAGAATGGGAAACTTCTACATCCTTACCATATTTTCTTTCCAGTTCATAATTTTACCGTCGGAAACCAAACCCGACCCAAATTATTATTGTAATTTAAAATTACAAATTTTTCTGACATGTGGTTTAAAAAAATAAAACATAGGTAGACTATGTTTGTATGGAAAAGTCTAAGGTACGGGGATTCTCCTGCGATTTTTATTTTGAATCCTTTATAAATAACCGTTAATAAAAAAACGTGCAATGGAAATATTTTCTTACCTATGTAACTGTATTTTCCCATGTTGTTTTTATGAACATAACAAACACAAAGGCTAAAGGCTCAAACATATTACATTTTTTTACCTATTCATTATAATTGGGCAGTATCAGGACATGTGAAGATTAGGTGCAAAACTCCCACTAGTCTGAGGCGAATGATAAATGATCCCACTTCTGATTACAGTTTTCAAGAAAGAGTAGAGACATCATTGATTCTAAAATAAATCTTGCCAGTAGATATTGCGTTGAATATTATTCAAACAATACTAAGAGGAGGTATCTACTTAGACTTACATGTATACTTTACTATACTTATGTACTAATTATTATATTTTTAGGGTTTCGTACCCAAAGGGTAAAAACGGGACCTTATTACTAAGACTTCGCTGTCCGTCCGTCTGTCTGTCTGTCACCAGGCTGTACATACCTATCTTAAGAACCTCTCTAGCTAGACAGTTGAAATTTTCACAAATTATGTATTTCTGTAGCCGCTATAACAACAAATACTAAAAAAAAATTAAGATGAGCTCCCATACAACCAACGTGACTTTTTATAGATAATGGTACGGAACCCGTACTTGGCCGGTTAGTTTACTTAGTATCAGTCAGAGGGATTTATAGAATTGGTGTATTAGGTAGGTAAAAGATTGATAATATTGTATATAAAATTAATTTTAAAAAAAATTAATTCTAAAAATATATGCAGTTATTTCGGAGCAAACAATACAGGAATCTTCAATGTACTTTGTTTTAAAAATAGATTATGTATCCTTTGCAATATCATTGACACCGTTCGAAGTAGGTAGATACTGACAAACGTAGCAAAGCAACCTTGTTCTTGACACTTCGACCTACCTTTGAACATGGGTTTTATCGTATTTTATCAGTGCTAACGTGTTTTATTGCTAACGTAAAAAGAATGATAGCGTCCACGTTGAGTTTTGCCGTACACGTCCTAATGTCATCGTTCAGAGTACTTGCCCCCGTTGCCCATCTACTGGAGTACGCGTTGCCTATCAGAAACATGGCCACTAAAGCGCTAAAAGAAAAAATTAACTTCAACACGAAACATTTACGCAAAGGTTAGTCGTGCTTTATTTTCGTTTTTAAGATGTCTAATAATGATGAATGAATGATGAATATAAGTACCTACCTACTGACTAATTTAATCAAATTCTAGTCACATATAAATACACCTAATTTTATAATAAATGTTGGCCTTGCACCATGTTGTGAAATCATGTTATTTTTCTTTCAAGTACAATTTGACAACCATATCATACAAAGTCCACTGTCCTGAAGGCATAATGAAATCATGGAATAATGGAATTATGTAAAGCCCATAGGCACAGACTAATAATATACCCATAGGTAACAACAAAAAGCGATAAATATGAGTAAAGTCTTTGTAATGGAACGCTCTTTCCTTTTGATAACATAGAAAAATAAACATTATCAGTACGGCATAAAGACGATTTTGTCTTTGCAACCTTACAATATTAAAACTTGATTTGTATTCCTCTTGTGAGTAAAATTACGTAGGTAATCCGCCTTTGTATTGTTTATTCTAGTTGTTTTTGTAATTTTTGTATGTTTATTAGTAAAGTTGTATTCTTTTTTATTATCAACATCAATTTCTTTAATTGTTGATAGCGATTTAATACTGAATTCCTAAAATGTCCCAAAACAAAGCTCGTACCTACTCTTTCCTCAACTTGCCCTCTAAGTTTTGTACATTTTGCGTATTTGTTTGTACTCGTGGCAAATATTTTGTAAATTTTAATGTTAAACTACGCTACGGGTCTATAGCGCCATCGAATGCTTTCTATTTACACAAACCTGTACCTGCTAACATATTTGTTAACATTTACTTTACTCTATTCATAGCGAGTGTTTTATTATGTATATTTTTACTAAAAGCTTTATAGAGCTGCTTTCCTTCTGAGTTCTGCTGTCTGAGTGACTTAAGTGTCAGAGAAGATTGTGAGTGGCATAACAGTCGCTCACACTAGTGAACTATGCAGGGTTTCTCTCGATGTCTCTTTCACCGGAAGCAAGCGCCAGTAGTTGAAAATTACCGTAGTAAATAAATAGATATAGGAGTAAGAATTCAGAGGTACAATACAAGTTGTAACTTATTAGTAAACTGTGGTACGTGGCTAACCTACAATTTCATGTGGCTAACACTAAAAATGTTTAGAACTGGCCAGTTAGAAACATTGCTAATGAAAACTTTTTTTGAATTTCAATTTTAGAACTCTTTGGTAACCTATGTAGTATATAAGTATATTGAATTCATTTGTCATTTGCTTTTGTGAATTGGCGGCAAATCTAAAACTCTTGTTACACGTAAAAAACATAAACCTAACGCGAGAAAATTTTCGGTCAATGATTTATTATGACTTTCGTTGTGGGCTTAAAGTACTCAACACCAAAGCTATGATAGGCTGCGATTAGCATTACTTATTGTCTTACTATTGTGTCTGGTATTAACGGTAAAGGAACGGTTAATGAAGCCCTAGCTATCTCGTGACACTATTTACAATTGGTTTAACGAGTTTAAGCGTCTGTCGTCAGTCGTCTGTCAGCGCAATCTCAATGATGATCCGCGTGAGGGACGTCCTTTAACAGCGACTACTGAAGATCACATCAGTGCTGTGCGACGCATGATAGAGGAAGATAGAATGTAACCTATTAGCAAATACGGGCTAGCCTAGGCATTGGTATGAGTCAAGTTCAAAAAATATTATCTACACGAACATTTTGGCGTCAGGAAGCTTTGTACCAGATGGATTCCCCATACTTTAACCGACGACCAGAAACACCTTCGCATGGACTGGTGTCGACAAATGTTAGATAAGTTTAACGGCGGTGACTCAAATGCTACAATATTGCTACGAACCCGAAACCAAAAGACAATCAGCTCAGTGGGTGTTTCCTTTCGAGGATCGGCCAACTAAGGTAAAGAAAGGAAGAAGTCAAGGAAAAAAGGTGATTGCCTCATTCTTTGGTCGGAAAGGTCATTTCGCGACAGTTGTGCTAGAAGATGGAAGGACAGTTACTGCAGACTGGTATGTCAATCGCTGTTAGCCTGTTGTCTTGGAAAAAATTCGACAGCAGCGTCCTCGAAGCAGGAGCCTCCTTCACCACGACTATGCTTCAGCGCACTCCGCAAAACGGACTGTTGAATATTTGACTATGGCAGGTGCCGGGATATTGAGTCATCCGCCATACAGTCAAGAACTAAAGATAAAATTCGTGGTATTCGCTTTACGAGCCCTGAAGATGCGGTGAAAGCGTACGAAAATACCATAGAAGAGACCCTTGAGAGCTGAACACACAGAAAAGACGCGCGCCCCGTCCTTTCTGTGTGTTCTGCTTTGCGACGTTTCTATACATTTTGTATGAAACCGTCGCTTGCCGTCGCGGAAAAGACAAATGTCTGCGCCCCGTCCGCGACGTACGTCTTTTTAGTGTGTCCTGCGCCTTAGGAAGAATGGGCCCACTGCTTTTCTCAATGGTTCCATCGAATGCGACGATGTGTCGAGTGGAACGGAGATTACTTCGAAAAACAATAAAAGTTTTGGCAACTTTCTACATTAATTATGCGAAAACCTGTTAATTGTGTTCCTAGATAGTTAAGAGCTATTTATTGCTTTTACTTGCATCTCACGCTATCTTACCAGGTCATACCCTACCAACGAGAGAAAACAGCTGTCTAGACCACTATGATAAGAATAAATAGAAAAAAACATTCTGCTTTTATCGCTATTTTAAATACCAGTATAACAGATCATGCAATTACATTTTTATCAATAAATAAAATAAAAACAAATAAACTTACTCAAAAAACTATCACAAAAACTCATTTTGAAAATGCACTATCCTATTTACAAAAGAAAAACGTTTCTGAACTGCTTTTTTATGAAGATCCTAATTTATTAACAAATTCTCTTACACAAATCCTTATGGAATCTCTAAAACATAACACTACCTCAATAAAAATACCAAAAAATCAACATACTGTTAAGCCATGGATGACCAAAAATCGAAATAATTTACAAATGGAATCGCGTAGAGATCCTGAAAATAACACTAAAAAAATTACTTACACAAGATAAAGAAATTTCTGTAATAATCTTATTAAAAAAAAATTGGTTGCCTGTAAAGTCGGTATACGGGCGAAAGTTTTACGTGACAACGACTTTTTATGTCTGTCTCTCTCGCTCTTAGGCGGGCTAACCATGCCCGAGTGGAAGGGACGCGTGCCTCTCACTCGCTCTCATTGTGAGCGCATAACGTGAGCGGAGCGTAACGCAGTTTCTTGAAGTGTCACCCGGCAAACCAATTTATAAGACGTTGTCACGTCAAAACTAAAAGAAATTATGAAAGGAATTTAATCATCATCAATAAAGCAATAAATAACAACAAAAAAATCTGGAAACACATCAAAACATTAACTTATACTAACAAGACCAAAGGAACTAAACAAGAACTGATAGATCTCAAACCTACGCCTTCTGAATCAGCGAACTATGTTAATAATTACTTTGCAAAAATTGGCAAACAACTTGCAGAAGACATACAATCAACTTTAACTACAGATGATACCTGTGCGTACCTCAGCAATCTTCCCAGTCAACCCCAATCATTCGTCCTGTTGAAAACCGACTACGAGGAGGTTGATTCTATTATTAGAAACTTAAAACCGGACAGTGCACCGGGATGGGACAACGTTTCAACTCGTTACATTCAATATGTAAAAGACGAAATTATCCCTATTATAGTCCATCTAATAAACCTCTGTTTTGAAAAGGGTATATTTCCCTCAACCCTCAAAGAATCCATTATCACTCCAATATACAAGGGTGGAGATGGAGACGATATCAATAATTACAGGCCCATCTCAGTAATAACAGTTTTGGCAAAAATAATAGAGAAATTACTAAATATAAGACTCCTAAATTACCTCGAAACACACAATATACTTTCAGGCTCACAGTTTGGTTTTAGGAAGGGAATTTCCACCGAAGATGCTGTAATTTCCTTAACTGAAACTATAATTGAAAACGTAGACAAAGGCATAAAATGCCTAGCATGCTTTATTGACCTTAAAAAAGCGTTTGATACAGTCTCTATCTCCATCCTGCTAGCCAAATTAGAGAAAATCGGTATTAGAGGCCAGCAACTAAAGATCTTCAAGGATTATCTATCGGAACGGATTCAAAAAGTAAAACTGGATCAATCTATAAGTGAAGGACAAAACGTGACTTTCGGTGTCCCGCAAGGAAGCGTACTGGGCCCAACGTTATTTCTCATCTATATCAACGACCTGTGTAACATGACGCTAAAAAACGCAAAAATCCTATCCTACGCGGATGACACTGCGGTACCTAGTGTTCACTGGTCCAAACTGGGAAACCGCTCGTAAGAATGCCGAAAATAGTATGACCCGGGTAGCTATGTGGTTAAAAAACAATCTCCTAACTTTAAACTCATCAAAAACAAACTACATCTGTTTTAGCATTTATAATAATAGTCAACCACCTGATGATATTGATATAAAAATTCACTCATGTGACCGAGCTCTAAATTGTATCTGCCCCTCTATTACTAAACTAAACCATACTAAATATCTAGGCGTAATGGTAGATGAAAATCTCTCATGGTATCCCCAAATTGAACAACTATCGGGTAGAATACGAAAATTTATATGGATGTTCAAGACTCTTAGACATATAGTTACACCAACTCTTCTTAATAAAATCTATGTCTCTCTTGTACAATCCATAATCATCTACTGTATTCCGGTCTGGGGTGGTGCCTATAAAACTAGATTTTTGGAGGTTGAAAGATCTCAACGCACACTTCTGAAAGTTATGTATTTCAAAGAAAGAACCTTTCCCACTACTTCATTGTATCAAACCTGTGACTTATTTACAATTAGAAAGTTATATTTACTGCAAATGACGTTAAAAAAACATAAAAGTTTACCCCAACCCAAATCGCTAGTAGAAGAAGACGTGACCCAGCTAGTGTCCCCTTTGCTAAGACTGAATTTGCAAAAATTCAATATAAAATCCGCTCTGCTGTTATATATAATAAAATGAACGTAGAACTAATTATATATAATAAACCATCCCATGAGTGTAAATCGCTTATAACAACTTGGCTTAAAAATCTCACTTATGATGAGTTAGAAAGTTTTATCGCAAAGACCCCTTCTCCATTGTGTTAAATGCCATTTTGTCACTAAAAACAAATACTCTTATACACCTACTAAACACACACGCATCTACACGCACGCACACACAACATTCTCACACCCTCTCACACCCACACTCACCCTCTCACTCACACACACATACACACACACACACACACACACACACACACACACACACACACACACACACACACACACACTTTCTTGGTTTGTAACTACAGTCTTTTTATTTTTATTTTCTGTTTTTTTTGTTTCGTTTTATTTTTGTTCTTGTTCAGCTAGGTAGACTAAAAATTTGAATAGATACGGAAGAACGGAGCTTACTGGCACAAGTATTTTTTTACTTAAAAGTAGGCTCCAACACCTGTATATTATAACGCAAACATAATTTACCTAAATAAATTATTTTATTTTATTTTTATTTTTTTATTACGTAGATATTAGAACTGTATGGTTTTCGAAGTAAAATAAAATTAACCCGTTTTTGACCAGCATGAAAGCTATGTAATATACAATGTGGAAGGGCATCGCAAAATAAATCTGCGGCTGCATACAAAATTAAATACCTACCGTTACAAAATGTATGATTGAGATTTCAGGGTTGGGAGGCACTGAAAAATAGAACCTATTAAACCTAACCAACATTACCCTAACGGATCGGACAGGGTTTAACATACTATACTATAATGAAATTAGAATATTAGTAAAAAATTAAAAAATGTGGCACATCGATACGAAAGTCTACAGCCGCTCGGGCATTTTTTATGAAAATATCGAATTTTTTTCTTGGTATTATGACCGTTATTTTAATTTCATAATACCAATCTAGTATAGCCTGTGGTTCTTGTGTGTCCCCTCCACGTTGTATAAAAATGAATTAAGTACCTATATTTTCTGTCTCCAGGCGACCCTATGCCGCCTTCCAGCGGCAAGCTGCGGGTGTACAACATGCGTTACTGCCCGTACGCACAGCGCACCATGCTTGCCCTCATCGCGAAGGACATAGACTACGAAGTCGTCAACATCAACTTGGTGGAGAAACCCGAATGGTTCTTGGCCAGAAGTGCCTTTGGTAAGATAGCTTAGTTGCCGAATACTAAATATTTATCAATACTTAGCCCTTTTTTTCTTTCTAAAGCGATTTTTTCTAAGTACTTACTTATTTAAGTCCAACAATTTCAGTCCATAAAGTTTGATGGAGATGGTCTGTTGCACGAATCTTTTTTATTAGTAAATAAACAACATTAGGCGCATATAAGTAAGTAAGTAGTTATGAAGTAGGTGGGTTAGTACGTATTCAAGTACAAAAATAAAAATCTAATTTCAGGAAAAGTGCCAGCATTGGAGGTTGCTGACGGAGTGACTATTTACGAAAGTTTGGTGACAGTGGAATACTTGGACGAGGTGTACCCACAGCGCCCTCTGTTACCCAAAGACCCAGTCACGAAAGCTTACGACAAGATTATCGTTGAAGCTACTGGTCCAGTAAGTAAAATATTTGTTTGTGATAGGCCGATTTCAATATACGAAAGTATATATTTTCGCAGCGACGAGATGACAAATAACTGAAAACGGTCAAGCAATTAAGTACTTTGACAAAGTAGTTTTATATTAATGTTATAAGAACTTATATGCTAAGGTATTTATTAGATTGGATATTAGGTAAAGTAAATAATGCTAATAGGCAGGACGTTGTACCAAAACTTACAAAGACGTGATATGCTTAGGAATGTACCTATGAAGCAACTAGAAAGGTACCAACTCTCTAATAAAACCTATTTTAATTTCCTATATATGCACTCATTGTTTATTCAATTTACAGATCCATGCCTTCTTCTACAAACTTATAAGAAGCCCCGATACAGTAACGGAAGACCATATCGCGGGGTACCACAAGGCTTTGGCTTTCATTGAAGAGCAACTCAAGAAGCGAGGCTCCAAGTTTCTGGGGGGAGAGCAGCCAGGGTACGCAGACTACATGATCTGGCCTTGGTTCGAGAGGATAGAAATGGCAGACTTGGATAAGAGGATCAAGATTGATGCACAGAAATACAAAGTTTTGGTTGGTATTGCGTACTGGAGGCAAAAAATAATAAGCTCTGAAGTACATATTATTAGTCTTAAAACAAGGTCTTATAGTAACCGTTACCGATAACAAACACTTTTGTACAAGAGAATCGAATTTATTTTCACGATCCCTTAGAAATGATTAAACTTGGGTTGAAACCTTGAGTCGCTGTAAATTTAAAAAAAAGTCAATTTTTTTAAATATATCGGCTTTTCCTTACGAAAGTGATTGTCGATTTTGTTTGTTTTAGACTGCTATATTATTATTAACTACAGTGATCTGGATAGATTTATTACGGGTATGTCTCTTCCACGTTGTATACATTTTTAAATGTTTTTTTTTCAGACTGAGTACATCAGCAACATGTTCCAAGATCCAGTAGTGAGCCAGTACATCGTACCCAAAGACATTTTGAACAAGTTCTTCGTTCCATACAGAACGGGGGACATAACCAATATAAACTATGAGCTGATGACTGATGCCTAAGTTTGGGCTGGGACCGCGATTTTGGATTATTGAGCATATTGTTTCAAAGAAACTTTGCATATGTACCTAAGTATTATAATGTCTAACAAAATATACTAAAACTATTTTACCTGCATACACTTGTATAGTTGTTATATTAAAATAAATGTATATAACTTGTAGTTATATACATTTATTTTATTTATTCAATAGGCGATGCGGGTAGCAGCCCATCACTATTTTGATTCCTTTTTCTACTTTCTCGCCCACCATCATGCTAAGTGGCCTTTGAGTCTTGCGGCTCTGGGCTCAATCAGCTCAGAAACGCAAAACCCAAAACGCTCGTCTACTCCATTAGGGGTAAAGACGTGATAGTATGTACCTATGTATAGTTGTAATAGTTAAACAATGCATTTTTGCCTAGATATACGAGAACTTATGGGCAAGATTCAGTTCACGATAATAAACAACTTTTAAAACATGAAAATTATTTACATAACATTTTAATTACATAAAATAAAGTGCATTTTTATTTTCAAAAGGAGTTTGATTTATTGTTCTACATATATGAATGTTACCAAACAAGAAACTGGGAGTAGGCGGAGACCATCTATCCCTCGGTATTGCGCTAGACATAATAATAATAATATGAGATAATTGCAATATCCCAGCATCAGTCCATCCAATCCCAATCTCATTCCATAACCTTGACCTTCAATAGATTTTGCGCCTGCCGAAACCTATTCAAAGGGCCTCTACGTATTAGATCTGTATCCCCACGCAAGCCTCTCAAAGGATCCGGATGAGAAGACCCGTGAATCTAAAGGAGATGCATAATAATATAAGACATCTCTTTATGGGCCTCCGCTAAGTTAGGCGGGCGCACGCGGCGGGTTCGGTCTGTCTCTGTCACACAATACAAACGCTATGTGCAACAAAGACAGGTGACTCGCGACGGATTCTGCTATCTCTTTCGCACGTAGCGTTTGTGACAGAGACAGACCAGACAGGAGCGATATTAATTACCGCATTATTTCCATGTCACCCTCGGAATACTCAGGCTCATTAGAATATATTCTGCTTGAGGTCATTATCAAAGGTAACAAAGCCGTTCTAGGAGTCTTTTACAGTCCCTCTTCTAAAGTCAATTACTTTTCCACATTTGAATCTCTTCTTGAATCAGTGTGTTCAGATTACGCACATCACCTGATTTTGGGCGACTTTAATACTTGTCTCTTAAAAGATGACTCCAGATCTTCTATATTAACAAATATTGTCAAGTCAGTAAATTTCTCTATTCTCCCGTCAGGGCCTACACATTTCACTGAATATGGTAACACTTTGCTGGACTTAATAATTACCTCCTCAGAACATCGCGTTGCCAGTCATGGTCAAACTCCTGCTCCTGGGTTTTCTCACCACGATCTGATTTATGTTTCGTATAAACTCAAAGTTCCAAAACTGGAACCGATCATTATTAATATCCGTTGCTTATCCAAAATTGATAGGAATGCCCTAATATCGGATGCATCTAAAATTGATTGGGATCCAGTGTTTGCGTCGGGTACAGTAAATGAGAAAGTATCTCTCTTTAATAATCTGGTTTTATCTCTTTACGATACCCACGCACCTGTCAAAGCCATTAAAGTGCGTCGTCCACCAGCTCCGTGGATTACAAATGGAGTACGCATGGCAATGAGACGACGCAATAGAGCTTTTCGGAAATATAAGCGGGAACGTTCAGAGGCGAACTGGGCTTTGTATAAGGCTGCAAGGAATCTTTGCAATACAATATGTCGAAATGCAAAGCGCCAACACTTCACTGATAATATTGAAAATGTATCTTCTGCCAATATTTGGAAGTTTCTTAATTCTCAGGGCATAGGTAAAAATCATAATCAGTCGCCTAAATTACCGTTCTCTTTAAATGAACTTAATCATCACTTCGCTTCAGTTCCACTTCTGGATACAAATATAAAGAAAGCTACTATATCTTCTATTCTTGCCTTACCTGCGCCTGGCGGCAGTTTATTTGAGTTTACCGCTGTCACTGAGGAAGACATTCATAAAATCATCCAATCCATTACTTCTAATGCCACTGGGCCTGATCAAATTAGTCGCATGATGCTTATTCCTATCCTCCCTCTTGTACTTCCTGTTATCGCGCACATAATTAACTCTAGTCTTGCCGAACACTGTTTCCCAACCTTATGGCTCGATGCATTTGTTCGCCCTCTACCTAAAATTCCTGAACCCCTTCGTCTTAATGACATTCGCCCAATTTCAATTCTCTCCTTTTTGTCCAAGATACTAGAAGCTTCGGTTTTCAGTCAGTTCTCCAAACATTTACATGATAACAATTTATTAAATTCGTATCAGTCAGGATTTAGACCTGGTCACAGCACAACTACTGCGATGCTAAAAGTCTCAGAAGATATAAGAGCTGGGATGGAACAGCAGCAGGTGACCGTTTTAGGCCTGGTTGACTTTAGCAATGCCTTCAACACAGTCGATATCGATATCCTAATAGCTATCCTCTCCCATTGCAATGTCTCAACCTCGGTGACTGATTGGTTCTCAAGTTATCTTCGTGGTCGCCGGCAGCAGATTCGTAGCGGTCAGGCAGAGTCTGATTGGTGCGAATTGGAGGCTGGTGTTCCGCAAAGCGGTATTTTGTCTCCTATATTGTTCTCAATTTTCATAAATTTTCTTTCACATCATCTTACGTGTACTTATCATTTTTATGCAGATGACTTGCAGCTTTATACTCAAACCAGCGTTGACAATATTAATCAGGCAATCTCTATAATAAACGTCAATTTAAATAATATACTTGAGTGGTCTAAACAATTTGGAGTGCAAGTAAACGCGAAAAAGTGTCAGGCTGTTATAGTAGGAGGCTCTTATCAACTTAACACCCTTAATTTAGACACTGTACAACCTGTTACATACGATAATACTTTAATTCCATTTAGTCCTGTAGTTAAGGACCTGGGTATCTTGGTTGACAGTAACCTCAAATGGAATTCACATATTGTCGAAGTGAGTCGAAAGGTATATGCCACACTACATTATCTCCAGCGACTGAAAAACTTCTTACCCATTAAAACCAAGATCATGCTGGTTCAAGCCCTTGTCTTGCCTCTGTTTGATTACGGTGATGTGTGCTATCTGGATATATCTGAAGACCATCTGAACAAACTAGACAGACTTCTTAACAATTGTATAAGGTTTATATTTTGTCTTCGTAAATATGATCATGTTTCCGAATACCGTTCTGAGCTTAAATGGCTTCCCATCCGCCAACGCAGGAATCTTCATATTCTATGTCAGCTATACAATGTGCTAAATAATCCCCTTGCCCCTGAATATCTCAAGTCAAGTTTTCAACTTCTATCTTCCACTCACGAAAGAATCCTTCGTTCTTCTAATAGTTTGACTCTTTCCATTCCTTCTCACCGTACTGGTTTCCTTTCCAACTCTTTCGCCATTACGGCAGTAAGACTCTGGAACGCGCTTCCTGAGACCATTCGAACCGCTCCTAGTCGCGCTAGCTTTAAGACACGCGTGTTTAAACACTTCTTGGCCGATCTATAACAGTAGATTTAAAAATTGCTGCACTTATTTAATTATTTATTTATATATGTGTATGTGTATAGGTAATATATTTATGTATGTATTTATATATTATTTAAATATGTATGTGTGTATATATGTATATGTATATGAAAAATATATATAATTATATGTATCGTTTACTTCTTTATTTTTATGTACTATTTTTATCTTGCAAAGCTTACCCACATTTTGACTATCTGCATAACCCAAAGGTTGACTGGTAGACAACGCTTCTAGCGTTAAGTTCGCCTATTGTTCTGTACAATTTGTATTTGATGAACAATAAAGATTAAATAAAATAATAAATAGACCGAACCCGCCGCGTGCATCCGCCTAACTTTAGCGGAGGCCCTTTTAATCAACACAATCAATACATAGGTACATACCTACCTGCTTAGTCTTTTAGTAATATCAAAATAAGTCCTCTAAAATCTTTTGGCCTCTGTAAAGCTTTTGACATAATGCTGAGAGCAGTGGTGTAGGTGGGGGTGAAGAGAGGGGGCGGACTCCTAGTTGTCGATTCAGTTTTTCATAATTTTCGAAATCGGATGAAATGTGTGGGTTGAAAACTTCCTAAAATCATATTTTCAATTTCATAATCTTCTCAAGTCGAACGGCTATTCAATTACAATAAACCTCAATGGCTGGCCGCGGCTACCCCCTTGTCATTGTTTTGCATTATACAAGTTGTGGGGCATTTTAGGCATAATTTATAATATTAAGTATACTCCCGAGGTCTACAGCTCACAAAGCTACTATGTACTTAAATTATCATAACATATAGTTACTCTTTTGCATTACAGCATTTATGTCATCTCGACTGGATTATTTATGAGCAAACAAATTAATTTTATTTACATACAATAAGATTTTCGATACTTATCTCATAAATTAATCATTTAATAAATAGAAATGAAAGTAAAGAGTAAAATAAGTTATCTGTTTACACATTTTAAACTATTTCTGTGGATCAAAAGAAACATACTTGGGCCATTTCATTACTTTAATAAAAGTCAAAAGAACACATTAACAAAAGGAAAAAAACAATACCAATAATTATAAAAGAGAAGTTCCTAAAAGAGTTATTTTTAAAGATAGATTCTGTAATCAGTTAAGTTCTTAATTTATCAAACCAAAAAATACTTCATATTTAAGAATTACATCCAGCTTTTCATGTTATGAAAAACTGAATTTTCGAATAGAAAAAAAAAGTTTAAACTTATGTTAATACTAATGTCAAGATATTTTAAGTTTCTTATACATAATTATAAATATGTCAAAACATTCATTTTAACATGTCAGTAGTAGCATATTTATCCGTTGTACAAATTTGTTAGGTACTTACCTAATGAGTTTTTATGTAGTTCTGTACCTTTGTAACAACATACAAAAATGAGAACTGCATTTTAGCTATAGATGTTAACCAATTTTTTCTTCAGTCTTAATTTGCATTACGTGTCAAATTAATAACTAATTAAACAAAATTGTTATTGTTAGTCATTTCTGTACTTATCTGCTAAAGCTTCTAATTTAGAAACAATTTTATTCAAATCAGCATTCTTGTCCAGTTTAAGGTAAGTGGTATTTCGTACATCATGTAGCTTAATCCACTCTGGAGCTTCGTCTGTTAAGACCTTTATGTCTTTTTGAAGATCATTTGCCGACACATTGGCTTTAAAGCTGCTATCTAATTTGGAAAGAATGATATTAAGAGCAAGTACATTCTTCCTCTCAGTGACAAATATGTTCCTTAAAGTCCTAGCAAGGTCTGGCAAACGGCTGTAGATTAAATATTTCTGCTCATGTTCAGAGGATCTAGTCATAGCCTCGAGTGCCTTAGCAGCTTGTTTAGCTTTTACTTTCTCAAGCAAAGATGCAGGAAGATTACGTAATGCGGGATTCAAAATAGTTACTCCACTCGTAGAAGGCTGATTAACTTTAGGCTCAGCACTTTCAGTGATGCCAGTTGCTTTTTTCTCTTCATCAGTAAGACCTCTAGCCTTAGCTTGAGCTAGCTTCTCAAGGGCTCTCTCCATTTTAGTATTGCATTTGAATAGTTCTCGAGCCTTTGCTAACACATCTTGAGCAGAAGAATACTTATCTGCATTTGGCATCTCAGGCAATTTGGCACATTCAACTTCTGGAAGCTTTTCCAGCTCAAACTCAGGATGCCAACGCACTAACTTGTTGTCTGGAATGACCATAGGAGGGTCTAGTGTAGACAAGAACTGTGCATGGTGTTTCTTCACAAGCTGAAGGAGGGTATCATAGAAGTATCTGCGTCTCTCAAGCAGTACACTTGGGTTCATTACTTTAATGTCATTTGGGAAGTTTGGAGATATAATTAATTCATAAGCCTCCTTATGAGAAGATGTACTGAAGTTCTTGATCTTTTGTACTTCATAATTGTAGAAATCAGGAACTAAGTGTTTTATTTGAGCAAGATGCTTTTCAGTGAAGTTTCTCTTAAGCATTTCTTGTATGGAGGGCTTTAGTTTAGCAAATGTTATTTTCTCATTTCTATTGTAAAGTAGAGCAACTACAGTTTCCATTCCACGGAATAATTCAGCTAGGAATCTATATTGGTGAGGGAGAGGTAAGCTAGTTGATGATGTGGCCAAAGACGCATGCCTGATATATGCAGGGACCTGAAAAAAAATTATAAGGATAAGATTTCTAATAAAAAAATACTGTGACTTCATGAAGATTACTTCAACAAGCACAAATTTCAAAAAAAGCATGAATTTCAGAATCAAGCTAGGTGATTATATTTTGACAAACCTTGCTAGGACTTTTGACAGGGCTCACAATAACCTTACGCGGAGAAATCAAGGCTCTTTGTGCTGATTCAACAGGAGACACATCACTTTTAGGAGACAGTAGATCTTTTTGAGCTAAAGATGCTCTTTTGCTAGGGCTAAAACAATTCAAAAATTATAAAATTAAATATTGATACTCATTAAACAGGTAGATGGATTCAGTAAAAATACATAATAGTCCACTCAGAAATCAAAGTATCTAACTAATATGTTGCAAACCAAACCTGAAAAAAACCGAGGAAATATTAGGACATATTTTAGCTACTTGGACAATTCCTAACTTAACACTAACCTTGATGGAACTTCAACCTCTATTGATTGGAATCCAATAAGGTTCCGTTGGTCATTCGCCTCCTTTATCTCATGAATGCCCTTACTGATGCGTTCTGCTGAAGCCTTCAATTCTGCTAAGCGAGAGCTACCAGCCAATTTCTTTCTTATGTCCCCCAAACTTAACTCTTTCCTGGCTGAATTTATGACCGTCGATTTGGTAACACTCACATTTTTAGCAATGTTCGAAACGTTTGACTTGTTCACAAACGTAGTTGGATCGCTTGGCTGAGATACGGTTTTATTCGGGCTAGGTTGGAACGTCTCACTTTCTGATTGAAGGGTTCTTATAGATTTTGCACTAGAAATTTTCTTAGATTGTGTCAGGATCTTGATATTTTCACATTTCCCAATTAAATTCGCCCCTCGTATGCTCTTACTTTTAGCTTGTAAAGTCTTTTCTAAATGAGGAATTTTACTTTTGGAACTAACTATATCATCAACGGCAGGTCGTTTTCTACTATTAAAAAATGAAGTAATTGTTGTTTGAGACATTTTTAATTTATTTTTTTCACTTTAATTTAAAACAGAGACCACATTTGCCACTTTTCCCTCCTAAATCATTAATAATTTTTAATGAATGATGGTTGTGGCGTCCGCTTTAAGATTATGTCTGACTGACACTGACAGTTGACAACCAAGCGCGCCAAATCTATACCCAAAGAGAATAAATTCACTAAAGGTCAGGTACGTTAGAATACATATGAGACGGGACTTCATAGTAAAGGCAGGTCTCCTGCGCCAGAATTTTCGAAACATTACACAAAAAACATGAAACAAAAACAAAACAAAAATATTATTTTTCATACACAAACCGTCTCCTGCAAATAATTTCTGTTTTGAATGAAACATTTTTTAACGTTAGTGTTTATATTCTTTATGGTTGACTTCATCATGAGGTGCTACTTTTCAAACGCGGAGTCACTAAACGAACGGTTTTTTGTATGGAAAAACCATTCGTTTAGGTGACTCCGCGTTTCAAAAATGACACTTAAGATACCTAATAATATTTATTTCTGATTACTGTTATCATTTCTGCCAGACGAAGAACTAGAAGATGTGTTCTGCGTTTTACCAATTGCAGATAATAGAGATAGACTCCAAAGGACTCGTACCCAAAATCATAAAATAATTTTAAAAAAGACCTTCCCCTCTCGCCCCGCGCAGCGCACGTTTTCCATCTGCTTGCTTTGGAAAGCAGAAACATGTGTATGCCATAGACAATTGTGTATAGCCACGCACGCCCCTTGGTTTGCATGTAAATTGTGTAATGTTTCGAAAATTTAGGTGCAGGAGACCCGCCTTAAAGCACATGGTATAATAAAACCCAGAGGTGCTATTTTTCAACCGCGGAGTCACTACACGAACGGTTTTTTGTATGGAAAAACCATTCGTTTAGATGACTCCGCGTTTCAAAAATGGCACTTCAGGTATTCTCTTCCTGAGATGGAACTTGACTACGTCACGATAGTGTTGCCACTGATTGTACTTTTCAGTAAATTTTAAAACTTTCTCAATTAGTTCATGAATATTAAATAAAATATTATGTAACTTAGCTATTTAGTATCTCGCGTGATTCATCAATTAAATATTTTATAAATTGATTTATTGGATTATTAATTCTAAATTGGTACAAAGTTCAAAAATGCATTACGCTCGGGTAATTTATGTATTGTGTCAATTACACACAGTGGCAACACTGGCAACACATCAAACTGATGACGTAATCAAGTTCCACCTACGTCATCAGCTGTCACGGGAAGAGAATACCTGGTTTTATTATACCATGGGTAAGGCCCAACGCAGACGAAAGATGACAGACCAAAAGTGCTATTTTTGAAACGCGGAGTCACCTAAACGAATGGTTTTTCCATACAAAAAATCGTTCGTTTAGTGACTTCGCGTTTGAAAAATAGCACCTCAATCCGTGCTACTTTTTTGTCTGCAAAAATAGAACCAATGGAATCACAAGCAGTAAAGGCGTCTGCCACAGAATTTTCGAAACATTACACAAAAACATGTAACAAAAATATGGTTTTTCATACACAAACCGTCTCCTGCGAATAATTTCTGTTTTGTTTGACCGAAACATTTTTTAACGTTAGGGTTTATATTCAATATGGTTAACCAAATCATGAGGTGCTACTTTTCAAACGTGGAGTCACTAAACGAACGGTTTTTTGTATGGAAAAACCATTCGTTTAGGTGACTCCGCGTTCCAAAAATGACACTCAAGATACCTAATAATTTTTGAAACTGAAACCACGCCTACCCGTCGCCATATAAACGTTATTATTACCCTTCCGTCCTCACTAGATGTCGCAGTAGGTATCGATTAAAACCACGGAAAACATTAAAATCTTTTATTACCATTATTTGAACAAAGTAATGCTCTAACTTATTAAATATGATTTTTATGAGCTGCAATAAATATTTTTAAAGCACTTTCTTTGTCTATTTCACGAAATTCAGAAATATTTGTCTAAAAGCACAATTTTTGGTTTTTAATTATGTCACTAGATGGCACTTTGTGTGCTTTAAGGTATTATGTGGGATTATATTGATGGCAGCACCGTCTTTACTATAAAGCGTAGGTACTAACTCGTCCGTAAGAATAGATTATACAAATGATACCTACCCCTTTAAATGTCGGACGCCCGGAGCGGGCGTCTGATGTATTGTTTTACTATTGTGTCTGCTATGCCGACATTTGAAGGGCTATTATAATATCTTGTAATAATGTACCTCAGAGCAAAATCGTATTCATTTTGTTTCTAGAACAAAGTACCTGGGCGACCGAGCTTTGCTCGGTTACATCTCAAACATTAACTACATTTTTTTAAACTTAACTAAAAACAATACAAAATAAAAAAATATATATAAACTTGAACATAAAAAAACAAAAGTAAGTCACCGAGTAGGATTCGAACCCGTAACACTCTTTCTAGCGGTCCGCTTCCTAAACTGCTGAGCCAAAACGGATAGCGGCCAGTGCGACGAAATTAGCGACCATATTCTGTGTGAAAAGAAAAACGCATGAAAACTCGAAAACACGCGTTTTCCCAAACAAGACTAATCTAGATCGATTGTTTACCCCCGAAAACTCCCATGTACCAATTTTCAGCAAAATCGATAGAGCCGTCTTCGGGATCACAGAAATATATAAATAAATATACAAGAATTGCTCGTTTAAAGGTATAAGATACGATAAGAAAAGATATCATTGAAAAAGGCACACGCCGTACGAACTAAAGGTACTTAGTATCTTATCATGCATGTCATAAAAACATCGAAATATGGTTTATATTGTAATACCTAACTACTTATCCGAAATACTAAGCGACGATTATCATAGCTGGAGATGTTAGGTAAATCGTAACGTCCGCAACCGTAACACCCTAACACCTGATATACGAGCACAGGTACCTAGCTATACCTAGATGCTCATTCAATGAATCAACATGTTGCGGGTCAACACGTACTTACCTACCCCGTGTACCTACCTAAAGCAGAAGTTTGGATATAAGTAGTGCCGCGAGGTCGCGCCCGGAACGACCGGTGGCGAACACATTCACACACCTGAGTAAGTCAGTGGCATCGTACGACTACGTACCTATTGAACTTTATCAAATTCCAAAGAACTTTGAATATGATACGGAAATATGGTGAATAAATTTAAAAAAAAGTAGATAGGTATTATTTTAGTTGTATTGTGTTCTACAACGTGAAAGGGACATACCTACCCGTAATAAATCGAACCACAGGCTATACTAGATCACTAGTATATATATATATATATATACAATGTCCTTTTTAATTAAGTACAAATATTTTAAGGATTGATTCAGTCCATCATTTTGAACAACTTTTCCTAATAAATGTATATCAAAATAAAGAAATAAAATTTTTCATTTTCCTTAGTAATGAATGATATCACGTGAGTACGGTGATATGTATGAGAACCTACATTTTTTTTTCGTATTTCGATATACATTTATTGGGAAATCTTGTTCGAAATGATGGACTGAATCACACCTTAACATATTTGTACTTAATTAAAAAGGACATTGTATATATATATATATATTATATTTTAAATTAACCTTAGGTACCTACTGTCCCACTGATGAGCAAAGGTCTCCATTTTTATGTATTTTTATTTATATTACGATGATATTATATAAAAGTAAAAACGACATTTCCATTGGCTGCACACAGCACACAGTTCTTTGATTACATGCATCGAACTAAAAATAATTCAAATCAAGTGAAGCTGATCTCGATATAAAAGTAGTATTAAGTACCTACCTATTAGATTTCCATACTCTTTTTCACTTTCCCCGACAAAAAAAAAGATAAACCGCCTGGTAAATAAATTTGTTATTCGTATTCAGATTTCTTATGAGTACCTACATACCTATCACATTGCAAGAGGTTCTTTTTTTTGTAAGAAGGTAGGTAGGTACTTAATATAATCTTGCAATTTTTACGTAGTACGATTCATTAATTATCATAATGTGCATGAAAGAAATGAGAAATGCTTACTTACCTACCTAGATATTTCTGTAGTTATATTATATACTAGAGGCAGCGCGCGGCTTCGCCCGCGTTAACCACTCGAGTGAAGTCGCGGGCGTGATGCAATATAGCCTATAGCCTTCCTCGATAAACGACCTATCTAATACCGAAAGAATTTTTCAAATCGGACCAGTGGTTCCTGAGATTAGCGCGTTCAAACAAACAAACAAACAAACAAACAAACTCTTCAGCTTTATATATAAGTATGGATGAATGGTTAGTGGTGTCATTTTTTTAAATGCGAAGTCACTAAACGCACGGTTTTTTGTATGGAAAAAACATTCGTTATTGTGACTCTGCGTTTCATAAATGGCATTTACTTCAAACACGTAATTTGATATTTTATAACATAAATGATCGACGCGTCGCTGTCCTGCATCCGAATCTGTTAATTTTAACACCCCTCGTGCGGCGCGCGCGGCTACCTACCCCTTGTAGGTATGGCGCGATTACGGGTTACGTACGTAGGACAGCATTAACAATGGCCAAAATGTGTATTATCATAGATACTCAGGATCTTATGCCTAAATATTTGTTTTCTCGCTAACGCCATCTAGTGACGAACTCTTAAACACTTACGATATGCTTTCGCGGCTTTGGCTAGTCCTGTGTGCTGCCATCTCTGCGAGTTGCTGGAACTAGAAACGCCTACTCAATTTGCCTACTTAAGGCCGGTCCAAAAGTTTCTATGGCGTTGGGTATCTGTTACGTTAGTAATTATATTATCTTTGCTGAAACTTACATGGAAACAAAATTATGGGTAACAAAACTTTGATGTTACGTTATTTCGATAAAATACATAAAATATGAAAAGAAATAACGATAGACTGAGTTTGTAAATAACGAATAATCGAGTAAATAAAAATTTCGATGTCAATAGATTTTAGGATTTGTTCAATATTGTATTAAAAGATTTGCGAATAGTTTTATGGGGAATGAAAATCGTTGAAGTTAATTGCGAGAAAGTGATGGGTTCCCGTACCTACATACATATTATGGCGCTTCCGAGACCGTCAAAAGCGACTTGACGTCAAGCACGTAGATATTATTGTCTATGGTAAGGCAATCTGCGTCTCTGATGCCGCATTACACATTCATCGAATCGCGAGCCGAATGACGTGGCGAATAGAATAACGAACTACGAACTCGCATATGTAAACAGTGATTTCGCTATTCGCGTCTTCGTACCGAGTTTACACATTAGTGCGAATCGCGAGGCGAATGACGAAGCGAATAACAAACACGAATGAGTAAATGTGGTATGAGATCTGGAGACGTATTTTTTAAATCACTTGTGTTTTAAGGGGGCTCCAATACAAAAAAAAAAATGGTTGCCTGTAAAGTCGGTTTTACGGGCGAAGATTTTACGTGACAACGTAGATAACATAGTTGAGTGGGAGAGAGACGCAAGGCATTCGGCGGGCCTCTCTCTCGTTCGGTGACTCATCGTAACGTTACCGAGCGTTACACTTTTTCATAAGTGACTCCCAGCCGCAACCTAATTTAAGACGTTGTCACGTCAAAAACCGGAATGTTTTAAATAGTCACAAAAAACTCAGTTGTATTTTTATTTTAATAATAAATAAAAAAAGGACTTATGTACACGCGTTAGAAGTTATACTTCTTTGGCGTGTGTCGCCGCCTTCAGATTTTATTATAATTATAGGGAATAACTAAAACTCTTAAAGAAACCCAAAGGCGGCGAAAGACAATATATGCATTGAGAAACAATTGCCAACTGCAAACATGTTACATTGTGACTCATACCTTTAGAGGCTCTAGATTATGTATGCATTGCTTTGCCATTCATCTGTGTCCAGCTCCTCAACGCATACAAATATTGGTCTGCTTCGCTAGTATAACATCTGCCATCGCTACCTGTAGAAATAAATATAATTATGATTCCAACTGAATGGAATCACCAGTGTCTAGGATCATGTTTAACTTCATTAAATCAATATTATCATAAAATTAACTTTAACCATGGAGAATAGCGTCTTCATCTTTTATGGATCCTTTTTGTCTATAGACTGGGCTAAGAGGGACGCATCCCAGATCTAACCAGCATAAACCAACACTAGTTGATACGTGCCCTAGCTTGGCTAAGGCCACGACAGACCCGAGTGTCTGCCGGGTCAGCGCATCGCCGCATGACCAGCTACATTCCCCGGGGACAAACCATACCACCTCTGGGGTATGGACGCCTATAATTCTCTTACATGGTTCGGTCCGATTCCTCGTCGAGGAACACGGAACGTCTTCATATAATATTGATAACTACTTTAAAATAAGAACTAATTCTAGACACTTAGCTTTAGTATAGAAGACCGCCAGACCAGGCTCCGATCCAACACAGAAAAATAATTTTACTTAGTGCGTAAGACGCATTGCCGCGTTACGTTTAAAATAATCTTTTCACATAAAGGCATAGACAACAGATAGCGATAACAAACTTACCATAAACTAAAAAGTGTTGCTATGTTTAATATTCACATCTCGCGAAGAGTCGACTCGCGACAGCGTGAACATAGATACACAGTACAGCCAGATCGTGGGCTAACTTCATACTGTTGCTTTTTTCTGTCAGTGTGCGCGCGCATCGCAAGATTAACACTCATCATTTTTCCCAATTGCGCCAAAAGAAGTATAACTTCAAAAATTAACATAAAATAAATATTTAAGGGGGGCTCCCATACAAAAAAACTTGATTTTATAGATAATGGTACGATATCCTTCATGCGTGAGTCCGACTCGCACTTGGCCGGTTATTGACTGTTTTATTATATGTATAGATTACTGTCAATTTGGTTTATCAATATCGATAAGGTAGTCTTCCTAGCAAGCTCTACTGTCCGCCATTTTTAGTTCCAAACAATATGACACCGTCCACACTTTTTTGTAGGTATGTCACTTCCTGCTTAACTATGATCAAGCACGAGGCCCCCAACTATGAAGTTAAGCCGGGTCTCCTGCACCTAAATTTTCGAAACATTACACAAAAACATGCAAACAAAGGGGCGTGGCTATACACAATTGTCTATGGCATATGCACATGTTTCTGCTTTCCAAAGCAGATGGAAAACATGCGCTGCGCGGGGCGAGAGGGGAAGGGTTTCTTTTTTAATTATTTTATGGTTTTGGGTACGAGTCCTTTGGAGCCTATCTCTATTATCTGCAATTGGTAAAATGCAGAACACATCTTCTAGTTCTTCGTCTGGCAAAAATGATGATAACAGTAATCAGAAATAAATATTATTAGGTATCTTAAGTGTCATTTTTGAAACACGGAGTACCTAAACGAATGGTTTTTCCATACAAAAAACCGTTCGTTTAGTGACTCCGCGTTTGAAAAATAGCACCTCATGATGAAGTCAACCATAAAGAAATGTTTCATTCAAAACAAAAATTATTTGCAGGAGACGGTTTGTGTATGAAAAATAATATTTTTGTTTTGTTTTTGTTTCATGTTTTTTGTGTAATGTTTCGAGAATTCTGGCGCAGGAGACCCGCCTTTAGAGGGTAATATAACTTCATGGGCCCAACTTCGGTTTGTCTTGGGTTTGTCTATACTTTTGTGAGCCCAACGGCCCAAATGGGCCCAACCCACACCGCTGAAGAAGCGAATCAAAGAGAAGTTTCACTTTTCAACCATGACTCCCCTCATGAAGTTAGAGGGTAAAAAGCTCCACCCTGAGTTATGTTGGGCATTATGGGATTTCTTTGACTCCACTCTTGTGCTATAAATGCAACCATATTTTTTAAGTCTATGGATGCATTCATGATGCAAGATGCAACAGGTGCAACAGCTAAGTCTATGATTGTTCTGCGACAATAGGCAAAGAGAATATAAATCACAACACAAGATGATTAGGTACCTATCAATTAAGTCAAATATAGATTGTGCGAATTTCCAAATAATTTGTGCTATATCCTTTAAATTAAATAATAGCATTAAGAGGGAAAATGATGAAGAGAAATACATTTGCAGTTTAGTATTGAGCATATAAAAATGCCACCTAAATCAAAAAATGTTACCGAAGGAAAGAAAAGCATTTTGGTTGTTCCTAGCAGAGTAATAAGCAGACCAGATGAATTAGAAGGTGGTGAAGAAACAGAAATTGCAGCGCAAATTTCTGTCCCAGAAGAAGGAGGCTGGGGATGGGTAGTTGTAACAGCGGCTTTTTGCAGTATCATGATTCTGGACGGAGTTTGTTTTACATTTGGAAGTTTAATTCAAGATATGAAAAAGGATTTTGGAGTAGAAGATTCCCAAATGGCTGTTGTAAATTCTTTGGCAGTTGCATTGTATTTTTTATTGGGGCCACTGGCGTCCGCTTGTATTAATCGATTCGGTTTTAGATTATGTTGCATGACTGGTTCTGTTATTGTCTCCTGTTCATTGCTATGTTCATACTTTACCACAAATTACGCATCCCTCTGCGTCTTTTATGGGGGATTCGCTGGATTTGGATACTGCTTCATAAATTTATCAAGTGGTCTCGTTGTGGGTTTTTATTTTGAGAAACTGCGCTCGATGGCTTTGTCAATAGCTGCAACCGGATCGAGTGTAGGAATTTCTATTCTATTTCCGATCAATACATATTTATCTGGTAAAGCTGGTTGGAGAGTTACAACTTTGTTTCATACCGGACTATTTGGTCTTATTTACTTTTTAGGAATGACATATAGACCTCTTTTATCATTTACAGTAGTTACAGCCACTGATGATCCAACTAGAACTGTAACTTATTTACCAAATTTAGCTACAGCTGCTGGTGGTGGTGGATCACAATCTAACGTGGGTGGCGGATTGATGCCAACGGCAACGGAGCGCTTATTTAGCGCGGTCTCTAATGCAAATTTCCCTACAGCGGCGTCTGTAGTAGAAGAAGGTTTCACAACTCCGTCACAACCGGGCACATCGACAGCTCCAGCCGTATCAAGATTAACGTTAACGGCACATAGACCTCATGGAGGTATAAGTAAACGTCAATTAAAACAAGTACAATCAATTATATCACGAGGTAGCGATCAAGATAAAGCAAAAACGAAAAGGAACATGGAAATTACCGTTGATGTTGATGAACCCAAAAAAAGAAGTTGTTGGCAAAGGCTATGTCACTGGGAAGAACACATTCAAGAATCCCGACCTATGTATCGAGACGATGCTTTTTACGATGGTAAATTAGAAAAACTTCCTGAATACCAAAAAAGTATGATGGATACTTCAGCAGAAGCAAAAACAGGTTTAGAATATCAAATGGCGGTATCTAGAGCCGTTACTGCAATTGATTTAAAGGAAAAGCGAGGTGTTTTCACAACTGCGACTCGACGAGTCTTGGCTACGATGGTAGATCCCAAATTGTTAAGTAAATATTCATTTTTGCTTTTAAGTTTGAGCGGACTTATTGTGTATTTAGGCTACTTAGTGCCTTATGTGTTTATTAAAGACAGAAATGAAACGGCCGGCATAAGTGAAATTCATTGTAACTTGTTCGTGACTGTAATTGGAGTTGCAAACGCAGTTGGTAGATTAACGATGGGGGCCTTAGCTACTAAGTTTGACCCTCTAAAATTATATTCTCTAGCATGTTGTGTCTCTGGATTATCCACAGCACTTTCTAGTCTGACATACAATGTATATTTTCAATACGGTTATTGTGTTTTGTTCGGTTTCTTTATATCTAGCTTCGCTAGCCTCAGGAGTATAGTGGTTGTTTCCTTGTACGGTTTAGATAAATTAACTAATGCTACTGGGTTGCTTTTATTGTTTCAAGGTTGTGGAAGTTTGATAGGTACGCCAATGGCAGGAATGATTAAAAATGCGTTCGATTATAAAATTTCGTTTTATGTAGCTGGGGCATTTATGTTAGTAGGTGGTGCTATCTCGATTCCTGTCAGAAAATTAGCACAATGGGAAAATGCTCGAGAAGAGCAAAACAAAAGAAACAATAAACCTTAGACCTTAGCATTGCACACCATACAACCCCATAATTTAATCTTATTTTATTGTATAGGTTGAATTATGTTATGGAAGTACAATACAATATTTTTACTTAAAACTTTAAAAATTCTCTTGTTTTCTTATATTTATACCATCGCATTGCTCGACTTGACCCTTATTACCTCAAACCTACAGAGGTAACAACCTCGACGATATTGGCTGTCATTATTGTATGGCAGTCTATCTGTGTCAGATGCCTTTAGTTACCTAGCTTGAGAAAAGTCGGACAGCAGTGTTACACTATCACGTCTTTATCTCTAATGGGGCAATATATACATGACAAGTTTATTTGCTAAGCAAATTCAAAAACAACACTTTAAATCGACTGAACCGATTCATCAAACATAGCTAAGAACCACTGCAAAAGTACTTGGTATCAGGTAAAAAAAAAAACATCGAAATCAGTCCATCCGTTAGAGAACTACGATGATACAGATAGACAGACAATCCGACAGACGTTAGCGTCAAACTTAAAACACCCCTCTTTTCTGTCGGAGGTAAAGAGGAAAACAAAGTTACACCAACGCATGTATTTTTTTAACTCATTATTAGCTAAATTATTAAAATTTACGTGTAGCGCATTTAAATTTCGCTCGATGTCGCGGTCTCGTACGATTTTTACAGGGCGGTGACGTCACATGCTGACCTTGGAATCGTATCGAATTTTTACTACTTTAATCCGAACAAAACCTAGGCATTTAGCGTGTCGTGGGCCATGGTACGACACGAAATGGATCACTAATAGGATAGCGTTAAGCAGGTTAAGCAACTCTAGGCGAGGTCACTGTCTTGGCTCATCACAGAACGTCCACAACGCGTTGTATTGTGGACTGTGATCTTTTTATGATTGTCACTCATGGCCGTTTTGCTAAGGGCCACGTCTCGAATTTTGTGTCGTGGCCGTTTAACATTTGCCACGTGTTTGCTACAATCACAACACAACACAACTAACACAAGAAAAGTCTGCTGTACTGCAAGCGTATTCATAATCCATCTTCCCGACGTTCGCGGTGGTGGGGGTGCTTGCTGGATGCAAAATTGATCCAGCAATTTTTGATATGATTTACGGGTGTGTATCTCCCCCGCGGAAAAGTATCGAAAAATAATTGTTGATACTAGATCTTTAGTTTATAGCTGCCTTTAAATGTTTATCGATAAATGAAATTTGTGTATTTAGTAATTTTTGAGAAATTCGTCGAAAACATATTCCGCCAGGGAAACGTTTCTCTGGCGGAATTTTTTCAGGGATCCAGAATTCAATTAGCAGAACAATTAAGGTATCATAAGAGACAATGTTTATTTACAAATGGACTTTGTATGTTATAGGCCTCCGAAGTTATTCAAAATTCCGCTGGGGAAATGTTTGGCATTTTGCTGTATCTCACAAACGGTTAAGAATACAGTCTTGATTTTTTACACACATAGCTATTAATTTGTTTATAAATTCTGTAAAAACAGAATCCAAAAAAACACAACCACTAACGAATAATAAATATAAACATAAAAGTAGGTATTTTGGTTCTAGTGGCTTAACTAAGGGACATATGGAAAAAGTTTGAATGTGGATTTAAGTATTAAAACTACCTCCAACATCTGGGAAAGTACGATTGTAATAGAGTAAGTATTAAAAAAGATACAACAAAAAATAATGTCCTACTGAAATCATGATTTTGAATCGGTCTGTTGGACGAGTTTTATATTATACGACCAGCGCCAACATGGTGTTTTTTTACATGCCTTGTAAAAAAACACCATGTTGGCGCTCGATTTCGGCTTGGTGCTATTAGAATGAAATGATCTACACTTCAAATGCTTTTATTTGGCATAGTTTTTATTACTGTTGAGCAAAGTTATTGGTATTTGGAGCAGGGTCCATACATTTTTGCGCATGGTCCTTTATATCACGTAAAAACTTGACTAAGTATAAAGTTTTCATAGTAAATCATTAAATATTTAATGGCGTCTTTTTGGTTAGTTTTATTATAACCAACGTGAATTTGTATCTGAGAGTATATTTACAAAAACACAATTTTCATAACATAATAATTCATCAGTCAACAGACTATTTACATTAGCGCGCGAAATCTCCACTAAAGTTTCTATACGTTTAGCACTGCGCGGCGCAGCGCTAAACGTATAATCCTAATACCGGATTTACACATGCGTGTTCGCTATTCGCCTCGTCATTCCACGAAACATTCCACGAACTATTCGTGTACGAATGCCGACGCGAACTGCTGTTTACACATTCGTGTGTTGATTCATTATGAGATTCGCACACGAATATGGAGGACGTGGACATAATGGCGGCATGCACGCTACATTTACAATTATGTCTTCTAACCGGGTATTTACCTACGCTTAGGTATATACCTGTATGTGGTGGGTAGATTGGGATGTTTATTTAAAACCAGCCGAAGCCCGCGACTTCGTACGCGTAGACTTTATGACTTCGGAAAATGCTCATTAGTCTGAATAACTTTTGCTAAGATGTCATTTTTAGGGTTCCGTACCCAAAGGGTAAAAAAGGGACTTTCTTACGAAGACTTCGCTGTCTGTCCGTCTGTCTGTCATCAGGCTGTATCTCAAGAACCGCGATAGCTAGACAGTTGAAATTTTCACAAATTATGTATTTCTGTTGCCGCTATAACAACAAATACTAAAAACAAAATAAAATAAATAGGTATTTAAGCTTTTAGCTTATTTGGGGCTCCCATACAACGCGATTTTTTATAGATAATGGTACGGAACCCTTAGTGCGCAAATTCGATTCGCACTTGGCCGGTTTTATATGTATACTCTACGAATAATAATTCTCTTATTATATAATGAGAATTATTATTCGTAGTGTATACTGTATAGACTAGTGGACTTTATCCGTGTTATTATAAAACGCAGACTAGCTGTACCCGCGGGCTTCGCTCCCCGTGGGAATTTCGTGATAAAGAGTACACTATGTCCTTCCCCGAGTCTCAAATTATATCTATACCAAATTTGTTCTATATCGGTTCAGTAGTTTAAGCGTGAAGAGATAACAAACAAATATACAAACACACTTTCGCATTTATAATATTAGTAGGATACAAATTTAGTGAGAGTCCTCTAATTATATGTAGAAATGTATCAAAAGGTCATTTAATGTATAAAACAATTAATATATCTAAAAGAGAAAATAACAAAGATTAAAATCACTGATGCTATAAGTACTTATTAAATATAGAGATATCATCTTATTTGATGTCTGATTGCCTATTTTAACATATAATTAGGTCTACACACATTTGCCCACAAAAAATGTTAACTTAGACCTTTCAATTCGTATGTTTCCATACAAGTCATACAACGGGTACATATACGTCCTGTTGGGTCGGGCGCTAGCTGCCAACTGCCGGCAGGCGAAAGTGTAAACAGCCAGTTCGTGTTCGCTATTCGTGTCCTTTGATTCGCGTCCGAAAAACCGCCCTCAACGCGAACTCGCGAATCGCGAGGCGAATCACGAGGCGAATAACGAACTGACTGTTTACACATGCTAGTTCGTTATTCGCCTCGTCATTCGCCTCGCGATTCGCGCGAATGTGTAAACGCGGCATAATGCTATTTTTTAACGCCAAAACGATCGAACGAAACGTGCGAGCTCGTTGCGAGCGCGAGCCGCTGCAGCGGCAGCGCCCCGCTAGGTTAAGGGTCCTACCCGCGCTAGCGACCTTGAAAACACAAAAAAAATAATTTCTCTTTCTGTAAGTGAGATTATCAAAAACTAAAGCGGATAGTATTTCAATGATTTTCGAGGTTCTAATGAAACTTAAGGATACTAGCTAAAAAGTTGTACGAGGGTTTCTGACAATCTCACTTACTGAAAGAGAAATTAAGTTTTTTGTGTTTTCAAGGTCGCTAGCGCGGGTAGGAGCCTTAATGACCGCGCGATTCCTTTTAACGTAGCATAATATGAATAAATGTTTAGCAGGCGATTTTCGTTGTGAGTACATAGCGTGTTTTTTTTTATCAGCTATACGTTATATGTATGAACCACCAACTACTAGGTACCCAATATAAATGCGGTCTACCATAGACTACCAAACCACTAGTCGTTTTATTTTAGGATGGCAACATTTTGACAATTCTTGTTCGAGCGCATTTTGTTCTGCGACCGGCCGCCATACTCAAACAAAAAGATTGCAATGAAAAGATAAATTTATATTTATTGCAAGTTGTTGAACGTGTTTTAATTTACTAAATGAGTTCTAAATCAGATGTAAATAGAAGAGTACTCGCCATTCAGGCGAAAAAGAAACGCCATAAACTAGGTAAGAAGAAAAATCGTGAGGAGGATCACGGCGGTGGTGGACAAGGAAACGGGCTGCGTAACCAGACCCAGAATCGTTTAGAACCTACACATAGCTCTTCCAACGAGACGATCGAAGAAGACGAAGATGAGCAATATGCTAGCGACGATGAGGAACAGGAGGATAGTGCGGATTACTGCAAGGGTGGATACCATCCTGTCAAAATTGGAGACTTATTCCTGAACCGCTACCACGTCACTAGGAAGTTGGGATGGGGACACTTTTCAACTGTTTGGTTATGCTGGGATTTAGTCGACAAGCGATTCGTCGCATTGAAAGTGGTCAAGTCGGCGCCCCACTTTACAGAAACGGCTCTAGACGAAATAAAAATTCTGAAAGCAGTTCGTGATAGCGATCCTGCTGATCCTAAACGCAACAAAACTGTTCAGTTGCTAAATGATTTTAAGATAACTGGAGTGAATGGTACACATGTGTGCATGGTGTTTGAAGTGCTGGGCCACCACCTTTTGAAGCTGATACTCAAATCTAACTATAGAGGAATACCAAGGGAAAATGTTAAAACTATTATACGACAAGTGTTGGAGGCACTGGATTACCTTCATACCAAATGCAAGATTATCCATACTGACATCAAACCTGAAAATGTGTTGGTTTGTGTTGATGAAACTTATATTCGCAAATTGGCAGCTGAAGCTACAGAACTACATTCCCTGGGCTTAAGATTGCCCCACTCTTTAATTAGTACTGCCCCTAAAGAGTTCCAAGAGCAGGTAGTCACTGCTAAAATGAGCAGAAACAAAAAGAAGAAACTCAAGAAGAAAGCCAAGCGACAGTCCATGTTGCTTAAGAAACAAATGGAGCAGATTGAAGAGATGGAAGAACAGAAAAAGATAGAGACCAACAGTGAATCAGCTCCAATGTCACAAGACAATGATGACTCCCCTCAGACCCCCGAGGAAGCTAGTGTGATTGAGACCACCCGTTCTGAGAATGACAACAATGTAAATGGGTGCAGCATTCTTCAGAGAGCAGATGATGAGGCTTTTGATACTGATGCTGAGGCAGTCCAGGTGAGAAACAAACAGTATGGATGTGGCGATGATGCTGGTACTCCTATGTCAGAAGGAGAAATGACAGACACTCCACCATCATTCAACTCTCAATCTACAAAAGGAAAATCTATGGAGAAAAAACCTGATCCTGCCTTTGATGTTTGTGACTTGGAAGTCAAGATCGCTGACCTTGGTAATGCTTGCTGGGTTCATCGACACTTCACTGAGGACATTCAAACAAGGCAATATAGATCCCTTGAAGTGTTATTGAGTGCTGGGTATGGAACGTCTGCTGACATTTGGAGTACAGCATGCATGGCATTTGAGTTGGCAACTGGAGATTATCTTTTTGAGCCTCACTCAGGCGATGGGTACAGCCGGGACGAGGATCATCTAGCACACATTATAGAATTACTTGGAGACATTCCCAAGAGAATTGCAGCATCAGGGAAGTATTCTAAAGTGTTCTTCAACAAGAAAGGAGAGTTGAGAAATATAACAGGTCTGAAACCATGGGGATTAGTGTCTGTACTCACGGAGAAGTATGAGTGGAGTCAGAAGGATGCAGAGGAGTTCGCTGACTTCCTAAAGCCTATGCTGGACTTTGATCCTAATCGACGAGCTACTGCTTATGAGTGCCTTCAGCACCCATGGTTGATAGCGGCTGCGAAGCCTGAACAAAAGGAATCTGAGGAATAATGTACATGCTCTCTTTCTGAGTGAATGATCATTCATTCATGAAATCAGTAGTGTCTACATACAAAGTATTTCAGTGTTTACATTTTAATCAAAGTTTATTTATGGATTTGTTTGTGAATAATTTAATTTTTATCTAGATTGTTTTGTTAGCAATCCTTGATTGGAAAATAAATTGTGTGCATCTACTGGGATAATGTTAATACACAAGTATCTGGTACCAAGTAGTGGCAGAGTATAAGATACACTTGCTGCTCAAGACGTAGCTACTTATTGGTCAGACAGACACATATAGCAATTGGCATATAGACATCATAAATTACCTGATTGTACAGATAGCTTTAGGAAAAATTGTGATGTATGACATGTAGACAATATAGGTTTTGTCACATTAATCTTTTAGGAATTTATTAGTTGACATAGCTCGGCACGTAAACCATCTAGAAGTGAGGAACCTACTATGTAATGAAGTCATGCATGCAAACTGTAGCCATTTGGTAGTACTTTCACATAGTTTAAGTTTGTGTTTTATCACTATCACAATAAAAATCTCATAATGTAAACTTTAGGAATAAGTCAGTATTTGTAATGCCACACCTCCGAGACTGCCTTTTTATAATCGATGAGTCATCTAAATTTAACAATGGCTGGAGTCCACTGACATGGGAGGCAGTTTGAACAGTGTCCTCTACCAGCTGATAGTTAATATTATTTATCATAGATCCCAATTTACATGACCATTTGTAATAATTATATCTGCAAATTTACATGAATAAAACGTCAAAACGAGCTTGTTACTATGTTTTTTATTATGGATTTTTCCCAATGTTACTTATACATGAGATTGTTTATTAAAGTACTAAAATAGATACAGGGTTCACCTAAATTATTTTAATACAATATGTCAATGTAACCTATTGACAAGTCATATAGGTACATAAGTAAATACTTTTAGAATCTCTAATTAACTTAGGTACCTAGTTCGAAGAAAATATTAAAAGAACTTGTGGCTAGACTATTTTTTATACTTGCCTACTTTTCGGTTTCCAAGCCCGACTTGATTGGGGCTATGATTTCATACATTGCCTACTTAGAACTTCGAAGTCATCGTATTGAATTACATAACCGGCATGTTAATTAATTACTAGTCTCTTCAGGTCTTTTATATTGGCTTGATTGATTATTAGGAACGGTCGAACGGTTGATCCAGGGTCCAGCGTTACATAAATTATACCGCAAAGTGGGTTCAACAATGAATCATCCATGTATGTAATAATGTACATTACATACATTCATGGTTATACGAATATGCACTTTGCGCGCATGATATAAGGAGACGAAGTGTAACGGTTGATGCGTGGTTGCCTGTATCTACATTATTGCGTGAGGGAGGTTTGGTCGGCGTTTGAGGCCGGAAACAATATTGTAAAGGAGCTGTTGTCAACAGAACTCTGGCGGCCTATTGTGTTTAGTTATATTACATCACTGTGATGTAGTATAGAAACATTTGTGCGGCTGTTACATGAGATACCTACAGCGTCACGGTATGCACTCGGCATTCACTTTCTGAATAGGTAGCTGGTTTACAAGAGGAGCTACTTTGATCTGGTTTTTAAAAATAAGAGAGTCCAATTTGTTTCTTTTCAGAAACTAAGCATATAACCCTTTTTCGAATACCTATATACAGTGCCGGTTTTAGCACTTATGAGTGCCCAGGGCGAGATTTCTACGACACTCCCTACATAACTGCAATTCAAATCCTTTTGAAAAGGGAAAAGGATAAATAATAAAACTCTGTACAAAAAAAAACTAATAAATAAAACAAACCGTTTGCGACGTAGGTACAATGGCAGCTTTATCTATCACTAGAGGCAACGCGCGGCTTCGCCCGCGTTAACCACACGAGTGAAGTCGCGGGCGTGATGCAATATGGCCTATAGCCTTCCTCGATAAACGACCTATCTAATACCGAAAGAATTATTCAAATCGGACCAGTGGTTCCTGAGATTACCGCGTTCAAACAAACAAACTCTTCAGCTTTATATATAAGTATAATGGATATATATTATTTCTATATAGGTTGTAATCTCTGGGCTCTTGTCGGTGGAGTGCTATAGGTTGTAATAATAACTAAGTATTTATTAAAAAACAAAAAATATACGAACATTACGTTGTTTTGTGGTAGGAATTCACGCGTAAAATACGAGTAGGTCTCGAACTCGATCAATGAGCGAGGGGACATACATGGGCGGCCGTGGCGCCTCTTTACATCTGGCGCCCTGCGCGGTCGCCCAACCGCGCCCAGCCCTAAAACCGCTACTGCCTATAGGTATACCAGCTGCTTCTCTTCCTGTGCAGATCATAAAAGCTCATTGAGAAAATGAGTAAGAATTTAAAACATGTTGATTAATAGGCGAAGCGGCGCGCACAGTGGCCTTTGCGTTTTGCTCAGTATACCTATCCTGTGAAAATTAAATAAAAAGTAGACTGAGTTATCGGACGCTGTTCTTAAAAGCAAAAAAAGCGGCAAATTAAAAAGATATGTCCTGCAAGAGGCAAGAAAGTTGGATGTGTGATGTGATGGATGACACAAAGTATTTACTTTGAATGGGAATGGTAAGATGAGTTTTTCAAGACGCTCAAGGAACAACATCTTAAGCCGCCTCGCCTCCACCACCCGTTTTGGGGTTGTATCACCTCAGTTCTTCGAACGAGTAGATTGGCCTTGTGCCACTCTGAGAAGAATAGGCAAACCCTGTGTGGGCTTGCTCCGCACAGGTCAAAGTTAATACCCAAAGGTAGCATTCCAAGTCCACCCTGTCCATAAACCCTATACTGTCCGGTATTGCTCCGCCAAGTGTCAGAAATGTCAGAATGCATGATGTAGCATGCGGTCAATACTATTATTAATTCTGTGATGTTGTCGCGAATGCGAAGCTAGTGTATATTTTTAATTTTTTTATTATTTATTTCAATATCAAGGTACCTAAAAGTCAATGTTTGGCTGTTAGCAATTTTATTCTTTCGTGCGTGCGCGGATGGTTGCGCAGAAGAAGTGAACGCGGTGTGAGGAGGGTTATATTATCCATATTATCTGTGGCAGATGAAAAAGAGCGGCAAGGACAAAATAAGATGGTAAAATTGTAATTTCTGACGATTATTGAGATTTTACAAGAGATAGAGTTTTGGTGAGTGTTTTATAAGTTTATTTACTATCTAGAGAATTCTACCGATAATAATTAATTACTATGTGTTTATATTTCAGCGTTTTGAGTTAACCGATGCGTCCGTTTTTGTTGTTGGTTTATTGCAAGTTGCGACTTGCAATAGATAAATCAGAGAGAGAATTACCGATGCGTCGGTCTATTAGTTGGTCTATTGTAAACTGCGTGTGTTACAATAGATAGAAAAGAGCTAAGAGAGTAAGAGTTATAAGCGAGGCTCGGGGTGGCTATAGGGGAGGTTGGAGGCCACACGGGGATGCGTCCCCATAGACAGAGAGAATCCGCTGGATTAGCTAGTACATGAGCGGATGGAACAGCCATCCTAGGTGTGAGCGGATGGAACAGCCATCCCAGGTGTGAGCGGATGGAACAGCCATCCCAGGTGTGAGCGGATGGAACAGCCATCCCAGGTGTAAGCGGATGGAACAGCCATCCCAGGTGTAAGCGGATGGAACAGCCATCCCAAACGTAAGCGGATGGAACAGCCATCCCAGGTGTAAGCGGATGGAACAGCCATCCCAAATGTAAGCGGATGGAACAGCCATCCCAAGTGTACCTAAGCGGATGGAACAGCCATCCCAGGTGTAAGCGGATGGAACAGCCATCCCAAATCCTGTGGAACAACCACCAAGTGTTTGCGTAACACTGTAATTGTATCAGAGATAAAGCTGAGTATACCATACGAGATGAGGGTGTATTATGAGTACAAGACTTTCGTCATGATGACCATTTTTACCAGGCCAGCTTTGGTTATTGGCGACAGATGTGGTTGAAAAATTTAAACAATCAAACGACAAAAGGCACGTTCTGTGGACAGACCCAACCACCTGCACATCTCAAAAGCAGTAACATCTTCGTCAGACAGCTTTAGCATACCAGCTGCAGAAGCTTTAAAAAGTAAAAGAAAAAATTAGTTTATTATCTCCAATAATCTACAGCTCACAAACGCATGTTTGTGAGCTTATATAACTTATAATATAAAAGTACCTGGGCGACCGAGCTTTGCTCGGTTACATCTCAAACATTAAATACATTTTTTTAAACTTGTCTAAAATCAAATATAAATTAAAAAATGATACATAAATTAGTTCATAAAAAAAAGTAGTCACCGAGTGGGATTTGAACCCGTAACACTCTTTCTTGACGTTTTCGATCAATCTTACAGCATTTGCAGAGATATGGGAGAGCATTTGTCACGGAGTAGCGCCATCTATTGTCAATTTCTCTTATTACACAGCTTGTTTGCGCTAGTTTTATAGCATTATCCGAGAGATGGCGCCACAAAAACTATCCAATAAACTGTGTTTAAAATTTGTATTGGTAAATATCGGTAAATTTTTCGTTTTGCAAACTACATTTTTTTAAACTTATCTAAAAACAATGCAAAATAAAAAATTATTATATAAACTTAAACATAAAAAAAACAAAAGTAAGTCACCGAGTAGGATTCGAATCCGTAACACTCTTTCTAGCGGTCGGTATCCTTAACCGCTGAGCTAAAAACAGGGCACTCGGCGCGACGAAATTAGCGACCATATTCTGCGTGGAAAGAAAAACGCATGAAAACTCGAAAACACGCGTTTTCCCAAACATAAAACTAATCTAGATCGATTGTTTACCCCCGAAAACCCCCATATACAAATTTTCAGCGAAATCGTTAGTGCCGTTTTCGAGATCACAGAAATTTATATATATATATATATACAAGAATTGCTCGTTTAAAGGTATAAGATAAAAAACTTATACCTATAATGAAAACAATAAATACAGGTGGTTTTGTAGTTCGAGCCTGATGAAGGCAGTGATTCTATATGATTCATTTCCCCAACCTATTAAATATTTAGGGGGCTCCCATACAAAAAAACTTGATTTTTATAGATAATGGTACTTACGGAACCCTTCGTGCGCGAGTCCGACTCGCACTTGGTCGGTTATTTGAATTTGCTTTGAAGTAGAATTGAGAGGTGGTTTAACAAATGTCCATCTTGGGAATCGGAAGCTCAGACCAAATTATTTGGTCCGAGGTCGGAAGTAGGTACTTCCACCTGCGGAGAAATTCCCTCCAGGTAGAGACCTCTCCAGCCTCTCCTGGTCAGACTGGAAGTCTCCTAGTAGCAGATTTCGGGTTGATGTGGGATTGTCGAGGATAAGTGGCGTTATCTCTGTTATTGAATGACATACACTTAATTTCAGTCGATGGACCACTTACTTTGTCGTGTTGTTCAAACTGCCCAGGAAGTGATTACAGGGTACCTAACTCTAGCTTTCTATGCCTACCTATATCTACATCCTCATGACATACTCTTTTGGTATTCAGGACCTGAGACAACGACCACAGATAACTTATATAAATTAGTCGGAGTGGAAGTATTATAGCAGCTATTTCGACTCGACAAGAAGAAGAATTTTACAATAAATAATATCTATCTACCCTAAGTATCTACCTCAGTCCTCAAAACTCTTTGAATTTTGGGCCATATTACACTTCATAGACTCCGTCAGGGGGGGGGGGGGGGGGGGCGATATATTATTACCATTTACGTTCTCAACTCACACAAACTCAAATACGGTTTTGAAATAAATAAGTTTGAAATAAAAAATAAATAATTAAAAAACAATATTCTATTCGTACTAGTTACAGTTCCTAATCAACATCTAAAAGTATTTTTTTTGTTCTGTATTTTTCTAAGAATTTTCGTCTCTGCCGCGCCCAGTTAAATATTTTTTTAAACAAATTTTTTATTATATTTTTCAACAATACTTATATTTTTGGAATATATATGAATGCGCCTTTTGAAATATATTTTTTTAAAGCAGATACTGGTTCGCATTTAAAAAATATGGTCATTAAGAAAAAAAAATCAGACCCTTTATTTTTTTATTTTTGAATGCCATTCAATTTTTTTGTATGGAAATGCTCTTTTTTTGTTTCAGAAATCAATCGACCATCCTTTATTTAGCTAGAAACGATACCAAACTTGCCCTAGTAGCTTTAAGTTAAAAGTTATGACGAGTCACAGTGCGCGCGGAGTAAGAAACCTTCACCCCCTCCCCCTGCCCCCCAGAGGGGTGTTACCCGATGCCTCCCGGGCGTTTTCCACATCAGTCAACCTAAGGAACAAGTGTGCTAAAGCTCACTCTTTAATCCGAAAAACATTGGTGTTGGCGTATAACTCCCCAACTATAATGACACCGACAGTTCTTGTGAATCACTAGAACTGTCGGTGTCATTAGGATGTCAATGTTAAACTGCATGTCAGTATTGTCAATCAACTGTCATTATGAACTATTTCAGGTATCACATGACATGACATACTTATCGTCCATTCAAAACATCTATTTAATTTGTTTGCGATTCAAAATTTAGATATATTATAATTTGTGTTCAAAATTCAAAACTTAAAAACATGCGAGCTCAGTCTAAATACAAAAAAATGCGAGTAAAAAATGGATTTATTGAAAATAAATAAACAATAAAATAAATAAAATGAGTTCACCATAAAAAGGATTGGAATTTTGTTACTTAATCACGTTTTTTAGTATTAAATTCTGTGAGTGTACAAACTATTTACAGCTCCCTTTATTTTTACGTCAATACATGCTTAATTTTTCTATTATATTTCCAGCATAAGAGAAGCTTGAAGGCCTGGAGGTCATAGTCAAAGGAAGTTACAATAGGCGTGCTTATACTTCACCACAATGGTAAGATTATCTGCAGCTCCTCCATACCTATAGGCAAGTAAATGTTTAACAACAGTGTTCGCCTCTTACACACATGAAAACCAATGACAATAAAAATAATATTTCCCTAGGGATATGGGGATATCTAGGAGAAAACCAAAGTTACCTATTGAAGATTGAAAACCTTGAGGTTGTTCTTTGACTCGCAATTTTTATGCAGATGTGCTTAAATATTTCCATAAGTAAAAATATTTATCTTGATAATTGAGTGATTCTCTATAGTAGATGTCTTTTTTTCGTATTTTGAATTTTATCCTCGATTTTTTGATAGCACATATATATGTATCTACCTGAAATATCACTTTATAGTAAAAAAAAAGAAAATCACTAAGATATTTTTTATTCACTTGTGGAATTTAGAAATAATTATATTCAAATTAGGTACGTCTTTATTGCTTCTATGACAAAAGCTCATGGCCATTATACTCAAAGACCATTTTAGTTGAATAAAACGGAATATAAAATCTTTTCAGGTACCTTATTAATAATATTGAGCAGGCATCAGAATTAGAAGCCATGAAGAAGCTGCAATACCTGTGCTCATGGACAGCTGCCCATATATTCAAGTCAGTAAAGAAACGAGCATTGGTCCTGTTATGTACGCTTTCAATACTTTATGCCATAATGAGATGGAAGTTGATGTGCATTGACATACATTCTCATATGCACATTCAAAACATTGTAAGTAACCACTAATTCTTTTATATGAAGTCATCAAATAAAAATACCTATTACTAAATAAAGTAAAAATAAAAATAATTTATCAGACAATCAGAGTCCATACAAACAATTACAGCTTTTACTTTTAGTAAAAATAATTTTTATAAATGAAAGTTGCAGAAAGTTACCTTCCATTGGCAAAAGATTCACCAGACTGATTGTCATGTAACATGCAATTCAGTGAACCTCCTGAAGATGGCCACATCCAATCAATCAATTTATTTATTTGCATAAAATATAGGTACATGGAGATCTTAAATTATTGTTCTTCCCTTTTACAATTTACCTTCTTGCATGGTATCCAAATTTTGTCCCCTATCATGTTCAGGACATTTTGTTTCTGCTCCCCCGCACTCTAGGTATCAATGATGATATTTTCTTGTGCATAAATGTTAAATAAGCAAAAAAATTTTAACTTATATAATATATAATGTTAAAATAAGTATTTGCTAGCTAGGTTTTAGTATTCGCTGGTGAGTTAGAGATTCGGCAAACATTTTATTTCGGTATTAAGTTTTTTTGATAATGTTTTTACTAAAGTTTTCATTCATGTGTTCAATTCCAGTGCACCACTTACTCAATTGGCATATCTGTGGGAAGTCTGTGCCAAGGTCTATGCAAAGCAGGGGAGACCTCATCCATCTCTTGTCATTCATTTTATCATGAAAAAGAAGCTGTGTTTTCTGGAAGCTGGCTGAACCAGAGTGTGGTGTTCAAGAAACTTAAAAAGACGGATGGAGATGTTTTAGTACATTTGGATACTACTGGTAGAGCTATATTTCCCTCTGAAGATGAGTTTTCTCAGATGATTAAGAAAACTGTAAAATTCAAGTTTAATATCTCCATTGATGATATTGATGCTAAAAAGATGTCTTATATACAAACTAAACAAGAAAAAATGGTAAGACAAGTTGAGATGCAGAATGTTTGGCCTCTGTTGCAAGAAAATGAATATCTCGCAATGTTGTTGTATGATAAATATGATATTTTCCCAAAGCTCCTTGGATCTTGTGGGGATTTATATGCTGTTCAAAAACTGGAGTCAATATCAGGATATTGGCACTTGATGACATTGTATGACAGTGCAGAGGATTGGGACAAGAGGATCAAGACAGCCTTAATGATAATGGATTACTTATTACTGCTAGAAGAGAGGTTGCCAGAACCAATGCATATATGTGGAGTTAAAATGAGTCATTTTGGTTTGACTTCAGATGCAAAGAAAATTATGTACTTGGATCTTGACTCTGTCCATCCCCGCACAGTCGTCAACAGGTTTACCGGCGACAAATCTGATTGTAAACAGCATAGCGACTGCGATTTTTTAGATTGTAGGTCATTCTGTAATTTAATAAGTCATAAATGTGATCAAGGGGTAGTTAATAACAATTTGCAGATTGTTTGTGAGAGAATATTCCTGGGGTGGGTAATTTCTGGTAGGGTGATGGTGCCAGGTCTGCTGTTAGGGCCTCGGTCGCCTAAAGTTCTCATTGAGATTTTGGACCTGTGTGCGAATCCTGAACGAACTGCAGGCACACCCAGAGCACCTGCTACAAAAGAAATAAGAAAAAGATTGTATGATCTGTTGAGTACTCTGAAGCTTTTTTAATAAAGCATCAACTTGAATCAGTATTATTACCAGAATAGTTTATACCGTAGTTATTCTAGTCAATTAATTAGTTAATGAGATCGACGCTGCATTAAACGATGTTTCACACTGAAACGAAGCAGTTGGCAGCACACTTCACTAGTCAAACCATCACCTGGTTCACCTGGTTCCGTGGGCATTTTTCCGCGCCTAGGCTATTCTAATAAGCCCCTTGCACGTGAGGGAGACAGCGACATTCTTCTGTGCCTCCCCATTGTGGACTGGAAATTGTTTTGTTCTTTTTTCATTCGAGCCAGCCCAGCTCGTCGAGGTAGCGGAGAAGTGCAGAGGGTGCGCTGCAGGCTTCCGGCATCGTACTTGGAGATCCCAGGTACTCCTCTCGTGTTGATGCAACGCACGGACACTCTAGTATCACGTGCTTTGCTGTTTCTTCTGTTACCATACATCCTCTACATAGAGGGCTGTCGGTTATACCTATAACGAATAGATGTTTATTAAGAGTACAGTGTCCTGATAGTAAGCCTACCATTTTTCGGAGTTTTACCCTTGGAAGTGTGAGTAGTCGACGTGAGTAGCGTGGGTTCCACGCCGGGATGGCCTCCCTTGTTTGTCGGCATGTTCCTAGGGTGTTCCAGGCTTGTTGTTTTTCTTTGTTGGTCTTGGCTCTGATCCAGGAACGAATCTGGTTGAATGGAATGGGGGCTTGAGGTGACGGTCCTATCGGTACCCTGCTCGAGCCCCTTCTAGCCAGTTCGTCCGCTGCATCATTGCCTAGTGAGCCGCTATGGCCTTTGATCCATTGGATGGTGATATTGTTGTTATACTTACTGAGTTGATCTAGCGCCCTATGGCATTCTAGGATTAGTGCAGAGTCGATCATCGGATTTCTCAGAGCATGAAGGACTGCTGCGCTGTCGGTTAAGATACGAATAGACATGTTTTTTACCTTTAACCTGTTGATTTTTACCGCGGCATGGGTTATAGCTACGCATTCAGCTTGGAAGATGGAGTTTTCTTTACCCAAAGCCGTGGTGTAGTGAATGTTGAGGTCGTGTGAGAATACACCGGCACCCACTCCTGAGCTCGTCTTGGAGCCGTCTGTGTACACTCTCACCTCATTGATGCTTGAGTTGTCAGTTTGTTCTTCGTGTAAGTGTATTTTGTATTTTTTGTCGAACATAAACTGTTTTTTGATTCTGTCGTTTATTGCCCCCATCAGATTGGATGAGTTCATAGCTTGCGCAAGTATTCTTGAATGAGGAGAGTTTGAGTTCTTTTTCCAGAGACCTGAAGTCCAGAGTCTCATGGCTGCAGTTTCTGCCTCTTGTTTTATGTGTAGGTGTAATGGAGTGATATCCAGTATTACTTCTAAGGCGGCTGTGGGGCACGTTTTCATCCCGCCACTTATGGCCAGGCATGCCGTCCTTTGGAAGCTTTGCAGTTTATCCTGAGCTGTTTTTAGGTTTGTGCGGGTCCACCATGCGATCGCCCCGTAGGTTATGGTGGGTCTTATTACAGCTGTGTACAGCCATTTCATGATTTTTGGACTTAGCCCCCATGTTTTTCCCACCATTCTTCGGCAGTGCCATAGTGCCAGTCCAGCCTTTTTCAGCTTATCGTCCAGGTGTTTCGCCCAGATAAGCTTGCTATCCAGTGTGATTCCGAGATATTTCACTTCCTCTGATAGGTGTAGTTTTGTGCCGAACAGTTTAGGCATGTTAAAACGTCCTAGCTGTCGTTTGTTTGTAAACATCACAGTTTCTGTCTTGTTGGCGTTGACGTTTAGTTCATGTTTATTGCACCATTCCTCTACAATTTTTAGAGCTCCTCTGGTGCGGTTGCAAGCTGTATCTGCAGTCTTCCCTGGGATCATTATTGCCAAGTCGTCTGCATATCCTACCGTGTGGTAGTTGTTTTTGTTTAGGTCAGTTATAAGGTCGTTTACAACTAGGCTCCATAGGATTGGTGAGAGAACACCTCCCTGTGGGCAACCTCTTGTAGCTAGTGCCTTTGTTGTACCTCCTACCGTTGTTTGTATCTTCCTGAGCCTTAGCATGTTGTTTATCCATCCGATAATGGTCTCTGGAACCCCATGTCGTCTTAGGGCTTCGCAGATGCTTCCAAAGTTGGTCTTATCGAAGGCTCCTTCGACATCAATGAATGTGCCGAGGCAGAGGTCCTTGTTTTGTATGGATCTTTCAGCAATGTCAACCACTTCATGTAGGGCTGACTCTGTTGATTTTCCTGCGCTGTACGCATGCTGTTTTGGATGTACAGGGTTTGCTTCTAAGACTGTGTCTCGTATATATCTGTCACATAATCTCTCTTGAGTTTTTAGAATGAATGATGACAGACTGATGGGTCTAAAGGATTTTGCGTTTGTGTAATCTGTTTTTCCCGGTTTTGGTATGAAAATGACTTCTACCTCTCTCCAGGTTGTTGGTATGTATTTGTGTGCAAGGCTCGCAGTGAGAAGGGATGTGAGATGTTCCACTATTACCTCGTCTCCCCATCTTAGCAGGCCGGGGAAAATCCCATCTGGTCCTGGTGCTTTGAATAATTGGAAGCTGTTGATTGCCCAGTTGACTCTGCTTGATGTTACCACTGTTTCTGCTAGTCTCCAGTCTTCTTCAGTGGCTACTTGTTGTGTCACCCCCGTAGCTGTTTCTATGAGTTCTATGATTTGACAGCCGGGAAAGTGAGTGTTCAGTAGAATTTCATTGATTTCGGATTCGGATTTTGCATAGGATCCGTCCGGTTGTTTCAGTGTTCCAATTGTTTTGTTATTTTTGTCTCCGCTAAGTACCTTCCTGACTCTGGAGGCCTCTGCGGTTGTTTGTATGTTAGTACAATATTTGCACCAGGCTTTGCTATTAAACGCTCTTATCCTGTTTTTGTATTTCGCTCTCGCTCTGGAGTAGTTGTCCCAGTCATAGTCGCTGCTGGTGTTCATTGCTCTATTGAATAGTTTGCCAACTTGTTTTTTCCTGCGTTGAAGTTCTGGGCCAAAGACTCTGTCCTTGTTTTTCCCACATGTTGGAATGCCTAATGGGCATGATTGTTCGTAGCTGTTCGTTATTGCATTTGATATTTTCTTTGCATATTTTTCCACTGCCTCATGGTTGTCAAGTGAGTGAGGATCAACCGCTGGTCCCAGGGCGTCACTGAGTTTGGCCTTGTATAAGGTTTTGTCAGTTTTCCTGGGGTTCCTGCGGGGTGTTGGTGTGGTTTGTGAATAACTAATGTCATACCTTAACCATCTGTGGTCGGAGCAGGAAGACTCGTCCGATACAAGCCAGTTCGAGATGTATTCGGCAGCTCCGTTTGTCGCTAGTGTTAGATCGATGATTGTACGGCAGCGCCTGGTGATAAAGGTTGGTTTATTACCTATGTTGAGTACATTTAAGTCTGTTTGAATAAGGTAGTTGACAAGGTCAATGCCTCGGTCATTTGGCTCCTCCATGCCCCAGAGAGGATGGTGGGCGTTGGAGTCGACCGAGATGATGAGTTCGAGTTTTTCTTTTTCACAGTAACTTACCAGTTCCATGAATTCTCTGGTTGGTACCTCCATTTCATAGGGTAGATACACAGAGGCGATTACTGTATTTGTTATTATTTTATTGTTTTCGTGCCTTGAAGAGACCCGTATGGCTGTAAGATCTCTGGAACATAAATGTGTTAATGGCATAGCCTTGAAATTCTTGGGAAGGTAGATACATGATCTAGGATTTTCAGTTGTTTGGTTATATATCAACTTACCTCCTATAGTTTTTAGACCGCAGATGTTGTGATTCCTGATCCACGGCTCCTGGATCAGGGCGATCGTGTTGGTGTTCTTCTCCAGCTCGCCCCGCAGGTTAGCCGTTGCGGTCTGGCTATGCTGGAGGTTTATCTGGATGACTTTAGTCATCCTGGTTGTCGAGGATGATGGGGTCATTTTTGTTGTTACCCTTCTCGTCCTCACCTGTTGTTGTTACCTGCTTATCCGTAGGTCTGACCGAAGGTTTTTCTTCGGAGGTAGACGGCAGGCTGTATTCGTAGACGTCTGTCCACGTTGGTGGAGTTTTCACCTGGCCAGTTGCTGTTGGTGCTGGCTCTGGTTGTACCACTCCCGTTGGTTCCGGTGATGTTTTGTTTGCGTCCTCTCCTTTTATGGCGCTGTTGTTGCTCACCGTTGACGTGTGAGGTTCTTCGGCATTTGTGTCTACTTCCGGCTCGTCCAGTTTTACCTGGAGGTACACAGACCCGAGTCCGAAGGAGAGACATCTGCCTTGTTCCATAATCATGGGGAGAAGATCGTCCGGGACCCCCACGGTTAGGTATGTTCCCGCTTCTTGTTTGCTGAAGTTGTACAGACTCCAGCGGTTGACGCCTGCCCATGGGTTTAGTCTGTCCAGCATGATTCTTAAGTGCGGCAGTTCGTTGCATCTGCTTGGGAGGAAGATGCCGCACTTGGTCTTTTTAGGTAGATCCTCTTGCAATACCACGCACAGAGGTTGGTTGTTCGCTGTTGGTGGTAGATTGGCCACAACATCCTCGAGCCATCGCTTCGTGGTGTCATCCCTGCATAGCAGTTTCAGGGCCCCATCCCCGTGGACGGGTTTGCCCGCAAATGCAGGAATGACCTCGTTGCTAGGATCGAGTATGTGGGTCATCTGTCGCTCCTCCAGCGCCGCCTCGATACTTTGCAGCTCTGAGGGTAGTAAGTCGGTCCTGTTGACCGTGGTGATGGCCACATGTAGGCTGGAGAGGATGACTCCAGCGTAGGTGGTGCCGCTCCTGCGTTTCGCGGTCTCCAGCTTGACCTTCTTATTCTCCCCTCGCGGAGAGATGGTGTCGTCCAGGCGTGTCCTTTTGGAGCGTTGCCCGCTGTTTTGTGTTGAGTTTATAGGCTGTTGCCTTTGTTGGTTCGGCTGACGCCGTTGTTGTTGGCCCTGGGTCGGTTGGCGGTCCGATTTCCCGGATGGCCTTCCTCCCCGTTGGGTGTTGGTAGACGAGTCACCTCCCCGGGTCCGGTTTGCCTCGGCTTCCCTCGGTCTCACTGTCTCCCTGTCGGGATCCCGCGAGGTCCTTGGGGCCTCCGCCCTACTCGGTCCTGGTTTGGCGTCGTCAGGTTGTCTGTGCCTGTTTATGTCGGAGGCACCTACTCTTGGCCTTGGGCTATCTCGTTCCGAGTCCGCCCTTGGCCTTGGTTTGGTGTCCTGCGACCGTTGCTCGCTGTGTCGGTGTTCGCGTTCACGATCGCGGGGCGTGTTCGGGTGTCGCGGGTGTACCGACTGTGCGCGACTGTGTGTGTCAGATTTTCTGGAATCGTATTTCTGATTCCTGGTATAACTGTCCTTGCTTGTGTTCTGTCCCCCCGAGAAGTTCACTGAGTACGCACGGCCAGAGCGTTTGCCCTTGCCTTTGCGCCTCACCGTTACCTCCTGCCAGGGGTCCAGGAGGGTTCCCGTTGCTCTGTCCGAGAACGGGGTGCCCTCTCTTGATTGAGTTGCCCCACCGTGGGGTTGTTGTGTCTCCGTTCGTGGTTCGTCACGTGCGGAGGTGTGTTGTTGTAGGGTTTTCTGCTTGTAAGTATCCATGCAGTTTGTGTATAAGCTTCATCCCTCAGGTTCGTCCACCCACCATGGAGCCCACATCTGGGGGTGCAACCTAGTGTTGTCACCAGAGATACCCTCAGGATATAGCACCCCGGGAAAGTCAGTCGAACGCATCTAGTATGCACTAAGCAACCATGACCCAGAAACAAAAGCCATGGCGCCGAGCACTACCGATGGCTGGCCGAACTAACCCAGGGCACTCGCTTGACGGCCATCTGACTGGACGTCGCAGCCGATTGATCCGGACTAGCTAGGTCACAGACCTCCCGTGTTATGTCAATCCAGGGCCAAAGTGGCGTGTTGCCTTGGCAGGGTTTAAAATTCACCCTACCCCGCCTTGGCTCAACCACCAGGATCCCCTTCTCGACCATTACGGGTCCCCACGCACGGCACAAACACGTGGGTGGACATCCCTCCCTCCCGCCCCACATTAGCCTTTTTTGGCAATGCAGAGCCCGCGGTATCCTGTCCACTTAGTACCGCAGCTGAAAGTTTGGTAAGGAAGTTGGTAAGGAATGGGGAAGGGTGTAGGTGGATCTGGGTTGAGGGATGGGTAGTTCGACTGCTAGTTTCGGTTGTATCTGTTTCAGAGGGAATCAGACTAATAACAGGCGGCAACCGCGAGAAGGATAATCTAGCAGTCTTATCATGGCTATCTTCGTGACTGTTGCACTCCTGCCATGATCATTCGCCAGATTGTGCACCGGGACAGGTGCACAAAATGAGATTCTCTGTGTTACAGTACCATCTGGAATTTTATCTGTCTCACTTAGAACCTCGCCCACTAGTCAAACCATATTCAACTTTATTTCTATCATGTCAAGCAAATGCATAGGATAGCTTGAAAGGCTTGAGATGCTGATGGCAGCTAAATTGTAATCTCTAGTCAATAAGTATAATTTGTTGGATATTTTTAAGTATTAAGACATGCATGGTGCTAGCTATTTTGTAATATTTTTTAAAGAAAGCTTTTTTAATTTTTCGCTGTCAAAACCAGACCCGTGCATTTTGCGAAACTGCATATTACAACGCTCTTCAAGTACCCGAACTGGCCAGAGGCAGAAGTGTGTGTCTCTTGTGATATTTTTTATTTAAATCAAAGACGCGTCAGAATTTACTAGTAATTCGTAAGCATAGATTGTTATTATTTGTACTCGTAATATCTGGACCCTTACTCCAAAAGCGACACGACCCGCGTTTTAGTTTCAAGCAGCATTGAGCGTTACGCAACGATAATAAAGTATGATTTGGTTTGACACAGAAATAAGACGGTACTATCGAATGTCTACCGTGTTTTTATGGAGTAACGGTCATTTTCTGTGTATGTTATGTTACAAAACTAAACTGCTGTGATATTTATGTTTAAAACTAAAACTAGAGATATGTTATTTAATAGTGATACCTTTACTAAACATATTTTTGTACTTCGCCCCATTCCGCGTTGACGTAGACAGCATGTGAAGTTTTTGCAAGTGTGAGATTATCCTCAAGTATACTTACAGGAGTATAGATTGATTATCCGTTACAAAAGCAACTAAGTACAAAAGTGTGTACTTTAGTAAGATAGAAGAGAAATAGAAAATATAAAATAAATAGTAGATCAGTAATCCGCTACTTTCCAACAAATCAAATCAAATACTTTTTTAAACGTCAAAACATACATTGTCTATAAGATTTGTATGAAAAAGCACGTCGTGACGTCATACTTTCTTTGAGTCAAATAGCGCTCCTATTAGCAGTTTTTCTGCAATAATAAATATAAAATCACGTTGAAAAGGGATACGATCAATGATAAGTGATATTATTTTGTGACGTTTTATTGCCTTATCAGTACAAAACAATTAATTTTTGACCCTGGAAACTACCCAATTGTATATGGTTTAACCAAGTGTAGTTTTCCATAAGATTTATGGTGCTTTAAGTGCCCTCCGTGCCTTTGGCAGATTTAACTTTGTATACAAACCATGTTCATTGTTAGAGAAATCCTCAGTTCTTACATTAGGGCTCCGACAGTTTGCGACCCTGGTCGGCAACCTGTGCCACTCGACACTAGACAGTAGTGCCAGTCGGCGACTGGCGTCATATCATGACAGCAGTGTATTCTGCGACACAAATCGCCTTCGCTAAGAGCCCTTAACCTCTCGTATGCCGTTGCGTAGATCCACGCGAGAATTCATTGTATATTCCGGCATACAAGGAGTTAAACATAATTAAAGCACTCAGCTCTGGCTTGGGTGGTAAATAAATTTCTACGATCTAAGCTAAGCGAAGGCATTGTTTATATCACTGCTAACTATAATAATAATATATGGCGAAATATCCATTAATAGATAACTACACTGCTCGCACAACTTTGTTATATTCTAGTCATATCAGACTTTTAAATTATATTGTACACGTGATACTTTAAAATGTTCCCTTTCTTCTAAATCTTGAACAATAAACCAATTTAATGAAAAAATTTCGTCCTGTTTTACTAAATGCCTTTGATTGCATAACTTACAAATAATTAGTAAAAATATATTCAATAGTGCAGTGAACAGTGCGCAGTGGTGAATAGTGGTAGTTAATATTAGTAAGACTAAGAACTGATGTATGGTATGAATGGTATAAATGAATTATTGAGAGAAAGGCCTTACACAAAGCGTTTAAACTTCGCGTTGTTATATTTTTCCAGGTGCAAATTTTGGTATCGGAAGAATTCACTAGGCACAGATGTAATCTAAGTTAAGTTAATTAAGCCCGGTAGCCATCCCCCACCTCCTGGGGAGTAGGTGGGGGGGGGGGGGGCATTCAAAGTTACTCGCCATCATACATTCATACATATGAAAATCAATATTTTCATATGTATGAATGTATGATTTTGATATTTTCGTCAATACGAAAATATCAAAATCGGATCGCATTTTTATTTAATTTTAATTAACAGATTTATTTTACCAGAAATCGTATTTTGTGCAACAACAAATACTATCTTGAAGCATATTTATCTAGCTTTTAAAAAATTTACTTTATTATATATAGTTGTCATACATCTATCTGAAAAAAATCGGACATGGCACGCGGCGGTGCCTAGGAACTATTCCAACCGTCTCGTCTCACATAATTTGTTGCAAGTATTAAGTTGTTTTTTAATTTAAAATATATAGAATACATACTTAACTTAATTGTTGACGGTCGCTTATGGTCTAATGTATCAATAGTAGTATTTTTATATTTATATTAGTTCATTTTTCATAACATTTTCCACCACATGGTCGTAATTCGGTACATTTTAATAGTTTTCTTAGACAGTTGCACCTAACACCACCGTGACTTGCACTTGCACCGAATCATTTGCTCACGACAAGCGGTAGCAGCCACTGGTGCAGTAGACCACTTCGGTTTCCAATTATTTGATTTAATTTCCTATCCCTAATGCGCCGGACTGGGACCATTTTGAATCAGCCCCATACGTGCACCCCATGGTAAACAGCTTTTAGAAGATGCTGCCGAAAATTCTCTGGAGGTATATACAGGAATACATAGCTGTACTGCAATACCTTTTTACCTGATTTTCATGCTAGGTCCAGTCAGTGCACATCGTTCGACAGCCAGAGATGTAGAACGATGTGCACTGACTGGAACTAGAGAATTATTTAAAAAAAACTGTTATTATGATGTATGATAAATGAGCACAAAATGAAATTAAATCAACCGAAGTGGACTACTGCACCAGTGGCTGCTACCACTTGTCGTTAACAATTGATTCGGTGCAAGTGCAAGTCACGGTGCAGTATTAGGTGCAACTGTCTAAGAAAACTATTAAAATGTACCGAATTACGACAATGCGGTAGTGATGTACAAACCTCGAGGCGTCGAGTTCTACTTTTGAAGGCTCGAGGCAGATTGGCAATACTCGGTGAACTCGGTAGGTTCGTAGACCCCAGCCTAGGCGAGACGCGAGCTCTTTGGGCCACGCCTTGAGCCTTCAAAAGAGCCCTAACCTATTAAAGGAGCTCGAACCTTCAGAAAAGCTTGAGTCTTAAAATAACGCGAGCCTTCAATGAAAGCTTGAGTTCTCCGAGCCCTTTTTTTAGGGCTAAGAGTCGTTTACAGAGCTCAAGTCTTTTAACGGATCGGCGACTGCGAGTTTGCTACATACATTGGATTATTATAATTTATTTAAAATCTCGCCTCGAGCTTCAAGTATTTTTTTAACTTGAGCTGTTCTTGAAAGCTCGGTTTCATTCTAAGACTCGAGCTTTTATGAAGGCTCGAGTTGTCGCTCAGAGAGCTCGCAAGCCGAGCCTATTGAGCTCACAGAGTACATAGAAAAAGACTCAAGCCGTGAAAAAGCCTCCAGATCGATCGAGCTCTCGAAAAGGCTTGAGCTCTGAAAAATGCTTCCAAGTCGTTTAACTTCACACAAAGGAGGCGCGCCCTGTAAACGACTCCGAGCTCTAGAAAAAAAGACTCGAAGGCCTCAAGCATAAAACTAATATAAATATAAAAATACTCCTATTGATACATTAGACCATAAGCGACAGTCAATAATTAAATGAAGTAATTATTGTTAATTATTTTGATTTACTTTAATAAAAACAAAATATTATTGTGAAAATAAGTTTTTTGAAAAAAATTAATTTTTTTGTACAAGCTTTTATTGTGTGGTCAAAGTACTTATCAAGACAAATGAAATAAGTCCAAACTCGATTGTGTTAAGTCGTTTTATAACTGAGTTCTATCGACCACCATCCGTCTGCGTGATCAGACCCTAAGCATCGTCACAGATTACTAATAAGTTACTACGTAACAGATACATCACTTCCCTACAAACGCCAAATACCTACTCTTTATTTAACTAAACTTTCTAGCTGTCAAGCGACGCGAGGAAATATGAGCCTAACTGCTTTGACTCAACGGAGCGTTTTAAGTGCACAGCGGGCGATGACGTCGGCCGTTGTGAGATTACCTTAGGGTTGACTCAATGTTGTAAAATACAAAAATGAACGTGACGCATATTTATGAAAAGAAATTTTATTAAAAAGGATCTATAGATGATTTGACTTTAAAAGTTGTGACGTAATAAGAGCGTGTGATTTTCATAGAAACTTCATTAACTGTGGATGTACCGTACATCGCAATGAGAAACATACGATATTGAGTAATTCTGTATAGCATACTTTCTAGTTCACGTAAATCGTTGTTATATACTTTACTAGAGGAGCTCGGTGGCCTGCACTAGCACTGTCGCATGTAAAGCGGCACCGGGCGTGGTCCGCACTTGGATGGGTGACCACAAGTGGCATAAAAATTGAGCTCCTCTGTGCTTCGGAAGGCACGTATAAGCCATTGGTCCCGGCTGTCATATTGTATGGCAGTCGTTAAGCTATGTCAGATGCCTTTAGGCAGCTTGAAAAATCTGAAACCAGTGTTGGCCACTTACACACACGAAAATCAACAACATATACTATCTGGATACAGTACATCGATGTTAAACTTTCGACGTTCAGTAGGACAATCAAACTTCATACCTACAAAATAATCTGACTGGATGAGGCAGTACCAAATCCTATTCTATACGACTACCTACTTTTTAACGAAAAAAAAAAAACACTTACTTTCCTCGTCTTTTGGCAATGCGAACAACGACAATTCTTTATTGGTTCTTTGATTTTGACATTGGAATACCGCACAATAATGTCTTGACATTGTTAAATATAACGCTTGTTTATATTGTAAATATAATATAAATATAAGAAGATATTGTAAACAAACAATACGCAGTAAGCAAGTCTCATGCACGCGACTACACAGGCCGGAGTGCGGCGCCCCTTTGCCACTTGGGCGTTAGAAAACACGGCTAGCCGGTAGGTACATTTTGAGCGATCTTGATCGAGTGACGGAGGCCTGGCATCGTCTCCCATAAAGTACTCGTCACGACAACACAAACGAGACCTACTCGATGAGGTTATGTTGTTTTATAACTGAGTTCCGTCGAATTTCTCCCGGCTGCATCATCAGAACAGCTCATTGACTTCATAATATTGTATTGTCATCCGACTTACACAAGTATACAAAATTTCTGCTAAATCGGTTGAGGATAACTGGTTGAAAATTGAGTTCAAAGATTCCACCCGAACAAACATACATTGCAAGTTAAATAAAAGCTTGTAAAAAGAAGTAAAGTATGTATTCTTTAAATAACTACTATTTGCAACAAATTATGTGAGACGAGACGGTTAGAATAGTTCCTAGGCGCCGCCGCGTGCCATGTCCGATTTTTTTCAGATAGATGTATGACAGCTATATATAATAAAGTGTATATTTTTTATAAGCTAGATAAATATGCTTCAAAATAGTATTTTTTGTTGCATAAAATACATGATTTCTGGTAAAATAAATCTGTTAAAATTAAATAAAATGCGATCCGATTTTGATATTTTTGTCCATATTTTCCCTTTTTAGGGTTCCGTACTAAACAAGGAACCCTTATAGTTTCGCCATGTCTGTCTGTCTGTCTATCTGTCTGGCTGTCTGTCCGCGGTCTTACTCTGAAACTACAAGTACTAGAAAACTGTAATTTGGCATGGATATGTATATTAATCATGGCGAAAAAGTCGTAAAATAAAATCTGGGAAAATATTTTTTTTTAGGTTAGCTGCCATACAAGTAAAGAGGTAGTCAATATTTTTTTTCTCGACAAACACATTGTGTGGGGTTTCGTTGAATAGGTCTCTCAAAAACATTGTGAGCATGTTAACACCATTTTTGGATTTAGGGATCCGTTTCTGAAATATTTGGGTTTAAAGTGAAAATTTTTGTTGGAGGCAAGTGTCCCCCCCCTCTATCTGCTAAACGGTTATATATGGCCACGTGAAAAAATTCACAGCTATAGTATATATAATGTAGTTTAAAGGAAAACTATCAGAGCTAAGTAGGGTATACAAATTAAAAAGTTATAGGCGATCAACTTATAAAATGTACTCGAAAAAAGAAATTTCATACAAATTCAATAGATAATTAGTTTTTAAACGTTTTTAGTGGCATAAACTCAAAGTTGGCATTCGGAACTACGGAACCCTACACTGCGCGTGGCCCGACACGCACTTGGCCAATTATTTACTATTAATCTTTACATTAAATGTAAAATTGTACTCAAAAATAAATTCCTCATGCCTGATTTATCAGAAAATGATACCACCCTTGAGGTGTTACGTAGGTGAAGCTGATATGATTATTTTTCTAAAGCGCGATGGCGAGTAACTTTGAATGTCCCCCCCTACCTACCCCCCAGGGGGTGGGGAATGGCTACCGGGCTAAATTAGCTTAACTTTACGTATATTACATCTTGCTCTATTACTATGTTTCTATCGCCCCAAATATTTTATAGATTAAGACTAAGTTATCTCCTAAATTTAGGGTTAGTGGGCCTAAAATGATGAATGAATGCGCCGTCGGTCTTCTTCTTCTTCGTCTTCGTCTTCGTCGTGTCGATGACTGAATATTTTAAATCTAATTATTCCCGACCAGTAGGAGGCCACAGCAACAGCATGGTCTGTGCACTGCATCAAGTCGGCCATTGAACATGAAGCAGGACATGAGGGACAACGGAGAAGGTGCGGCATTGTCTGCCTCGGTTGACCGCACTGACACTGTGGATTGTAATTTGCTCTGTTGGTAAAACCCCATTTTGTATTGCTCCTGCATCGTCCCACTTGGGTCCTCAGTCTGTTGAGTGACTTCCAGACCATGGCTGGTCGTGGCCTGAGGGCAGTGACTCTGCAAGAGCAATGAACCCCGGAGCTGGAGCACGATTATTTTTCCAAAGACTTAAGTTGAAAGAATCCGAAGATAAAGGGCTAATTGCCTTGGTATTGAGCAAAAAACTATTTGGGCTTATAAGTCTATAGGCAGGTTTTGGTGGACAGTAACATAGAAGGTGCCTTTTGTCCTTCTCTTGTTTTAATTTTTTGATCGAGCACGCTGCTTCTCTGCGTACGTGGGTTGGAGCTATGCCTGGCAGAGGGTACAGTATTTCTATTGGAGTTGGTTTTAAACATCCAGTTATAGCTCTACAGGTCAGCTGTACGGCTTTGGAACGCTCTCCCAGTCAATATGCGGAACGCTCTAACTCGCTTTTCGTTAAAGGCAGAGCGTGCACACTATCTCTGAAGTGGTTATATAAAAAGTATTTATGTAGTTTATGTACCTATGTGGTTTAATAGGGAACTACTTATGCTTTGCACCAATATTTTTGTGTAGATTTATTCTCTCTTCAACCTTCCTACACCTAGCAGGTGTAGATTTATTATACGTGATATATAATATGTATGAATACTTAAATTTTGAAATATCGATATATTTTATTTATTTTTTTGTTTGCTGTACTTATCCCCAAAAGATTTGATTTCTCAACATCACCTGTTGGTTGACTGGTAGAATAGGCTTCAGGCCACTTACATGTATTGTATTGTAATAAAGTTAAATAAAAATTATATGGAACCGATCGAATAGGCCGATAATTTCGTATTCCAGAGTAGATAAGAGAGAGAAAGACAAGTGATTTATCCATCTCAACTTCTGTTACTCGTGAACAATGTGACTCTACATTCTATGTGTCAGTTGTCCATTTCCATGTAAGTAGTATCCATTCAAGTAAATGAATTAGAAGTTTAATTAGAATAGTCACGCGAGTAGGTATGCCCTTAATAAGACTGTAGTGTGGTTGTTGTGTCCACATACCGGAAGGTATAAAGGGTCTATGTGGCAAAGAGCAATGACAAGCAGTGGCTAGCAATATTGTCCCCCCCTATTGGACTAGTACAGGAATAACTTCCGAAACTTTGCCAAAGGTCAGAAGGTTGATGAAGTACTTAAAATGTAGTATTATAGTAACAGTGTGCTCCACGAACGACGCATGCGTACTCCGCGGCGACCTTCCCGCGTCCTCACCGCCAGTCTGTCGCTCTCGTCGCGCCATCGCACATGTAAACAAGCAAACGCGCCCATGACTTTGCTTTCGATTTCATCGGTTTAACTCGTCAACATTTACAAGTGCAGTGTTCATGTGTTTAGCTTACTCTATGGTGCGATTTTGAAACAACCGGCGCAATTAAAGGTTGGTATATTTTTATGAGCAACGTGCGTAAGTGCTATCTTGAATCTTGATTCATAAATAAACAGATTGTTATGTTTACCCTATCTAAGAATGTATCAATTGTTTACTAATGTACAGTGAAAATTAAAAATGTAAATTTTAAGATAGGTACTGCTGATAAGTGACACGACCTTGACACCGGCTTGTAGGTCAATAGCCTTTGCTTTTCCCAAAACGTGGTTCATTAGGGTTCCGTAGTAAACAAGGAACCCTTGCCAAATTTTTTTTCTGTTTGTAGTTCGCCCGCGGTTTTGTATTAAGTTGTGTATTTATCATGCCGAAAGAGTGAAAAAGCGGTAAAATATTTTTTTTCGATTTAGGTAAGTAAGTACCTATCCGTTTCTGAAATATTTGGTTTTATAGTGCAAATTTTTGTTTGAGTCAAGTGCCCCCCTCCCTATCTGCTAAACGGTTACATAAGAAAACGTGAAAAATTAACAGCTGTAGTATATATTACGAAGTTTTAAGGAAAACTATCAGAGTTATGTAGGGTTTACAAATTAAAAAGTTATAGGCGACTAACTAATATAATGTACTCGGAAGGAAAATTTCATACAAATTCAATAGAAAATTAGTTTTTAGACGTTTTAGTGGCATGAACTCAAAGTTGGTTAACGAAACTACGGGTACGGGACCCTACACTACGTGTGGCCCGACACGTAGTTGGCTTGCGTCAAATGTACTTATATCTATAGGTATAGGTACTGTTTAACTTTTCCTTGTTTTTTAAATTTTGTTTTTAATGACTTATTTTTGTAACTTAACAATATTAGGATAATGGAGCGGTACTTAATTACATTTGATTCCATGCCGATCTGGAAAACAATATACCTTCTACATACATTTCTATGTAGGTATGTAACAATGACAACTGCTTTTCCTTCCACGCAGATCGTAGCTAGAAATCGATCAAGAGAAAGCCCTTCGATCAAAAGTTTACCAGAGAAACCTTCTAATATGCGAATGTACTGGGACTGTCACTTTCTGATTCCCGTAAAATGTTAGGTATCCTTAGAGTTAGAGCCACCAACTTGCTAAATACTTAGATGGTCTTCATGGTAGATAGAGCCTAGAGAATAAGATCCAAAGGGCACTTGCGTGGTCATGGGAGTGTAGATGGAAAGGGGTATGAAAATATAGTGACGGTTTTCTGCCCGCATCGCCTATTTATATAACTCAAAAATCAGCTTTCGCCCATTTCTTCAATCGGATTTTGCGACTACGTGATGAAATTATTAAACTACTATAAAAAAAATATTGACGTGAAACATAAGTGCTATTAGATTACTATCATGGTATTCATGGTCTCTTCGAATAATCATAGCCCATTTGGACACAATGATTACCCCAAAGAGTAAAATACTGGACAGTCTCGTCCGATCGTATATTATAATCTAGGGCTCAAGACAGTCAAGACGAATGGGACACCGCGTGGGACTTTGTCCTACTTAGTATTTCTTATTTTATTAAGTAGGTACGTAATTTGTCCCTATACATTTATGTCCCTATATATTTATTTATTTATTAATAACTAGGTCGCAAGCATTAGAAAATGCATGTACGTCCATACCACGTGATACATTTTTTTTTTTACTTGCCCTTACCCATTCGGTGACCTTGCGTACTATATGCCAAGATGTTCATTAAGTTCAGTTTTAAATTTTAAGTAATAATTCATAAATATGATTTTAAACTATTTTTGCAAACTAAAAGTAAAAATAATATTTGATTCATATCAGTCTGCTGCGTGGCGTCAAGAGTGCATATGTCACCGATAAATAGCAAGAATCGTAAGTTGATCAATTTTCTAGTTAGTTGATTAACTGACGAAAAATAACAAACGTTAGTAGAAATGTATTATTTAACGCTGTGCATTTTAGCTAATTGGTCAACTTACAGTACCTGGCACTAATTTAATAATTTACGATTGTGCCACAAGTAAAATCATCCATTAACGGGCCAATCGTTGCTCAGTGTACTATTTAACGGTATACTATTACCCGTCACATAATACACTGTTCTCTGATTGGTCGAGGGAATTTTATAAGCATTTGGCTAGTGTTTATTCATAGAGTTAACAAACACTTAGATATGTTATTTTAATACCGATGAAGAGATGTGAAAGATCATGTATATTTTTTTTATATTTTATATTTATTCTTATTTAGCCATACCGTTTTATGACTTAGTATAATAAAAGGAAAAATATTTTCTTAACAAAAGATACTTGAGCTCAGATATTAATTATCACTTATTAACCTAATAAGTATTATAGTTAGTTAATTCAGTAAGTACAATCAGTCTGAATATCTATTATTTATACTTATTCGTATTTCACTTATTTATTACTACATGTTAATTTTAACCAATCAACGTACACCTCGCCTTCGTCGGATGATCTTACGACAAGGCGCCGTAAATTAATCAATTTACTAAAATACATACGTTAAATAATACATTTTAACTGCTGTTTATTAGATATTTTCCGGGAGTTGATCAACTACCTTGAAAATTGATCAACTTACGAGTCTTGTTATTTTCCGGTGACACATACATATAATATCCAATCAGAAGTAAAAACATCTCAAAAAGGAAAAAAATCTTCATAAAATGCGTAATGCGCCTGTAAGTTTTAAAAATGTTGAACGCTGTGCTCTATAATTTGAATATAGCACGAAAAAGAGTGAGATTTCCACAGAGGATTCTACGTGACGAAGACCTAGACCCCCTCCCCCTCTATGACCAAGTGTGGTATTTTGAAAACTCCCTCCCGCCTAAAAGGGTCAAGTAGTACACCCGTACTACTTGACCCCAACATGTTATTATGTGTCAACATTGTATGTATTATATTATAAAAGAATTAATTAATTAAAAGACAATAATATTATGACAAATCCCTTCTGGCAAGTAGCCGAACAATGCTGTGAAAATGAGTCTCTTTCGGCGTTTCTTCTCAGCAGTGGTCGTAGTGAAGCGGCGCGGGTATCTGTGGCTTTTCTTTCAATATAAATTAAATTTTAATTTACTTACTCTACCTACACATAATATACTTAAATTATACCTGCCTATTTATTGATTTGTAAAAGTGTCTGTAAAAATAAATTAAAAATAGATACATTATGTAGACGTAATGTAAACTTTAATATTGTAAAGGTATAGGTAATTACTGAACATTTGAATTTTGTATACAATTATTTAAACTAGGACGTTACTTTTGAACTTAACCAAACTCTTCCTTTCCAATATAAACATAATATTTTATTTTTAATGTTTTACACTTGCCATCTGTGCACTGGATTACGAGTAGAGTAACTAATTACAAGTACCTACGTATCTACCTAATGTTTCAAAAAGACGAAATAAGTAGGTACCTACTATAAATCCTTGCTTTTAGGTACAAACATACAATGCGAACTATTACGTGTACTTAGTACAGTAGAGCGATTTTTTTCGTACATCTGCATAAACGTAGCGATTATAGGCTCGTTGCATGTATTTCACGTTTCTTGGCGAATGTAGTCAAATCAGCCTAATGTGGACTGAATTTGTTGTAAAATTTGCGCATTGGAGAAAAATCATAAAATCTGAATCAGGAAAAAGGCCCGATTGAAGAAAGAAAAGGAAAAACAACATGGTTCGTTACAGGCAGGAGAATAAAATAAAGTTGTAAAGGTATCTACTACTTATTTCTAGTTCTACCTAATACAAAAATAAGTTGTAACTTGTAACTTACATGTAAGTTTGATTGGATTTGATTTAGAGCGTAGGTAAAGCGTAAATTCTGTGGTCAAAGGTACTAAAGAAGGATATACGAGTAGGCAGTAAGTGCATAATACATCTTAATAAAATTTTGTACGTGCTAGATATTCATAGGTATATACACGGTGATTTTTTATTGGTTCTGAAGCCGAAGGCCACTTCATAGGCATCGTTAGTAAGACCTAATTAGCTGGTCAAAATAAAAATTCAGTAACAAAAAATGTTGACTAAAACTCGAAAGTAAAATTGTGAGGTCAATTAGTAGTACCGCCGCCATACACCGCCCGCCGGCCGGCCGGGGTCATCGAAATTACGCAGTAGGCGGCCGCCGTATAATATTTTAGCGTGACCTTTGGGCCTAACGGCCCTGGGCTCTGTCTACCCCGTCAGGGATATAGACGTGAAAATGTATCTGTATATTTTAGCGCACAAGAAAGTCCGCGGACAAAAATCTCTCGTCTGCGCAGGCTTTAAATGGGTATCTACCTAATTATGACTAAATGGGAGCGTCGATCTCGTCTGCTGTCTGGAATATCCTGACAACGACTCAAAAAACGTGAAGGTCAATGTTCTTCGTCAAAACTTCTTTCTCTTAAATTATTTAAAAAGTTTAGTAAAACCAGATGATACGTTTACTCCGTACCATAAAACGGTACCTACTCTGCATGGAATTGTACCTATGTACTTGCGGTGCTACTCTGGATGTTTAGACTATGAATATAAAGGGAACCTCCTTGTTATATTACAAAAATTACATGGATGAAGCCAGGAGGATCCTGGATGTCAGTTAGATCAGATCATGTCAAAAGACAAATCAAACAAGCAAGAACTCATTTCTTCATTTGAATACTTCAAGTTCCTTAAGCTTCGAAAGAAAATCGTTATGATTTATTTATTGCTTAGTCATCCGATTATCGTTTTAGCTCAAACGGAACTGGATGAAAAAATGGTTTGTAAATGTAAAACGGAGATGGATTCAACAACACAAAGCTTCCAGATTTCTCTAGGTTCTCTTTTTCAACTACTTTTTATCAAAAGTACGTGGAGGGTAACTAATTCCGAAATTAATTTAATTGACTCAATTTTTAAACAGTAATCGTCAACCAATTGATCTGAAGTTTTGCATACTTGTGCAAGACGGATGACAATAAGAGCTGTTCTGATGATGGAGTTGGGAGATATGCGACAGAAATCAGTAATAGAAACAACATAACCTCATTGAATAGGACTCGTTTGATTTGTTTTGACGAGCACTTTATGGGAGGATACACGATATCTAGAGTTTGATTTCGGAGATGAAAGTTGGTTTGGAACTCAGAGATAAAACGACGATACCCCATCGACTTTGGGCTTGATACGTTTGTCTTGATGAGTTTAGGCCTCACAATAAATGATTGTACGAAAAAATAATATTTTTCAAAAAACCTTATCATACTGTATAAGTAATATTTATTTCAGAAAGAAGATTTGTACTTACATAAACTAACTAGCAATACTACCTACTTATGCCAGCCTATTATGACCAGACAAACATGGCGGCTTGCAAAGGAATGTTATTTATGACGGATATCGCAAGAATCAATTACACTCGGTGTTTCAAGAGCACGGCCATTTGGTTTATGTGCTATTCAGCCGGCCGCTTTCCAGTGCCTTTATCTGACTGCTGCCTTGAATTCATTGCACTTAAACAGTACCTGTAGCGTATGAATCACTAGTTACTAACCAACGTGTACTAACTTACGTATAGCCTTACTTTTTAGTTTATCGTCCCGAAGAATCAAGTAATGTTATAGAAAGTTTATACTATCTGTACTTCAGTATCTCCTTTTGTTTCACCTTCCGATCCTTGTCAGATACACTGTGTGATCATGATCAAACATGGATAGGACATTTTTCTTAAGAGGCTGATATTATATACATTGCGGGTTTTGTAATTATACAATTTTTATCGAACTTTGTTTTGGAAAGAACAGGCAATGTACCTATATAAAATCAGCCTCTGAATGACAGCATCGTTGAATCCCAGCCAAGCTGCTCACAGCGGTTTTTTTTAAGAAGTAAAGAAGTTAAAATTTCTGAATATTATAAGGAAAACAAAGGAGTTGATTAAAGTTAAAAATAATCGAATGTTCAGATTCAGATGTGCGTATTTTCGGACTTGGAGTGCGTCCAAAGGAGATAAGGTTTTAGCGTCTGAATGCGCTCATCAGCGTTCCTGCCTCGTGCGTGTCGTATGCATCTGGCAGCTTTTTTATAGTCTGTGTTTTACGTGTTTATTATTACTGGCTGTACTGGCTAAATTTGAAAAGGCATTTACGTAAATTTCCTTGCGATGTTATTCGAAGAAACTCAGAATTTATTTCTGGTTGTGATCATTGCAGAATTAGGTACACTACACGCAAGGAACTCTCATCGTGAATATGTAAGTAAGTAGAAAAAGAATGTCATCAGCACAGGTTAACTATACTTAAGCTTAACTTACAGAAAGGTCCTTTGAGGATGTAAAGACATTTGAGTAGATTATACCTAGGTGAAAAAACTGAAATCCGACTGCGGGAAAATTCTTCAATGATAAGAAGTACCTCATTTGTCAAGTTGTCATGGATTGAATGACTGCTGGCTTCGACGTAGCTAGTCGGGTAAAAACAAACTTAGTAGGTAGACCAGAACCTGATTGATACACCTATCAATACATATAATAAAACAGTAGGAACCGCATGTCTGTACATTTGATAAAAATTACAAAAAATGGATGTGGGCGATAAGAAAAGAGTAACAGAACACAAAAAAGATTTTTTGGATTTTTTTGTCTGTCTGTCTGTCTGTCTGTATGTACTCGCTAATCTTTAAAACTACTGAACAGATTTTTACGCGGGTTTCACTAAAAATATTAAGCTCATTTCTGAGCAACATATAGGCTTTGTTTCATCGAAATCTGTTGTCAGATAAAAAAGTTATCATCATTTACAGTTTAAAGATAATTTTTCTTTTGGCGATTGTATGTCTGTCAATCTGTCAAAAAACAATCGCCCATAGAAAAATTATCTTTTAACTGTAAATGATGATAACTTTTTTATCTGACAACAGATTTCGATGAAACAAAACCTATATGTTGCTCAGAAATGAGATTAATATTTTAGTAAAACCCGCGTAAAAATCTGTTCAGTAGTTTTAAAGATTAGCGAGTTCATACAGACAGACAGACAGACAGACAAAAAAATCCAAAAAATCTTTTTTGTGTTCTGTTACTCTTTTATTATCGCCCACATCCATTTTTTGAAATTTTTATCAAATGTACAGACACGCGGTTCCTACTGTTTTATTATATGTATTGATTATCAATTAAGAGAGAAAAAATATAAAAAAAATGATCAAACTTGGGATATCCCTGGTGCATGTTGACTATATGAAGAAGCCCTAATCCTCCCCCTCCTCCTCTGTGACCCAACGTGATATCTTGAATATCCCTGGAAGAGTCACGTACTATGGGAACGTTCCCTAACACGTTACATAATTAAATTAGGTCCGTGTTATGCACCTACAAAATATTTATTACTTTACAAGTTAGTAAGTGCTGCGTACCTTGGCAGATAGAGCGGGGTGGCCTGCCAAGTATGTCGCCTGATTCGATCATGCAAGCGGGGGTGTGCCGTCGTCTGGATTAGGCACGTTGAACTAGGAACATAATAGCCCTTTGGCTTTCGGTCTAGATCAGGACTACTCTATCTTTTCCTGTGGATGTCGTAAAAGGTGACTAAGCACAAATATCTCGTGCTACAACTGCATTCCCAAGAAGAGTTGACGTCAGGCAAATCGTTTAACTATAGCCAAATAAATAAAAATGAAAAAAAATATACGGACAAATTACACTGATTTAGCTAGCCCCAAAGTAAGTTCGAGACTTTATGGGATACTAACTCAACGATACTATATTTTATAACAAATACATGTATAGATATACCCAAGACCCAGGAAAATCTTTGGCTTTTATTTTATTCAAACTGATCAGCTGATATGGTAAACTTGTATGGGAAGCAAAAAATTACTTTTCATATTTTGATACGAGTAGGTACATATATTTAGTTGGACCTTATATAATGATTTTAAAATAATAGTCAAACGTGATATGGACATTGGACATACACAAAGTATTTACTCTATTATTTATTCAAAACTTTATTGAGTCAAAGCTTTAATAGGTTAATATCCCATCCTTTTGTAATGAATCTGCTTATAAATTTATTTTGTTTACTTAAATACTTTGTCAGTGTCCCTCAAAGTTATAAAGAGCTCGTAGTAATATGGCGATAAGAATCATTATTTTTGATAGCAAAATATTTACGTTGGTTGGGTATTATCTGGTAGACAGCGATTAGCATTCATTAAGATACCTATAAAAATAGATAGTATTTCAAGTGCAAAAAATAAAATTAACTTAATAATATTACTATCAAATAAATCTTTAGAGATCCCTAAATCATTACATTTACCTAAAGTGTCTATTATATTTCTCTCATTGAAGTGACAGTGGGCGGGGCACATAGCACGAAGAACCGATGGCCGATGGGGCAGAAAGGTTCTCGAATGGTGGCCACGTACCGGCAAGCGCAGCGTAGGACACCCATCTACTAGGTGGTCAGATGAACTGAGCAAGGTTGCAGGAAGGTGCTGGATGCATGCCGCTTCCGATCGGTCGTTATGAAAATCCTTGGGGGTGGCCTTTGAACAGCAGTGGACTTCCTGTGGCTGATATGATGATGATGACGATGAAAGTATCTATCTAACTAATATATTTCGGTATCTTATTCACCTAACTATTTTAAATTTAAAACTGACACATTAATGTAGAGGTATTTACAACTTCATCAGATAATATATAAATATATCAAAACAAACAGTTATGTAAATCATTACGGGCTATTTACAAATTAGCATGCGCTCACCCTGATGTCATTTCGTGCACCTACGTATTGACACGCGATAATTCAATGATTATAATTATAATTAGTTATGAAATTATAACTATTTTGAATGGAATATCCCCGGATGTGGGTATGTAGATATATTATACGAGTCCCTGATAAAAATGTATCTTTAGAAACTGATTTATGTATGTTGATAGCTGTATGTAGGTTAATTAAACTCAAAATACTGGTTATTTGTTTGGATTGGACACATTGTGAACTTGATAAAGATATTGTATGATAAAATCTTTTGCAAATAAGTATCTAATAGATACGGTATTTCAATTAATTATTTTTGTCGTTCACTAGCTGTGCCCGTGGGCTTCGCTAAGGAATTTCAGGATAAAAACTATCCTATTTACTCGGCATCCGCGGAAGACCAGCGTCGTGACTCGTACCACGGTCCACGACACATGCTGAGCGGAGGCCGTTTTGGTGCATGTTTGTGTAATGTAGCTTAAGCAAATTGTCAAATTGTTTATGAGTATGTAGCCAAATAAAGACAGAAGTGATTCAAGATGTACTTTCTAGGGTTGCGACTCTAAAATGGAACTGGGCGGGACACCTGGCTCGAAGGAACGATGGTAGGTGGAGTGAGGCAGTCACTGAGTGGTATCCTAGAAATGGGAAACGTAGTGTGGGACGTCCGTTGGCTAGGTGGGTTGACGATGTCAGACAGGTTGCTGGAAAGTACTGGATCGCGATTGCAAGGGATAGAACAAGATGGCGCAGACAGAGGGAGGCTTATGCCCAGCAGTGGGTCCCTGATAGCTGACGATGATGATGATGATGTAGCCAAATAAACGATTTTTCTTTCTTTCTTTCTATGTCCTTTCCCGGGTTTTAAATGATATCCATACTTACCAAATTTCATTTAGATCGGTCCAGCCGTTTACGCCTGATGGCGTGACCAAGGGAGATAGGGATTCATTTTTATATATAGATAGATATCAATAAGTAACATAGTCCGAAACCGAAAACAAAATGTTTTTTTAATCTGCTGAAAAATAAGTAAGTTGTAAGCTTTAAATCTGATGGAAGGGGAAACTGTCAAGTAGTAGAAAAAGGATGCACGTACAGCGCTCTTGACGTCACTGCTATTAGGTCTCGCGTGTAGGAAGGAGATAGTGAGATGACCCCTCCACGCTTCCACTCTATTTGAAATGCTTAGGTATTACTACTTCATTAATTAGCTAACCAATTTTCTTGATCTTTAAAAAAATATTTCTTTTCAGTGGTATTTTTGTTTATTAAAAGATTAACCAAAAACATATACAGTTAAAATAGCCTATTAGGTACTCAATTTTTTCGGCCCGAAAGTATTTGGCACTTGCGATTTGGTGAGTCAATTTGGCACAAAATTGCCTTTAGGCAGCTGGCTGCGTGAGGGTTGGCAAAAAACGTGTGAAGAGCAAGAAAAAGTCTACCTGGTAAGGTATTGATTTAAAAAAAGCAATACTTATCGTAAACTTGATAAATTATGATTTCAAGTGTTCAACGTGTCTTGATCAGACGGGTAATGGGTGACCGCCGCGAAATTGAATTCTTGTACAGAATTCACATGTAACCTTATTTTATAATGTGCAGTACCGTTGCGAAGAATTACATTTATAAATAATTGGGCAAGTAGGGTTCCGTAGTTTGGAATGCCAACTTTAAGTTTTTGCCACCAAAAACGTCTAAAAACTAATATCTATTGAATTTGTATAAAAATGTCTTTTTTCAAGCACATTTTATAAGTTGATCGCCTATAACTTTTTAATTTGTATACCCTTCTTGGCTCTGATAGTTTTCCTTCAAACTACATTATATATGCTATAATTGTGATTTTTTTCACGCGGCCATATATAACCGTTTAGCAGATAGAGGGGGGGACACTTGACTCGAACAAAAATTTTAACTTTAAACCCAAATATTTCAGAAACGGATTCCTAAATCGAAAAATAGTGTTCACAAGCTAACAATATTTTTAAAAGATCTATTCAACGATACACCACTCAATGTGTTTGTCAAGAAAAAAAATATTGACTACGTCTTTACTTGTATGGCAGCTACACTAAAAAAAAATTTTTTTCCATATTTTATTTTACGACTTTTTCGCCATAATTAATATACATATCCATGCCAAATTACAGCTTTCTAGTACTTATAGTTTCTCTGTAGGACCGTGGACAGACAGACAGACAGACAGACAGACATGGCGAAACTATAAGGGTTCCTTGTTTACTACGGAACCCTAAAAACATCAAATTTCTTCGGCAGTCGATTCAAAGACTATAAATGAAATGACTCACTCAAATAATAAGCCGAGGTACCTAACTAATGAGTTGCGTTGCGAGTCACTTGCGACTCTTGCGAGACATCGGCGTTATTGTATCGCAGGCGCAGTGGTGCTATTTTTAAAAAGCGAAGTCATTAAACAAACGGCTTCTTATATGAAAAAAATATTCGTTTAGTGCCTCCGCGTATTAAAAATGGCACTTTAGGTCATGTGACGCCGTTTATTTCAGTCTGCAAATGCCGACGACTCGAAATTTGGCACATCTTTTGGATACACTTGCTTGCGTCCATCTGATGACTACAATTTTAATGGATTCATTATACTTAGTATTAAAATCACAGTATTACGTCGGTGGATACGGCCTTTAAAGTATCAAAACATGGTCTTTATTTGGTTACCAAAGTAAGAACACGGCTATAAAACCTTACATTAAAGAGTTTTGACTGACTGACTACCACTTAATGTGCCGTTTGGTCAGGTTTTTGACCAACCTCAAATAGTATTTTATTTTTTAAGTCTTTACTTATATCAAGAATTGAAAATTATGACATAGCCCTAACGTCACAATTAGGTAATTTAAAAGTGAATTAATCATCAAAAATGTAGAGTTCTGAGTTTCTGACATTATTGATGAAAAGGTATCAGTATTCATCATTGAAGATGATGAAAATACGATATGTAAACTAAGGAGAATTAGCTAAAATCATTGTATCACAAAGACAAATCGTATCTAATGAAAAGGTAAAAACTGAAAAAGGTACCTAATAACTTATTTTAAAAGGTAGAGTACCTTTGTCACGCACTCTACATTAGATTTCGTATAACTTTTATATTGGATGTCGTCGGAAAAGTACCGAACCGTCTAGATTAGACCCTTGGCCAGCGATAGTCTGTTGTGAGAGGTCATGATACGATGGAGTGCGTAAAACAAATAGAGTGCCCTGGCCACTTCAGATAGCACACGCCGACAATAGACTGCGTAGGTACTTCCAGCAAGAGTTTGTAGACAATTGAGTGTGTACTTATTCATTAACTTTTGAACTCATTCCGTCTTATTATTAAATGCAGTTTAACTTGAGTAGGTACTTGCTTGGTTTTAACTTAAACCATTACCCGCCCAAAAAAGTAAAACCTCCCGAAATATGTCACTGTCAACTTCATTTGGATGAATAATTTAAACTGACGGATAGTTTAAAACAAAATTCAACAAAAAGTCCATGTTATGGTATCGCAATAAAAAATCATTAGAATTCGGTTGCATTTAAATTAATGAAACCCATGTCACCCAGTTACACTAGAACTGATTAAGGAGTCTTGAAAACGTAGTGATAAAATTTGCCATTTATAACGCTAATACCCTGGATTAACGCATAGGCTCCTACACCGCGGGGCGCAGCTAGTAATTCACAGCTTGAAATATTTACATGCAACGTCATCAATGACTGAAACAGCACGCAGGCCACAAAACATGAGCGCAGCACCGGAGACGTCTGCGGTCAGCCCTCGACCGCACGCCTGCCTCACCCTCACACACCACACCAGTATACTTGACACTGCCCGCAGATCTGATAGTTTCTATTGTTCTTACATTTAATTGTAGGACTGTTAGTAGCTAAACTCGGTGATTGGGATGTACTGTTACGACATACCACGTAGTCTGCATGTAGTCAATGTACTGAAATACATACTTATTACGGATTTACAAAATTATCGTGCAAATCATGTGCAGACTAAGTTTTATTTTAGTAGTTATTAGTTATCTTCGTTTGTTTTTTTTTTAACTCTTAAATAAAGTATCCGACAAAATATAAGAATTTGTAAAAGCTCTCTTTAGAGAATATGTATTAAATGACTTGATATTTCTACAATCCAAAAAATCAGATGTATATTATGAAGGTAGGTTAATATTATTATCATACATACAAAAGGTGACTTTAGAGGCCAATGTTATTTAGGTATATAATAGTACTGTACAGTGTAATTAAGATAAAACTATAATTAAATGGTTCTAATTAATTGCAGAGACTTTGTTTTAGTTCCAATTAATTCAGCTGTTTATACTGTGTTACGTACATATTTGAGGAGACGTGAAGTAAATAACAACAATAATCTATTACCTTCATAATGAGTGCATATTTTAACTATGAGCTAGCATTATTACTGTCGTTCTCCTGCAGTTGAGATCAAAAAAACCTGATGATGACGATATTAGCTAGTATTTATAACCTTGGATTGATTTACTTCTGTCTAAAGCTTTTTATGGATTTTCATCATGTAATATATACTTAAGTCTACATTTTGTATATAAATTGATGTTTTTATTTTTAGTAATAGTTTTAATTTATAGTTTCTACTTATAGCTTTTAGTTTAATCCATGGAATTATATGTACTTGCGGTTTAATCAATTATATATAGTTTAAAAATGCTCCTTTTCTTTATGACGTGACGTGTGTCGGGAATGACGGACCACACGTCCCGTTTTGAACAGGTCCCTTTTTATAATTACGAGTCCCGGTTTCGCTGGAATGAACTCTGGGACGGATATCTGGATATCTGAGAAAACCCAGTTAGAAATGTCAGCACTAAAGGTGAAACTAAATTGAATATAACAAAAAATGACAATAGTTTTATTCTTATCAATTCGTGACTTAGGTTATAAGCTAACTAACATTTTCTTAATACATAAATAACTTTATTAAAGTGTTTTTTGCATTGACTGACCTTAATAAACCAATGTCCCGTTTAAAGTGAAAAAATAAATGGTCATTTCCCTAACTAATGCCTACGAGCTGACTGCCACGGTTCCGTGTTTACATACACTGCATTGGTTTTGGATAACCTTATCAGGATGTTCTGCTGCAGTGGTAAACAACTTTCTTGTACTCTGCGACGTAATATTTGTCAGGAATACTGAAGTCAGTGTTGATTGAAATATCGTGTAGGATCCTCGTAATGTATCCTACAACAATACCGAGAAAATATATCTTTTTAGTTGATATCCAATAAGCAGGTGAAATATTCAAACATATTGAATTTCATTACATTTCTATCAAAAAATTACCAGTACTTGCTAAATTGATATTAGCAACCTCCAACAGTATTGGGATATGGGTAGACAGCTAGGTTGAAAATGGTTATATCGCTATTTAAAGGTAGTTTCTTACTATAGGTTAGTGTATTTTTTTTGTTTTTATATCAAGCGATGGAATGAATAAGGATTGTTAATTTATTCTTTCAGGTTTTTTCAACACTGTAAGTATATACTGATAAATCTTGCTATTTATATCCCCATAAAAATTTACCGGTCTGATGAATTATTTTGTATGAGATTTTTTTTGATATCCAATCTGATGTCATGGTTCTATACAAAGTTTTTCAAATTACTGGGCTGGCCCTTAAAGCACGTCGACCGCAAATTCATATTTTATAGGTAAGTAGTTGATTTAGTGAAAAAATATGAATTTACTTAGACACGTTTGTATATACCTATCGCAGTGAGAAACTAAATAAATATAGTGTTCTGCTGTGTGTGCGAACCTATATTTGCAGCAAAGTTTGCTAATTGAAGCAAATATTGGAAACCCAGCTATTCCTGAGGTGATTCATAGAATTCGCATAGATATTCAAGTCGTTGGCACTCTTATTCTATTAGCCTATTTAACTATTTATGCAGTCTACTCCGAATTATCCTGGTTCTTGTTATTTAACTTCTTTAAATGGTTTATAACTATAATGCTGGTTTCTGCTTTGTTTCAAAGGCGTGAATTTATGACCTTTCTACATTTTGTTTTAAGTTGGAATTCACACACAAAGTAAAAAACCCACTCGCAAAAAGGGTGTTAAAGAAAATGTTTTGAACAAGCCACGTTTGCTTTGCACGTTTGCTGAGAGACGTTAACATTGTATTCTTTTTTCATAATGTTAGCTGGACACATACAATGTTTATTCTTAACAAACAGGATTATTTATAAAGGAATCTACACATATAAATTTTTGAATTTTGAATTAGAAACGCGATGAACATTTTTCGTCTCTATAATAATATGTCTCTATGTAAGGCTGCAGATTTTCGAAGGGACAGGAATAATTTTTTCGCAGATATGTAAAATTATTTTATTATGACAAAGAAAACTTTACAAATTTTGGATTAAATTCTATTCAAATTAAACAGATATCATTATTATTGATTATTTTTACCTGGATAGATAGTTTGTTTAAAAAATATCTTTAAGATTCTTTTTAAAAAGCTCTTCCTTTGCTAATAGGCTGACAATCTGACGATGATCTTAGGATCACCTAAATGACTAATATAATTATACGGTCCAGTATTATTTTACTTAGGCTTTTAAGTGAAAGTAGGCGTTCCTCATTTGAAATTTATTCATTAATAAACAAAAATGCTAACCATCACGCAACAGAAAGCCAATAACATTATTTTATAACCATTGAAGTAGTGAGTTCGGTCCAGCTTGAAATCGCATTTACGTCAAAAACCACTTTCAATATGTGCAGTAAAGCTAAACTGAGTACCTACAAATAATACTGTTCCCTTATCTACAAGTAAGTAAAGTACATAACCTAACATTTACTCGTCAAACATCATTGTCGAGTTGATGTTAAAAAAATCTAGGTCTACCTCCCCACAGGAGGTTTATTCTGTCGCTTGATGACAACATGCCACTGATGGGCTGCTCAAATTAGGTTTGTGCACTTGCTAAATAAAGTCGCACGCGCACTCGTTTACCCCTCTTCATCGCCTTCACTTCACTTACTTATTAATAAATGTATCATTGTTTTATTTACGACGAGCGTATCGCTCCGGTAATTTTCCATGCGAAAATCGTTAACCCCGTGCGATAAGAGGAGAGAGTACGAGTCTTGCTCGTCCCCTTATTGAAATAAAGTAATTGTGTCAAGATTCATTTATCAATAGCTTTATCAAAACGTTTCTATGTCACATAGTTATATAAAAAGTAAACACAAGATCTTCGTATATTATGTTCCATATTTCATGAGTATTACAATTAGCTGCACGTTACTGAAAAGTAGGAGTATGAATGTATGTGATGTTTTTTTTTTTATTATACAGCACAGCATTTCTGACCTCTGAATTTTTCTCTGTTCCGTGGCTCTGCCCTATTCGTAGCTAAGAATTTATTCATTGTAACTAGATTAGGTAGTGATTAAAAAACTTAATAGAGTTGTGAATATACTTATGACCTATAATGCATATTGTAAGTAGGTATTGGCATTGACATTACGGTTCTTATTGTTAATCAGTCATATCCAATGTCGTATGTCTTAGTTCTAAACTTTTAACAGTTTTATATCATGATGCTTTTTGAATCGAAATTAATGCAGCTTCCTTAGAAACAGAATGGATAGCGTCACAGGCGTAAGCTTGTGCATGATATCTTGCATCGTAATGATGTGGGTGTCCAGGCGGGAGGCGAGAGGGCGCTTCCTTGGAATCCTGCGTCTGCGCACTCATATCATAGTCCAGTCGAACGCATCCTGTCTCGACTCTCGACGCCTACGCAAGTACGCCGTGCGGTGCACCAGAGCGGAAACCGCGAACCGCCCCTGTCTTGTGACACTGTGACTAACTGATGACTCTAGTGGCTAGTGTCAGTGTGTTTGATATTAAATGGATTTGCGGGTAAGGATCTCAACTTTTTTTATTTTTTTAGACTGGTAGGTTTTTATACTTTAGGTTAAACTTTTTTGTGCTGTAAAAAAACTTAACTTTAGAAAAATTTGCATTAAAACTTTGTGTGAAAGAAAAGAGATGAATGAAAAATGTAGGTAGACGTAGTTTAATTGTTGTAGCCTATGTTGTTATTTTTGTTTGTATTCTTACCCAGTCGTATTAGAAGGTTTTCTTCTCTTTTTCTACACCTATTATAAGAAAGAAGAAAAAAAGAAAATATGTTTATTTGGTAGAAATATAAATAACAAAACATATTAAACACAGTGAGGTCATCAAATTTCACCAAAATTGTCTCCGCTCAGCAAATATAGTTTGTTCTGTATAATTCCTTTATAATATAACAACAAAATATAGTTTGTTCTGCATGGTCCCTTTAGAAAATGTCAAATAATATAAGGGTGCAAATCTAGTTGAACCTTATGTTTATACTTGAACATTATTTTAATGGAACATTCCAACATGGTCTCGTCCATTCTATTTCTTGTTTAATTACTCCATTTGGTAATAGACGTGATAGCAAAGGTCAACACTACAATTGTACTAAAATACAGGAACTAAGTGGGTATTAATTAATTACTCGATTTACGACTACATTAAAGGTTTAAGGTTTGGTACCAAGGCATAGAGAGTGATTGAATTTCCTACAAACTCAAACTACGGTAGGACCAACATTTTATGAAAGCATTGATCTCTATTGAGCACTTGTTTAGTGTTCCTTAGCTATCTAATTACCAACGTAAGGATGTATCTTTTGTTGCAGAACTTTTTATGTCATAATACTATTATACAGCGGATGTCATAAATTTTTTTCGCAGTAAATCGTTTCGCATACACTCATTTATTATACATACAAAACTTTAAATTTTGTACTAAATCTCTTCGGCCCTACAGAGCCATGGTTCACAGACACACTGACCACTGATGTTTATTTTGGGTAAAATGAATTTTTATTACCAAAGTACTCTTACTTTTAATTAATATACCTTCGAAAGACCTAATTAAGCACAGCTTAATTTAATGAATCAATTTATCTATAAATATATCTACCTAACAAAAATATTGAATGAAAAGGCTGCTTGTTGTTTAATAAAATAAAGACAATATTGTTATCAATAATAATAACTGCTCATATTTTATCTCATTCTAAATGTAAATGAACTATTAATTACTAATTATAAAACTATGAATAAAATAATCGTTTTTATCTTTAATAGTGCGTAACCATATTTAAAAAAAATGGCGACTTGTATTTAATTTTACTAAGTAATTTAATACTTTGTGATTTTGATGTAAAATTTAAATAGTAAGGAACTTCAGAAGTATTCTAAAATGTATGTTTAGGCACTCATGATAAATAATCCTAGAATTTACTATCGACAAATATGGTACTCAAATTTTGGACGAATGTGACACATTACTCGTATTTTTGCTATATTTGTGTTATTATTTGTGATATGTGACAATAGAATTAAATTTCTTTATAGCCTCCATAATACGTGTATATTTAAGGTACTTTGATTTATTTACGAGATACAGGCTCAGCAGCTATAAACCATTGGTATTGGCAAACGCCCTTATATTGCGATAAAATTTATATTTCGTGTGAAGTCAGGTGGCTTGCTAGCTGCATTGTAAATTACGGAGAATTCACACAACACTGGTGGTCGTATAGTCGTATCTAAAACGATATCGTAAAATGATCAAACTAAATAGGTACCTCTACGAATACATAAAGGGTCAAAGTGACCCGACCCACCGATCTAAGTAGAGATTTCAGCTCGTTATTTCAAAAGGCAAGATATCTTTGTTGCTGGGAAAGCGCAAAATACGAGATAGACCCTATTCGGGGCTACCTATGAGACCTTTGCGTCATATTTATGGCTCACGACCACAATAGCAAACAAGGCCAATTTATAATGATTGTCGTATTGTTTTCATTTGAGTCCTTACCTTAGTCCCAGGCTCTAGAGTTATTTGTTTATCGCATTATTTCAAGCTCAGAAACATAGTAAACTTAATTAAAGAAACATAGAAACAAAGAAAGAAAATCTTTATAAAGTGAAAAATAAAAACAAGCTGTACTGTAATAGTATGTACTAGACTTATATCTATAGAATATAGAATGCCGAAAAGGCCACCAACTCAGAATTATGCTGCGGTGTAGGAACTACAGAATTTGTTTTGATAGATTAAATTTAATTACTTTTTTAATCTTTATTGCTCTTCAAATACAAATTGCACGGAACAATCGGCGAACTTAACGCTTACTTATCCACCAGTCAACCTTTGGGTTATACAGATAGTCTAAATGTGAGTTGCAAGAAAAGAGAACATAGAAAAAAAAACTGTATGAATACAATGATATATTTTTACTATATTCATACAAATTTATGCATTACATATATAATACTTAACTTATAACTATATATAAATAAAGGAACGCAGGATTTTTTATTTATTGTCGCAAAATCCACAGCTCTTAAATAATTAACAATATTATTCTTCGTAAGTACAGCACTGACAGGCAATACATAAACCAACATACTATCAATACAAATACGCATAACGTCTTAATATCCAACTCTGACTCTAAGAACTTCTATCGTTTCGCTCGGTCGTTCAACAGTTTAACTTATATTCGCTGTACAACGAATGGAAATGTGAAAATCAAGGGAATAAACAGAACATTTACATAATTACGGATGAAAGAACACTTGTCTATGTACTTTCGCAAGTCAAGCAGCAAATTTCTAGGAAGCGGTGCAGGCGCCCACCCTATAAGGCAGTACAAGATGCTGGCTCCTTTATGCAGTAAAGTGCCTTAAGCGCACAGTTTCTGGCTAAATTTAGTTTGATCGAATTACAGATTAGGAGTTGTTAGCAGTTAATCGCCTCGTAATATGAATTTATCACCACACTGTGCATACTTATACTCGTAAAATAAGTGGTAGTTATATGCAGAGTCGGACCAATACAGGGCACAGTAAATTTGTTATTTACCTTTACCTAAATGTCGAATTAAGATAGATAAAGCCGTAATATAGTTATGTCCTTAGGGTACCGTAACATAGTTATACGAAAGCGGTTCGTTACAATCTTATAATTATAATACCGCTCTAGTTTAGTGATATGATTATATTACTTGATTCAGTTAAATAAAATAAGTGTGAAATTTAAATGCAGGGGTCGCGGTGGCGGCGAGGGTTTTTATACTATAGTATAATGAAATTGGAATAACATTAAAAAAAAAACAAAACTATCGGCTTTTCCATACAAAAGTGTGGAGCAGCCCGGGTAATTTGTATGGGAATGTAATTTTTTTTATTCTTTTTTGACCGTTATTTAAATTGCATTGTACTATAGTGATCGAGTATAGCCTGCGGTTCGATTTATTACAAGTATATCCCTTCCACGTAGTATATGTAATTTTTTATTACAATTTGTAGAAAACCTAGTCACGTAGCTGCCACAAAACGTTAGACAGTTTATGGCGGTCTCGGATTCAACTCCTACGAGCTGTAGCGGATGCTCTAAAGTAAACTGAATTTAATTTACCGGAAGCTCGTGAGTCATAGAAAGCTCGAAGCTGTCGTAGGCGGCTCTACGTAGAGAGATCTCGTAACATCATACATCACATGACATGATCTTAAGGCCATACCCAAATTTTACGGGGTCCAGTGGCGCCGCCATTTAAAATAAATCATTTAAAAGGAAACGGAGATATCATTTAAAATTGTGTCTTGGTCAAGTTCTAGATTATTAATATCCCGTAATATTAATAACAGTAGCAGTAGTGAATAGTTATAATAGTACCAAGTAGCGTTACCATTATCTAAGTTTAAGACAGCCGTTAAAAATAATTTATGTTATGTAAATGACTATTTATCATCATCTGAGCAAAATTCTTGGAAATAGTTGTCTGTAAATTGTAATTGAAAGAAGTAAATTTAAATGTGTAGCTTTAGTGTAAATCTGTATTGTAATTGTAACATAGCCCATCAGGCTGGGTAGGTACCAATACTAACTGGGTTTCTTTCGGCGTAATCTTTCCAGCAGTGGTCGTTCCGAAGCGTTTGTTTGACTTCTGACTAATTTTCACGCGGATTCTAATCAGCATCTAATAGATACTTAGATATATTAACAGCTTTAACTTAAAGAGAAACTTGATGCTTATAGAAGTTTTTATTCGAACAGATGCATTCGAAAAGGTGTTTTCTTTTATTTTAGGTTAATTCAGACTTAGTTTATTTTAGTATTTTAATTTTAAAATTTTACTATTAATACTTGCCGAAGCTTGCGACTTTGTTCGTGTACTTTGTGAATCTGGAAAATGCTCATCAGGTTGAACAACTTTTGATAAGGCGTCATTTTTATATTTCTCATAGTTTAGCTGGACCATTACGGTTCTGCATCAGGTGTTCCATTTCTAAAACCAATTATATCCTTTACGTTGATAAGCGTGTACAAACAGACTAATAAACACACAAACAGACAGACATTTTTTATTATAATTACTCTATTACTATGTCTCCATCGCCCATATCCTTTACAAATAATTATGTAAGTTACTATCTTCGCAGATTATAACTATCCACTACTGCTACTGTTATTAGTATTACGGGACTTAGCGCGATTAAAAGACTTTTTCTTCTTTAATTCTTTTTGTCAGATATTTCGACGACCTTCTGCCGTCATGGTCGCTCATCGACATGACGACAAACGATATTAATCGCGGTAAGTCCCGTAATATTAATAACAGTAGCAGTAGTGAATAGTTATAATAGTACCAAGTAGCGTTACCATTATCTAAGTTTAAGACAGCCGTTAAAAATAATTGATGTAATGTAAATGACTATTTATCATCATCTGAGCAAAATTCTTGGAAATAGTTGTCTGTAAATTGTAATTGAATAATTTAAATGTGTAGCTTAAGTGTAAATCTGTATTGTAATTGTAACATAGCCCATCAGGCTGGGTAGGTACCAATACTAACTGGGTTTCTTTCGGCGTAATCTTTCCAGCAGTGGTCGTTCCGAAGCGCTTTAAGATTTTAGCTTTTGTACTAAAATAATAATTTAAAAAAAAATGACTTTCATTATGAGATAAATTTATCTTAAATCATAAACTTTCCAGCTGTCGACTGTGTGAAATGAGATAATCACCTATTCAATAAGTCTAGACACTGTAGTGATGACGTGCCATTGCCAGGCGTGCCAGTGACGCCGTCGTCACGCTGCGCGCGCGCCGTCACGCTGTGCTTGCACACCGCAGCTTCATTTACAATGCAACTACATAATATACTTTGAATGTTATAATATTTACTGATATATAGACTGCTGTCTAAATACAATTATTATTATAAGAATGAGACGGGTTACGAATGTACAGAGTTACAAAATTATGTACAGAGAGCTACTGGCGGAGTTAGCTTCTGTTCATGTCAGTCTCATAATGTCTGTGTCTCACGTTATTTTTAATTAAAAAACAATCATTATTGGCACGAAATGAGTAAAAATAGGGAACCATCCACGCGATTATCAAAGCTGGCCGTTTATTCTCATTAAAATTTAGGTTTTATGGAAGTTTAGTAGGTACTCTACAAAATTATGAGTTATTTACTACCTACTGTCTAAATACTTATTTTCACGCATCACATACGCATGGTAGGTTATAAGTAGGTAAGAGTTCTTACTGACTATTGTCTAGAGTTATATTTAGGTCGGGTTTAACAATCATATTTATATTTAATTATTACTGACACAAACCAGACATCAATTGTAATTGCCTATTCAAATTGATGTTATACTATTGTATTTACCAACTGCTCGTAAAATAGCGTTCAAATTGTACAGCAGATGTACCGAAAACAGTACAACAAGATACACAAAATCGTAGTAACTTCGGTACTAATACAATCGCATAGAGGTGTGTATATGATCACATTAAATTGCTGGTGCCTGTACAACACAGGGCATTACACGATCACTGGTGCTATTACTGCTAAAAATATCGTTTGAAAAGGATGATGCATATTTAATATCGCTTCTGAAACATGTAGTCAGATGTTGAGGTACACTCAAATTTTCTTTGAAAGAAATCATGCTTCATTCTTGTACACTTTTTTTTACTAACCGTTATCGTCCCACAGCTGGGCAACACACTATGTCGATGAGTATGTTTATCCGAGACAGCTAGTTTCCTTCAAGAACCGGCAGAAGTAAGAAATAAACTGGTGCATTGAAAATGCTTGAAGGAGCTACTGGTCCATGAAAGAGTAAACTCTTAAAAAGGTAAGTAAAGGGGATCTTCTGATGACCCTTAAACTCTAACTCATCGCATGTGCATCTTGCCCATTCTAACCTATACGGTGCTCAGACGTGGTCACTGACTGAGGACCAGAAGTTCAAACTTAAAAAATGTCAAAGAGCGATGCAACGAAGCGTACTAGGCTTCAAAAGATTGGATGCAGTTCCAAATACTATGCTTCGTTCCCTGATAGTAGTCGACGATGTGGGAAAAAATCTACAAAGCTGAAGTGGGATTGTGCGGGCCATGTTAGTAGGATGCAATCTGAGAAACGGGCGAATAAACTAACGCCATAGATACCCAAGTCCCAAAAAAGACAGTCCACTTTGACGAATAGAGAGATTAGGAATGTACACAAAGGAATTGCATAGGATGGTGAAATAGACCCATGGTACCGGTGAGTAGATGCAAAAGTTTTCCGACAAACAAATCCTTAGGCGGGCGGAAGCCATATTATATCTAATCATACGTCCATGCAGGTATCTACATTTATACCAGTCGCAGTACACAAATATAATACTTTTCCCTATTTTAGAATAAACTTCATTAATAACTACGTCATAATAAACAATGAGAGTACTAAAAGATCCCAGAGTCGAAAGCAGTTAATTCTATTTCTAATTCGCGCGTGTCGCCGAAGGTCGCCGCCGCCCGCCCGCCCACTCGCAAACAAACCCGTTAAAGGGTCAGTGAACTCGATGACTTTTCAGTTTTATCCCGGAGGAAGACTTAAAAAGATGCTGTTTGCTTATATAATAAACAAAGCCCTTTATTTGAAGCGCAAGTAAAAACGTTACGGAAATATGTACGTATTTTGATCACATAAAAAATGGTCCCTGAATATTCTGAACTACCTACTTCAAGATAATTTTCTTATCTCTAATATTTTTTTTCTTTTCTTCTCAAATATAAGTTGTAGGTATATATGAATTGTCCTAAGATAACTGGTTTCTTTACAACTAAAATAAATATTTATATTTTAAGTACGTAAGTACTAATGTATCCTTGTGCGATGATTGCAAGTTGATAGAAAGTTATTCATTTAAATGTAATATACTTACTCGTAACTAATTTATTGCTCTTAAAACATATAGACGCTATTTAATAACTAATTTACTTTGTACCGTTTTGATTGTTATTTAAACTTCCAGGTAACTATGGACCCATAAATGTGCGACCATAGACAGAAAGAATAAACATTATTTATTAGTCATTAAGTTGCAATTAGAAACGGCTTAGTTTATCTTAGTTAAAATAGGAAATAAACTTTCAAATACGAAAAAAAATTATTTCCCATAGAAATTGAGCAAACGGTCGATCTACGAATAGTTTCTAAAAATACTTTTAAAAACCGTAGTTTAATTAGTCTTTTCTTTAATATGTATTCAATATCACCGACTGAACATGCTCTTTAAATATTATTTCGCATTTCTGAAACACCTGTATATTGTACTTAAATGTATTCTGTATTGACCGTGATAACCATTCTATTAAAATTGTTCTAGGTAAGTACATACATTTATTGTGTGCTATTATCATGTGCAACTTCCTCAGAGGAGGTAATATGAATTTTATCTGCACTTTACTTAGCATCACATAAGTATGAATACAGGCTGGGGTCACAAGCCAATGTGTCTCGAGAATATAGCCGTTTATCCCTGTACTCAGGTTATCATTATGGCGTTGCTTCCATGAAGTTTCATAGTCATTTCACTTCGGAAAAGGTAGAACACTCGTTTTATTCCAAGGAAAGCTTTGGATTTTTCTCATTTTTTACCATTGACCAAAAAAGAAGGGTCTTAAAGGTTTGACGATAATGTATGTCTTTTATCTGTCGGTCTTTCTGTGTGTCTATCTGTGGCATCGTAGCGCTCAAACCGTTAAAAAGTTATGGCGTATGGGGTACACGCTTGAAACTTGATTTGTTTTTAATTTGCAAGGTAAATAAACTTGTTTATATTAGCTGTGTTTTTGTTCTTATAATGTACTTTCCGTACCACTTGCTCAAAAAAGTCACATTCTATGGCACAAGAAACGAACATAACAATAGTCATTTTCAATCTGTTAGAAACAGGGAAAGAAAAATGTACTGAATTTCATTCAGCCTCTAGACCAAGAATGAAAACAGGGAAAGAAAGTTGTACTGAATTTCGTTCATCCTCTAGGGGGAGAATGTGGTTTAAGTTTGGAATACTCACCGAAATTTATACTGAACTGAAATCAATTCTATATTGTAAAGCGTAAAAAAATAAAGATTTTGAATCGACAACACGTATCCGCAAAATCCACAAAACCACCTAAATTTAATAAAATAAACAACTAAATCAAGTCATGTTATTGTTTGTTTTTTTTTTATAATAAATGTACGGCTCTGGATACTGGCCCTTTAGAGCCCGTCTTCATTTATCTCTTCTTTATTCCTGATCCTAACCCTAACTACACAACACAATCGAAGGTTGGTATTAGTCTTTTGATTGCTTCAAGGGAGCTTCTGGCGACAAATCTATACGAGTCCACTGGTTTTCATAGCCGATTGAGTGGTGGACGGCGCCCAAAGACATCCACCGCAGTCCGCAAATAAATATTACTACAGCCGCACTATGACTGTCCACTTTAAACATTTTACATATTGTCCGTGCGAATAAGCATTTATAACACCAAACTACATCAATTTCATATTATAAAATACACTAGAACCAATTTGCAGAACAATTTATAGCAAACTTCAACTGAACCCCTTGACTTCCCGCCAAAAACTCCCGTTAGCCCGTTACCTATTGTTTGTTTACACCAGTTGTTTAGTTTTCCAGAAAGAAAAAGCAAAGGGCTAAGTTTTCTGCGTACCTATATTTATTTACAATTAATTAATTAATAAATGCTTATCTCTTGTTTGTCTTTATTTTTTTCGCAAATGGTACGAAAAGTAGAGTATTTTCCTCGGTGATAAAGCTGTCTTCGTCTTGGGTGAACTTAAATCCGTCGCTACACTCAGGACTCGTCCTAAATCCCTCGCTTCGCTCGTGATTTCAGTATTTAACTCCCTCGCTTCGCTCGGGAGTAAACCTCGAGTCCTTCGTTGCGCTTACGATTTAAGGCGTCACCCGCGACAGAAGACACTGCTTTATCCCCTTGGTTAATAATCTACTATTTCTGTAGTTTTGTCCATTATGTTAATAGTTTCGAAGTTGTGTATATTTTTAGCGTCTGAAAATGATTTATCTTTACATAACGTAATGTTTGGCCGCTATGTCCAACTCTGCTTTTATACGCATCTTAAATAACAAAATATTTGGATGCATATAAGTGTATGTAGTGTTAGGATATAGCGGCCAAACATTCCATTTAAAAATATCTCGCGACAACGCGTATCGAATTTGAAAAACAGAATACGTCATACTGGTATTTCTAAAACTGAAACAATGTCCAGACCATATTGTATGAAATACACAAATCTGTCTCGCATCCGGCTTTAGACGTTCTGGGTTTGCAATGCAACTCTTCGTCCAAAATTATAAAGATTTCAGCATCAGTTTGCATTGCGCTCAGACGTGCCTAGTTTGCAATAGGTTTACTTTATCGATAGCGCCAAAGTACTTAGTAGAAAGTATACCATGAGCAAAATGAAGTTATTTTACCATTCGTGCCTTTGCTTGGTTGGAAATTACGGGTGTAGCTCGTTGCCAGGCGACACGACGGGGCGTGAGACTGCTCCTAGGAAACTACATGTTGTGGTACAACGTTTATGCATAGACTATGCATAAATTGAAGAGAGCTGCAAAAGAATAAGTCATAAACTGACTATTCTAAATATGGTTACCTTTTTACTGCGATTTTTTCTAAAAAGTGTATAAAATTCCCGACATAATAGACGAAGCCAGTGCCAAGACCATTCTAAAAATGACAGGTAAATAGACTTAATTTCCATTAAATATATTTGCGTAGCATTCAAAGAGACCTACAAATAGAAAAGCTCAAAAACATGTCTGCAAAGATTCATTGAATGTAAGTTTCATCATCATATCAGCAACAGGAAGACCACAGCAGGACAAAGGCCTCCCCCAATTTCCAAATGTAAGTCTCAATTTCATACCTTTTGCGTAGATACTTTATTCTTAGTAAACAGAAAAATTAATTCGGTGCTTATCGAGACAATATTCTTGGCACGAGTAGCCCAGGTTGGCCCCGCTTTACCGCATTTAAAGCAAGAGCGCGCAGCGTCATATCTGTTGTGTTTTAGTTTGTGGTCTATGTTTCAGTAATGCGTATGCGCCGACCGGTTGGCGGCGCATTCCTGCAAGATCGGGACCTTCTAACAGCTAACTTATCTGCTGGCAATATGGTTACTTTGTGGTCAAACTTTCAAACAAAAATTTATATCTGCTCCTGTCTGCGTTTTTATTCCGGGCCATTTTGATGAGCTGTACTTAAAGGATGCAATAGATAGATATCGCTTGATTTTATTTTCAACTGATCATGGATTTCAGAACAAATATTGTTTTAATAACATTTCAACAAATAGTGTAGTAGTAGTGAATATTTTTTTCAATTAAAATATAAGAAAATGATTTGCCTATTTAAGAACCAGCTGAAGAAGCTGAGGTTTCTTAAAAGTGAAAAGAAATATTTCAACATTTTATCTATGAATGTAGGTATAGTTAAATATTTTAGGCTGACTTTCAATTATTTCGCTTTTTTGTAACATCCTGTGAATGCAAACGATCATAAAATACTACTACATGTGTATTCACGACGTTTCATAAAGAAGGCTGTTATCTTTATATGGCCACTAAGATAAAACATTCGTGGATTTTCATTGTTTTGATATTTTTACAAAGTATAATTGTCGCGTCCGTAGATACAAGTAAAAGTGCACTCTTTAGGAAAATGTTTCTTTCTTTAGTTCATAATAATAGCAATTTTATTCATGTTTAATATGACTCTAATTTACGTAACTATATATATTCTGTAATTAAGAAAGCCTTCGATAGCTTTTTATCACTTTGTGTTGTGACTAATTGTGCTAACTGTGCTTTGTGACTAATTGTGATTTTATCGCCTTTAAGTTTATAGTGGACTATATGTAAGTAGTGTATATACTCTTTCTATGATATCCTACAAAAAATATAAATGTGAAAATGGGAGCCAAGTCCAATATTATGCTGTAGTGTAGTTGTCGACTTCATCGACTAAATAATTGAGTTACGACGACGTGACTAACGACTAAAAAGAACAAATGCTCCTAACATTTTGTAAATTGAAAACAGAATTTCTTAATTTTTTCTGCTACCACAATATTTGCTATTTCAAAGTATGATTTTTTATTGGAATAGTCATTTATATAAAGCAAATAACTAATAATCTTTTGAATCTCAGAAGTTAGCTAACAATAATTTGGTGTGTTTATGTTATTTAGATTTTTAGTTAAGAAGATGTTAAAAGTGACTTCAAATGGTTCGTGCAACTTTACAGTGTTCTGCTTCGCCTTTTCTTGGCTTAACTTTTACTCTAGAATACATTTTTACAAAAAATATCGTTATAAAGGTGCAAGATAAGTTTTCCTTTTCTCTTTGAAACTTAAATTATCTTAATTTTGTGGAATCTCCAGTATCCAGGCATACTGAGCCGCAAACCACCCGCGACTTATCTTCTGCATGTTTATCACTTCTGCCGGTATAACTCAGGGGCTGCAGGGCTCACCGCAAGCGTGGGCAGACTTTGTCGGCAGCATGACAACTAAATTCATTGAGATAACTGGGGACTGTAGACCAGATCAGGCTTGGGGCGAATAACCTATTTGGTATTTATATCGGGTACCTAATAGAACGCGTTTGAACTGAATTCCTTTGGCTTGCGGTCAATTTAGACTCGACAGACGGCTTAGTTTCAAACCAAAGAGTTACTGTTGTTTGTTCCAAGTATACAGTTTACTTAAAATTACTTTTGGTATTTATTTACAGCAGTGGGCTTGGCCAGTGGTCACTACTTTTAATTGTCGCTTTTAGTCTAGGCCCAAAATTTGCAACGCGACCTTTGACTCTTACGATTGGGCTCTCTCTGCTTCGGTATAGATTAAGATGTGATATTAGTGTTCATGTGTAAGACGATGATCATTTTTCAATCTTTGGGTAATTAAAAATAAGTTTACAATACCGCATACTTATTTAATAGCAGTATAGTGCTATTAGCTAGCTCAGTCTGTGTGATTTATTCTTAGGTATCTATATTTAAAAAAATACGGTTAAATTTTAAACAAGAAGATCTAGACTTGTAAGTTAATACTTTACATATGTAATTACTTAGTATGCGTGTATTGTAAAAACGGCCTGAATTACGCCCGAACTAAAAATGGCGACATTGAGATATGCAATGTATGCACATAAACGTACAATTGAAGACAACTGCATACCAATTCGGGACGGCAGTCTACATAAAGAGAACGTGTAGTCTTGTTGTCTTTGATTGAAAGGACAAATACCGTGGAATTGTCCGCACACAAAATTTATTGTTGAATTGAGTAAACGCAATGTTATCGACTAAATTATTGGTACAAGTTATAATAAATTAAAAGTACCAAAATAAAAATAAATTTGCTTAAAATTAACATTAAATAACCCACGTCAAGCTCCATAAATGACATCGTAAAAAGTTCGCTTGTCTCCATAAACGTTCCCTGTACCCTGGACGGGGTTCCAGTGTAGACGAAGTGATGGCAAGAGGCCAGATGGGATGTTGCTGATACCCTGGGAACGCGGAAGGGCTCTAGTATGGGACGCAACATGTGTTGACACACTGGCGCCTTCCCATCTCAGGGAACCAACCTTGAGGGCCGGGTCGGCTGCGAAAGGTGCTGAGGCTGCCAAGCGGCGCAAATGTTCATCTTTCAGTAGAGATTATATAATTGTGCCGTTTGGTGATGTAACATTTGGACTATGGGGCGAGGAGATTTTTAAGGAGATCTCCCCGCGACTGATAGCCGCCGCAGCTGACGAGAGGGCTGGCTGCTTTTTCGCTCAACGGATCAGCATTACTATCCAGCGAGGAAACGCAGTCAGCGATCTTGCTACCATGCCGTATGCAAGGCAAGATGTAATTTCTTAATTTAGTTTAGTATAGGTTTATTTTTAGTTTAGTTTTTAGGGTTCCGTAGCCAAATGGCAAAAACGGAACCCTTATAGATTCGTCATGTCTGTCTGTCTGTCTGTCCGTCCGTATGTCACAGCCACTTTTTTCCGAAACTATAACACCTATACTGTTGAAACTTGGTAAGTAGATGTATTATGTGAACCGCATTAAGGTTTTGACACAAAAATAGAAAAAAGCAATAAATTTTGGGGGTTCCCCATACTTAGAACTGAAACTCAAAAAAATATTTTTCATCAAACCCATACGTGTGAGGTATCTATGGATAGGTCTCCAGAAATGACATTGAGGTTTCTAATATCATTTTATTCTAAACCGAATACTTTGCGCGAGAGACACTTCCAAAGTGGAAAAAAGTGTGTCCCCCCCCCCCGTAACTTCTAAAATAAGAGAATGATAAAACTAAAAAAAATATATGATGTTCATTACCATGAAAACTACCAGCGAAAATTGGTTTGAACAAGATCTAGTAAGAAGTTTTTTTTAATATGTCATAAACTGCAATTTACCTTTCATTCAATCAACTCAAATATAAAAATTAAAAAAAATACTACTACCGTACCCTTCATGGGCGAGTCCGACTCGCACTTGGCCGCTTATATTTATCTGTTCCTGTTTTTAGTTCTTCTTACTCACAGTCTAAACGATAAGACTCTAAAACATAAGTCAACTTTATAAATTTTTCTGACGTTACTGTACTGCACAACAACAATCATCCTCAATGAGTAGTCGATCAGCAGTAATAGGGTAATGTGTATCAATGTAATGCAAAATGGCAATATTATTGAAATTTATGGCGTAACAAATCACAATTTAATTTTTTGATTTAAATTTTGTTGGTTTTCAATTTCAATCAAAAGGCAGCTGTGTTTTGTTAGAGACAAAATACGCGTAATAAATCGAACCACAGTAGCGTAACTAGTAGAACGGGAGGTCACGACAAATTTGGTAACGATAAGGGATATGGCTGACTCTAGTTTTATAGAATAAAGAGCACCTCTCTGATGCTAAATATGTTGGTCTGCCTGCGTGGAGTGGTTGCGTTACTTAGATATGGCGCCTGAAAAGTTGGTTATCATGACGCAGGCAGACCGACATATTTGGCATCAGAGAGATGCTCTTAATCCTGTGAAACCAGAGTCAGCCATATCCCTTATCATTTTTTTTTTGGACACGATAACCAACTTTTCAGGCGCCATATCTAAGTAACGCAACCACTTCACGCAGGCAGACCAACATATTTAGCATCAGAGAGGTGCTCTTTCTACATCTACACTAATATATCATAGACTGAACTCGCCCTTAAAATAGCTTTAGTATATTTTGTTAGAACTTATATATATCCCTTACATTCCGTTCCCTATTTTTGCAATAAGATGCATTTGACATGGGTCCACTCAAGAATTTATCTCTTGAAGTCAATTTTCAAATCCGTGTAATATTAAAAGAGCGATTATGTCTGCTTCGCTACTATAGATACTATCTAATTGTATAACTATTAACGTATACTTTAAAGCTTACCTTTATCCGAAGACTAGTTACCTTCCCGTTATTGTAGTCAAGCAGACAAGTAGCGACAACCAGATGAGGTGCGATCAGTAATTTAAAATTCTATGAATATATTAGAGATCGATAAGCCGGGTTGGAGCACCGTTGCACTGTGCCTGCGCCTACGCATAGCTTCATATACCGGTGCAGTCTGTCCACCGTCTTGCAGGCTCCCCACCCTACCAAAGCTTTATAATTTTATGCTCTTGATAAGAAGCCAATATGGCAATTTTTACCCATCAGATATGTGAACTAGGCGGATGCAGATCAATTATAAAGGTGCCTAGTCATATATATTATAACTATAATATACACAACTGTGTAAGTTGTGTTATTTATTATATTAAAAAATGTAGGTGGTTTGACAGCTTATTTATATGGTATAAGGGTCGAAAATATACGTCTAAATAAAAATAAATAGGGAGGGCGACGAGAATGATGATGAATGCACGTCGAAATAGTTTTGAACGTACGAGTATTGTCTTAATTTAAGAATGTGAGAATGAATATTTATCATAATATTTATTTTCAAACAAATGTAGAATCATTTTCAAACATATAATATTGTCTTAATGTCTGGAATCTATAATGTGTCTGGTAGAGTATTCTAAATCGATCCACATGGTTCTACCTGCTTCTTGCATTATAATTCCAGAATACGATATGTCGTCGCCGGCGACCGTGGGTATTTATGGACTCACAGGATTAACATAAAAAATCTTACCCGACAAGCTATTCTAGTCAAACGCCCGATCCCGTTTACTTATTCGAACGATACGGGAAGTAATTTCTGTAACAATTTAAAGAATTAATTCAAATCCTTACAAGAAGTAAAACTTTGTAAGTAAAGTAAAACGAGGTGAAACTCATCTAACAAAATTAATAATTCCCTAGATAGGTGATAAAAATGCATTAGCAGATTTTTCTATGTACATACTTCGTAAGAAAAAGCAATTATTCGTTCTGTGGGAAAATAATGTTTTTGTGTAGGTACACCAGATATTTACTAGTAGTTCGCCACGAACTTAGACCTCGCGATTATTATTTCAGAATAATGTACCTGATTTGGATGAATTTTATTGTCGGTGCAGGTTTACCGATATGCGAATTCATGGTTGTGACCAAATTTCCAAAATAGTTGCCAATCAAAGCCCTTTCTTCAAATGACTTTCGATCTAGCTCTGAAATGTCAGGAGCACCTTCCAACCATACAATCCCATGGATATGAGGTCTACCGTGATGCTAAATTCAGTTCTGTACCAAGTAGTCTTTCACCGAAAAATGACCCATCATTTTTCAAATGACAAAGTCAGCTCGTTGTTGGAAAAACTAGGTTTAAATGTTTATTTGTATTGCCATGGCTCTATGCCGCTGCTCATTGGTTTCTTACTTTCTTCGTAAAGCTACTTCGCGGGCTTTGATTGCTGTTGATCTCTTGTTAGTTCGTAGCATAATTACTAATACTACTACAGAAACACAGACAAGCAGCGATTGAACGAAAGTTCGCTCAACAAAATTGCTAAATTTAATAAACAAGCCAACAATCAATCAAAATAAGCAAAAACTGAAAAAAAAAGTAATCGTAAAATAAGCAAAACCCTTTTATTTTAAGTCGGTTAAATATGATAAAATTTATAGAACTACTCATGAAACTCAAAATAATAACCATAATAGTTATTCAGAGAAATTACTTCGTGGACCCCAGGGAAGATATGTATTTTTAAGAAAGTTGTTCAGTAGCCTGGACTGAATTCACCGTTAAATAGTTTGAGTATATTTTGTAAGAGGATTTGTATTGTATATTCGTCACGGCTTAGTCAGCTAGACTTCGCGAGTCACCCTAAACCCGTTTAAGTATAACGTATAAAAAAGTTGTTCAGACAAAAAAGTTGTTCAAATAAAAAAATATCGTTTTCATAATGCCAACAAAAAAGTCTAATGAAAGTTTTAAAAATATTTTGAAATGGCGGATATATGACAGTTTTAAAATGTTAAACCCCCATATTTCCGCCATTTTGAAAAATTTCGAAAAACTGGCTCGACAAAAAGAATCTATTTAGTTGCTGAACCTGCTTACAAAATTTCATAAGAATCGGTTAAGAAATGCGACCTGTAGGCGAGAACAGACAGACATACAGACAGACAGACAGACAGACAGACAGACAGACAGACAGACGGACAAAAGAATTTTTGGCTAGTCTCGAAACTGAGACGCTTCGCTCGCTTCGCTCGCTCGGTCAATTATTTTACTTCTTTCGAAAAGAGTTTTAGGAACTCAGCCTTTTCTTACGATTCAAAAGTTCAATTAGATTTAAAATGGAGCGAAAATTTAAAATGAATCCCAGAAGTACCTATCGAATATTGTAAATATAAAATATTTTATTAGGTTTTTACACATTATGCCGTCTTATAGGATATAATATATAAGACTTTTGGTGTATTTTAAGTCAAGTAGTTAGTTTAATAACAATGAAAGTGTGATTTTACATGACGTCCTTTATGGTTACCTATTGCCATTGATAACGAGAGGTTCGGGAATAGAACAGACTAAATGCGGTTGTCTGCTGCCTACTACGGAACTGAATGTGGTACGTTGCACTCTGAGCTAAAAATACGCACTCGAACGAAAGCCTGGTGAAACATTGGGAAAGTGCATTTGTGACAGGTTATATTCACGTGCATGCTGTAATTAAGTATTGTCTGTAGTACAGTAATATATTAGCTTTTATGGATCTTACAATGATCACGAGCATGGTTTGTATTGTATTAATGCTCATGAAAGGCTGCATCACCTAATTAAGTCATGTCTTGACACGAGAATATCAATATAACTATCTTAATAAATTCCAGGAATTTGGACTGACAAATACTGCAGCGGAGAGAATGCAATCCGGGATTCCGGGATGTCAAAATATTGAGATCCCGCATGCAATTCGCTGGACTGATCCCGCTTGTAAATTGGGAGGGATTCTTTTTTGTCAACCTATTTTGTTTTATTTTTGGGCAAAGGTCCCTCCCATTTGCGCCATTAGTCCTACTTCCTACTAATATTATAAATGCGAAAGTGAGTTTGTATATTTGTTTCTTTGTTTGTTTGTTACCACTTCACGCCTCAACCACTAAACCTATTTAAATTAAAAATTTCATTATTATTAGATATAATTATGTCCTGTATTTGTTTATTTAGTATAAATATAACTTAAATGAAATTTGATATAGATATAGTTTCATACCCAGAGAACACAAGATAGGTTTTATCCCGAAATTCCCACGGGGAGCGAAGCCCACGGGCACAGCTAGTGAGAAATAAAATATTACTCTACGCAAACAAATGCTATGACTCCCATTTATCTACTCGGTTCAATTAGGATAGGTTTTGATAAAACTGTTGGTGTGTGGAAGTATTTTTTGAAGGCGGAAGATTCACTCAATCAGTTTTCAAAATAATATTCATCTATTGTTCTTTGATAAATATTAATAAAGACTTTAATACTTTATTTTCAATTTTGGTAATAAAGACTTCATATATGTGGTAGTATATGATTTATTTATGAAGTCTCACGTCAACCTGAGGGATCACGCACGGGATACATAATATAATATATTGTTCAGTCCCACAAATAATGGGATCGAAAATATCTAGCGCGATTGCATTCTCTGCAGCAGATTTTTGTGTTCCTCCTATGCTAAACATGACATCAGTGAATAATAACCCTGACGAGACAGGATGGGGATGGGGCAAAAACTATTAGAAAAAATGGTCTTTCGTACATTTAACAAAGTAGTCCGCATGCCTTGGGTGTTTTAAAAGGTATTGAACTGAGAGCTTTTTGTAATAACACGAACTGGCCTAAAAATGAATACATTTACATTAAATAAATTTACTGTAGGTATTGTTTATTTATGGTAATGATTGTGATAGTTGAAACATTATTTTCCAAGAGCAATGCACCGCCAATATTCTTTCTCGCAAGCGAAACGAGTTCTTTTTTATTTCTCGTTTTCGGTTGCTGCAATGCCGGTACTACTGATTTCATATTGGCATAATTTATGTTACGGCTCGTGTCGTACTCGTTCTTGGAGACGCCGAGGGCGCCAAGACATCACACGGTCGGAGCGTGCGCATCATGCGGCCTCTGCGTGACTTTTATTTATATACATAACATATAGTATCTAAGTAATGGTATTTTATCAGTCGCATTGAGGGATTAACTGACAATTAGCTGTAAACAAAAGTTAATGATATGGATCATTAGGGTGTAGATGCAGAATATCTGAAATAGGTGTTGACGTCCTGCGGCCGTGCGCGTGCGCTGCCCGGGCGCTCATTCGCACGCAGCGCTAGCGCCGACCGGCCGCTCCGCGCTTATCATAACGCTTTATCATCTACCCTCACACTAACCCGCGTTAAAAATAAATCAATCAAATAAAAAAAAAACAACATAAATACAGTGAACACGCCCGACCTGAGTGACAGTTATCAGTGCGTTTGTTAATTATAAATAATATCAGTAAATAAACAAACATTGGACAGTTGGAACCGTTCGTAAAGTGGGGCGCGATCGGACAGGGTGTGATTGACGGACTTTGTTGGAGTGAGCTTCTTCGTGTACTGTATTGATGACCTCTCCCAAGCTTGAGATGTCATTGGAACATGAGATTCCTGTGTTGATGAAAAAGGTAATAAATTTTTATAGGTTTAGTATGTTAATTTAATCAACTTCCTCTATATTGCTGCCTCTATAGATTCCAACAAAAACATGTAGTACCTATATTTACGTATTTTTTATATTTATTCTACGCACGCTTAAATACCTTAATTGATTGACATTGAAAAATGCTCCTGATTCACTCGTAGCCGTAGATACAAAAGTTATCGTCTGTCTATCTATATTTTTTTATCGTGTTGTTAGACGACTTACCCTATGTCAACGATAAGTAATTAATTTGGTAACTGAATACAAACAAAACGATAGCGAAAAACTGCTATAGGTTACAAATCGCCTGCAATTATGATTAAAATGTCTTTTAGGCTACGCTGAATTATATTTTTTTACATTTCTTCTTCCGTCAAAATTTACGGCATAGAGTACTAGTAGACGGGTTTTACATCTATTTACAACGTGGAAGGGACATACCCGTAATAAATGAAATCACGATCTATACTAGATCACTACAATATAAAGCCATTCCCATCGACATACCTATACAAATTGCCCGGGCGGCTGCACACATTTGTATGGATGGCGAAATTTTTTTATGTGATTTGGCTGTTATTATAATTTCATTATACTAAAGTGATCGAGTATAACCCGTGGTTCGATTTATTACGGGTATGCCCCTTCCACGTTGTACATAAATGTGCAATGCCTTCTTCTGTCAAATATTTTATGAGCATGTCCGCACACCTAGTGAATCACAATAAATTACAATGCTGTTTGGTAAATAATTTAGGATTTGTTGTTAGAAAATCATTGATTTCCTTTATGGTTTTAAAAATGTTTAGGTTTAGCTTACTTATTTGCGAACAAACAAACAAATAAATGGCTTAATTAGTGAATGAACTATAAATAACTTATCATCCATCTATAAGTACGCATATTTGTTAATAGCGTAATTATCTGCATCCCTATCGGTTTTTGTAAAGTGACATCGTGGGAACAATTGCACCAATATCAAGATGAATGTAAAAAATACAGTTAAATTGCTTTTAACGCATCACCTGATAATCTCGCTGAGCTATGATATATTCATTCAATGACATCCTTTTTAAGCATGATTGCATTCTAGAAAAATACAAACGCGGTACTTGGTAGTCTATCTCGCAAGGCAATCCACCACTTTACTTTATGGAGTGTCCGGATAGTGGCTGCATCTTATTACAACCCTAGTTAGGGTAATTTGAAATGCTAATTCCATCGGGAACGGTTTATTACTCAGTGGTGCTTGTTTATTATTAAGCACAAACTTGCACATAGTATCCTTAGCAGGCTAATCTGAGCGTATTGTTCTTATAAATTATACTTACATAGTTACACAAACGAAATGTCCTTAAGGTCCCCGTCCACGCACGTTTCCCCCGTTCTCGCCTTGCCGAGGGTTTTGAGCGGGCGAACACACACACACACACACGAGCTCTGGTTTTGTTGAAAATCCTAGATAAAAAAATTATGCCTACGTTGATTAACATGTGAAGGACTGTATCATATTATCTCACTACTATATTCGGAACCATACCCTATCTGGCTGCCATCTCTGCAGATTAACAAGTTATTCATGAAAGAGATGCCTGGTTATTATGGAGGTCTAATTTGGGCCAGACTCATATTTTATGGAGAGGTGTAACCATATCTACGATGAATATGTTGGGCTATTTTAGAGCGGTAATATTTCGAGAGACTTTATTTACATTATTAAATTACTAACATAGGTACCTAATCTCTATTTGGTAAGGTATTTATTTAAATACCTTTATTTAAATGTAATTAAACTTGACATGTCTTTTATTGAAATATTTTCTTTATAAATCAATACCTTTGTAATTTGCAAAGGTATTATGGACAAGACACAAATAAATTTTGATATAAATTACATAATTACTTTGTAATTTGCAAAGGTAACTACTGATTTATAAACTGATATTTCAACAGGTTATATGTTACCTCTTAATAATTTTTAACACACAACATTAGTCTCAACAATCAACTTATCATCTTTATATTAATTATACGTTATTGTTTTTACATTGTAAGGTCCTATTCTTCTAAATATCAGAATTGCTTCTGAAAAAACTAGCAAAGTCAAGATAAGATTCTTATACTTATAAGAATCCTAATATTTGACTTTACTTTTTGGATTTCGTACAGAATTTTGCGGCCATTTCGATTTTAATTCTTTTGTTGGATTTTGAACTTGGCCCCCATTTTGACATTAATGTTTTTAGTGGGATAATTTTTAACACATAACATTAGCCCTACTACTGATGGAATTAAAACGTCTTAATAATTTACATAAGAGTTTGTTAACCTTTTACGCGCTTATAAATTATAGAATTAATTCTTGAAATGTTAATCCTCCACAACTGTGTTTATTGTCATCACATTCATGTATGTATTTCTCCGGTCATTGAACTTCCCAAAATACACTGAAAATAGCGCGATGCCGGTGTAAATATTTACGTCTATTCTTCGAAAAGAAGTGAAAATTATGCAAACATCGTCATAAATGTTAGGTAAATGAAACAATTTGCAATAACATTCATACTATTTGCTTGCTTTTAACGCAGGTAAGTACTTATTATATAAGTATATTATTGTATATTATTTGTTACAAATTTGTATATTAATTGTATATTATTTGTAACGCGGCTACCGCTAAGATACTATGAAGAAAATTTTTGTTGAAACGTCATAATTTTTTGAAATAAAAAGAATACTTTCATGCTTTTAAAGACGAATGAACTTAAATTATTCCGATAAAAAAAATGCTTAAGCTAGTCAAATTCGAGTCGATTCGAGTTCCAAAAAGCATGATTTAATTTTTAACCGGCTTCAAAAAAGAAGGAGGTTATAAATTCGACTCGTATGTTTATATTTTTTGTATGTAATGTAACGTGATATCTTTGCCACCTGTAAATCGATTTTGATGATTCTTTTTTTTATTTAAATACTTTAGTACCAGGTTGGTCCTATATAAAATATTAGCTAAATCTGTGTAATTTGTCTCTATATATTTATTTATTTAATTATACGAAATTATTATTATATATTATTAAAAAACTTCTGAAAGAAAATAAAGTCCGTTTGTTTTTTAAAGTAAAAAACGACGGGTTGCACTCTGGGAGTACCGGCAGAAGTGAAAACTTGAATATTAACGTTGTGCATTTTTGATATTTTGGAATGGTTAGGCAATAATTTTGCACGAATTGCTTTAATTATCAGTATAAAATATTTGAAATCTTTTCTGAACCACAGTCTGTCACAAATGTCACAAGCATGACCAAATTCATTTTCAACAAAATCATTTTCAAATACACAGCAATATGGCCACTACACAGACGGTCGAGCCATCAGCTGGCACCATCCATTGATGCGTAGCACGCTGTAACATAAACACACACGAACATTCGCGCAAGCGCCCTGCGCCGTCTTACGAATTTTCGATCAGGTCACGTGTCCTGACGCGAGTTTAAGATTTTTTACCCATTCCAAAAAAAGTGCACAACGCCGCTAAAGAAGTTTTCACTTCAAAAATTATAAATTTAAAGAATCTTTATCTAGTAAGTGTTATAAAAATGTTCTCTTATAATAAATAATTTCTATTAAATCTACTTAATATATGTGGGATACAGTGTCAAAGATAGTAGTCCAGTTTGTTATCGCATGGACACGGGGGCAATCGTGAGGCCAGATAGCCGGGCGGCCGCGTGATCCGCAAGGTGCGGCGCTGTGTGGCGCTGCGCAGCTGTGTGTGGCGCTGCGCTGGCGCCGACACAAACAAGTGTGCTGTGCAACTGATTTCATCATTGTGGCAATTAGGAAGTTTCCTTCGTCCAAAATAAAGTAATTTATACTATTAATAGATTGATTAATCACTTGTTATTGATAAAATCCACTTTTAACCTGATTTTAGATTTATTATTGCGGTTATGATATTAAGAGCGTTATTTGACTCCAAGAATCTATGACTTCATAAGTCTTTATATCATACAAATCCCATTAAAAAAGGTTTGTTTTGACTTTAAGAAAAAGTGTTTGATTTGAGTTGTTGGAAACTTTTTTATTATATTGTTTTGCCTATTTATAGGTACTTTATAATTTAGAAGAAGCTTGTTAGCCTGGTGGGAGTATACAAGCGCTTTCGCAAGTTAAGCTACCCTGGAAATGGTCCATACTTACTATCAACACAATTTTTTTCTCACCTGTTTGAAAGCTCCTGCTACAAGCCATGTTTAAAAGGATGTCTACAATCATAAAAAATCTCTAGCTCCTCTGTGCTTCGAAATGCACGTTAAGCCTTTGGTTCCGTTTGTCATCATCATCATTGTACGGCCGTCAATATAATACATGTAATTCGGCATCACAAATTTCTATTCTTTTTTCTATTTTTAGCCTGTGCTGTCCCAACTCTGTGCTGGTCCAAGATTGGACCTCAAGATCCCTTGACTGCCAAGTCAAGGGATCTTGAGGTCCAATCTTTACAAAAAGAGTCAATGTCTTCTTGTAAAAAATCTTTCAAAAACCAATCACTGCATTACATTCCAAGAAGGTAAACGTCTTATGAGACGAATTAAGATTCACGAGTTTCACTTAAACGATTTATATAATATCCATCAGATAAGGAAAACAAGATATCCAATTTTATATTTATTTCGAAGCCTTAATAAATAACTAGCTAATAATGCTCGCGGCGATGCCCCCGTAGTCAATCTTTGACAATTCCTCGGGAACCACAAATTCACCCGGGATGAAAAATCCACTAATCAGTCTTCACGACGATGCTCGAGTAAATCCCCTTTTCGCATCATGGGCTCCCCTACTAATATGTGTATGTAATAGTATATGTCCCCTACTAGAGCGCACAAATGCAGTAAGATCAGAAACGGAACATATATTTTGGCAAGAAGGTTCACATCATTCATATTTACATCATCTACATGATCTTAGCGCATGCTCAGTATGTAGTTATGTACGGCCGGATTTGCGCACATTCTGCCGTAAATCGGACATAAAACGTAAAATTAAAAGTTGGCGAGAAGTTATACGATTAAAGTTTTATAGACGACGTTTTGGCGAAGGATCATGTTGCACATTGCAACTGTGTGTGTTCAACTACACTACGTTTCACACATAATATACCTGTTGCAGAACGTTTGTATTGCTTTTTTGTTGTTTACACACTAAATCAAGTTTTTCAGTGTTTAAGTGTTACGCTGGGTTATTTTTTGTCGTAAGCAATCATGCGTATTGCTCACTTGCATTTGCAGTAGTACTGTGTAGTAGTCTTTAAACATAGAAAGTGACCCTTCACGTCATGCACCATTATGCAGCAGTAATAGTGACGAATTTGCAAAGAATAGGTAGCTAGATATGGTGTTGACTGTAAGCACATACAAGTACATTTTTGTAATAAGTGTTAGTCGCGAACGTTCTTTCTGTATTTACAAACACAATAGAAAGGCGACTGTGCAATCAGTACGCCGCTGTACTCGGAGTGATGCACAAATATTTGAAGTAGCAGCCAGAAGGAACGTAGCTGGGTGGCCATTGCCCACGTCTGACGATTTAGACATCCCCCGCCGTTATACGTAGACTCATTAAAAGAATGTCTTGTATTCAAAAATTTAACTCAAATGAGCCAATTTTATAATTCTACGTCACATCGACCCTAACCTTCGAACCTTTAAAAACGAGATAAAAATATCAGTAGGTAAGTAATAAATATAGTATCATAATTTAAAGGGATCAGCTATTTAGAAATTTAATTTAATTAGCAAATTTATACTTACTTATCAACTTACTTTCTGTTTAATATTTCGAGAGATTATTTTATTCCTATTGGTGCATTATTAGTGCATGATTGGTTTGTACTTACAAAATGCATGTAGCTCGAGTAATTCAATCACAAACAGTAGCAACACTCCCAATTGATGACGTATTCTTAGGCCAATCACGTGACCAGCTGTCATGGGAAGACAATAGGTACCAGTATTATTAAGCGTAATATTCCATGCATTATTACTGGGTTTTGCGTACTTACTTATGTCTTAACACTATAATATATAATCATAATCCGAATTATAGTCAAACGCAGAATAGCGTTATCCCACTATTTAAGAATGAATCCTTTTATTGCCGCCCCTTAAATACTGGCGCCCTTGCGCAGTGCTCCCCCGTTTTCCGAGCGTCTGACGCCAGCCATTGTGCTCAGATTGCTCAGAATGACCAAATAAAATTTGATTTGTACGTCTCCAACTCAATGATTTTTAATCAAGTCCAATGTAGACAGAATTGAATAAGCACAGCGAAGGGGACAAGACGTGGTCGCCAGCAAAGTGTTTAATTGTTATGTTTACAAAGACCATTACTATACGTAAATAGACGATTGCTGAAGATTTGTTTAGTTTTTGAATTTATTGTGTTGTTTATCTATTTATTTAAACTTTATTGCACAGTGAAAAAAAGGTACAAATGGCGGAACTAATGCCATATGGTATCTCTCCTGGTCAACTATTGGATTAAGCGGGAAATAAGTGTAACTGGCGAGATAAAAAACGTGAAAAGTATGTATACCTAAAGGTACATATGGTTGTTTGCCACTTGAACCGATTTGTTATGACACAATTTAAAACTAATGTGTAATTTTCCCAAAATTATAGGACACAAGTAAATGCATCCTCTAAAATCTTATAATAATCACTTAGAAAATCAAATATTTAATTCAAGCTATTAACCACACAGCTAAACAATAAATGTTATTTCCTTTTTAAGCGTTATACATTTTTAATTTGGGTATTTTCAAATTAATTTAAACATAGTCAATCATTTTGATTGTTCCAGCGCGTTGATGTCTTTTGTATTAAAACCGGATTGAATAACGTGAACTTTTATTTTCATTATAAGTTGTACAGTTCATATACATACAGTGTACTAGGGAGGCAAAATAAAATGTAATGGGAATATGTACAAAAACTTATTTTCTTAGAGAACTGTTTGCCTAATCTGCAAAGATCAATAATTTTTTATACCTTTATCTACATTTATGGTAACATTTCGGTCTTTACGGAATAACCCCTCGTATCACACCACGTATAGATAAACCTTGTAATCGAACTTCAAAGGGAAAGCCTCCAAACAAAATGTCACATCGTGAAAGCGCAAGAGTTTTCTTTAAACCGGTCGACAGCTGACAATCAACTTCTATACTCCATATTAATAAACCAATATGAAAACTAGCTTGGCTTCAATGAGAAAATAACTATTTACTCCATGTACGTAGATATATAATCTTATCTAGTTTACAAAAAGATATCTAGTATAGTATATTCATTGATTTAAAATATTGGGATAGCATTGAAAAAATAATGCACAGTTATTTGATAATGATAATAATTATATTCACATAAAATAGAGTACATAAGATCTTAAATAATAAACATGTCCTTAATCTATTTTAACTATAAAATTACAAACATGTAAAAAAAATAAGTCAGTAATTTACAATATAGAAAATAAATAGTATAATTTTACAATACAGAGCCAATTTAATTCTCAAAGATCGACAATTTTATAATAAGCTTTGTCAATGAGCCACGCCTTTATTATTCTTAAAAAAGAACTATGGGTGTTTATATCTGCAGACAATTTATGATATACCTTAATACACATTGCCATACATTTTTTTTGGTATAATGCAGTCCTTGTTACCTCCTTTAGAACTAGCCTGCCGCCGTTTCTAATGCTTCGAGAAAAATCACTCGCTTTTTTAAATAAATACATATGCATTTTAACAAATATACCTATTTCATAAATTTGCATACATAGCAGTGTCAGTACTTTAATTTTTTTTATAGCAGTCTTGTACCATTGAGGGATGCCTTCGATCGCCCTGATGCCCTTTTTTTGTAGTATAAACGCTCTTTTCTCATGTAAAGTTATTGTTATTCAGTTGTTTTTTGTCTAAACTCGTCTGTGACTTAATTAAACAGAAAGAATTGTTATCAATTTTAAATTCAAATTTCGGCGCGCATACAAAGGTCAAACGAAACATTCCGAGGACCATATAGTTATATTATACACAAATGGATCACAAAATGAACTGCACAATGTCATTCTTATTATAATAATAATATTGGATAAGGTTAAAGTGCAGGTTTATCAGGGCAAGGGGCGGGGCGGACGCTCAATTGTTTACAAGGTGTCTGCTCTTCTGTCGATATACGTAGTTGGTAAAGAAGAGTAGCAGCTAAGTTTTACTTCTTGACAGAATATATAAGGTCTAACAAAATATACTAAAACTATTTCAAGATGAATTCAGTCCATGATAATGAATAACTTTCCCCAAGGAACATATATACATATATATCGAAATATGTATGTATGTAAGTAATTTTTGTGCCCCCAATTTGACTGATTAACAGATCCGAGTTTGTATGGAATGCTAAAAATAATCTTTCATATTACAAATAAATGATTGTTGATTCTTGAGAAAAGTTGTTTACTATCACCAACTGAATTTAATCTTAAAATAGTTTTAGTATATTTTGTTAGACCGTATAAGTGGCTATTTTAATTTGAAAAAAAATCTGTCGGCTCACCCAACATTACTATGTTGCATCTTGTTATGTTTATCTTCTTTCTTCCTTTGCCCCTTTTTCCAATTTTAGACGAAGTCCCATTTAGACGAAGCAAGTTTTCTGCCTGTTGCGTACCATTTTATTGAAGCAATAGATAACGTCAGCCATACAAATCATTTGTTGTTTTTTTTTAATAATATGGTAAAAAACTTGAAGAACAAGAAACTTGCACCATGTAGCCCTAAATATTAGATATGTGCGATTGAGCGATATACAGGCGATCTGTGGTGCTATTCTTCGAACGCCGAGTCACTAAACGAACGGGTTTTTGTATGGAAAAGCCATTCGTTTTGATGACTCCGCGTTTCAAAAATGGCCAGTCTGCTGATCTGCTCTAACCGGCGGCGTTGGTGGCGGCGCGTGATCAGATATTTGTAGTGAGCTGACGCGTCAGTCTAGATGTGGACTATTTCCGAACACAAAGTGAAAGTCATGACATCCAAATAGCACAAGAGGATATTCCGAGCTATTTTAATTTGTTTACCTTCGCATGTTACATATAAACTAAGATAAATATTTTTGTTATATGATGATAGATAACTTTATTGGTTGATAAAAGCGATGGTATCTAATTAGGTCGGACGGTTTCGCTGTCGTATTTAAAATGATTTGGATGATCTGACCCTTCGATTTAGGTATGAATCGAAGGACTTACTAGAATAAAAATTAGCCACATAAGTATATTTAGTGAATATTTTTTAATTTTAGAAGGGAAGACAAAGATTTCTTAATCTTCAACCAGTAGTCAAAAAGTCTTCGAAAAATGACAACACAGATAGGTTTATTTCACATGTTGTACCATTGAGGTACCCACTCAGAAGTTGCCTTTGAAGAGTTTCTTGCCTCTAATGCAGCTGACTTCTTAAAAGGCATCCACAAATCGCCACTAATTTATCAAAGATATGTATCAATAAAATACTGATATTAATATAATTATACCTATTATTTAAAAAATTTACTAAACCCCGACCAGAAAAAAACTTTTATATAATATTTTTTTAAATGTTAACAAAAACTCCCATTGCCGTCAATGTCTTGCAGCATTTGTGCCTCAGTTTGCCCATTATATGTACAAGGGAGATGTTAGAAAACAAAATCCCCGCATTACAGCAGACTTTTATTGCCGGAAGCGAACTGTTCCACAAATATGTTACATGCCGCCATTGTTGGCAGCGACCGGCGTTGTGACAGACCATGTGTATCGAAATACTAATCGCCGATATACAACATTTACTAATGACTATTCTCTTTCCCAGTGTTAACTGGAAAAGTACGGACTGTTTACCTCTTGATTTGCTTCATATCTGACTCCGTTCGACCTTTGGGGATAAATGTCTTGTTATTTTGATACAAAATAAGCTAAAGCCACCTTATTTACTTTATCAATTCCTTCCTCTAGTCTTAGATATGTGTGTTTTGTCTGACAATGCTCTAAAGCCGAACATTATTATATATAAAGTTCGCTAAAATATTGCGATCAAATCTAAACTCACTTACGTAATGGACATTCACCTAATTTTGGGAATTTACTCACAGATAACGTCTCTCATTGATATACTTACAAAAAAATATACTTTTATAAAAATTATATGAAAATAGTCAGTAGGTAACATCTACTGTGATCATGAACTAAGAATAGAAATACAAAGTATGAATCTAGGTTTACAACAATACTAAAAGCATTAGTCTCGCGTTTGAGTGCCATATTTCTCTGAGACTTGTTTGCCGAGAGACATAACAGACTTTTAAATTTACCTATGTATTCGTTCATGAATGCTATGTTTGAGTGTTGGCATGTACAAACAACACTATACATATGCCATTGCCACCACATAAGCGGAATGACCGCTGAGCGCCCTCTGCGCGCCTCGACAATCGACGCCTATTTTGGCCAAATAGTCTTGTTTAATTAAAAACTGTCCATCCATTAAGAGAGAATTTATGAATACCTATTAACATAGCGGATTTTCTAATGAGTTTGCTAAAGGATAAGATTGCATATTAGATCTAGAAAAACACGTCTGAGACTAATCTACTTATACATACATATAATAAAATAGTAAAAAAAGGTCTGTACATTTAATATATTTACAAAAATACAACATTGGGCTATGGAGACAGTAATAGAGTAAGGATTTAAAAGTCTGTCTATTTGTGTCTGTTTATACACGCTAATCTCTGGAAATACTGGACGGAAGCGAATGAAACTTTTTTTGTTATAGAGCTGTTAAGTTTGGGCAGCATATAGGGTATAATTGATTTTGGAAAATGGAACACCTGATGCAGAACCAGAATGGTCCAGCTAAACTATAAGAAATATCAAAATAAATCCTTAGCAAAAGTTGTTCAACCTGATCAGCATTTTCCAGAGTCATAATGTCCATGCGTACGAATCGCGGGCTTCGGCTAGTAATTAATAAATGCTCAACTTGAAAATGTGAAATTTTCTACCTGCTGTACATAGATGTCCAAACTGATGTCGGAGTCAAGGGTGGGGTCGCTAGATTCTCTCTAATAAGTTTGAGTTCAATGATAGCCCGATGGCTTATCCACGCGTCAACTTGTGAACGTGTACCGTCAAGGGGGATTATAGTCGCCTCGGTTTGTCTTTTTACCCTATTCACTGCTGCCGATTATGCACTGGTGCGTGATAAAACAAATTTCTAAGAGCCAGGTATAAGGTCTCCCATGAATTAAAGTTGGGAATCATTTTAAAATGCTATTAAAGTTTTTGGAGCTCTCATATATTTAATTGATTAGCTGATAAAGATTTAGCGTAGATTTTTATTTTAGAAATTTGTGTCATGTGAAAGTTCATCTTCAAAGATTATTGTGTCTTTATGTAATACCATTAGGAACACTATGTACGTGTAGTTTAATTTGAACGTAACTACGCACAGTCGCACATGGTTGTATTTATCTTTAGGTATTTTTTTGTATTATAATTATGTTTGTAAACATTGGAGTGTAATCTGCATAGTTCTCCAATGTACCTACGAATTATCAACTTGGCAAAGATATACCAGTAATATATCGAACCACAGGCTATTCTAGATCACCATAAATATAACAGAAATAAAAATAACAGTAAGCTATAAAAAAAAATACATACAAATTTCCCGGGCGGTTACACACTTTTATAGAACGGTTTGTATAGAAAAAAAATTGAATATACTAGCTGCTTCTCTTTCCCGCAGATCGTAAAAACCGATCGAGGGAAAGGGTAGCTAGTAAACCATTTTGATTACTTGTCCACTTTCTCGCCTAACTTTACGCCAAAAGTTGGTCTTGCTGTCCTGCAGCCTCTATCTGCTTCCATTAGAGCAAAATGCTCTGTCTGCCTCAAGTAGAGATCAGATTATCGGATGCATATTTACCTAAAGTAAATTTTTGGCTAACAAATTAAGGAAGCGGCCTCTTTTTATTTTTCGGAATTTTTTATTGGAAATAAAATTCCGGCATTTCGGAAATGCACAACTAAACGGATGTTTTTTTGAGTCCCCAATGTGTGTATGTAAGATGTAGGGAAAAGTATTTTCTTTCAACACAAAAGTGCTTTCCATAATAGCTTACATCTCAAACTTTGCGTAAATATGCATCGGAACATCCGACCTCTGCATTAGGGAAGACGTGATAGTGTATCAGTATACCTATAAAACACTAAGAGATAGTATTTTTTTGTTGTGTATATTCTTATCAATGCTTAGCACTTGAGATATTTGTAAAGGACATTATTCAGCAATAACCAGGTCATTTGCTTGGTAGTTGCTTGGTGGTCACATGAAGAGTACCTACCACAATGGGCCGATTGATATATCTCTGCACAATCGTAATAGAAGCTTTATCGCAGGGTTCGATGACCGCGCCTTATCTATCTTCTTCATTGAGTCACGTCATGTGTTTCTAATTTCATTATAATATACGGTAATATCTATTATCTCAATTATTCGCATAATCTTATTTGTCGATATGGAAATAACACATTCTTGCTAATATCTAAACGTTATGTTAAAAAGATACCTATTTGTCTTGTTACCTAATTCTAGAAGAAAATTCTCATGATTAGATAAACACCAGTGAAATCTAATGATAACAACATGCATGACAGCTTTCGCCGAGTGTTTTTCTATTATATTCTTATCAGTAACGAATCATTTTATGACTAACTTACCTACTTAAATTAAAAATGCTTACAATCATGTTTCATCACATCACCGTTACCTGGTGAAAAGCGTGCACCCGATGGTACATCGGGTGCACGCTTTTTGTGTCACTCAGATTTATGACGACAAGAGCATGCCTTCCGAAGCCTGGAGAATACATCAAAAGAGACATTAAGCTTTTGGTTCTATCATTAAATGGCTAAATGTTGCCCATTTAAATAACATTATAAAAAATCTATCAATTACCTTTTTTTGCCACGGCTAACTACCTTCATTGACGCAAACTTCATTAGACAAAAATAAAATCATTCAGACCGGTATTTGAAAATAGGAACTGTGTCTTGTCTTATGTGGTCAACCTAGTTTTGATCATGAGAAAAAGAATATTCCGCATTATCTTAAATATCTTCCTAATTTTCTTCTTTAAACACAACAAGTGTGTCAATGTCCTCTTCTGCCAATTTACTACCTACTACTTCTTGGTGACCATCAACTGGGTGATTGATGTAGAAGTAGAAGTAAAATTGTTAAAGTCTCCATAATTTATTTAAGGAAATAAGAAGGATAAAAAATATATAGATATATCAAATTATTGAATTGGTTAAATCATCCATCATTTTAGAGCGTACATTCACAAAAGGCCAATATTTGAGATTTCCCTGTGTATAAAGAGAGGTGCACGAGTACACTTACATAAGTACATACACATTCGTAAGTACATGTAGGTACTTTCTCCAGTCCATTGTTTCATTGCGTCACCTTGAACGCTACTCAATCGTGAAAGCATTGTTTACACGCAGCTCCGGTGCAGTTGTGATATAATTGTATATTTCTTAAAACTATATGATAATACCTACGTAGTGTTTTGCAATAACACACCTACATTTTAGTGATAATTGTAGGATCACACCACATTTTATGGAAGGTGACATTGCATTATCAACATAATATAAAATGTCTGTTTGGCTCCGGTTCATACATTCACAGCTGTGTGTGGCGCTTGTGGCTCGCCTTCTGTCAACCGGAGTATTCGGTCTCATAACACATTTATTGACGCACTTTGTAGCCTATTAGTAGACTACTTACATATTGCTACAGATTAGTTTGATTGTATTTTTCACAGAAATGTAATTTTTGTTCGTGCAGCATCAACTTCCGAGACACAATTGTCCTTAAAATCATGATTTTAACGCCCTTTGTCTTCTAACCGTGCCAATTATATATTGTTTTAAAACTAAATTATTTTATAATCTGCCAACATTATTTTTGATTCTATACATAGATTACATTTTAGTTCAGCTTTCAAACTGTTTTTAATCGGTAGAGATTTTCTTTTTCACTTTGCATTCCCCGAGAATTAGCAGTAACTTTAGCCCCAAACTGATAAGATGAAAAATGTTTTTATTGACTGTTTACAATTTTTGTGACACAAATATATGACTTGTTCTAAGTTTGTCATCATGACGGTAAGCGATGTCCTGTGATTACCTTTACGATTAAGAGTTTTCTGTAGATGTAAGTGGGTCTGATTGCTAGGTACATTTTACGTACAAATGCTGCTTGAAAAAACCTGACACGTATAAATACAGACTTATTTAACTCTTATATTTTCATTGTCCTCATCACATGACATCAACATGACATCAAAACATGGCAATGAAATCACATGATGATATTCCATTCCAAGTGGCCGGCCGATATTATTTATGGACGGTAAGTGGTATGGCCAGGATCGGAGCGGTGACCGCACTGATTGGATAATGACAAATCTCACAACTGAACTATATATATCTGAAGGGCCTCCAAAAGCCCTAAATCACGACTCCATCCTAGTTGGCAAGAACGACAGTTTTAGTGTAATGTTCGGCTTTGAATGTCATCGCCGCTATATCTACACTGCTAAACATTTCATTTGAAAAGATAAAGGAAGATTTATTTTCTTTTATTTGGTTAAGAAATTTACTATTTTGTTGATAGATGCAATGGCGAGACCTTTTTAGCGAATACTTACTCATGGGATTACTATTATGGTGAAAATATTCTTTTGCAATTTTTGCCACATCATTTATCTAAGGCAACAAATATTATGTTGGTGTTGAGGTATTGAGGTCACAGATAAAGAAACAAAAAGACAGCAGCATAAGTTCAATGTCATATAATTTTTTTCAGTTAAAGTCACGTCTAGAAACCGTCGCGCCCTTTCTGAAACGCAGCCAGTTATTTTTGGGATCAGGCTGCGCCCACGTTTCTGTGACGCTTTGTTTTTGGCATTTAGTTCTAATCACGTAACATGAATAACGGAGTACACGTCCGACATTCGTCATACATACCATCCCTGGTTAGAACGCGTGCGGGAGCGCAAGTCTCATCATACGAAACTTTGGCCAATTCAATTATCTACGTCGTATATACTTAGTTATAGATACCTAATTAGATTCCAACTTTTTAGTTCGAGAATTTTAGCAGCCAGCAAGTAAGGTATTTTTTAATTTTAACGCAATGGCATTAAATAAAAAAAATGTGTGTAAAGCTAATGTCCCAGGACTAAAACTGTTGGAGTGAAACGCAATGGTTAAATTAAATACGGTTGGATGCAGCGAGCGCTGCGCCGTATTCTCGTATGCATTGGAGCAAATCATCAATTCAGTCCAATTTGAGAGGGAGAATCTGCTCTGTCGTGGTGAACTTACAAAATCTCTTCATTAAAAATATCGCAGAAACATCGATTTTCCATTGAACTTTTAAAGAAATAGTAACGCGTGTATAGTTCATCGAAATACAAAGTTACTAGAGTCTGGCTAATTAAAGCCAAAAACGGAAATCGCGAGGCGAATTTAAAAAAAATTATATATTAAAAAAAACACTCTTTAGGTATGAATAGTAAACAAATTCCATACATTTTGGTTTTTAATGTTATTAAAACTTTGTTTGTTATTAACTTTCACATAAATAGGTTAATAAGGGTTCAAAGATTTTTTTTTTAATTTGCCGCCCGGTCTCGTTCAGGTTTTGTTGGCCGTACTCTAAATATTTTAACACTTTTCATTTATTTCAGTCCACAGCGCAACATACAGTTTAAATTTAAAACAATTCAACTAACGAGTCCAACACGCAAATTGATCTAAAAAGCATAATTTCGTAATCAACTTAGGTATCTCCAGCTGCAAGGATTTCCAAAATGTCGATATCAACTGCTGGGCTGCTACGCCCGCACGCATATTCTGAAGATATCCAATAACTGACATATCAGACGGCATTGTATTCTAAACTACTGCTATTATCGGAACGAGTACCTACAGTGTGTTGTGCACCGAATCGATTGAATTGGATCTTGTTTTTGTTCGATGTTTTCGTTCAGGATGTACGTTGAGTACGTCAACTGTCATGTGAATCAATTTATTTTCGCCACCACGAGTTAATTTAGAGCAATTTTAGGAGCTATAAAACGTTTGAGCTAATATTTTTTAATTATGTATCTACAACATATGTATATTTCATGTTATATTTATTATGTGAGAGCTGGTCACTCATCTTCTTTATCATCTTCTTTAAAAACTATGTTCAACAGAACTAAATTAAGATCTTATATATTTTTATTACTTCAATGGTAATGTAATGAGTTATCTGCTACCGATTTGAGTTTAAAGAATAAATCCTAATTAGACTTCCAGATCTTAGGTTTTAGGACTAACTTCGTTTACATACTTAAGTATAAAACTACAGTACTTATAGTACCTTAGGTAAAAAAAGGAACTATCGATACTTCGTCTCTCATAATGATTATAAGCAACTTATACATGTATTTATTTGAAAAATCCTTAAAAACTAATGTTATATTGAAACGTTAACGATTTTTATTGTTTTTCTTGATATACTTTTCGTCATCTAGTCACTTAAATCTTAATTGGTTTATATTGAGGACGTCACTGCGCGGAGTAGGGTCATGGCTACGCGTCCTAGATCTCAGTGTTACCTCCTAAATGGGTCGCCCGCCGACCTTTGGGAAAATAGATCTTACCGCAACCTTGTGTATTCCGAAAGAAAGTACCTTGAAGACATGTGCTAGTTATAGCGGAGAGAAAATGAAACTATTTCAGTTATTCAAACGTCAAAACTGCATTTTTAGCCCAGCCAGTGTGGGATTGCGAGGACGTGCCAACTTTTAAAAGCCGTGACGTAACGATTCTGGGACACATCAATAGTTTAAGTAAAACAGGAAACGGATGCGGAGCATGTTTATGTGAATATAATTGTGCATAATATTCTATATACCTATGTAACATTATGCACCTACCAGCAGCTGAAACTCTGTAAAAATAAACTTTTAACATTTATTACCGTTGTTGACCTTTTGAACAACTGCATTGATAACGCAGTGATTCATTTGCGATAAAATGTTATTTTAAAGATTCATGTATTTTTATGTTATTTTTTATCGCCTGATATTTATGTATCTAAATAAACGTACAAGTATACCTATTGCCGGCTATTATCTTGGTATACGCGCTGATCATAGCGAACCCATGTTATTTCATTATCTTATCAAGTTCATTGACTCTTGACATTCAACTTTCGAGATCCGATATTATCACAAATCTTAACCACATTTTCTCTTCTTTTTTAACAGGGTAAAAAAGTAATAACAATTTATAAACATGTTTCGCAGTTAAAAATTTTAATCTTAGCTCTCCTATCGATGTTACACGCGTTTGTAATGTGTTCTTATTGTTTATTACAGACGCAGATGAGCGGTGATCGTGCGGGCTCGCAGTGCGGTCTTTCGTCACTTCTGCCGATGTCGTGCCGAGGGCGGGCGGCCGCCTTCGCCCGCGACCTGCACTCGCGCCTGCGCAACCTCGGCGCCGCGCAGGACGACGACTGCGAGAGCAGCTGGCTCACCAAGGAGAACCGACCTACTACCTCCGCGCAACGCGACCACGACACCTTCTACGACTTTGAAATCGAATGCGAGAGCCCCTCCAGCCCCGTCGATGAGTTTGATCCGCCTTTTCCCGAAAGTAGCCCCAATGATGATCAGGACCCACCTTTTTATGATGTCAACTCCGAACCAGACATTAAGGATCCAGCTAAAGTTATGCTACAGCAACCCGATAAAATTAAAAACGGATTCACATTCTCAACGGCTTTTTATACAGAGTCACCGGTAAAATTACAACCAGCTCCTCGAGAAAATGGACATGCTGATAAAAGACTGTACTCTCCGATCACATTCGAAGGCTGTGCGCGACAAAATAGCCTAGATGAGGTCGATAATGTAATAAATACATCTTCAGTTACGGATACGGACCGTCTCAGTTTACCGACCACGCTAACTAGTGTTAACTTGGACAGTGATTCTGAATTCGAGTCCGCGAAAAGTGATCCTTCTGATGCAGTTGATGATGTCTTCCACAATGACAGTAGGTTGGAAAATGATCTCACGGAATGTATTGAAAATCTGTCAGTCACAGATGTTGAAGCGACTGTCGAAGAAGAACTTTTAACGAATAATAACGAAGAAAATTGTACAGAAGATTTTAAAGAAACGAACATTTTAGAAATTATAACCAGTGAAGTGATAAACGAAAAAGAAATATCTCCAGCCCCTGAAGTTGATCCAACGTTATTGACTACAGAAACTAAAAATGAGGAGAATGAAGATATTGAAGATGATAGACCTCAGCGGGTTCGACGTTGTTCTTCTTTGAAAACGGGAAAAACGCCTCCTGGGACTCCTGGCAGAAAAAAAATTGTTAGGTTTGCCGATGTACTGGGCCTTGATTTAGCAGATGTCAAAACGTTCATGGATGAAATTCCTGTGATACCTAAATCAGCTTACGATGATCTCGCCGGTTGTGACGTTGCAAGTTCTCCACCAGTACGAGCCACGCCTAGACTTGCCACTCTTACGTTGGTTCCACTATTTCAACTGCCTCGTGATGTTACGGACAAACTTGAATCGCTCAACGTGTGCCTTGAAAGTGCGCGTGTGTGCGATGGTGTGCACGTCACCGTTTGTGGCTCAGTGCGTGTACGCAACTTGGACTTCCACAAAACGGTACACATTCGTTACACCATGAACCGATGGAAAACGTATACGGATTTACAGGCATCTTATGTGCAAGGATCTTGCGATGGCTACTCGGATCGTTTCCAATTTGTCTTATATACGCCTTCTATATTGTCGGGCCAGCGGTTGGAAATTGCCGTGCGTTTCCAATGTAAAGGTCAGCAGTTTTGGGATAATAACAGTGGAGCTAACTACTGTTTCGACTGTTTAGCGTTAGGCATGAATGGATCTACGCAGCAGCAGCAGTCGCCGCCTGGACCGCTACACCCGACAGTAGACTGGCATCCATCGTTCTACTGACGCAGCGTGCGTCCTCCTAAGAGATGAACTCGTCGACATCGGAGCGGCGATGGCGAGCGATCGAGAACGGGTCCGGCGGGTCCCGGGCCGGGGCGGGGAGCGCTGCCCGCGAGAGACACCCGTTGCTAGTCACATTCCTGTGCCTATTTTAACTGCTGTCAGTTTGCAAGGCGAGATTAAGCGCGGAGTCCTATTAATGAGGCTTTTAAAAGTTGTAAAGCGTTTTTGTGATATGAAATAGATTAGGTGTAAATAATAAATCATAATTCAACGAAATTGCATCTCATTCAGAGTGCCATCAGCAATAACGACATTTCGAGATACATGTACATATATGATTTGTTTAGTCTTGTTAACATGTAGAGTCGTCCATGTGGACAATAAAGTATGAGGCGTGCGTGCGCGGACGCCGACGTGTTCCGTGCAGGAGTGGCTGGCGGCGGGCGCGGGGCGGGCCCTCACCTTCCTCTGTAAATACAAGCGAGAATGATATTTGAATGAAAACATATTTTAATACGATTTTATACAAACTACTAGCCTTATGTAAAGTATAGGTCTATCGTCGAACTAAAGGGTGTCACAGACGGCGATGATTATTACTTTTATCAAGATCCTTAAGACACGATAGACGACAAGATGCGATCTCATCTCAAGATCAAAATATTCATAGGTATATTAAGCATCTTAAGTTGTTATAATATATCGCTTGGCGTCTTAGGCAACTTAAGATCAAAATATAATCTTTGCCGTGTGTGATGCCCTTAAATGCTAAAGCATCACCTAGTTAGCGAGATTTTAATCACAATGTAGTTAGGTGAGATGAAACGTCAAACCCTTCTTAGATCTTTATGACGTCCTTTAAATTGATATTGAAGTAAGCGTGCCTGTCTGGTAGTCGATTATTTTCATAAGTATCGGTAGCTGAAGATCTTTAAACATGTTAACGCATAGCGATCATGATATAACTGTTTTATATTAGTAACTATATCGATGTTATGAACTTGAAATGTTTAGAACTTATATTTTTTATATTTATAACACGAACTCATGACATATTTTCCTAGCCAAGAACTGATCTAAGCGTAATAGAATCGTTGAAGTTGATTCTGTTTGAGATTTTTATGAAGAAGACTAATAGAAATTATGATGAATTAAATTATTGTTATTTTTAAGCAATATACAATTTAAATTTATTTATTAGGCCGTTTTCTATTCTATTTTATATGTACCTGAATTCTTGAATTGTGGCCATATTAATTTTATACTAAGCGAATGAGTAAACGCTGTCTCCTATTCAATATATTGTTAAATATTTGACACCCGATTTATAAAATAACTTCTTTCATAATAATAAATTAATATGCATAATTTATACCATGTAGTTTTACTTACCTTTTGCGTAAAATAAAAAAGTCTTTCTTTTAAAGTCCTTTTCTCTAATCTAATAATTCTATAGGTATAATGTAACATCTATGTATATGAAATCATCAAAGTAGAGTAATTAAAGTAGGTACGAGTACTTCTAATTGTGTGTTTAATAGCCAACACTGGCGTCAGCATCTGACATAGCTTAAATACAGCCATGCATTGGTGACAGCCGGGACCAATGACGTGCCATTCAAAGTACGAAGATCTATCGGGTACTCTCTCCCAACCCTTATAATAAAATGTTACGTTAGTACATACATTTTTTAAAGATTAATATTTAATAACAACAAATCTATTTTATTTCCCAATTTTGAAGAATTGGTATACTTAAAAATTGGAAAAATTCTTAAAAATTGGGATATTGGAGAAATAATACGCATGTTTAATTTATTCTTCATGATTTATTTTATTAATTAAAGGCGAAATATATCACAATTCTTGGATGACATTTAATTTTAAAATATATGCATTGCGAAACATCTCTTGAAGAAAGAAATAGCACTGAACAGAAAGTTAACTATCTGTAGGTCTCACCTTAGCAGTAAGATAAGTTATCTAAGGAACAAAATAAATAACACAATCGACTGTTTACATACTACCAAGAAGTACATACCTACGCAATAACTTTCTTATTTATAAACTTTATTTATAAGATTTATCTGATATTCCGAAGGCTATGATGAAGAATGATCTAGATAACTTTGGGATTTGATGATTGAATAAAAGATCAGACAAATATCAGGCGCAGAAAATTACTCACTATTAGTGTAGAGGATAGAGGATATCTTAATTTTTTTAAGTTGAGTTCAGTTCTGTGCTCACCCAGACAGCGTTTCTCAGCAGGAGCGTTGGAGCTAGGTCCACTTTGAAATGAACATGACAGCACCTGCAGCTACGGGCCCATATGGGTACTTATCGGCCCAGTTTTACTAGCGCAGCCACGACAGACCTCTTTGAATCAGTACCAGGCTCGAGATACCAGGAGAGTACGTGTGTAGGGTAAAATGGAGCGTGTGGGAGATTGCAGCCTGAGGGATGGGAAAGACAGGAGAAGTTAGCCTACCGTATACCAACGAGTAAACATATAGGAATAGAATTCTATACTTGGTGTGTAATAGATAATAGGGAAGGGAAATAGACTGCATATTTTTTTGGCCGAAATAATTTATATTTTTAATTAATAGATCTTTGTTAGTTGAGTAGGTATGTAAATACTTATGATTTATTCTCGTCATTTTTATTGGTTTTTTGGAAACTATCTTGAACTATCTCTACTCTACCTCATCTCTACTTGACTCTACAATTCTACACAGTTAACTTAGTAGGTAGGTACATCTTTACAAAGTAATTTATATTTAGCTCTCAGTATTCATAGAATGTCTATGAATACTGAAAGCTAAATATTATAATATTTATCTAACCAATATTTTTTTAGGAGACCAGTGAAGTTTAGTCACCTTTTGAGATAAATAAATATTGTTTTTTTTTTATTCCTATTTCAATTAATCCTTAATCACGCTGTATAGAAAGTTCAAATAGATAAGTAAGTACTTCTCCAGTTATTCGTTCTTATAACAAAGGACTTTGGAAACGATAGTTCCACTAAAAGACAGTAACTGCCAATAGATAAAGATAACTTAATATTATTACATCTACTATATACAAAAAATGTACATTTGTCTTAACGTATATGATAATATTGTCATGGAAGTATATACTTATATCTAACGTAGCAAAAGTGTTAGTAAATATAACAGTAGGTATCCAAAAACAGTTTTCAGATAAGCACAATGTAAAGCAGATTTAAAAACTCGCTTCTGCTTTCTCTAAATAAGTATACATTAAAACATCAAAAGTTGGAAGTATATTTATTGCAAATCTTTTCGGTGTCGGTCACGACTTTACTGACTTTTGTCACTTAATTATAAACATACTTTAAACTAACTTAATTACGAAATTAACAGAACAATAAATAGTCACATGGTCACACATCAGACATCACACATGTGGCGATAGTTAACACAAACACACACAGGCACACCTATAGGTTTCTAGGTACCCAAGGATATTCCGTTCGGAAAATGTGCGTTAACATTACCAGTAAATTAAAGTATATGAAGTACAAACTACTTGTACACTTAGATCATTTAAATGGTCTAAGACTTGTACATGTAAGTACGAGTTGGTGGTTGGTAAAATACCGGAACCCTTATGGTTTTAATAATGTACTTATAAAAAGATTAAGCAAAAAAAAAACAAACCTTGAGTATGCGTGGTTTGTTGTGTAACCTCAGAATATTATGAGTAGGTAAACTTAAAAAAAGTTATTATAAGTAATTATTTATGGAGGGATGCAACAATTGGACCGTGCGTTCTAGACTACTGTTGTCGATATTGCACAAAAAATTCACAATATGTGATAGAAAGAACAAGAAACACCATCGCCGGGTACTTGGAAGGTAAAATATTTATTTAATTAGCTCATATGATAAGTTCCTAATATAAATAACCGGCCAAGTGCGATTCAGAGACACGCACGGAGGGTTACGTTTATAAAAAAATACGTTTGTTGTATGGGAGCCCCACTTAATTGTAAATAAAGAAGAGCGGAGCCTCCTGGCACAGGCATCTTTGATAGCTTAAAAGGAGACTCCAACACATAGTTATGTAAGATCATTACTGTTTACGTAAATAAAACATTTTTCGTTTTCATTTTCATTTTCACTTAAATATTAATTCCGTTTTTAGTATAAGTTGTTACAGCGGGCAACAGAAATATATTATGTGTGGAAATTTCAACTTTTTAGCTATGATTTATGAGATACAGCCTGGACACAGACAGACAGTTGGACGGACGGACGGATAACGGTGTATTAGTAATAGGATCCCGTTTTTACCCTTTAGGTACGGAACCCTAAAAAGGATAGGCGAATAGTGAATAAGCGTCATTTTGGCTATGCAATAATAAAGTTGTTTTGTTTTGAGATGCGATTGGTTTTATATAATTAGGTTTGGTTTTAGGTTGCTGCAAAACAATGTAAGTACAGAGAAAGTACCTAATTTTTTCAACGAATAATAATAAGAGAGTAGAGTGGATCACGAGATGTGATATGTACATACATGCATAAAAAGATAAACTAACACTTATTTAATTCTTTTTGGACTATTAAAATTTAATTAGGTATTTATTAGTTCAAATTCCCCATTTTTGTACGTAACATTTAGACAATTGTTATGCATAATTTTTACACGTGGGCAATGAACGAAGAGATACGCCCAAGTGCTATCCTTTTCTGGGGCTAAGCAATGAAAAATTCAGTCACCAAAATGGCTGTCTTAAAGTTAGTAGTCTACCTTGTCTCATTTACGCCTTTCGTCTTTTACTTCTAGGGGTAGGCTAGGGATCTCTTAAGGTGCGCAGCATGTGTAGGCAGCTACATATACTTCACAAAACTAGTAGACCAATCATGGACTAAACTTTAAGTTAACAAAATATCCGCCAAGGTTATAGTCTACCCGGCCTCATTTGCGCCCTTCGTCTCCTAGTCCTAGGAGTGGGCAGAGTTATCGTGGGGTCTTTTAAGGCGCGCAGCTGCGTGTGGAGCCGCTGCTTGCAGAACTCGTAGAACTCGATCTCGCGCGTGAAGTTGGCGCGCACGATCTGCTTCACGGCTTCAGACACCGGCGGCTTGAACGCGTTGCGGTTGATGCGGTTGAACGTGTTCAGCTCTTCTGAAATTATATGGTACGTTTTATTATGGATATATACGTAGGTTTTCTTACTCTTTGGACACCCGACACACACGACCCAAAGGGAGACTGCCTATAGTGTGGTCACGCGACTGACGCGGCCACACTGTAGACAATCTTTTCGTGTTAGCTAACACTGGTGTCAGATTTTCCGAGTTGCTTTAAAACATCTGACATCTCTATGACTGTCAAGTGTGGTACCTGGCTCAGAGAATTTCCATAGAAAAAGGGAACGCTTCATTTTGATTTTGAAGTGGCATTTTTGTTTAGACTTTTTATTTATTTGTTTATTGTTTGTACTATAAACTTACTTCTTCATAGGTATATTTACAATCATGGACACTATTATTAATAACAGAGTGTATCTGTTAGTTCGAGTGTGATAAAAATTACGGAGAAAACAACTCTTTATCTTTTATAAATCAGCAAAATATACCTACAACATAGTACCTAGTTCAATACGATGCTATATAGTTATTTATTTTATACGAGTCTACCACTCAATGCCGACAGACGAAATCCCGGTGAACGCTATACCGACAGTACGCTAACTACTTGTGGGTTAGTATACATTTTGTCTTTCCCTAATGGTTCTTCCGGCGGTATCGTCGGACTTACCCCCAACATCTTAAGTTAGTTAGTTAAAATCTTTATTGCATCAAAACATAAAGTAACAGAGTAATAGATACATAAAACAGATGTCAAAAGGCGGCCTTATCGCAACTGCAATCTCTTCCAGGCAACCGAGGTACTTAAGATTTGGTGAATGTGTCCGCTGGTGACGCTGGAAAGGAGCTATTGGGGGAAATTACAACATTTTTGCAGTTTTCTTCTCTCTACCAAAACATTGGATACTTTGTTGAATTTCTATTTGGAGCGAGGCTATGGGCTTTTAAGAAAAAAGACGGTAGGTGTAACATTCTTCGTCTACCTATAATTTTCCTAGCCCTCTCTATTCCATCTACCCTAAAGAAAATCTAAAGTTTCCGTTTAAATCAAACGCAATCATCCGTATGGCCAGAAAATGTGATCGTCTATTATTATTTAAAGGACCCGTTGTGTAACACAAATAACTAACGTAAAATAAAACATTCAAAATATTTACGTCAGAAAGAAAAGTAAGTAAGTTAAGTTAAATAAAGAAAATTATCACTTAGCTTTGGATCTGACCGAAGACCACAGTGAAGTAGGACCCTTTAGTATGACACCGCGAAGTTCCGCGACGACGCTCTGTCGTCGACGTCGATCGTTGTCTACAGTCTAAATATATAGTTATAAACGTAATAGATATATATAAATTTTATTTTGATTAATAAGACATATATTTGTCGTGTCAGAATTTGGCTAAATTAGAGAGAGAGAGAGAGACATAAAATACATTTAATGAAATGAAATGAAATCGTTTATTTCAGACTGCACAGGTATTCAATACAAGTCCATATTTGTTAGTAAACTTAATACTATGTTAATAAAATTTAAAATGTGGGTTATTATTTGATACATGTAGGGACGTCCAATGTTTACATATTGGACTGTCCACTCTTTCTGACACCACCTTCAAGAGTGTGTTGGTACTGCTCCTTACCCGTGACCACAAGGATGCAACTCTTTTTCGAAGCACGGCCTGGAAGTTGTCTGTGCTGTGATCTGCAAACATCCCTGAGGCACTGCAGCGCCAGTGCAGTCCCAACAAACTTCTGAAGCTGTTGTTGTACTGTACGCGCAGAGCACTGTAGGCTTTTTTGGTATAATTGCTCCACAGGTTGCACGTGTACAATGTTTGGCAGTAACTTTTAAAAAGTGTAACCTTAACTTCGCGCGAGCAACGCACAAACCTGCGGGAAAGCATATTACCCCTTACCGACAATGCTCTGCGTTCCCTATCAATGTCTATATCATCAGACAAGTTCTCAGTGACCCAGTGACCCAAGTACTTGAATTTGGAGACTTGCTGTAAAACCGTTCCATTAAGTGTGATAGGAGGAACTGGGTAGGTTTTATTACCAGCCTTAAACACCAACAGTTCACTCTTACTCACATTGTACCTGAGCCCATGTTTAACTGCATACTTTTCACAAATCGACAAGAGCTGTCTCACAGAACTGCTTGACGGCCCCAGCAGTACGATGTCGTCTGCGTAGCTAATGTTGTTAATAAAACAGCCATCAACCGAGCAGCCAACACCTGCACTGCTGAGCTCCTCAATCAGGCCATTAACATATAAATTAAATAAAGTAGGTGAGGTTATACCCCCCTGCCTTACTCCACACATCATTTTATACTCTTCTGAGCATTCGCCCGCCCATCTAACAAAATTGCTTTGGTTTTTATACCAATATTTAAACAAATTAATAATTTCCATAGGCAATGTAGAGTTTATTTTTAATTTGTTCCATAGGATATTGTATAAAACCATTTCAAAAGCCTTTGACAGGTCCAGAAAGCATGCGAACACTGGAGTTTTCCTATCAGTATAATACTGGACCGTATGCTTAAGGCACAATATTGCAGATTCAGTGGACAGCCCAGGTCGAAAGCCAAACTGAGCGTCATGGAGTTGGATGCTTTCACATAAATGCCTATTAAGCACACCATCCAGTACCTTAGCCAGGATCGTGGCAAGAGATATGGGCCTATAATTGCCCTTATCAGAAGCGTCTCTAGTCTTATTTTTAATGATAGGTATCACTATCGTTTTCATCATATCTGCTGGTAGGTAGTTATGACGCAAACAGAAAGTGAACAGCATGGACAGAACTCTAGGTAGGTGAACACCCGCGTGTTGCAAATGCTCGATGCTGAGACCATCATGTCCAGGTGATCTCCCTCTGGTCATCTCTTTAATAATTTTGGCAACTTCTCCATACATTACCCTTACTGGAGGGACATCAGTGCAACGGCACCCAGCATCGAGCATCGGCTCACATTCCTCCGGCTTCAGAAGCGGTTCGACCTTGAAATGACTTCTGAAGAGATTCGCCACGTCCCTGGGCGCACTTATCCCCTCAACACTAGCTGGCAAGTCCAGTTTTGAGGTTAATCACTAGTGTGACAAGTACAGAATAATTCTCCGTGGTTCCAGGGTGGACATTATGATTAAAAGGCGTGGCTTTAGCGAGGTTGAGAGAGTAGGGCAGGTTTTTCGGGGAGAAGACTCGGGAGAGAGGTTTTAGATGCGCGCGCGCAAGGTCGTACGGTTTTTTCGGAAAAGACTGAGATATCTCTGGGGTAGAAAAATATAATCGTACGGGTTACAATTTGTATTTATGTTAGATACTTAAATAAATTCGTTGTTGCCTAATTCTAATGTTGTCAGCTCGTGAGATAAGTTTTAAACAAATGATAGATAAAAATTTGAGTTATCTCCGCGTCAATTCAAATCCACGTACTAATAAAGTGCAAACGCGACGCAAAATAATTAAGGACATCAGGTTGTATAAACTTTATTTAGCTTATATATTTTATTTTGTAATTGCATGTCTGTATTTATTATTTACCTACTGTAGGTAAGGTGAGGTCGTAAAGTCGAGGCTCCGTCTCGCAGAGGTATTAATGTCGCAGAAATGTATTCACCTTTGTTAATCTAGGTTTGTCACCAGAATCTAAATGTATGTGTGAGCTACTTGTTGCCTGATTTATAGCGCTGTGATAATATAATTTAGGAATTTGATAGGGACGTACTTTATATCTCATCATCTCAACTGAAATTAGTTAATATTTTATTTTAATATTCTGGACGTAATGTGTTTGACGCCTAGGACATACAAATGAATTTCACCAACACTAATTTATAGGGGCGATTGAAAGCTGTCTGTAATAACCGCAGACCTAGGGATAAATGTCGAAGTTTTATTATGGGGGTAGCTGTAATTATTAACAGTTTAAATTCTTTATGATACAATTGATAATAGATCGGCAGTAGCCGCGACGTGGGTACAATGCCACACACAGAAAGCTGGCTTTAGGGAAAATTAAAGTCGACTGTATTCTGAAGAATGGTAACCTGCGAATAATTACATTAGTACTTAGTTAGATAACCTAGGAAATCAATCGCGCGAAAGTTTGGGAACAAATCATCTCTGAAGGGAATGATAGCTGTAATCATTTACAGTTTAGATTCTGCATAATACTATTGACATTAGATCGGCAGTAGCCGCGACGTGGGTACAATGCCACACACAGAAAGCTGGCTTTAGGGCAAATTAAAGTTGACTGTATTTTGGAGGATATAATTTGTAAATAATTACGTAGGTAAAGTAGTAGGGAAATCAACCGCCCCTAAAGATAGGAAACAAAACGTCTGCAGACGATTAGGATAGGATGATAGGTTCTAGGGTCTAGTCTCTAGGTCACAAGGTCGACTAGTCTGGTCGCAGGACGCTTAGTCAGGTACTCGTGACCATCGTACCATCCAATTCTGCCTTGGAACTGACTAATGCGTGGACGGGTTATAAGGTGTGTTGGGAGACCCGTATCTAACCCCTTTTTATAGGAATTCTAGACTTTTATAGTCCGCCTCCTATACAACCTTCTACAAACCAGAGCTCCGGAGATTAATTGATTAATTGGTTGTTTGTCTTATTTAAAGCTCATATTTTATATTATATATTATGTTATATTGTATGTTATTTTATATTTAATACATTCGGATATGTCCTGTACAAATGTAAACTCTGCGGAAAAACTGTTTTCATGCGCGAGCGAGCGAGCGGATCGACGTCGACGACAGAGCGTCGTCGCGGAACTTCGCGGTGTCATACTAACGGGTCCTACTTCACTGTGGTCTTCGGTCAGATCCAAAGCTAAGTGATAATTTTCTTTATTTAACTTAACTTACTTACTTTTCTTTCTGACGTAAATATTTTGAATGTTTTATTTTACGTTAGTTATTTGTGTTACACAACGGGTCCTTTAAATAATAATAGACGATCACATTTTCTGGCCATACGGATGATTGCGTTTGATTTAAACGGAAACTTTAGATTTTCTATGGGTAGATGGAATAGAGAGGGCTAGGAAAATTATAGGTAGACGAAGAATGTTACATAGGGTGCGGCCGATAACTATGTGTAGGTGCACCCTACGTCGTTTAGCGGCAGATGGTGAGGAGCTACTCAAAGTCAACGTGAAAAATGTTTTTAATTCAATTGATAGGAAAGCCTTGTTGCAAGAAGTTTCTACTGATATCCCAGACCCCTTTCGTCAATCCGTGCTACGCTATGCCTACCAAATAATTATACCAAAACAACATAATTCTTTCTTCAACTGGAGTGCAACAAGGCAATCCTCTGGGGCCGGTGCTTTTTAGCCTAGGTATTCATCCTATAATTTCTTTAGATTCAAAATTGAACGACTGGTTTGAACTGGACGTTTGGGGGAAGTAAAGATTCAGTTTACACGGAGTTTTCAGACTATCATTGAAAAATTTAAAAGTATAGGCTTAGAAAGAACAAAGTTTTTAAAAGTGTGAGTTATATATTGACGAGAACCTTTCGGAAACAACTAAATAACATATTCTGGACAATTTTTATGGGTTTTTCTACTGACATAACTTTGACATATAAAGACTCTTTACTTCTCCTTGGTGCACCACTATTTGACGATAGTATCGAACCCCTTTTAAAAAAGAAATTACATAACTATACTTTTACAACTTCCAGATAGGATATCCTAAATTCCCACATAGCATATTTGTTTATTACCTATCCAATAATTAAACATTCGGAAATAATAAACATATTAGACGCTTGCTTTTTAGCCACCGTTGAAAAAAAGATTAATTTGCATTTTAACGATAACTCTTGGAACAAAATTAACTCTACCAATCAAAACCGGCGGTATAAGCATCAGGAAAATTTCTAGTGTTGCCCTTCCAACTTTCTTTCCTCTGCTAACAGTGTCTTAGGTCTATGCAAAAAATCTTAAAAAGACAATATCACAATTCACTTGGTAGCTGAGGTAAAGGAAACCTGGTCAGTTTTCTGCCCTGAAGATGACATTTCAGTGGAATTAAACCAACAAAATACCCCTTTAGTGGAGAGAACTTTCAAAGATTTGATCTCCCTGCGACTTATAGCTTCCGCAACGGATCAGCATTGCTATCAAGCGAGGAAACACAGCCAGCGTTTTTGCAACCATGCCGCATGTGCAAGATATTATAGATAGTTTAGTTTTATTTTTCTATATTAATGTTCTTATTTATTTTTTCTTATTGACAAAACAAATAATATTTATTAAGTATCTATGTTATCTACTTAATTATGTAAATATAGACAAAATTAAATGACCTACCCTAAAGCACGTGTTTAGCAATGTGCAAATAAATATACCTATCTTAAGAGTCAGTTTAGAAGACTTTGCACCAATTAATTGAAACTGATAAAGCCAATGCTTTTTTCTTATTGACAACAAACAAAAAAATTACCTATCACATATAAAGCCATGTTATTAATAACTTTGTTTTTATGGAGTTAATTAAAGTATTTTTGTATGTATTCACCTAATTTACTTATCTTTTAGCATAAAAAAAGAGTTTTATTTAGAGCTTAGTTTGTATGTAAAATTTTATAGGTATTAATTACATGTGTTGTACCCAACTTGTGCTTGAGTCAAATTACTTACTACCTTGACCAACTTGTTTATATTGGTGGATTAGTAAACTAATAAGTAGTTTAATTGGGTTGTACAGGTTCGTCACAATCACAGCACGGGTCACGTAAATAAGAATGAATCCTAACAAAATATAAATTAAAAAGCTTGTTTGAAGGACTTATGGCTCAAGGAACCTACATAGCGATTGTTACTAGTTCACTTTTACACATGTACAATGTCAATTACCTCGAAACTAGATCAATATCGGAAAAATGTGATAGTTATGGCAGTTATTGCTGCAAAACACACATTTTCGAAATGACATGAGACCGGTAAAACAATAGTGGGAAATGTAGAAACGCAGTGAAATCACAGGAAGCACTATTGCTTTGCATATAAAAGAAGGCGTCGATATCATTGATGTCTCTGGTAGGTACCATTAATCTCTGTACTGCGTGTTAATACTTAATTTCTCTAATGACACACGGTTTGTAAGGAATTAAAGCATGCAAGCCGCTCTAGATCGGTCATTTTGAAAATCCTTGGCAGAAGCCTATGTCTAGCAGTGGACTTTATGGTGCCGAAATGATGATGATGAGACAGTTTTGAGGAATTAAAAACTTGTGGTTACTATATCGTACAGGTCGTAGGAATGTTCATTAAGGCCCTAGCCCAGGCTCTGTCTGCCCCGTTAAGAACTGTATCTATCAAACCGTACCCCAGTAGAGCTGCGTGGCGCCGCGGAAGAAGCGCGGGATGTACCGCTCGAAGGCCAGCAGCGTGGCGTTCATGTCTTCCAGCACACCCACCACGGAGTAGTCCTGTTCCACCACGCGCTTCGCTCGCTGCAAGGCTTCTACGCTGTTGAACGGCCTGGAATATCCAAAAACATTGCTCAATGGATATATTAATGGATCATGTACGTTATTTTTTTTTGTAGCAAAAGGCTTTTAAAGTGAACTTAAGCGTAGACTGTTTTGTTTGGGTGCAAGAAGAAAAACATTTTCCTATCCTACTAGTTATTTCGATCTTTCATTTTCCACATCGGAATTGATGACGATGCCGGGTGCTATAAATTAATGGTCATATAATAGATGCCAGTCGTAAAGATATACCAGATTGCTGATGCCCTCTAGTGACAGATTTTATGTCTAGTCTATAGATGACTAGTCATAAAAATCTGACACTAGAGGGCCAATGGCGCAGAAGGTTCTCGAATCCTGGCCACATACCGGCAAGCGTAGAGTAAGACACCCACTAACTGGTAGTCGGACGACCTTAAAAAGATTGCAGGAAAACGCTGGATGCAGACCGCTTCCAATCGGTTGTTATAAAACCTTGAGGGAGGCCTATGTCCAGCAGTGGTCTTCCTGCAGCTGATATAATGATGAGATGAATTTTAACGAAGACGATGAAAGAAGAATTGTGTCAGGATTTATCCACACAGGACAGGAACACCTTCACAAGCTTTGCTAAATGTGTGACCTATCCCCCAAATTGATAATAATTAACAACCAGTTGCTAAACCTATTTTTGTTAAAACATGTTTTGTACCTTTCTCTCTTTTCAATTTTTACATAGAAAAAACAAAACAAAAGATATTTAAACTGAAATAGATTTAAGAAACGTTTGGTAATTTTTATGAATTTGAGGGTAGGCTTTTCTAAAAGCCAGTTTAAGGCCGGTAAAACGAAAAATAACTTACGTGCACTGGGGCTCGTGTCCGCAGAAGAACAGCGTCTGCCGGCGGTGGTCACCGATGCCCTCGTGCGTCTCGCCCTCGATGTAGCGGCACTCCCGGTCGCCACTCAGCACGCAAGTCTCGAAATCCTGAAATATTATCATTTATTCTCATTTTAGCAGCATAACGTATTCTGGACATAGGCCCATTTCCCAGGGAATGACAATTGCCTAGTTAACTATTTATTTTGTAGATCTTCCAAATGGTATTTCTTTTTGAAACTCGTAGCAGGTTTACTACGAAATATCTACGAAGCTACGCATTTTGCTTTTTTTACTAGCAAATAAATATTTAAGTATATAAACAGTAAACACTTTAATGTATTAGAAAATAGATCAAATATCTGCTAAAATGATAGCGGTTGTATCAGTAGACAATGCTGGACAAATCACCTACAAGTATATTACAGATCGTTCTGCGAAACCCTAATTAAAACGTCAAACTTTTTGCCGCTGCAAAAGTAATTTATTTTTTGCGCACCACTAACCAAACGGCGCTGAGAGCTACATGTACCTATATGTACTTAATCATATAAACTATGACTATTGTCTACTTGTTGTACATAGTGCGTTGCACAACGTTTAACAATAGGCGAATAATGAATAAGGAAAAATCTGCAAACGCTGGGCGCCTGCGATGTCATTAATTTTCATAATACGCTGGTGCGAATTTCTCTGTACCTTCGGTCAGTAGACTTGTGATGGTGTTCAAATTGTACTTGCGTATTTTTTAATTCTTAATGAGTTTCTTATAGGGTTTCTTCTCAGCCGTGGTCGTTCTGAAACACTAGTCGTTAATAGCTCTTTGTTGTTTAGAGAGTATCTTTTCTTCCGCTTTAGTTGTTAAATCATCTTTAATATTAGCCAGCTACAGGAAGTCCTCTGCTGAACAAAGGTCTTCAAGGATTTAACACCTGCTGTCAAAAATGTCAAGTAATACCCTCGAGAATTTTGATTATTCTAGGTTTTTTGTAGGTTCAGATTCTACACCTAGACAGCGTGGGAAAGATTGAAAGGTCATGCATGCTTTCCGGACTAAGTATATCTAGGTAGTATTCTGGTACTTATAGTAAACATAGGAATTTATATCGGTGATAGTAAATTTCTTCGAATTTATTGATCATTATTTATGCTGTCAGATTTATTAGCCATTAGGCCTATCCCAACTTCGAAAGGCTTGTTACGAGAAATTTCTTTTAATCAAAATGATCTTTATATTAAGTATAAAATCATCATTCTTTGTCTATGTGTCGTAGGCTAGTTTACAATCGAACTGTATTGATTACTGTTGATTAATGAATTGCCCCGGCGCAGCACATCAATTAGCTCATAAAAAGAAGCCGGTGTCCCCATTATCTGGTTTAATTCGCCGATTGATCGTGATCATTGATTTTTTCGTGTGAACCGCCGCCGCGCATCACAATCGCTCGTCGTGACCGATCGATCTGAACTTTGGACTGGAGTCCTAACGGCACTGATTCTAAAATATTGCGTTTCGTTTTGCACATATTTACTTCTAAACCAAAATTTTTACAAATTATGAATCACCTCAGCAAGAACTTAAGAATCCTGAAATAGCTCGTCCAAACTTAATAAAACGAAAGCGCCCTCATCATAGATTTGTGCAAAAAGTTAATAAGAAGAGCAGCGAGCACGAAATAAAAATACTTGTTTTCCAAATAACAGCGGCAGATCGTGCGGAGTATAAAAACACACTATCACGTTAAAAGCACGTCAATTACAAGTGCCGGCGCTCGCGAATATTATACGCTTTTTCATCGGATCAGCCTCACTGCCGCAATAAGAAACACTGAACAGAAAGCAATTTCTGAACGTTGGACTTACCTACCTACAATATAATGTATATTTAGTAACAAAGTAAGTGTCAAATGCGCATGTAAGATGGTCGGCGGGGCCCACACTTCGCGACAAAGTGCCCTATCGTTTTTTTCTAAGGAAGTTTTTAAGTAAGACTGCCCGACAAACTAGAAGAGGCACGCCTTCAATGGTACGGTCACGTCATGATGAGGCCAGCCGATCACATGACCAGGAAAGTAATGGACTTCAAGTCGTTCCCAAGACACCCCGGCAGGCCTCGATTAACATGGATGACTGTCGTAAATAAGGACCTAAAGAACGCCAACACAGAACCAGTGACGACACAAAAGAGATCTCTTTGGAGAAGAAAGATTAGGAGAGCCAACCCCAACTAGAAATGGGATAAGGCTGGAGGAACAAAAAAGTAGACAATGTAAAGTTTTTCGCCGGATGTAAGTTTATAACGACAACAATCGTCTTTGATTATTTATTGCGGGTAAGAAGTCGTCCAAGCGTCAAATTCTCAAGTGGAAACAGCCCAAATTCGTCAAACATCCAAACTGCGTATCATTTAGCAAGAAGTTCTATAAAATGGTAATATTTATAATGAGAGACCATTACTTTCGGAAGTCCAGTTATACGAAAATTTTGTATAGATATTATTTGAAAATGGCTACATTCAGCAAGAAACTTTCCCAAATTCTGAAATTACGTGACCAAAAATATCCGATTATTTGTCTTCTGCTGTGGCGCTGCTAACGTCCGTCGCACGTGACCAATTGTCGGACAATTGATCCACAAATCGCGGCTCGGCGGGATCGACCCGACATAATGAACAGTTCAGGGAACCAGCAAAGATGAAGCGATTCTCGGGTCATCAGTAAACGGATAGTTAACTTTGTTTTTTATGTTATTTTGCGACATGCTTTTCAGACTAAGTAGGATATCAGTGGAGAAAAAGGAGATCAAAAGAGATAAAATATTTTGCACGCCTCATGAACGGAGCGTTGAGGTAGTGCTCTGCTCTCAATTTGTCAGAGTATTATATTCATATTGCATACAATATGAATTTAATAGAGATTATTATATAATAATAATACTACCTTTATATAGAATATAATAATACTACCTATAATGGATAATAATACTAAAACATGAGTATTTTGTATCTATCTTCAAGTTTTACATCTATTAAAGCACGTTTGAATTTTCCAAACTTAAGTATGAATTCATGCAAGTGATTAAAAAAATAAGTTTTACATTAATTTAACATATTGCACAGCGATTGTACCTACCTATGAATTGATTTAATAATTTTTTATTAGTTTGGTAAGTAAAGTTTTTAAAATAGATCAAAAAAACTTGAATAAAACTTATCAAAACTATTTTACTTACTAATCTGTTGATTTTCATCCATATTTCATATTAAATTAGCCTATATCGGTAACTACTTATAATGACTAGACGTAATACTTCACAGACGAAGCGATTGTCAGGCCCCAACCTACACATTCATCAGGATCGTTTTTATGCCACATCAAGGGAGATGTCCGTTCTTCTTATGTAGTCACAAAACCGAGGTAACAGAATGGTTACCGATCTATATCAATATAATAATAGTATTGAACTATAATAAACATTTCAGTAGAGCAGCATAGCGATTAAGGGATTCTCGCAGGCACCAATGAACACATTTATATAGACGTTTTGATTTCTAGGCCGCACAATCAAAAAGGTTAATTTTTTTTTTAATTAGGCATCGCTAGCAACAACACTGACGGTGTCCGTTCGGGAATTGGAATTGAAAATCTGGAGTGCGGGGCAGTGTTTACTATTGAAGATTTTAACACTTGTGATAGAATAACATTTCGCCAAGCCGCATACATTGGGGAGCTGTGCGCGCAGACCCACGAGAATAAATTACGACGGCTGATACAGCGCAAAAATGCGGGTAGTGGTGGCGAATGTCGACCCGAGATACATACGGTGGTAAATCTGTCACAGTCTCAATTAAGTGAAACAACTCTTAACGTACTAGAAAAAGGGTTGAATTTTGCACCTGCGCCGACACGTATACCGTATGAAAATATAATTGGTAACATTGAGGAGACAATTAAGAGGAATAATTTGCCGCAAAGGGATGCAGACACACTAAGGCAAGATGTAGCAGTCATTCTTCGTAAGTCTAAACCTCCGAAAAGCAACATCTCGCGCGATGAACGATCTGCCATATTGGAACTCAGAAAAAACAGTGAGTTACTTGTACTAAAAGCCGATAAAGGGAACGCGACTGTTGTGTTAAATACTACTGATTATAGCAGTAAAATGAATAACTTGCTCAATGACGCGACAACGTATAAAAAGGTAGGCTACAATCCTACAGCTCGGATTACACGTCGAACAAGGGCGTTGATCCAAAGTAAGCAGCATATTCTCTCGGATTCGGAAAGACGACAGCTATTGGCTCCAAGAAATATACAGCCGCCGAAATTGTACGGTTTGCCTAAAGTACATAAACCAGGGGCCCCCCTCCGTCCCATAGTGAGTCAGATAGACTCGCCCACTTACGAGTTGGCGAAGTATGTTTCTAAGATACTAACTCCTTTAACAGGCAAGTCGACATCGTATGTTAAGGACTCTCGACACTTTATTGATATAATTGGCGAAACCAGGATTGAGAGTGACGAAGTAATGGTAAGTTTCGATGTTGAATCGCTATTTACCAATGTCCCGATTTCTGAGTGCTTAAATGTCATAAAGGAGAAACTTATTGAGAACGATATTTCGACGGATATTCTTTCCTTGCTCGAGCATTGTTTAACATCAAGCTATTTTATATACAATGGTCAGTACTACCTTCAGATAGACGGTGTAGCTATGGGTAGCCCTGTCGCCCCAGTCGTTGCAAACTTATGGATGGAACACGTGGAAGAGATAGCGTTGCGCTCGGTTCCTACTACTATAAAAATCTGGAAAAGGTATGTCGATGACATCTATTGTGTACTTGTAGATAGCGGGAATGGGGCTCAACGTTGCCTTGACTATTTAAACTCCATACATGAGAAGTTAAGGTTTACACTCGAGATGGAATCTGAGAGGACTTTGCCCTTTTTAGACGTCAAAATATCTATACGTCAGGACGGCTCGCTTAGTCATACGGTGTATAGAAAGCCAACTCACACTGACAAGTACCTCCACGCGACTTCACACCATCATCCTACACATCTCCAGTCAGTCACAACCTCCCTCACACGTAGAGCTTATGATCTGTGTGATCAGGAACATCTACTAGGAGAGCTGGAGCATGTACAAGCGGTTTTAAAACGCAATGGATATGATGGTAGGATAAGGCCGCCAACATCAAGGCGAGAGCGAGCGCCAACGGTAGATAGGCAAGCAGCGTACCTACCTTATGTCAAAGGAGTAACAGATAAAATCGGCAGACTATTAGGAAAGTACTCTATAAAAGCCACGTTTACTCCGGGGAGGAAAATCGCAAGCTATATGCGATCACCTAAGGACAGCTCGCCCTTAGAAAAATCGGGTGTTTACAAGATTGACTGTAGTTGTGGACGCTCGTATGTTGGACAGACCAAGAGGTCTATATCTCAACGGGTCAAAGAGCACATAACGGCAGTCAAAAACAGGGATATTGACAAGTCAGCTATCGCGGAGCATCTTTCACAAGCTGGAGTCAATCACTGGATTGAGCTACATCAGCCCAAAATACTTGCGACTGAACGCCATTACATACCACGGTTGGTTAGAGAGGCGATTGAAATTAAGAAGCATCCCAATTTTAATCGAGAAGATGGCTTCAAGTTATCAGGCACGTGGAATCCAGAGATTGAGCTTTGTAAAAAGAGTGTGCGAATAACTAAAAACAATTCCCGAACGGACACCGTCAGTGTTGTGTGTAAGGACTTATGCAACAAACGAAGAAGAAAGAGGGTAGACCGATATGGTTACCCTTGACAGCCGGACATCCATCGCAGTTCCTCAGTCGGCCAGCGACCATGATGGCAGAAGGGCCGTCGAAATATCTGGCAAAAAACGATATTAATCGCGGTAAGTCCCGTAATACTAATAACAGTAATTGTGACCGTGAAACTCTAAAATCATATATCACTAGCAACAGATCTTCATATTCCTTCCACTTCGACCAACTAAACCGTCAAACTGAAACGAATCAACTATGTTTCTTACTCCGCGTTTGCTGCATATAAGCATTCAAAGCACCTAAAAATATCTACGATTCAAGGCATAGTATGTACCGTCGCATCTACTATTCTCTTTATTTTGTTTTACTGCACACAAAGAAGTGAACATAATGAAACGACTCTGTCGGCCGAATACATTATTTATTAGCCAGTTTAAAAAAGCTTTTGTTTGTATAGGTACCTATAACGTTCTCTTTTAGATGCTAACTATATGATAAAGGGGAAGTTTATTTATTGGCCTCAGACATTATAGGTAAGTAAGACGTCACTGACTGACATGCTTCGAAAAAACTAAAGAATGAGTAATAAACCATGTTGACCAGTTTGAATTTATTGAGTACCAATACGTTCTATCTACTATCACATACTTTTGTCAAGCTTTTTATACAGGTGTCCTTGGAACGAATTTGCGTCCGGCGTTTGACTCTTGCTTGTCAGAATATGGTCAGAACTAACTTCATGATCAGAATATTTATACAGATATGAGAATGAAAAAAAACACTAGTCCATGCCCCATGCATATTAAAGTCTCTTCAACTCAGCCATTTCTATACAGGTTCTATGCCTAAAACTTAATAGGCAAGAAGCAAGATACAAACTATTGGGAGAGAAGAATTTATCTACGAAGCAAATTGTATGTATCATCTATATTTTTCAATCAGTCTGACAGCTAGCGGGACCTGAGTCTGCACAGCTATGATGTGCCTGCGGAAAACTTGTCTATCTACCTACTTAAATCTTTTTGAACCACGTACCTTTTTCAGCCAGGCAGGGTCTGGCAGCGGCAGGTCTGGGAACGCCCTTTTCCTCTCTACGTAGTACCAGGGAGCTCTCACGTAGTAGTACCACGAGATGACGCGCTCCACCGGGTCCCGGACCACGTTTACGTATATAGGAGCGGGAAACCCAAACCTGGAATGAATTAATGTCATTACTTTTTTAACAATTGGTTGATTTAGTCGCGAGTGGTCTTAAACGCAAGTAGCCTATGTAGAAACTCGTCTAAAACGCTAATTGTCTAAATCGCACGTCGTTATAATAGGAAGTGGTCTTCTTTAATTCTCGCCATACCTGTGGGACATTTTGCAATAATTAAAAAATATATATCATACAAGTAAATGCTTTGGATTTTGATTTTGATAACTTATGACACTAATATTACGGTCACTTGAATTCTTTTTTTTAATACATCGTAATAAAAAATAGGTCGTTATCGCCATGTAAACATGTTTTGAAGTCCGACTTGTATTATGAAATACACTATAATGATTTTTGTTGAAACGTCCAGCCATTTGGATGTAAACTGGGAATATAAGCAAAATTGCAAAATTTCAATTACACTGGGATTGCATTATTACTCCTGCCTGAGCAATATACTATGAGAATTCGTATGCAAAATAATGTACATTCGTTACTCGCATCACAAAGAACAGGTAGTTTTCATTGGCTGGACATAAAGACAATAATGTAAAAGCTTGGCCCAACTAGCGCATGCTCGTTTTTATAGCAAATCTTTCTTGGAGACCTATTAGGTATATAATAGGTTGGGGAAAAAGTCATTTCGCATTTTATATAAAAATTCAAAACATTTTTAATATAGTTTATTTACATTTAACTAAAGTATGTAGGTACCATTTTGTTCGATAATTTTTTGCCATCTTATAGGTAGGGACATGATCCCATTGCTATAGATATTTTGGGGCTCCTGATCAAAAAACTGCGTCAAGTAGTTTTGGCAGTCTTCTCGTGATGTTAACCTGACACTGCCTAAATAATTCTGAAAAGACCGAAACAGGTGGAAATCTCAAGGTGCCAGGTCATGACTATACGGCGGATGCATTAACACCTCCCAGCCAAACTCTCTTAATTTTTGCTGAGTGATTAAAGATGTGTGAGGTCTAGCGTTATCATGATAAAAAACCACACCCCTTCTGTTGATTAATTCCGGCCGCTTTCTCTCAACTTCTTGCTTTAATCTTATTAGTTGTTCGCAGTAGAATTCTGAATCGATGGTCCTGCCTGGTGGTAACAGCTCATAATGAATAATGCCCTTCCAATCCCACCACACACACAGCATCACCTTGTTGCGAATTAACCCGGGTTTCGCCACAGTCTGTGAAGCCTGACCGGCCTTTGACCATGACCTTTTTCGCACGTTCTTGACGAACGTGATCCACTTTTTATCACCAGTTATCAATTTCTTCAAAAATGGTTCAGTCTCATTACGTCGTAATAAAGAATCACAAATGAGTACACGGTTCATTAGGTTTCTTTCATAGAGCTCGTGAGGTACCCAAATATCGAGCTTTTTTGTGTACCCATTTTTTTTCAAATGCGCCAAAACTGTTTTTTGGTCAATTCCCAGTTCTTCAGCTACGTCGTAACTACGGATATGCCGATCTTGCTAAATAGCATCCATTTTATCCGTAACAGGGCGACCAGAGCGGCGTGCATCTTTAACATCAAAATTTCCGGATTGAAAACGCTTAAACCAAATTTGTGCTACTCTCACAGACACTGCACTAGGTCCATAAACATCGCAAATTTTTTTCGCGGCTTGCGTTGCCTTTTTCCCTTTTTGGTAGTAAAATTTTAAAATGTATCTAATTTCTTCATTAGATTTACTCATCTTGACGGTAAGAAAAACAAATGAAAATCACGCATTTTCCTAATTTGAATTTGGAATTAACTTCTTTAAAATTTAAACTTTTAAATGATACCAAAACCAACCAGGTACAAATAATATAGCCAAAGTGGTTTTATTACAAGTTCATACATACTATATGCGAAAAGACTTTTTCCCCAACCTAATAGATTCAACAAATCACTTTTTGCAGTACGTAAGTTTATCATTAAAAGAGTTTTTATATTTTCATTTATACGATAAACCTTAAAGGGTTGGAAGACCAATAAACAAGAATAGTTTCTTTCATTGCAGCTGTAAACGTGCCAACCACCCATTTTATTGCTTACAAGTTCGATTCTGTTTCACAACTGTGTAGGTCTTCAGGCATAAAATTGAGGAACGTACCTACTGAAGCATGTTTATTAGTAGTCTTTATCTCTAATGAGGTAGATATAAGGTGGGCGTGAACGTGGAAATATCGAATTATACTTATTTAGTGCAAAATTCTAAATATTGGATTAATAAATAGTTCAAAAAAATATTCAAGTTAAGAATTTATCATTTTCCATTTATATTCGCCTATATCCTTACATACATACATACATACTATCACGTCTTTATCCCTAATGGGGCAGACAGAGTATTTTGGGTCTTGCGGTTCTATGCAGAGCCCAGGGCCGCAAGACCCAAAAGCCACTTTTAGCGTCATGGTGGGCGAGAAGATGGAAACGCAATCAATACAGTGATGGGTTGCTAGCCGCATCGCCTGTTAACATGATTTGCATTTTTGCCCATTCCCTCGATCGGCTTTTACGATCTGCGTGGGAAGAGAAGCAGCTGGTACATTCTTAGTTTTTTTATTTCTCCCAGACCAGCATGGGAGAGCTCAGACTCAATTGTTTTGGAGGAATTTCTTAGACTTTAGTTTACGTGAACCGTAAGAGGATAACAGAAATGTAACTGATTTTAAAAAGGTCTATTTCCCTCCCGTTATCCATTGCCATCGCTCGCAACTTAACAATAGTCGCATAGAGCGGTTGTACACGTGCCAGAGCCACAATTACTGTTAACAAGAGCAGTCTAATCATCCGGGCAATTAATGTTCTACACATTAATCATGTTAGTAGTACGCTCGATAGTGATTGATGGGAGGCAGCTCGTTTTAATTGGGAGCGGTACTGGACTGCGGCTTATGGATTGGTTTTCAGGACTATTTGAATCGTCAATCTAAAAACTATGATTTCTTTGACAAGAGATACATTTCTATGATTCATCAGGTCTTTTTATCTACACTGCAGGAGCACGACCCTCTCTATACTACCAGAGCCATACTTGGCCAGAGCAGCCAGAGAACTTGGCGTACACTCTCCTCGCTGGCCAGACGGGTTGGAGAGCTATATCAGCTTGTATTTCTTAAGTCGCCTTAGTTAATTTTGTCTAATTCTGTTGACCAGCTTGTTTCATACATCATTACTTGTGCTTGAGAACTCAATGTTCCGTACATACAAGTGGGTTCATATAAGTAAAGACTGGGTTACTTTTTGCTGCCGGTTACCGATATATGGAAAGACTGTAAGAAACTATTATGACTGGTAGCGTTGATACACGGTAAACGGATTTATTTCTCCGTTTACTGTTCATTCCCAGTATTCAGTCGTTGAACAATTGAGATCAAGATGCGTGTAAGTGCGAAGATATCATAATTTGCATTGGCATTACAATACAAAGAAGCATAAAAATTACGCTTGATTAGGTAGAAGCCAAGTAGAAATAAACATCTTTTTATGAGTTTCTTTTAATTACGATTTAAGGACAAGCCTCTATATTTAATATTTAGATACTAGATTTACCCATCAATGCCAAATTGACAGGGGTGAATCGGCAGACAAAACGTAACTTACATGTAAGCGCAAGTATAAATACCTATATATATATATATATATATATATAACCACCAAAAGCTGTGTACCGTGTACCAGCTATAAAGTGGTTCAATAGAGAATGCTCTTGCCATCCTGTTTGCTCTTACGACGCTCATTAGGGAGGAAAGTTTGGTGACAAAGAACAGCTTAATTACCTGGTGAAGTTGGTGTAGCAGACATGCTTGATGTAGGAGGCGGGCGGCGTGTGCGCAGTCACTATGCTGGCCAGCGCCTGCTGATCGGGCGGCGCCAGCCGAATGGTCTCCACCCGCTGCACTGCGTCGCGGTGGAACCCTTCAAACACACACAACATATGAGAGCATATACAGTTAACTTGATTAAAAATAATTATGCGTAAACATCACAAAATCCGAGTCTATTTATACACATTGAACCTGTCAAGACCCGCATGGCATTACATGATACGGCTTCCATTATTGGCGGAGCTCAAAACTTATTACTCGTACTATCTTTCTCATTTTAAAGTAGAATCCTTTGCCCAAGCAAGCGTCAAAGAACATTCTAGACATCGAGCCATACTCTGCATGTTTAGCATTTTTACGTAATCCGTTCACACATTTATAAGTGCAATCCACAACTGGTGTAAAGATAGCCACTCGTTGCGTTGCATCACCTTCGAAGGGTTTACATAAGCTGTAAAGATCCTTGTGCCATCTGATAAAGTCACACCTACCTAGTCATAATCGTAATGTTCTCGAATATGAAAGTGGTTTGGTTTGTTTGATAATTTTTGTACTATACGATTTCTAAAAGCTTAATTCTACAGCCGCAACTGTGTCTGTATAAGAAAATACAACACACTTGATAAAGTCCTGAAAATCGTAGAATCAATAAGTGAGTTTGTTTGAGAAATTCTTTTTGTGAAGTAGATGCGTGCGTATTTTTTATCCGAAAAGAAAACCCTGTAATAGATCCTATTGTTCAGCAAACATCGCACTTTTTTGTTTTTAACTAAAATGTGCTTTGTAATTTAAGTTAAATTAACAATATACAGACTTTATTTGTCAGGATAGCCTTTAGGTTTCGCGAACATTGGCCCTATCTTCCCGCAGGGTTAAAGGCATCATTAGTAATAGTACCTATGTGTATGTAAGTTACCTACATAAAAAGTCAAATGACTACTTTTTATCTTACCGAACTGATTTCTGATGGAGAGCCGGCGCAGCAGCTCCATGAAGGTCTGGCTGCCGACCTTGGGTACCCTGTTGAAGAACAAGATGTCCACTCCGGCGCGAGCCGTGTTGTTCAGTTCCCAGGGTTCCGGCAGGATCTCCTCCACGTAATCTTGTTCTATGTCTTGGCGAGAGTCTTCGGGCTCAGCCTCTAAGGTACGCTGGGGCTTACTCCGCTCCTAAAGGAAATAAAGTTGTGATATGTTAACAAAATCATATCATGAATTTTCAATGTTTTCGAATTTGAGGCAATTAAAAAATTCTTGATGACATTCTGTTCATCCCACGCTGAGACTGCCAATCAGAGAATGATAAAATAGGGGTATATGTGGTGTGCATATTTTAATAAGAATTGGCGAATATTATGAACACATAAACGTCTTTTATGATGTGTCCGGCAGGCCGAAGTCTCAACATCAACGCCACTAGCGGCCGGGAAGTGATAAACGTTTTCTTGATATGATAAGTATATATATTGTTTGTAGCGACTAACTTATCTTACAATACAAGCGCTAAATAAAAGTTCAAGTAAGTAAATAGATCTAATCCCATTCATTATATAACCATTGAAATAATGGAATTAATAAAAGATTTACCGTTTACCGTAAAGCACATTTGAATTATTCGACAAGTCTGTTCTCATTTTTAACCCACAATAGATTCCTATCATCTTACAAATAATATTTTAATTGGACATGATTTACAACCGTACAAGTATCAAGACTATCAAGGTTTTGTAACAGTTGATCGGTGATTTAACATCGCATTGTGCGAGTGACGTGGAGAGGAGTGCGTCTCCCTAACAATAGTGCAGTAATAGCCTATTAGTTCGTAATGCAAAGTATGCAGAGTAAATAATGAACCGCCTTCCTCATCATGGACATGGTTCACGTAAGTCAAGTTGTTGCCGATTATTTTTGAGCGAGCTTTTTGGAATTTGTAGGAGTCTTGAAACAGGTTCGGTTATTTATTAACTATCTATTAACGGATTAACGTCCTAACTATCCTTATCCTTACTTACCCTTAACCCTTTAACTGTCGGACGCCCGGAGCGGGCGTCTGATGTATTGTTTTACTATTGTGTCTGCTATGCCGACATTCGAAGGGTTAATATCCTACTAATATTATAAATGCGAAAGTGAGTTTGAAAATTTGTTTGTTTGTTACCACTTCACGCTTCTGCCACTGAATATATTTAGATGAAATTTTATATGAATACAGTTTGATACCCAAGGAAGGACATAGGATTGTTTTTATACCGAAATTCCACGTGGAGCGAAGCCCACAGGCACAGCCATTTTATTATATTTTGTAACAATACTACTTAATTAAAAAATCTACTACGTGGAATTATGAATTCAAATCACAGCGGCAAGGACTTTTTAATAATTTACGTTTTGACAACTTTCACACGATGAGAAGTCATGGACAAAACTACCCATCAAATGCCCAACAACTGCGTAAGGTCACCGGTAAGGTCAATGTTAAAGAGCAAAAATGCCCATTTTATCTTCTAGGAAGCGAGCGACCTGCGTTTAATGGGTAATGTAAAACAGCGAAAAAGTGTAAAACAAACACATACTTAAACTGTCTACTCGATCTACCTATTTGAATAAACTTGAAATATATCTACTACTTACTTACTGGAGAAAGTCTTCAAAGATGTGAAAGATAAAGCACAACACACAGGAAAAAATATAATATTTAACAGGTTATTTATCTATTTACTAAGGAACTATGTCTACTCACCGCGCCTGTGTTTCTTCGTATCGCTTCCAGAGCTTCTTTGTATTCTTGGGCCGAAGCAAATGCGTGCTCCGTGCGTTCTGTTTGCAGCCCTGCAACAATAAAATAAATGATTTTATTACATTTTAGACTGTAACATCTACCTTATAAAATTAGTTTTAGATTTTATTTAACATTTTTATAATACATATTTATAAAAAGCGCATCTAGGGAGTTTAAGGACTAGTGAGGTACATAAACACGCAAGTTCAATCTATGATATTGAACTGTTTTCTATAAAAAAAGTTATTGAAAACAATAAAAAAAATTCGTCTTCCCATACTAAATCCGCTTGGCTGAGCGCTGATTTTTTTGGGAAACCGAATATTTTTTTTGTTTTTCATTAATAGTTTTCATGGATTTATCATTATTATGTTCATTTCATGTTCATTAGGTTCATTATCATGGACAGGAAGGACTCACAACAAAAATTTGGCTAATGCTTAAAAAGTTACCTGTAATGTTGTTTTTGCAATGATTAAATTTTTTTTACGGCTGATAACTAAAATGTTTTCTTTACATTAATGTACGCTAAATTAGCTAAACGAAGCAGCATTTTCATATATTCCTTGATTAGAATTCTAATGATAGGTCCTATCAAAGACTATGAGCTTAATGTGATAAGACTTTACAGAGCTTTTAGCATTAGAATTCCAATCACCAGGTTACTATTTTCTATTTATAAATAAGCTACTTTTTTGGGTAAGCGTTCGCAATTATAAGTTTTTTTTTTACAAAAAACGGCTAACTTGCTTGGCAACTCTGGAACTAATCGGACAAAATATCTCAGCGGTTAAATCTAGGAGTATTCGCATTTCAGCGATCCGTTGAATCTCGCGTCAACAATGTTAGCAAAAAATGCAAATTTAATTGCCAGAGCAAAACTAGCGATACGGTAGTCGATATAATTCACTTAACGGTAGCCTTTATGGTTTTAACGGCAAACATTCATTTACTTTACGTTTATTTACAGAACTGCGTGCTATCTCTTATTAAATAAACACATCGGCTTTACCTCTTTGAAGTTAAGTAAATAAACAACCCTGTCGCTGTTAATTAAATAATTTTAATTCCGTTGCAATTAAAATTTACATTATTTGTCATTATCATTATTCATAGACGTAAGAACATATGTACAAATGTACAAGTTCTTATATATTGTTCTCTTTTAAAAAAAATAACTAGTGGTAAAAGGCGTAACTTTGTATTGATTGTAAGAATAACATATCCAAATGAGGTAGATAAAGTTAGCGTAAACAAATATAACCCGGAATAAAAGGTAAAATCAGTTCATTCATTAAAACATACTTACTTTGTTGAGTATTTTTGCCGTCAAATTTTTTAGGAAAATTTAATTTTTAATTTCAGAAGGACATCCTACAGTGAAGCTTTCTATTTTATCTATAAAGAGTTTTCAATTTTAAATAGTTTTCAAAAAGTAGCGCAGAATATCGAGAATCACCATTTAGACTGAAAATTATATGTTCTACGTTAATGTTATATGTCAAAGTCAACAAAAGAGCATCCTAGCCCATATCTACCCAGTTCGGTTCGTACTTCAAATACTCGTACATAAATCACATGTAAATCATCACTATGTTTTCTAATGCAACTGTCATGGAGATTGCCTTTCTCGAATGGGTAATGGTTCCATGCAGTTAGGGGGTAATACTGCAGTTTGCATAATGCGGCTATAGACAGGTTTTCTTTGTTATTCCGGATAAATAACAATGAAATTTGCTAACGAAATTGGAAAAACAAAGAAATTAAATATTTTTATGGCATCGCTAACATTTTTTTACAACGCAATTTGTTTCGTACGACAGTTATGTACATTTGAAATGAAATTAAAAAACAGACGAATCAACAATAATAATTAATTATATTTTTTTACTATTATACTTTTTATAAGTTTTTCTTCTCTTGAAGCGGGTTATTATTAAAATAATTTAAGTTAAGGCTGCTTCGCATCTTTATCTACCAGTCAACCCATTATTAATGCCGAGAAACAGATATGACTAACGTGCATTTATGTGATTTAACACTTAATTACACGTAATTTAACACCTTTATCAAATATTTATATACGCATACCTAAATTTAATTCCCCTGGTGCGGTTCACTGTATGCACTCGATAAACTCGAGGCCGTTCAAAATATATGAAGAGCATTTATTTCACCGGGAAGATTGTATGTTACATACTAGTGTGAAACCTGGGCAGTCGGCTGGGCAGGTTGATAACATACATTTACATTTAAATACCATATTGACATGAAAAAAATAAAATATAAGGCTAACACAGCACAGCCGATCTAATTATGAAGATATGCAAGTGTGAGAATTCATTGAAAGCAGGACAATTTACTCATTAAAAATCCGGCTACCAAGAAAATTAATTAACACAATAGGTGTCGAAACAAAAAGAGAAACTGCAATTAGTTCCATGTTCGTTATAATTTAATTCCGGCAGATTCTCAGCTGCAATGTTGGAAACCGAAAGTGGAGTAACCGGTTGCAGTGAGCGATATTTTGGCTGCATTGTCAACAACGAAAGTTGTGTTTGCTGAGAAACCCGGGCTTTCGCCGGAACAAAGCGGAGATGGTCCCTTTGATAACCTTCGAGAATTAACGGCCTTTTGTATTCCGACTTCTACGATAAAATACGGTATATGGAACACACGTTAACTTTAAAGATCGAAAGATAAGGCGCGATATTGGCAGATAATCAACCGTTAGACCTAGATTCGTTTAAAGTGCATGTCGATTGTCAGAAGATAGTGCGAATTAAATATTTGATGATCGCTTAGGATGGTCATGATGAACGCAAAATCGACTTCACGTATTTGCTTCCAACAGTTACTTATATTGGTAAATAAATATTGACTTTCTCCATTTTTTAAAGTGAACCTGTTAATAAATGGATGAGGTTACCTTCTATGAGGTTCCCTAGGTATAACAATGATGACGAGTTTTTCGTTCCTTTTAGGTATATTAGAGAAAATCTATCAAATACAGTATATTTTATTGTATATATACTTTATATATGTAAATCATTTATCTACCTTTATCATTTATCTACTAGTAGTTCGCCACGAACTTAGACCTCGCGATTATTATTTCAGAATAATGAACATGATTTGGATGAATTTTACTATAGGTGCAGGTTTACCGATATGCGAATTCATGGTTGTGACCAAAGTTCCAAAATAGTAGCCAATCACAGCCCTTTCTTCAAATGACTTTCGATCTAGCTCTGAAATGTCAGGAGCACCTTCCAACCATATCGGTTAAATATGATAAAATTTATAGAACTACTTATGAAACTCAAAATAATAACCATAATAGCTATTCAGAGAAATTACTTCGTGGATCCCAGGGGAGATATGTATTTTTAAGAAAGTTGTTCAGTAGCCCGGACTGAATTCACCATTAAATAGTTTGAGTATATTTTGTAAGAGGATTTGTATTGTATATTCGTCACGGCTTAGTCAGCTGGACTTCGCGAGTCAAGTATAACGTATAAAAAAGTTGTTCAGACAAAAAAGTTGTTCAGATAAAAAAATATCGTTTTCGTAATGGCAACAAAAAAGTCTAATGACATTTTGGAAAATATTTTGAAATGGCGGATATATGACAGTTTTAAAATTTTAAACCCCCATATTTCCGCCATTCAGAAAAATTTCGAAAAACTGGCTCGACAAAAAAAATCTATTTAGTTGCTGAACCTGCTTACAAAATTTCATAAGAATCGGTTAATAAATGCGACCTGTAGGCGAGAACAGACAGACAGACAGACAGACAGACAGACAGACAGACGGACAAAAGAATTTTTGGCTAGTCTCGAAACTGAGACGCTTCGCTCGCTTCGCTCGCTCGGTCAATTAGTTTTTTGAATAATTTTACACGAACAAAATAATTTGTATGCTGCTAAACCATTAAAATAGATGACCGGGTACATACGGCCAGAATCGGCATGATTAGTGCCGCCGAACTCCATATCTTTGCACGAGAAATAACTTCATTTGAATTACCGCAGAGTTAATAATACATAATGTCATGCTTAGGCCACTTCCACGATCATTATTTATTTTACGGGGCATTATTGCTACGAATCGGTCGATCGACTGGCGAATTGTAGCAAGAAACGGAACAAAAACCTGCTTACCATTAGACCATGAACTGCTAATAAACTGTTCCCAGCTGCTACAAAAAGTACATCTTCATTTCGAGTAATAACGGCGACTAAGAAAGTAAATAAGACGGCAAGTTTGATATATGTTATAATAATGACGGTCGTAAAAAGAGGAGTGAATCAGCCGCGGTCCGTAGCGGATCGTATCCGGCCTCAGATTCCATTCTTATAGAGATGTTAAAATAACTAGAAACTGACAATGTATCTACTCGTTACTGACACGTTACATACACGTTACTGTCGTATCGTTATACAGGTGTCTAATTTAGCACTTACTGCCTAAGTTGCAAACAAACGACAGTTTCGTTGTATATAAAAATTACACGCTGTAGAAATTATAATTACTTAAGTACTTGTAAGTAATTCATAGAGGTTTAAGAATTACTTTCTAGCTTGAGAATCCACCATTGTCCCTCTAAATACGGCGCTATGGCATCTTAATTGATATTTTAGAAACGCTACTCAAGCCTGTTAAAACGAAAATAAATAGCAATATGGTAACGAAATAAATCAGTGAGTAACGTTTAGAATCTTCATCGCTTTATGAATTGATACTCGATAATCGGTAACAAACACTAATTTTTCACAGCCCTATGTGATACGATAGAATAGGTCGGATTAGGCCTGTTCTCATCGCGGCGATGATCAATGCCCTATCTATATTGCGGATTGAGTAGTTAATCGATATCGAGTTGATATAGCGAATTGCTATGCTGCCAATCATATCGTTGATCTACACCGTCACTTTCTAATCTCATTACTATTTCGTTTTTGCCATGTTGCGTTGTATGATACATGCTATATGAAAGGAAATTATATGTTGGGTTTGATAAGTACTTAGTAAGTATAAGTAGTATATACGTACGTTTATCTATTTCCGAATGCCTTAACTATGTACTATTTTTTGCGGTTACCCTTGTATGAAATAATTGTAAACAAATAATGAGATGCTCACCAGGTAGGCAACTCTATCTAACATCAATAAAATAAAATAAAAATAAGTTAAAAGAATTTAAATTAAAAAATTAGTCATAGTGTATTGTAGTGAGTAGTTTTTTAAATCTTTATTTCAGTTTTAAGAAAATTTAATATGTACTTATATATAATTATTTTTCGTCGTTATAAAATTTAAAAAAAATAGTTGTTGAAGTAAAAAAAAAGTCTTGACTGAAAGTTAAATATAACACGTGTATCTTTATATCTTTCAGTCGAAACTTTATTTCTATTTTCATAAGTCATAACACCAATTTAATGACCAGAAGATTAAAACCAAACTATTACTGGTAGCTCCATTAGTCGGTACAAATACCCCAAAATTATAGGTGTCGGAAAACATTAATTTGTAAATGGGCAATGTACCTCAAGTAAAATAAATATAGAGTAAAATCGCGTGATCTCTCTATTAGTCTTGATTTGTGTGTAATCATCACAATTTGAGCGCGCGCGCCACAAATGGCTTAATTTAAAGCCGCAGGTCATCTCCCCCTCTTCCCTCTCCCCCCTATGTCGCTCACGACGCGACGGTAATAAAATCACAAAAGACATCATTTTAACGGATCCACGCAGTTGAAGTACCCATTATTACATTTATAGCACTTGCTAGTAAGGTTAAGTCGACGACCTACGTTGCCTGTGCGAGCTTAAAAGTGGTAACTTAATCACCGAGTAAAGTAATTTCCCTCTGTAAGGTTAGAGAGATTGTATACATTCTATTACTTGCTGACTTAAGTTGGATATGAGATAAATCGGCTTAGCACTGGTAACTTGATCTCTGAATTAATATTGCACTAACATAATTTCTCTCAGGTCTAGTGTCTTAGGGAGATGTTATCGATTGTATAGGACCTATTAACTTAAGCTGAATATCAAGTAAATCTCTTCAATCAGATAACACAATCATTGCATTAAAATTCTTACTTTATATTTACTTATATATGTATACTATCACGTTTTTATCCCTATAACAGTGCAGATAGAGCATTTTGGGTTTTACGGCGTTAAAGCTTATTACTATATATATAACTGCCTCCGTGGTGTAGTGGTTAGAGCGTTCGGCTCATATCCGGAGGTCGCGGGTTCGATTCCCGGCGGGGGCAACGACTTTGTGTTGTTGTCCTAGTTTGGTTAGGACATTGCAGGCTGATCACCTGATTGTCCGATAAGTAAGATGATCCGTGCTTCGGAGGGCACGTTAAGCCGTCGGTCCCGGTCACTGTCTTTGACATTGGTCGTTATCTAAAACCATGTCAGAGGCCTGTAAGGCGGTTTAAAAACTCTGACACTAGTGTTAGTCACTAACACACACGATAAGAAGAAGAGAGCTTATTTAGCTTTGTAATATATAGGTATGTACGTATAATCCAAAAAAAAACCTACATTGGAACAGTTGGCGTGATTAATTTATGTAGGTATGGTGCCTTAAACTAGGTATATCTACGAGATCTCAATTTTGTAAAATACAGTTATTTATGACGTCAATTCACGTATTTTTAATGTGCTTATGATAATATTTTTTCAAAACTTACAAACCGACTTCACATCCAAACTAAGTACTCAACCGATTTTAATAAAATTTCTTCAGGAAGACAAGTATTAAATTTAAAAAAAAAACTAAAAAAAAGGATTTTCCATATCGATCCATATTATGCGTCTTCGAATAATCGGTGATCATACATTTAAAAAAAATCGCTACAATAACCACCTGGAAGGCGGTTAAAAATGTTTATATAACAATAATTCAAAACAAAAAAAACACAAGAACATAAGATATGAATCCTAAGGCTTTAATATATGACGTAACTGAAAATTAATGTAGTTGATTACAAACAGGCCGTTTAATTAGTGCTAATGATAGCAAAGAGCGGCCATTACGCCTCACCCCACTTTTTAAGTTATAATTACATGTATGATGCTTCATCATAATTTCGGAAACACCGCCACACGCGTAGATTATATTTTTTGTTTCATTCACGTTAAAATATATAATTAAATGTGTGATGATATAATCTTTTGTATTGTTAGATCGAAGATAAAGGAATCATTTAAGAGTACACCTAGCATTATTTACAATTTTACAAGTAGACTGTAACTTCTACTCTCGAAAATAGAATTTAAGGGCCTAAAAAGCCGGAAATCGCAATAGTAGGACAGCTTAAATGAGAGTTAGATTTAAAATTAGCAGACAAACGATGTTTTCTATCACTGGCGGCCAATTACTTTTAACCGTTATAGATCCTTATGAAGCATTACGAGTAGGTATTCTAACTTTTTCTCCGGAAAAGAACCGCCACGGAAAAGACCACCGCTGCACCGGGCAGGATGCATTGCAGTAGTTTTTCTCCTTTTTAATTGAAACCCGGTTTATACGAGCTTACCTGTCAACAGGTAGGTTTATACTTGTTACATTACCTAAGCCATGATGTAAGATATTTTTTGGTTAAAAAAATTCATGTAAAAATTACCTAGATAAACATAATTGACTTGCTAGGTATCATTTTGAGGTACTAATTTCTATCTTTTATGAATTTTATGATCCTTTGAATTTATTTTACAATATCTCATTCAAATTAAAACTCTGATATTAATCGGCTACAGTACAGTACTTAACTCAGTGAAATGAACCATAAAACAAAATTATGCTGCACAATATAAAATTTTAGTCCCATATAAAATAAATGCGATTTAATGATCACTAGACATCTTTATTATAGGCAGTTAGGCTAGAACCCCTGGCTATAAACCTATTTTGAGTCTGGAAGTATTTTCTTATTCCTTTGACAGGTGGATTATTTCCAAGTAAGTATGCCTGGCTTGAGCTTATCGTTGATCGCATTAAAATACCTATCTCAGGTATAAGTTCTATAATGCCGATTAATTAGATTTATTGTGATATAAAAAATATGAAATGAGAACGAGTCGACTTTATCGCAAAATCATATACCTATCAGTCATCTGTGAGATCACATATCTTACCTAAGTTAAGTAAATGCTTAGTTGAAAATATTCTTGTTTCATTATTGTCTCATCTTGATATCTTAGGTAATAGGCAGAGCCAAGGGTCGCACGCAAGGCCCAAAGGTCACGATTAGCAAGATAATTGTTTTCCATTGAAACTGGGGTCAGTCAACTTGTAACGCAGGCCAATAATAATAATTTTCCGTGTTTCGCTATCTTCCAGTTGTAAGAGTTATGCAATTTTTAAATAGGAGGGATAGTGTTTACACAGTTATGTACCGTAGTATTTTTTAACATTTGTTGTTGCTTTCGCTTGCTTTTTTTTCATGCTGTCCTAAAGTTGGGCAAAGCTTATTCCCAACCCCAACATCTTTTACTTGCCTGTTTCATATGTAATGAACTAGATAATTTTAATATATTTAGATACTCAAATACAAAATTTCTAGGAAGACGATACAATGTCTGTAAGAATTAAGAAATAAGCTGAGTAGCTATATAGTACTTAAATCACCACAAACAAAGGACATCTAAGAACATTTCCGACTCCCATAGAGCTAGCTCATACATTGTAGTATTGTACAATGCACTTACCTACAGTTACAGTAGGGTTAGGGAAGCACGGTAATTTGAAGTTATCGACACCATGGACCTTGGAAGAATAAGAGCAGCCCTTTTTAGGGTTCCGTATCCAAAGCGTAAAAACGGGACTCATACTAAACTTCACTGTCCGTCTGTCTGTCTGTATGTCATGAACCGTGATACCTAGACAGTATTTTTTTCACACATTATGTATTTCTATTGCCTCTTATATACTAAAAACAGAATAAAATACATATTTAAGTATACATACGTGATTTTTTTATAGATAATGGCATGGAACCCCTCGTGTGCGAGTCCGACTTGCACTTTATGTTTTTGTTTTTCATATTGACCAGTGTCTTATTGAACAGTAGAGAGCGCGATGGTCTCCTTTTGAGCTCGGGCATAAATAATAATTTTTTAAGGCTGTCCGTATGTTTTGTTCTAAAGGTCTCATTTCTCAACCGATTGTCGGGAAATTTTGTAAGCAGGTTCGAGAAATTTTATGAATTAATATTTCGATTATTTTAATATGTTTTGAAAATAATAAACCCCGGAAATTGAAAAAAAAAACAATTTTATCTGATAAACTGGCAGAGGACAGTGTGTGAGGGCTTTGCAAATACAGACTCGCGAGCTACACCGCTCGCAGAGCCTTTAGTTTAGAATATATGATTTTTGTCTTGTCTATCTTTCAATAATCAATAGCTATGTCTGTAAAGTACATTATAACATTCTTTGATATCACATTTTTCCATTGCATAGGATTGTGTAGCACCACTTACTATTTCTTTAATATAAATCTTTTTAAAATTCATTTTTCATTATTCATTAAAAGAGTAATGGATGGTCTTTCGTTAGTTTTAAATCGACTAAAGTATCGATTAGATCGTGCATCCCTAGACACTACGAGGCAGTGCAAGCTCCAGGGGATGAATCGTGATTGTATCTGAGAACAATCATATTATTTATGCATTCGCCTGCGAGACATCGTTGTGGGACGAACGCTTGCGCTGGCCTCCAGCCAGGATGCAAGGAATTACATATTCTAATGTTTTACTGGGAGTAAAATAAAAGTGCGTCGTTAAATAAATCTAAAATTTATAAACCATTGCATTACTCATGTTTCTTTAATTAAATACAGGTTGATTAAAAAAACACATTTCAAAATACGCTTGCATTTTCAGCACGTCTGTTGTAAAACAGCACTCTTCCGTTGTATTCGATTTCGTAGGCCTGTATTATATATGCAGGCCTACGAAATCGAATAATAAGTGTACTGTACACCTATCATCTACATATTAATACCTCAAGCACGTCCTTCGCTTCATAAACTGTCTTAAAAAAATATTCGAGTGCAACTCATAACGTGCACTAAAGTAAATACATAAACTTAGTTAAGTATATCACATGAACCGATCTCATGTATGCTTTATTACGTAACAAGTATTATTGAATAATTATGTATCTCAGTATTAAATTATTTTTTGCTTTAACGATTGCAGCTTTTGCTTAGATAAAAATATATTTAAAGTAACGAGCGCCTTTCATAACAACATACATTTATCTACTACACACTGAATAAAAATGCTCAGGCAAAAATGTCCACCTGGATTTCCCCTAATTAGCCACAATCACAACGCATTGCAAGAAGTGGCCAGCCGTCACATAACTCGCGCCCTTATCTCAAACCACGTCTTTGTTTGCACTCTTTCAATGTCGCTGACAAGGTATTGAAAACACAGTAGGATCCTCGTGAGAAACAATTAAACAGAACCATTGTTTATTGTAAACGTTATTCCAAAGGTTACTTACATATATAAAAGAGATATCTTTGTACTTACTTATAAATTATAATGTACACAACTGTCATGCGCCAGATGAAATTAAAAACACTTATTTATAACTGGATTCACTCGCACTAACTTTTTGACATTTCGTGTTTAATTTTTACAATTATCTAGCTTGTATCTTGAAAAATTCAGATTGGTCATTTAAACTATATTAGTGCTAAGAGCCAAGCAAAGTACCAATATAAAATCAACGGTATATCATCAGTCAAACTTACGACTCAAATAAGTATTTCAAATTTATCTTAATAATATGTTTGTTGGATTAACGTTTTTATACAGATAGAAGGATTCGAAAATTACTAATATACCAACAAAAGATAGAGTTGTCACCACAGAAGTATTATATTCTTGAGTAAATAAACATATCATGTTTATAAAATATATCATAATATAATTATAGATTCATATCTACTGATTATATTATTCCGAGTACTATAGCGGCTATTCAGAAGGCACGTATAAGCCGTTGGTCCCGGCTGTCATCATTGTATGGCAGTCGTCAAGCTGTGTGCTATGTCAGATGCCTTTAGGCAGCCTGAAATCTGAAACCAGTGTTGGCTACTTACACGAAAAACAAACAATAACATTGAAGCAACTTCTGTTTGAAAACAAATTAACGTAATCGACATTCAAAACTACATCCGTCATACGTATTCACCTTGTCGCCAAATTCCTCAATTATATTTTTTCTGCTTCCTCGTGTCTCGTAACTCATCTACCTAGCTGAAATAATACATGTACAAAAACGAGTTATTCTATTTTATCGTATATTAGAAATGTTTTTTGTAACAAGCGTTTAAAGAGCATAGCTATTCTGACGGCGTAACAGTAACGACATTTTAATGGATAAGTATAACGTTTTTAAGGATGACAAATGAATGCATGGTTAAGTTGGAAATTACATAATTCACGTTCACGTCACCAGTAAAGAACACGTAAGAATGCGTGGGGTGTGAATGTGATGTATTCTCCTAACAAAGATTTAAAATAAAACTAAAATTCTGATGAAGGCGGTGTTAAAAAATATAGAATATAAAAAATACAAAGGAAATTTCTCTATCTATCTTTCGGACATTCTTTACGTTGATATGAATTGACGCTTCTAAACATGCGCTTTTGAAAAACTTTTGTAAACTTTCGAAACTGTCACCGACGGCTGAAAGCTCCGAATATGTTGGGACCAGAAAAAAAACTTTTCAAATTTATCGAAAGCTTTGGGATCTATTCTGGTGATACCGGTCTTTGAGTACCCTTTCAATTAATATAGTATACTCTAATGTAAAGTCATAGAACAAAAATGTGTCTTACAGCAAAAAAATATTTAAAATACCTACGTTTTATATCATAGAGAAGCTAAGGTTCATATCGATCGATGTACCTACGTAAAAGTTATAATTTACACCTGTTAAATGTTGTAATAAAAAATATATTTTAAATATTCGTCGGTAAAGTAAGTAATTATATAGTTGGTTTACATTATGTTATAGTACCAGCTGCTCTTCCCGGGCAGATCGTAAGAGCCGATCGAGGAAATTGGCAAAAAAAATCATGTTAATAGGCAATGCGGCTAGCAACCCATCACTATTTTGATTCCTTCATCCACCTTCTTGCCCACATTAAGCTAAAAGTGGCCTTTGAGTCTTGCAGCCCTGGGCTCTATCTGCTTAGAGCCGCAAGAGTTAAAAATGCTCTGTCTGCCCCATTAGGGATAAAGACGTGATAGTATGTATATATGTATTTACATTATGGAGATTTGCAAGGAACCTGTTCAGTGTTGCAAGGAACCTTTAATCACGAGAGTAGCCAGCATTTCAAATTAGACGAATTTCAGATAACACAACTGAATTCCCGATTCCCGACCGGGCTACAAGGGTTAACGAAACATGGCCGTCGCTAACGAGCAACAAGCTCAAGCTAGTTTGCTTCCTAGTTAGTAAGTACACCTACTATGTCAACACTAGATACTAGCTGAGGTCATATACATTTTACACAGGTACTATATAAATAAATTTATTTTTTATTTTATTTTATTTAAATAGAGAGACCAACAGCTACAAGTAATTACAATAAAAAAAGGGAATTTAGCCATAATAGAGCCAATTAAATGTCCTCACCGCTAGAAACAGTATAGAATTTCAAATAATTGAACATTAATACACGCCACTTAAAAGAGACAATAAATATTTTTAAAAGAAAATTAAGCAAGATTTAGTGATACCAATTAACTTGTAAGTATTAACAAGAACGCATGAACAGTGAAACAAACACAAAACAAATAAACACCATAATCAAATGTTTATAAAGTAACCCTTTTAAGTAATTTGAAATTTGAAATGAAATGACATTTATTTAACTCCTTAATGTACACAAAAGTTACACTGTTGGCCCCACACTAGGCAACATGCCTGTCCTGTGGTGGCCAGTATGAAATTCCAATTTTTTAAAATGTGCCGACAATTTGGTTTAGAAGAATTGCAAATAATAATGACTCAAACTAATAGCCTATTCCTTAGGTAAGTAGGTAAGTAAAGTAATTACACTTAAAGAATCAAGCAGATGTACTTACTCTAACTAAATCATAATGCCACTGTTTAAAGGAAACTATGTCAAACGCCATCACATAGTTTAAGCATTATATTTTTTCTACAAATATAACATCAGTAACGACTTTAATCTACCATTTGACCTTACAAATACAAACGTTGTCGACTTTTTTCACACACTCACACCATAACAATCAGAATATTTCCTTTTCCATCTAAATTATTCCATTGTTAGTTGTTTTGTATAAAAATACTTAACATAGAAAATGTGGGTTCCTTTTTATCAATTAACCTATTTATAGAAAGAAAAATATTAGAATTCCAGTATTTTTATCTGGATGCGGGAACTTTAACCAGAAGTTTCAAACTTTTAGAAAGACAAAGGTGAATAGATATGTAAGTATATGAATGTTAACAAGCAAGCGTCACAAATTAAGCAGGTAGCATAATTTGTAAAGTAATTTCAGATAAGTAGTATTCTCGCTTCCATTCATATCATAACTTACGAGTACAATAGTTTAGTACCTACGTACTAAACGATGGTACTCGTAAGTTTACACCTGCATCGTAGCAAGAAGCTGGTAGGCCGCCACTTCTACTTTATGGCCTTATTTGAGAGGAGAGGAAGTTATTATTTTCATGATCTCTCTGGTTGTGGATGTTTATGGTGGAAAGTAATACTACCTACTTTATTACAATTTTACAGCCCATCAGGCATGGTGCATGCTAGGCCTGCTAATGAACTGAGTATCTTTTGGCGCACCTTCTGAGAAGTGGTTGATCCAGAACGCTACAGTAACTTTTAGATTGTTGATTAAAAATAGGTCTAGGACTCTGAAAAAATTATCTTCAGTAAAATTTAATTACTCTAAAGTAGATTGAATGAACATTTTTAAATGTGTTTAGTAATCTATAGTCACATGAGTCACATCTCAACCGCTTTTCCCTCTAATAATAACAAACATATGTAAAATGAAATTTGGTAGTTCTGGTAAGCCTAATCTTACCTTGATAACAACCCTGTTAGTATTATTATTTTAAGTATAATCAGTATAAGTTACAAAGTGACTTCTTTATTTGTCAAGTTAGCACGTGCTTCCAGCTTCCAAGCGGCGGCGCGGTGTATTTCCATGAAATTTCACGGGCGGTTCACGGTAATGACATTTAAAGGCGTGACCGGTCCCGCCGGTACCGTACGGTGCACTGCGATCGGTACTGTCTCGGCTTCAGAAACAGACAAATCTTTGTAATTTTGTTAGAAATGTTAGGATACCTAAACAATTTAACTAGCGGTTTAGTTCGATGAAGAAATTGTTACATATTCGAATTGTAATGTTAGATTGACTATCTGCTTAGGTCTGCTTAGAGCCGCTAGACCCAAAATGATGTGTCTGCCCCATTAGGGATGAAGACGTGATAGTATGTATGTATGATAGGCCTCTTTTTAAGTTCTTGAAACTGAAATGATCATGTTCCGTGCGCATAAATAGGATCGCATCGCATCCTTTGTAATATTGTATTTCATCTGTTTCAATTGTGGCTTTTCAAGTACAATAAAGAATTTACAATAAAAACATAATCGGTTCATCAGTTAGGAGTTTTATTAAATAGACATATTAGATACAGGTGCCTATGCACCGCACAAAACATATAGGTATCTAAAACATTATAGGACTCTATATGTGTTAAAAAAATACCGGGAAATTCCCATGTGAATCTTAAAGTGCAGTATGCCTCACTCCGTAATCAGGAAACATTTATCAAAATGCAGTTTAGAAAAGCATGCAACACTTACGGAGATTAATGTGTACACGGCGCTCGATACTATTTCTCTTGCACCAACAACTCTAACACCTGTGAATCTGAGCTATCTGGGATCGGAATGTCGACAAATATCTCTCGGCGCTCTGCCTGTACAAATATTTCTCTTACGTAAACACTCCTTGTTGAAGCCGACTCAGGACCACATTTCATTAGACCTTTACTAACGTCCGACAAACTGTTTTTATATAACAAGTCCAGATTTAGAAGGATATCGAATTAAAATTCATATAAAAAATAAATAAATATATAAATATATGGCTATGTATTTTATTTTATTTTATTGGGAAAACCAAAAACAATTCTAATTTATATAGATAATAATATAGACGCAGGACCTATAGGTCCGCACTGATAAAAAACTTTGTATTATTTTAAAGATTACGATCTCTAAACATCAACAAGTCATCATTAATATTCCGTTCACAAGAAGCCACAACTTTAACTCGTTATTCATTTGTTTATGCTTTTACTTCACTAAGAATTGCTATATTAGGTACGTAATGAACATAATTACATTGGCGCAGGTAATAATCATAGGCGTAAAGCTAATAATAAGTTCCTGCAAAAAGCACAAGTTGTAACAGAATATTAGCTAAACAAGTATGTGTTTACGTAATGTTATTCAATAACTAAATGAAATTACGCTGAGTAATTTCTTCACGATAATTAATGGTAAGCTGGTTTGACAAATCTAGAGAACTAGCATCATAATAGAGCTAGCTTTTCTAACCTCAAGTAAGTATTGTAAAACACTGCATTTTTGTGAATAAAAAATCTGTCTGTAAGATTTATGTTCTTTCTCATTTTATGAATAACCGGCCAAATGCGTGTCGGGGCACTGTAGGGTTCCGTAGTTACGAATGCCGACTTTGAGTTCACGTGACTAAAAAGTCTAAAAAACTGATTTTCAATTTAATTTGTATTAAATTTTCCTTTTCAGAGTGCATTTTATAATTTGGTCGCCAAAAAAAATAAATTGGCGATAATAAGCTCTGATAGTTTTTATACTACGTTGTAAGTATATACTGCCGTGAATTTTTTTACATGTCCATCCATATAAAACCGTTTAGCAGTTAGAGACACTTTACTCTCACAAAAATTTGCACTATAAAACCAAATAATTCAGAAACGGATCCCTAAATAGAAAAATAGTTTTTATAAGCAAAACCGCGGACAGACAAACAGTCAGACAGACAGACAGTCATAGCGAAAGGGTTTCTTGTTTACTACGGAACCTTAAAAATTAATTATTCTATTTCTGTAACACGCAATTTCTGAAAGTGCTCTTATTACCAATAAAATATGCGCAAAAAAGTGTAAGAGGTAAGTGCTCTAGATAATGCACATCAATTTATAAGTATGGCAGATGGAGCAGAAAACGCGCGAAATGGGAATCAATCACCCATTAAAATAATTCGCTGTATACTTATATAAATAAAAATAGAAGTATATAAATAGTACTTTTACACCAGGGTAATAGCTACCCATGCCACGAATCTCTACACTAATGGGAAAGAGTTTAATATATATACTTATAAATTCGATCAACTTACGCTACGAGAACAACTATGAAAAATTTAATAACGCGGTCTCGGGTTTGATCCCCTAAACAAAGAATTTCATTTATCTTCGAATATCGTTATAATCAATCGATTAAAATACCCATCTTCCAACCTTTTATAGTTTTCTGCGCATAAGCTAAGATAGTTTGAGTTGGTTACCTTTTTGATAATAGCAGTTGTAAATTGTTTTGTACATGTAACCATGACCATATCCAAATGTGTATTTATTCGGAAAACTAAGAGCAGGAAGTGCGTATAAATGCAGCTTTCCCGTCCGCATTTACACAGATCGGGTCTACGTAATGCTTTTCCACCAGACACATGCTAAGTTAACTATAAAGGGGTTTGTAGAATATTCTCTAGCAGAAAAGTTAAACAACGTAAATTTGTGAGCTGTAGATTTCGTGATTCTGTCTTTGCATCAAGCCCTTGACCACTTGAAGTTTATTTTGGAAAAAACGTTGGGAGAAAAGGAGGGTCGAAGCCATCTAAACAAATGGATTTTCCATTGAAAAATCCGTTTGTTTAGTAGCTCCGCGTTTGAAAAATCTCAAAAGAGATCGCTTGCTGTCTTCGTCTAAAAAAATCACGTCAGCTTGTAGAGACCCATTCCATAACAAGTCATGATATATCATGGTCCTGTATAGCGAATGGATTACAGATTCGCACAGCTTCGATCACGCATCGTGTTTTGTACCTTACTGCTCGTAAATCTATATTACATAGGAACGGATAAAGTCCGTGGAGCAGGAACTTTGTATAAATCACCCAGCCAACAGAGTATACGCAAATCAGGTCTGTATAAGGAGCGGCGGACGGTTAGTGTCGGCAATGAGCCCACAATGGATCCTGGCTGGACAGCCGATAAAAGCACGACTTGCCTTCCGGAGCTCTGGCCGCTGACCGATCTGCCACGCTCAATTGTCAGCCCACCGGTTGCCTTAGGTGAAATGTTGTCTACAGTAAACATCCATTATTTACCCACTACTTTTAGTCCCAAGTGTTGGAGTAAGGTTTTTATAGGGCAACCGTAAGTGTTTCGTTCGATTTTGGTGTCCAAAACAGTTTTCTAGAATGGATATAATTTTTATGATATTTTTTTAATAGACTTAACAACAATATTTTGCATACTCCTGTTAGCTTAATAATTTATTAAAGTACATTTTATTATTATATTTATTATTCTACGGAAGTAATATTTAAATTTGACTAATTAAAAAGTATTTATAATGATCGAGTGAACGAATTCAAACGTGTATTCGATTAGTTCACCTAATCATTCATTTTTTACTTTTTGCGGGTCGAGTATAAAAACGGCATTCGTTATCCGATCGTTGGCGTGGACGGATGTTCGTTAAGTTATAAAGTGCGAGTGAAAAGTGAACCATACTGCTGGAGTAATCACAAGGTTAGTGTTCGTGTTACTATTAATATAGCTATTATTAAAATCATACGAAAATGTAAGAATGCATGTGATTGTTACGCAATCGTTAAATTTCATTACGCCCGGAAGTTATATTTTTGCAATAAATCCTGTAAAATAAGCTTCGGTAATTTTATTTAAGGATTAAATCCCTGAACGCCTTCAGTTCAGAAGTGGGATACGTGGATAATTTTATACATTGTTCACGTGTCCCGCCCACGGGCTCAGGCTTTTCTTTTCATTCTCTCTTCGCTATTACTTAGTTAACATTGTAATTTACTTATTTTTCTATCCTATTTGAATAAGTAAAAGCAACAAATGGAATTTAACGAATTTTTTGCTGAAAAAGTAAGTAGTAAAGTCACGATGTCGATATTATATCCGCCTGTAACTCTTCAATCTTTGGATAATTTATTACTTTTACAATTTTAATCTAAACATACCATTGTAAGGAACGATTACCTGCATTTTTTTTTTCTCTTCGATTTTTATTTGTTCACATTTACATATAAACATATTTTTGGTTATAAATTTAATAACTAAGAAAAAAATAACATGACCTTAAGACTAAATCTGTCTTAAGCTTTGCAATCTTCAGATATTTTTCTGTTTTTACAACTTTTATTCAAATATACCTTAGTGAGGAAGAAAGTACTGCCCTTATTTCCACGTTTTATTTATTAACTTTATTTTTTATTTGTAAAAAAAGAATAATAACTAGTATGCTGAATACACATCAATGCTGATTAACAATGTCACAACGCGAAATTAACTATTACTGTCTGCAAGTTTCAGTGATGGAGTCTGCCGTTGAAGAATCGACGGCTGCTGGGCGAGATGCTGCCAGTAGCGTCGTGGTGGATAATTGTGCGGCCAGTAATCGTGCCGATGACTACACGGATCAGGGGCAGGTCTCGCAAGTGCCAGGTGGAATAGCGGAAGGGAGCCAGAGAGGTAGGCAAAGCCGCAATTCTTATGATAATTATGGTCATTGCGAATCCCCAAATAATAGACTGTCACGCATAAGAACCCGTGAATCACGGAGTCCGAGCGGGGAGTCGACGAGGCAACGCCGTCATGGCGGGGAGTCTCGCCGGCAACGCTCTGTAAATCACACATTAAGGCGATATCGCCACTCTGCTTCTTCTGAACGTATGCCTCGTAGCCGTAGTCGAACTCATCTTGATGACGAGGCGCGGATACGTCGTAGACTACGTGAAGATATTAGAAGACAACATCGTACGCGTAGTAGCTCACGGGACTCTTTGCGGTCTTACGATAAATACTCTCGACACCGTGAGAACTTTCGCAGTCCCAGGGAGCAGTACCGGCGTGATGGTAATGAGAGGAATCTCTATAGTAGTGATTCGGATGAAAACGATTTTCTTAGAAATAAACGAAGAAGATTATACTCTCGTTCCCCTCGCATTGGTAATCATAGACGTCAAACGGAGTTACATCGTAGTAGAGATAATTATGATAAACCTAAGAATGATTCGATGGACACTCATGTGTTAAATAAATTTTTAGATATTTTAAAAGATGTGAAAAGTCAATCTTCACATAAACTTTCTCTGAATAATGTTATCCCTGAGTTTGATCCCATGTCCAAGGATCAAACCATATTGACCTGGCTTACTAAAGTGGAGGAGTGTGCTGAGATTTATGGATGGAGAGAGAAAGAAATCGTACATTTTGCACTCCCTAAGCTTACAGGAATTGCCAAGTCCTGGTATCAGGGTCTCAGCACAGTCCTTTACTCTTGGAATGAGTGGAAAAAGAAACTCATACAATCATTTCCTTGCCGTGAGGATTACGCGGAACTTTTGACGATTATGCTAGCTAAAAAGGCACGGTATGGTGAATCCTTAGAATGTTATTACTATGAGAAGATGAATTTACTTAACCGGTGTGGCATCAAAGGGCGGAAGGCTGTTGATTGTATTCTAAATGGTATAGAGGATCGATCAGTAAGAGTAGGAGCCCAAGCTGCTCAGTTCCGTGAGCCTGAAGAGGCACTCATGTATCTCAAAACGGTTAAGGCAGGGCCCAGCAGAGATTTAAGTGAGAGAACGAAACAGGAAAAAAAGGTTGTTAGCGCGACATCCTCTACTAATAGGCGCCCTGACTCTCTTAAGAAAATAGTCTGTCATAATTGTAATGAGGAAGGTTACAAAAGTTTTAAATGTCAGAAACCCCCCACCAAGTGTTCTAATTGCGGAAAATTAGGCCATATGGGTATTGTTTGTAGGTCGAGTAAACGCAATGCTCTAGATGCAAATCAAACAGTAACAACGTCCGCTAAGGAAGAGAAGGATGTCTCTGAGCTTAACTTTTTAGAAGGGACTAATTCTAAATATATTTTGGATGTTCTGGTTAATGATACGAAACTTCTCTGTCATGTTGATTTAGGCAGTCAGTGTACCTTGATCAGAAAACAAGATGCGAACAAATTAAATTTGCCTATGGATACTGATAATTTACCTTTAATGCGAGCTATAGGGGGTCATCATGTGGCACCACTGGGTAGATCTAGAGTTGATGTGACGATACAGGGTATTAAAGAAAATATTGAAGTACTTGTAGTCGAGGATCATGTCCTAAAATACCCAATACTTTTGGGACATACATTTACAGAGTTACCAAAGATAACTATTATTAAAACGCCGAGTCAATTGATTTTTGAGAAAAGTAAATCCGATAAAATATGTTTGCGAGCTAAAGAAAATGTTACCCTAAAATCACAGGAGCTTGGTACTATTCCAGTGGTTTCGTCTGATGGCTTTGATGGAAGTGTGTACATTAACGGTTCAATGAGGGGTCCTATTAATCAAGAATATTATTTATTCCCTGGGGAGTATAAACTTAGAGCAGGTTTAGGTCGGATCGTTGTATTAAATGTGTGCGAACAAGACTTAATTTTTAAAAAGGATACACTATTAACCCGGAGCTCGCCTGTTGTTACAGTTAGCGAGATATCAGCCGTAGTTTTTGAAAATACACATGTGGATAATAGAATCATTTGTGGGCCAACTATATCTAGTGAACAACGCATGCAGTTACAGAATCTTTTATCTAAATACAATGATTGTTTCTCATCCGGTTTAAATGACTTGGGGCTAACGACCGCGGGAGAAATGGTGATAGAAGTCGAAAACGATGAACCAGTAGTTTATCGACCATATCGAATGTCAGTGACAGAAAGAGCTCTTGTGCGCGATATGGTGGATGAAATGCTGGAGGCAGGTATCGTACGAGAGTCTTCGTCGCCATATGCCAGCCCTATCGTCTTGGTTAAAAAGAAAACCGGAGAAAAAAGACTTTGCGTGGACTATCGGGCGCTAAACAAGCGAACGAAAAAGGACCACTATCCTCTTCCTCGTGTTGAGGATCAATTAGATCAGTTATCTGGTAACAATTTATTTACGTCTCTTGACCTCGCATCTGGGTACTACCATCCCAATTTCGGCATCTTCCCAAGAGCGAACCTCATTCATAACGCCCGACGGACAGTATGAATATACCCGCGTTCCGTTCGGCTTAGTAAATGCTCCATCGGTATTCCAAAGAACGATTAATAAAATACTCTCAGACGCAAAAGTAAAATATGCTTTAATTTACATGGATGACATTTTGATTCCATCACGCTCATTTGAAGAAGGTTTATTTAGACTCGAGGAAGTTTTAGGACTCCTTAGGAAAGGGGGGTTAACTTTAAAGCTAGCAAAATGCAACTTCTTCTTTAATGAGATAGACTTTCTGGGATTTGAAGTCAGCTCTGAGGGTATAAAGCCTGGATCGCGAAAATCTGAAGCTGTAAGTAAATTTCCGATCCCGTCTAATCAGCATGAACTAAGACAGTTTATAGGATTGGCTAGCTTCTTTAGGAGGTTTGTCCGCAACTTCGCAGTCATTTGTAAACCCCTAACAGATCTTTTAAAAAAGGACTGTGTGTGGAAATGGACGAAGGAACAAGATGACGCGTTTAATTCCATAAAAGAGAAATTAGTTTCGAGGCCTATTTTGACTCTGTATGATCCAAAACGTGAGACACAATTGCACACTGACGCGTCCAAACACGGAGTCGCAGGGATTCTACTACAAAGAACAGATGAAGGTTTATTTAAGCCGGTATCTTATTTCAGCCGCAAAACCACACCTGATGAGCAACGCTTGCATTCTTTCGAATTAGAAACCTTAGCGGTTGTAGCTTCCTTAAGTCGATTTCGCGTCTATCTCCTTGGGATACCTTTTAAAATATTCACGGACTGCAATGCATTGCGAACAACGCTTACGAAACGAGATTTAGTACCGCGCATTGGCAGATGGTGGATACAACTCACGGAATTCGATTGTGAAATTGAATATCGTCCAGGGGCTAGTATGACACATGCGGATGCCCTAAGTAGGAATCCAGTAGGTATTGCCGCTGCTGAAGAGCATAAAATACTTGATGTGCTTGCGACTGAACCCGAAGACTGGATAGCTACTGTTCAGTCTAGTGATGAGGAAGTAGCTAGAATTAAAGAAATTTTAAGTGATCCAGGTTCTGAGCAGGTCGTGGATGTAGTTAAAAACTATAAACTCAAAAATGGCAAGGTTTTTCGCATAATAGGATCAGAGGGAGAAGGAAGTATGCGTTGGCTCGTCCCTAAAGGTGTTCGCTGGCAAGTCGCTAAAATGAACCACGACGATGTTGGTCATTTTGGATTCGATAAAACGCTTCACCGAATACAGCAATCTTTTTGGTTCCCGAAAATGAGACGTTTTGTGAAAAAATATGTTCGGTCTTGTTTAGAGTGCGCGCATCACAAAAGTGGTACTAGTAAGCAACAAGGGGAATTACACCCCATCCAAAAGGCCGAAATCCCTTTTCACACCATTCATGCGGATCATTTGGGACCATTTGTGCGCAGTAAGAGAGGTAATATATATCTATTGGTGATAATCGATGCTTTTACTAAATGTATAAACATAAAACCTGTCAGAAATACTAAGAGTTCAACAACGATAAGAGTTTTACGCGAGCACATAAGTTACTTTGGCACTCCCGTTAGGTTAATTACGGATCAGGGGACTTCCTTCACCAGTAATAGCTTCCGCGCTTTTGTTAAATCAGTAGGCATCAAACATATTCTCAATGCCGTAGCCACGCCGCGAGCTAACGGGCAAGTGGAAAGATTTAACAGAAGTATTTTGGATGCGCTATCCACTAAGTGTCATGATCAGGATGATAAATCTTGGGATGAGTACGTACCAGACATACAGATTGGTTTAAATACCACGATACATAAAACCACCTGAAAAAGTCCCTCTGAACTTCTGTTTGGTATCCGGCTTAAAAGTACCACTGAGAATATTCTTAGTGAAATTATCGATGAGGTATCAGACCCGATACCATCCGAAAGCATTGACGAAGTTAGACATGAAGCAGGTATACGTATATCTAACCAGCAGGCTAAAGACAAACTTAATTATGACAGTAAGCGTATTACAGACGTCACTTTTTCAGTAGGGGACCTGGTTAGCATAAAAAGAGAAGTTCCTAGCGATGGTAAGTCAAAAAAATGAGTCGTCAAGTATCAAGGACCTTACCGGGTCTTAAAAATCTTGCCTAACGACCGCTATTTAGTGGAGGACACCCCTCTTACACACAAGAAGGGTAGTCGCCGCTACGAGAATGTTATTGCAATCGACAAGATGAAGCCTTGGCTTAGCTTTGATAAGAACTTTGGTAGTTCAGAATCTGACAATGATGAAACTACACAAGAGGAATAATTAAACAGCTAGCATAATCGTCACATTCCCCAATAATTAATTTGGTCTGTTAATCTATAAAGTATTGTAAATTATAATATTTTACTTTTGTCCAAAACAGAATGCCCAAATAAGGGGCTTATAAAATGTTTTGTAATAGCTTACTAATATAGATAATGTAAAATAATATTGATACCAAATTAAGAGTAGTAAAGTCGAATTGAGATGTAATAATTATTACATCGACTTATTTAATTATATAATTTATTATCTCTAGATATTATTGATTGCCCTCTAAATTGATTGTGTAATTTTAATAAACTTTGTACTTACATTATAGCACATATAATTCATTCACCTTAGGTAATTCTAAATACAGAAATTTAATAGTAGATAATAATTAATTATATATTATAGTAATTATAAACTAATGTTCATTCTCTATGATAAAATTCTTAACACAATTGTATTACTCTTAGAATAGAATGCAATCTCGTAATAATGTACTGATACATGAATACGATCTGTAATGTAGTGTAAAATATCTGATATTATTATCGTTAATAATTTACAAACATATTTTAATCAATAATAATTAATATTTTGAATCAACAATCGCAAAGGGACTTGCTCTAGCAGGATGGCCGAGCTGTTAGCTTAATAATTTATTAAAGTATATTTTATTATTATATTTATTATTCTACGGAAGTAATATTTAAATTTGACTAATTAAAAAGTATTTATAATGATCGAGTGAACGAATTCAAACGTGTATTCGATTAGTTCACCTAATCATTCATTTTTTACTTTTTGCGGGTCGAGTATAAAAACGGCATTCGTTATCCGATCGTTGGCGTGGACGGATGTTCGTTAAGTTATAAAGTGCGAGTGAAAAGTGAACCATACTGCTGGAGTAATCACAAGGTTAGTGTTCGTGTTACTATTAATATAGCTATTATTAAAATCATACGAAAATGTAAGAATGTATGTGATTGTTACGCAATCGTTAAATTTCATTACGCCCGGAAGTTATATTTTTGCAATAAATCCTGTAAAATAAGCTTCGGTAATTTTATTTAAGGATTAAATCCCTGAACGCCTTCACTCCGAACATTTTAGTAAAGTTGTTTCAAGCTTTTTTCTGCCTAAAAATCCAGCCTGGAATGGCTTATTCTTTTCGGAAAACTGTAGGCCGATCCTTAAGTTGCGCCTTATCAAAATATTTTTATAATTAAATCGTCTACGAATTTTTGCAAATGTCAGTAAGAGATCAATCGATAAACCAGTTTGCAATCTGCAGGCTGCGTCTACTGTTCAATGAATGTAAGTAGTAATCGTAAACCCACATTCGCTATGGCGGGAAATCTTTATTGCAATTACAACAATATCCAATAAATCTACTATCTTCCACGATGTTCGTCATAAAATCGTAATAGGTGATCTATCTCTATTTGTTGTAGTATTACGACTAGTAATAATAATGTCGGGCAGACTCACATTAAACTATAAAATAAATCCCAAGATGTGATATGCAGAACAAAGAAAGTTCATTGTCTTCCTACAGGGTTGAGGAAACGATGTTCCTTGTTGCAATCTCTGTGGGTCGTGACGTCGTCTCTAACCCATTTATAAGCCATAATCTCTTCCTTTGATCACACGAAACAAATTTGTAAATTCCTTTCCGCTTTTGTAGGAAAAACATTTCCTTTCAGTTCGTAAGTTTCTTCTCTTTTTTGGATTATTAACACAAAACTAGTCTAAATAACTGGGATTCCTACTTTCTTTTATTTTCTGACGAAGTTTGTACAAGCTCTCTGTTTTTAAAGAAATATAAAAATGTTTGAACTTTGTTACCGCCGCCAGATTGTTCGAAGTAAGTTTTTCAAAGTAAAATTATAACATCGCAGTATGATATATTCGCAGTAAAATCGTTCACACTACAGTTTTCCAATGTAGCAAAATATCGCAATAAGAGTATAGAGGTACCGTAGAAAGGTTTTCGAAGAAAAAAAACTCGATGTTACCGTTTTCGCATTCAAGTAGGTATCCCAAATAATTTGGGGTACTTACTTACTACTTTACCTCATACCCAAACGAACTCTGTACGATATTCCAAGCTACAAACAACTCTATGTCTATGATATTTCACTAATTTAAAGGTAAAGTTTAAGTACGGTTATAATGTACGTATTTAAAAGGAGCAAATAATATATTTCATTGTTTAAATGCATCTTATAACATTGATTACAGACAGTAAGTAGTATTAATGAACCCATATGCCTATTATCACAATACTTGTCGTATCACAATGCAGCAATAATAAATTATTATGAGAACCACGGTTGTAAATGTTGCTACGCTAATTGTAATATGTTACGAGTAATTATTGCTGTTCAGAAGGTAACTTTGTTTCCTAAGTGTCTTTCGTACTTTCTGGATATATTTTAACTCATAAAATTATGAAATAAAATTAGATGAGATTATCAAGCATTTGTTAAAAAGCGATTTATTTTTTAATTTATCTCAGTTACGTTCTATGCGCAAAATTTAGTCATGAAGAAATTGTAATACGTAAAAAGCTAATCTTGTGCAATAATGTTTTAGATATTTAAAAAAAACTGGAAGCATTTGTCATATTTATGGGCCTGGGTTCGATCCCCGATCATGTCAAGATGGACAAAGAGGGTGTGTAATATATGAAATAACAACAAATCCTCTAATGATCATACAACCTAATGGTATATAATATACTTTTGTTCATTTATAAAGATCAATTGTTATACTGTATTGTTTATAAAATTTCATTTGAACTAATTTTATGTGGTATAATGAATATTTTATATATTTAACATTTACATTAATATTTACTTACTATAATATTCTTTTGCTCTAATAATTATAATCTATACATAACGTATGTTATAATATTATGTTATAAAAAAAATTGGTTAGACAGAAAATGCGCGGCGCATTTTCTGTCTAACCAATTTTTTTATATATTATTTTTTTACATATATTTTTTTAAATGTATTAAAATTTTTGTACATATTATTTTTAATATCGAGCGCGCATTATAAAAAAAATATTACATAGGTAAAAAATATATTTAAACATTATTTTGAATATTGAGCGAGCAGATGAAAAAAAATATCATAATATACAAACAAAGTAAGTCAATTTTTTGTAAATAAAATTTTAATATTATTTTTTATATCGAGGGAACAGACTCCAAGGACTGGTAGTTATTTCGCCCAAAGAATTTCAGTTGCAGTGCAGAGAGGCAATGCTGCTGGCTTACTGGGACCCTGCCTCGCGGTGACGCGTTGGAATCTCTATTTTATTTGTAATTTTTGTATATATATTTTTTTTGTTTAAGTCTGTAATGTATTGTAAATTAACGTTATATAAAAAGAGTATTTGGACAAGTGATAATTATATAAAAAAAGATTATAACACATTAACGTTATATAAAAAGAGCATTTGGACAAGTGATAATTATATAAGATGAACATTAAACTAAAAGTTATTAGAGCACATGATGGTTATATGATATGAAATATTAGGTGAAATGAAATTAGGTAGTGAGTTTTTATATTAAATTGAAAATTATATAATTTGAACGTAATTGCAATTGAAGTTAAATTATCTGTTATTATAACATATATTACACACCCGGACAAAGATCTTTTTCAAACTGACCTGGGTCTTGGATGTTTACCTATATACATATGTATTTGTTATATAATATGATATTGTTGAATTAGTATCCCATAACACAAGTCTCGAAATTACTTTGGGGCTAGCTCAGTCTGTGTGATTCGTTTATATATTTATTTATATTTATCTGTGTACTCAAATGAGACTCATAGTAATAATTCATAACAAGAGTGACAATATCTCAGCATAAAGTGGCCATAATGAACGGTAATAGTCAAGACCTCGTATATCTCGACTTTCGCTCTCATCCGCGATTTATTTGACATCCCATCCGTTTACACGTAACGTAATGATCTGATTATTATGCCTGATATATGCATATAGTTCGCAGGACGTTGCATAACATACGTTTAAAATGTATCACATGTTCTTTCGTGTTATATAATATGATTGTTTGAAAACATCGGTAAAAAAGCTACTGTGAGGATGTCGTCGCAAAAAGATCATATCTACGCAAGGTTATTTTTTCTATACAAAAACAAATAAGCATTCGTGTCACAATGAATGAAGACCTCATAAAATAATTTAATTTTAATAGCCGTATTTTGTTTTTGTTCAAAGAAGTTTGAAAAAAAAAGGACAACAACTGCCCCAAATAATGAAAGTTAAAAGTCAATCACAAATCAACTGCAAACACAAACACAATCAATGGAAGCAAAGTTATAAATCAATTTATGGCAATCATTGCAATTTTGTATAGCCATTGAGGCGATTGGCGGCTGTGATAGCTTGGGCCTAGAAAGTCGTCCTATATCTAAGCTTTCTAGCCTACGGAAGGCTTTCAAGTTTCCGGCTTCTATATGTTAGATATTGTGCAACATAAGGATACATCTCGCCAAAATGAGATGAAAGTACCTACTTTCTACAATATCTTGAATGTCCGATACATTTTCTTCATTACTACATTAAATCGCGAACAATATCACCTTACGCTAGGTGATATTTTTCGCGATTTAAGCATTTAGAAATAGAAATAAAAATAGAAAAATCTTTATTTGGATTTGTAACTAAAACTACATAAAATACCTCTACATAGCTACAACCTCTATACAATTTCCGTGAAGTAAATAAAAAAAGTATGTTTATGTGTGAAAACAATAAAATAAGTTTATGTTCTGAAAAGTATTTTTTAAATGAATTAAGATACAAAAATATTCATCATATATGTAGATCTTTCTTTTAAATATGTAATTGAAGAATGCGCACTGATTTTTTGGTTATGGTTTTTAAGTAACGTTTGTGCAATCGCACTAACGTGCGACTGGCCGTTAGTAAAATAAAGCATATGTAATGTTTATGCATGCGAATTGGAAGTACGGCAGCATAACCACAGAATACATACTAGTACTTACGTACAGAAGTCTTACTTTAAAAAGAAATTCATAGAAATATCTACTCAATATTGTTAGCGATATGGTCTAATTTAACTCGCGTCAGAATTCGACGCCTACTCGTTTAGATACCTAGAATTTTAGTTGCAAGCCAATTTCATTCTTGTTACGCTAAACAAACGGTTCATCATAGGTAGGTACCTACACAAAAGCGATTGAGTGAGCAGTTCGCCTAGGGTTGTCAAGATACTAACATCGCCATCTAGCGCAGGCAATTACAAACAGGCGTTTTTGGCTGCGCATATATTCACCTACCTTGTTAGCTGTACATACATAGGTAATATATTATATCGTATATAAATCTTTTTTCGTAATAATAGCCATATATATGTTACCAATATATCTTAATATACCTATCATATGATAATTCATGATATACTAAATAGGTACGGTACCTATTTAGTATAAATAAGTTAATATAAATACGCTACTAAAGACGCTGAAACGTCTTTAGGAAGCGTATGTATTAAGCGTAAAAAAGTTAAATCTGGATCACTGTCTGTATTTAAGCAATTAACACTGCACAGTATTTTTTTGCCTTTTTAGGGTTCCGTACCCAAAGGGTAAAAACGGGACCCTATTACTAAGACTTCACTGTCTGTCCGTCTGTCTGTCACCAGGCTGTATCTCAAGTACCGCAATAGCTAGACAGTTAAAATTTTCACTAATTATGTATTTCTGTTGCCACTATAACAACAAATACTAAAAACCAAATATAATGAATATTTAAGGGGGGGCTCCCATTCAACAAACGCGATATTTTTGCTCTTTTTTGCTGGATATCAATAATGGCAACACGAAAAATATTTACAAAATACTCAGTTGTATTTTTATTTTAATAATCAATAAAAAACATATATTAAAGGGAGACACCCATACAAAAAACTTGATTTTCATAGATAATGGTACGGAACCCTTAATGCGCGAGTCCGACTCGCACTGGGCCGGTTATTTCTTTTTCTTTCCATGACGATTAAGTCGGTGAATCTGGTGAACAAACCGCGCGTGCGTCACTGCTCACTGCTCGCTGGCGACCCTAGCGAGTCGTCCTTGCAGGATTAGCCTCCATATAGAGGCCGCAATGCGTAGGTATATTTTCGATACCTAAACGGGGAGTGACACAGGCCTGGCATAACTTAGAGTTGGAGTGTTCATATCATACCGCGGCGAATGCTTTAGATTCTAGTGCCGACAGGCGCGAAATTTTACAATGCACGGCTTCTAATAAATTTCTATTCTGGTCCAGACCGCCGCCTAAAATCAAATACATAAACGAATTCATGATTCCATTAAATGTAACATCTTTTCACATGAGCATAGGTACTGGTTTTAGCAAAAAATAAAAACAAAGTTAAACATCTATCAGTAATTCTAGTTCGGGTGATATTTATGTACTTATGATATAAGAATGTGATAATGTGATGTTGACACGGAAGTTTTTGATTCGAAACCTGTGACAATCAGTTATAAAATATTCATATCGACTTTCTTCTTATATATAATCAGGCGAATTGGTAAAGCAATGATTATGAAAATGGAAACGAGTCAATACTTGTCAAAGGAATGTGCTTTGCCATTATTTTCCAATAGTTTTACTTAATCATGTTTCTAATCTTAATGTGTGAAGCTTACCTACTTATTATGCACACCCATGTGCATAATAAGTAGGTAAGCTCAAACTTCACACATTTAAGACCCCATTCAGAAGTTTTTTCCTATCCTATCCTAATGCAAAATACTCACGACAACAATACCGGGATCGTGGCAGACTGATGCGAGAGTTTATAAAGCACAAAGGGTGATAAATTGGAATGAGGTGCGCCTTACCACGGGGTAACGGGAGACCTGCACGCACGCTTCTACACTTTACCAGGAAATTCATACGCAAAATGTATTGACCTGAAAGCCATGTATATAGACTAGCTTTGATGATAATGAATAATAGAGAGATTTTAGTAAAAGTAAAATTAAAACAATGCTTTTGCAGAATAGGATTATGTACAGAAATCTGGAGTATTTATTTATTTAGGTATTTACCGCATTAACATTTTTTACTTTCATATTTATTAAAATGACGGTATGCTTACTGCTATTTGGAGTTAAATTGTGTAACAAACTAGGTAAGTTATTCTTAAAAAGAGTCGTATAAAATTTTCACAAAAAAAGTTAATTTTTTTCTGAATGAATATAGGTTAATTGAAATCATTTCTTTTAAAGGATATATTTCTTGTTTCTTGCTGTGTTCCTATTGTTCTGGAATAGTAAGCAAATATAACTGAAGTAATACATAGCATATTCGTATTTCCTTACAATATACAAATCCTACGAAAATGACTCTGTCTGTCTCTAACCACTGAACCGATTTTGATTAAATTTGATATGGATATAGTTTGAGACCCGGGAAAGGACATATAATAGTTTTTATCCTGAAAATAACCAATTTAGTAAATGAAAAGCGAAGTGGATTTTGTATGGGGAGTCCTATTATACCATACAAAAGTAGACTTTATTACAACGCTGACGAAGTCGCACGTAAATAATAAATTCAGCTTTCTGCTTCGCTTCTAGGAATTAACAAACCATAAACCTGAATACAAATAATTTATTTGTTGGCTACGTATTTTAATAACACAACGGTATATATGCAGAATACATACAGAAGTAATATTACCTACTACTGTAATAAACATAAAGTCTCTGCCGCTATGCTACTATTGCGATATTAGAATTACAACAGTGCTCTAAGTGTCCCAAAGGTACACCGAGCAATGTTTGTAGAGTGGTCCAGACCATTTGTGGCGGCTCTACACTGCACTCTCCGGCCAAGTGCTCGCGCTATGTCTCGCCGATGGCACTCGCGCAAGCAGTCAAGTGGCGAGTGCCACCCTGTACACTTTCGTTTAATTAGAACGGGATGCAGTTGCTCGCTTGCACGAAGCACGAGAACAGTACTGCCAACTACGGCTAAAAACTACGAAAAAGTCACTGATCAGATCTGCGTCGCTCCTGACAAGAAGGCTGGCTGCTTTTTCGCACAACGAATCAGTATTGCGATCTTACGCGAAAATGCACCTAGCAATTTGGGCACCATGGGCACGATTTTTAGACTAAATTCGTAATTAACTCCTTCGCTTTATTTGTTAATATTTAAATTTTATTTTTATTTTACTTATTTCAATAAAACTTTTTTTCTCCCATCTGAATGATGCAAATTACAACTTTGCAATAAAAATGACTAAATGGAGTCACAAATGTTTATTTATAATCGCTAAAATAATATAAAACACACAGATCATACCCAAACCCAGGATTCCATTAAAATTTTCAAAATATATGGGATAGAGGTAATATTACAATAATTTGGGATAGTTTTATTTAAACATTTTTAATGAGATAGGGTTGCCGCAAACTCTCTTACAGTCTAATACTTAATAATCGTACGAGTACTGCTGCGATTGCTTCCACTATCGATAATTTATATTCATCAAAGATTAAAGGATACTGCTTATTATATGATCACTTTGTCAAAGTATCATTAATTACCTAATTAGACATACTGCGTACCGGCTATACCTATTTTTGACTTTTGATAAATATGCCAAGAGGTAGAATCCCATTTATTTCTGAATACAGGTCAGTCCGGTAAGCACATAGGCGACAAAATAGATATAGTTCGCGGGCGTTCAAACACCTAATGGCAACCATGAAGCGGTCCATGAACCTCACGGTTTGGTAAACTATAAACTGTGCATAACTACATTTATTAGCATAATGACCCATGTTATGCAATTCAATGATAGGGTTATAGCACAAGGGGCAATTTACACCACAGCACTCGCCGGAGAGCCGCGCCCGCCACTCACTTGTAATTGGTATGTTTGACGTGATAACCGTCAGGTATAAAATAATTTGATTACTGTTAGGCAGATTTTATTATTCACTTTGTATATTGTTAACGTGACTGTGAAGTGTTAATTTGTATTATTAATTTTAGGTAAGCCCTGAGGGGATTGTTACTATGTAGTACACTACGTTAGGAGTGAGTGCCTATGTGTTGATTATGAGAGTCAAAATATCTGACGATTGTTTTGTAATTTGTTACGAATGCAAAGTGCTGCAGACAAGACTGTGACTATTGAATTTTCTATTTCTTGTAGTATTGTATATTATTTGTTAACCATAGGTACTAATAGGTAGATATAATGCTTCAAATTCTAAGTTAGCAGCTTTTGTACAATTAAGTAATCAAAACAAAAATGTTTTAGTAATCTAGAATAAAAACAGAATTAAACACAGTATTTACCTACGTACATAATCGTTGGACGTAAGTTATTACTATAATAAAGTATTTAGATATCGTACTGTACTTTTATACACATTTATCATTTTGTTACAACTAGATAGATGGCTTATCAAGAGCTAAAATTCTCTTTAATGCGCGAATAATGAGGCAGCCATTGCACTTTTTATCGCATTTCGTTGAAGTAGTGGCATCGCACTGTATAGGTATATAATTGCCTCAGCCTCTGCAACCAGGCTGGCTTATATTTCCTTTTACGTATTAGTATTAAAATAAGAACATGGTGAGTTGACCGTTCTTTCTAATGGTAGAGAAAATCAGAATCCGTATATCAATATTTTACGTAGTACCTAACCTATGTAAATTTTTTTTAAAGTTTATCAAATTTGCAGAACAAGATCTTCCTTGCCTACTTTAATTAGTTATTATATTATCCATTACCTTAATTATTTAAGTGTGTCATTGGAAGAAACATTTTATCTTAATTTAAGCTAGAGTGCAGTTAAAGCAGTTAGGTCAGAAATTAAACCAGTTTTTATATTCAGAATTCTATGTACTTACATTGACTGCTACATTCAATACGGGCAGAAATTGACAAAATTTGAGACTTGGTATATGAGATCTAGGTAGGCTATATATATATATATATATATATATATATATATATATATATATATATATATATATATATATATATATATATAGGTAGATACGTTAAATTTACAATGTTCTAAAGCAGTTATCAGCAATTTATTCATAGTGAATGGACATAACTTAAAATGATGATGATGTAGCAAGATTACAGACTACATGAAACGCAAGACCATCGTATCAGCCCCATCTCTAGTTGGAGGCTCTATCTGTCGGGATGATAGTCATAGGTAATCGGCACCCATCCAGATCGCTCAATAAGGAAATGTACGTGCCCTGCGCTAATGCCGGCCATCCCACTGCGGTCGCCGAGACACGCCGGGGCTCCGCCACACCATTAGTCTGCGGCGTTTTACCGTAAGCACAACTATTTTCCTAACTAAACCAAATAAACGCAATTTATTGGGATCTAATTCAACTGTTTCTCCGCCCATTCGTAACAGGCACTCGGAAAAACGGTCCGTACGACGGGAACGAATCAATCCGTAACCGCGATTTTCCATAAAAATACGGGGAGTTAGTGAACGGTATCGGAATGAATAGAGTGGAGAAGCCATAAAATGTTTTTTGTTGTTAGTGAAAGTTTTGGACGAGTTCCCGTGGTAGTGACCGTAATGTCAAGTACACACGCGACCGGCCAGACAATAGGACAATTCAAACTTACGCATACTTTTGAGCCAGACACTTGCGTTTTCAAGAGTTAAGTAGTATACCTATGTTTTAAATTTACGTAGTCCATCTTGAAAATTTTCCTACCGTGCATCTCGTACTGATTATTTAAACCTGCCTAAGGTAGGTTGTCTTATTACTTGGTTATCATGGAGTCAAGGAGTAGGTATAACGACTACGAATCGTAACTACCTACGTATTATTTTTGTAAAACCTTTTTAACTTTGCATATTCTTTTAACAAAAAAATTCAAGTGTAACGTTTGAAAAAAACGAACAATAGTAAATGTGTCTCTTATTAATAAAACACGTTATCAGCATGAATAAGCTTTGATACAGGAATTGTTGCAGTTTTACTATAGGAGTCGCTGATAATTATACTGAAAATAGCGAAATATATGTGTTCGGGACTAAAGAAAAGAGACTCGAGATGTCATCGGGATCAAAAGGTCAGATAATTGGATCTAGTCTACATTGGCGGTGATACCGTTTGGAAATTAAGAATGAGCACGTGTTTAAAACATGAATATTTGTTGAACTGCATACGAGTACAACAGTTCTCCTAAAAAATGTTAAAGAAAGAGATAATGAGATCACTTTGGCTAAAATATGTCTATCTATATACCATATGTATGTCTTGGAATAGTGATGGCCAAGACTCGAGTCCTCTTACTTAGGACTCGGAGTAACTTACAGGGCTAGACTCTTTTAACAGAGGGCTGGACTCTTTAAATAGTTTTTTGTGATGGGCAGCAATGAAAGCTAAATACAATTCGCTGTTGAAAAACAAGACTTGGATGCTAGTAAAGAAATCATATAAAAGAGTCCAAGAGCAAGTGGATGTTCAAGATTAAAAGGGATGCCGATGGAGAAATAGTATCAAGTATAAAGCAAGACTAATTGCAAAAGGTTTTAATTAAATTTTGGTGTTGTCTACAACGAAACCTACTACCAGTAGTTCAGAATTCATCTCTGCGTACCCCAATAGCATTGGCGGCAGAAATGGATTTGAGGATGAAACATTTAGACGTAGATACTGCATTTCTGGATGGTGATTTGGAAGAGGAAGTCTACATGCAGCAGCCTGAAGGATTTTCCGATTAAGGGGCTGAAAGGAAAGTATGTCTTATATAAAAACTAGTGGCTCTGTGAGTTGTAGACCTACCTTTTAAAGTACCTATATCGGATATAACTTTTCAAAATTAAAAACTGGCTTCAAAATTTTGATTAAATTTCTATGGGACCACCTGACGTATGTATGCCCTTTCTTAAACAAAAAAGAATTAATTTATATTGGTCTAGGCGTCTTCGAGTAATTGGTAAATATAAATAAAAAAACAGTGGCACTCCGGGAGTGCCGACAGAAGTGAAAACTTGGTGTCGGTTTTGGTAAAAGTGTCGAGAGTTCAACGGTTTTTTCCCATCTCAAAAAATGCCCCACGCGCCTACAGAAGTTTTCACTTTAAAAAACATAAAAGATTCCGACGAATTGGTAACCTTTTTTTTAAGTAGGTTAATAAAGTGTTCAGCAAAAAAGTTGCGTCCTAATATGGGTAACAAATAAGTTTAATAACATTTTTTTCTATCGAATGAGTGCTAACGTACGTGAAGTACACGGATGTGTTATAAATAGAAAGTGGAGTTTATTTATTTATTTTATATCTATCGGTTATTTTTGTACTTATTTTAATTTATTAATTGTTATGTGTAGTTCATTTCTTTAATGTTGTAAAACCTTTTTTGTTCGTTCTTTAAATGAAAAGATTCAAGTGTTACTTCAAAATAAAACTGGCAATAGGAATGTCTCTTATTGTTATTTATATGTTATAACAATCATACTTGATTTAAACTTGCGACTTTAGCCAGGCCACACAGAACGATCGCGATGCTATCCGGAGGCCGGGGGCGGTGCTTTTTGTAATGTCTTGAGCATTTATTTAATGCAATCTAAAACATAGAAACAGACCGCGGTCTCAAAGCTGTATTATTGTCTTGCCACAGGTCCGCCCTCGGGCCACGCATCTCCCAGTAAATATCATCTCTAGTTCTGTGGTACGTACGGCGTACCTAACTTGTGAAACGTTTTTGTAACATTGTAGGTTACCAAAAATAACTACCGTGTTGTCTCCGATCTGAACTAAGGCATCTCTTTTTTTTGTGTCATAAGAGACGAACAAATTACTTGAGTATTTAAAGGAAGGTTGTCACAACCAAATTGTTTCTTTCCTCTTTCAGCCCTGCACGATCTTATGCACCTTGGGAGACCAGTAACAAGGAAAAACTGGAAAACACACCTCGGTCTCCGAATGCAACCGTGAATATGCTAAGATAAGAAGAATCTCATTCGAAAATAAGTACTCACTCTCTGTAAGGTGGTTGAAGGCTGTGATGTCATCGTTAAGGCGTCCTTGCATGCGACGCAGTTTAGTGCTCAGATCCCTGGTGTGAAGAAACAGGAACAATGTGCATGACACTGCCACCAGTGCCACCAGTTCGCTTGTCCTAGAACAAAAATATAATGTATAAAAACCGGAAAAAACGCCAAAACATCTGGGATGGAAAATTGAATGCAATAATGAAAAATTATTTATTGCACAAATACAAAATTAAAAAAAAATACAATTAAAATATACATAGCAAAACCGGTGGATGAACATTTGGGAGGCGATGTGTGAGTGTGTAAATGGTGTAATAAGTGAGATAATACAGGTTAGCTAAAAAAGCACAAAATAGTTCTGATTTGTAAATAATATCCCAGTATTTATGTAAAACGGCTAATTATACAGAGCAGGTAACGGTTACGTCATCATCACACGACAAAAGCGTTGTTGTTGTGATAAAATCATTGTTCTGCATTTCATTGATGTAGCACGCTATGCATTTCCGCGAATTTCAGGATTTACAATAGTGACCGGAAAATTCACATTATTTTAAACTCAGGCACGTGAATCGTTTAATTAGAATATGGAAAAACCTTGCTATTAAATTCTTAATCAATACGACTTGTACTTCCTATAAGAGAATTAGAACATTAGAAAAACGGCTCTACCACACATTTTTTCGCAGTGTAACCATTTTTTGTATCTATACAAACATGTCATTTTTAAGATTATTTCATCGGTTAGATAAATAATTTAATTGCTAAATGAATTTTAAAATAAAATACATTTGTAACTATAGAGTTCACACGCACAACACATTCGCAAAGTAAGTACCTATAAATTATTTTATGGATATGTAAGCGATATTTCAAGACGTATGAACTATTCACTGTACGGAGAATTAATGCGCTGTTTTGTCTCCCATACACGCATCTCATTACCTTTACGGTCTGATTCAAGGCAAGCGCTTGAACCGCTGACCCTTTCACTGCATGGCATTCAGTACGCGGTGGACCTTTAGCTTAGACCTAAATGCCTTGTATTTCCTATCACAGTACACTTTGCCAAGAAAGTGTCATACGGCCATATTTTCCAAAGATTGCATTACAAAAAGGTTGCCTATAAGTAAAAATCAAATAAAAATATCATGGCCTACGCCGATCGAAAACATTTTTTATTGTCTAGTATATTATTGCAAAGTTTCCAAAAACAAATCTATGTCGATGTATTGACGTATGTTTATTAGTCACACAAGCAAACAAAAAACAAGATATTAAAAGCGCTCACAATTTAGTTGCCTTTGTCAGAGTTCGCGTGTAGAGTAGATTATCATTCTTATACAAACTCCACTCATAGTCTAAGAGTCTAGCACGGAAATGTATATGTATGTAGTTGGAAGATCTACAAACTCTAACTACTCGCCCGACTGTATGCTGACAGAAAGAAAACTATCTACTTACTTCCTGATAGGTATCAATGTGTGTGGAAACATTATACTGAAGTTGTTGAGCCCCAATGTAGTGAAAAAAAAAATCCTTTCACATGCAGACTGTGTAAGACGATTTGATCTGTTATATTATAATATAAGATCCGTTTCATATACTTTTAAGAAAATTTATAATGATGAACTTTATTAAGTAGGTACTTAATTTAGTATTTCGAATAATTTAGTCCAGTTGTACTATATTACTATACCTACAGGCAGCACCTTATTAGAAAGGCCTCAGCTATAACTACTTGAAAGCAGTTTATAATTAACATGATAATTAGATAAGATATCTAATAGAACATTATGTATTTTTGTTAGTTATTTTATATTTTTTGTTAGCAGCTCTCGTACTATTACCTCTGACTGCGCTCCAGTAAAGCGCGAGAACTAACGGGTTATAAATTCCCGGTAAGCCATTATCGTGCTTATTTGCAAACGAATTCTTACACCTATTCCCTGAACTTTAAGTCCCACTTTAATCGGTCAGGACCTTGTTAAAATTCGCTTTAAAACACTGATGACGGCGAAATGAAAGTCCTATTCGAAAAGTTAATCATCTTTTTAGATTCTTTCATGATTCACCCATCATGCTTATTACATTAACCATCTTTAATTCATAAATCGTTTATAGATACCCTGCATACCTACCAGTTTGAATACCTCAGACTCCTTACTATCATTGTGATTATGATTATAAAGCTTATATGCCTTATCACTGATTACTATATTCTGTGCTTATAAAATACGCCACTTCCATCTTCAATCTTCCTCTGCGCTGCGCTTGGTGACACGAAATGTTGCAGTCACTTTATGATAAAACGGTGGTCCTTGAAATACATCAATCCGGAAAGGATTGGTGTATTTCAGGGACCACCGTCCCGGTATTGGCTGACGAAGGAGTATTACCTAAGCTGGCAACGAACGAGGCTGCCACTTCCTTATCTTTCCACCGGAAGCGAAGATTCTAGCAGGACCCAGGACATTGTGGTGCTATTTTTCAAACGTGGCGTCTCTAAACGAACGATTTTTTGTATGGAAAAACCATTCGTTTAGGTGACTCCGCATTTCAAAAATAGCACTTGTTGGTGTTTTTATTTATGAACTTTGTTATTCATCGGTTTCGTGTATGTGAACGAACCCACCCCCATTCGTATTTAGTCTCAATTCTAAGCGTTACAGTGTCTAAGTGTACAGGCCTGTAACCTGAATGTGAAATAGGAAGAAAAAATGATTTTATAACACAAACTCACTTAATTAACCTATTACAATTGTAAGCTAAGTGTCTAATGATACGATTAATGTTATAATGTAAGCTCGGAAGTAATTTTCATGCTTAGACTTAGATTATATGTGTAATTGCTTTGGTAACGGTGCAAATCTATTTCCCTGTTTATTTAATAAGTTCAGTACTCATTTTCACTTTGCAATATTTATGTAGCAGTATTTCTATCCTTTTATTTTTTTATTTTTGCTTTTAATGGTCAAATAAGTAAACTAGCATTGAGATCAAATGTTTTAAAGTATGTTCGATGGGGAATGTTGTTTAGTAATCTAGAATTTTTAATAAATGTGATTTGTATTTATATGTAAGAACCAAGATGTAAAGAAGATTATTTGTTACGTTTTCTTTTGTGTTTTTAATCCTAATCCCACCCCACATATATTTTTGAACTGTAATATGCTGTGTTTTAAAATAAGAGAGTACTTAATATTTCTGCCGACTTTCTTCATGTATAACCATGTCTTGGCTGTATAATTCCACGCTCCTCGAACTCTATTGAAGCGTGATACGAAGACTTTCCCATTATTCTTTTTCATTAAGCATTTTATTCGTGTTAAATTAGAAAGCTGTAATCAAATCTGTGAATGTAGGAACTATCTCTGTAATAACATGAACTATCACTATAATTACATGATCGATTATTTAATAAACTAAATATAACGCATTTCTTTTACGTTGATATGTCCGGTACTTATGTGGATTATGTATGATATTTCGATGGCCATAATTAATTGAACTGTTTCCGGGTCACTTACTGTAATTGACGTAAAACATTTGTTATTTCGTACCTATGCCTAACGATAATATACCTAGATACTCCTTTTAAAACACGCGTGCGTAGTGTAGTCAAATCAATTAAATCTATATCTATACATATAATAAAACAGTAAAAAAAGTGTGTCTGTACATTAAATATATTTCCAAAAAAAATATTGGGGGCGATGGAGAAATAGTAATAGAGTAAGAATTTTAAAAAAAATGTCTGTCTGTTTGTCTGTTTGTCTGTTTGTCTGTTTGTCTGTTTGTCTGTTTGTCTGTTTGTCTGTTTGTCTGTTTGTCTGTTTGTCTGTTTGTCTGTTTGTCTGTTTGTCTGTTTGTCTGTTTGTCTGTATGTCTGTTTGTCTGTTTGTACACGCTAATCTCCGGAAGTACTAGACGGATTCGAATGAAACTTTTTTTGTTATAAAGCTATTAAGCCTGGGCAACATATAGGGTATAAATTATTTTGGAAAATAGAACGCCTGATGCAGAACCGTAATGGTCCAGCTAAACTATAAGAGATATAAAAATGTCGCCATAGTAAAAGTTGTTCAACCTGATGAGCATTTTCTAGAGACATAAAGTCCACGCGAACGAAGTCGCGGGCTTCCGCTAGTTCAAAATAAATAAGTACTTTCATATTGCAAGTTATTGTAAGTATTTATGGGTAAATGACCAACATTATTTGTTAAATATTTATTAAGTGTTCACGTAAGTATTTATTTAAACAAAAAATTTTGTTGCATTACTGTATACACAGATTTGTATTGTTTAATTTAACAATAATACAAGACAAAAATATGTTTGCAAATTAGGTACGAAGTATTGTCTATCGGCAGTCATAAAGAACGACTCTCACGGGCTGAGAATACCCGAGGCATTGGATTTATGTTCAATTACCTATGCCCACATTGTTCAGCAGCGTTCAAGGCATACCTTGCTCTGCTTGCTTCCTCTACTCATACATTCCTAACTTACTTGTCGTGATTACATATATTTATTGTCGACCAATTGCAGTCGCGTCTACATTCAGAGTTATAAAAGTACTCAATGGACAGCGGCATTTGTCATTATACCTACATACAAACATACACTATCATGTCTTTTTCTGTAACAAGTTACCCCGGGAAGTAGGTATCGTATGATGGTATCAAGCTACAGTATATAAGAGGTGCTTCTTTTGTACTGTAGATATATTTTTCAGTAAAATAGAAGATAAAGAATTAGTAACGAGTAACATTCAAAGTCGATTTAGATTGGTCAGTTAATCCTTGCCTATGTGCAGTAATGGACGTTATGCGGCTGATGAACATTCAAAGTAATATTTTATTACTTAAGTCAAACGTTCGACGCGACGTGTGGATTAAATGTAGGTATACTCGTATGTCTCAAACGATGTATTTTAATTTTATCTCACGCCCTATCTCTCGCTACTCGTCTACGTGCAGAATGACTTTACAGGCCAAGTTCCTTTCCCTTAGAAATGTAAAAGTAATTTTCCTTTCACATTTCGGCTTTCTAGGTTTGAACCTGTACGCTCAAACGTTAGCCTTACTCCCTGATTATAGCTTGCTATCGACTGCACCTCCAATACAATTTTAGTAACATAAGTTTGATTCTGCATTTCACGAATAGGTTCCCTTCATTTATTTACATACAAGCACATAATAAAGCTTACTGTGCTCGAATAACTTTATTGTACTTCGCTCTATAACTAGATGTACTTACTTACCCACACTTCACTTTGTAAGTTCGTTATATCTTCCATTTTAAATTGATTAATAAATACCATCGTATTGATGGATGAAAAATATTATAAACTAAAATAAAACAAATTGTAATGATAGTAGATATCACACCCATTTTTGAGACGTGTCTAAATTAGATTCCATGAAGCTAATCTTTTGTTGCTAATGAACTACTTAAAAAAACACATTTTTTTATAAATTTTACATTTTCAAATCTCGCGCGTACTTACATTGTCGAAAACGTTGGAGCAGTGGACGTCATATTGCTTTATGGTCATGACGTCAGATATGTACGTAAACAAATGCGATAATATATATGCATTTTGACAGTTGTCACTTTTTAGTTTTTACAGGCATGACGTAATAATTACTATTTGTGGCTACTATTTTGTGTTTAAAACCAGAAGCTTATAAAGGCTGACTAAGCCATTAGGCTGGGTCCCAAACAAAAAATATATTTCTTTTCATATTTACCCCATCTCTTATTTATAAACGTTCTTATTTATGTACATTATTCTTGATCATCTCCTACGATAGACTATCGTATCTTTATCCCTTATAGGATTAAAAAAAAACCAAGAGTCACAAACCCCAAATGCCATATTTAGTAAATACCTAATATATATCAATAAATAGCTAGTAGGTAAGTATTTAGAAACGTTATAAAATAATTCGCAATTATATCAATATGTATATCGTCGTAAAATATTTAGTTTGGTATGTATATAAAATAAATTAAATCTTTACGGTCAGTCGGCCTGTTTGTAGCAGTAATACGACTTGCAAATAAGCAAAACAGGTAATTTAGGTATTACTTAATAATTGTTAGACGGATATCATAAAATAGATGTAAAATAGTTTAGTTTCACGAGTCCCTTCAGACGTAGAAATTGTTTTAGATTTTAGACCCTTGATTTTTGCATAACTGCTATAGTATTATGGTACCTACTGGTCACCTGGGATCCATAAAAATACAATAAGTCTTTGAATTTGTATACTATTGGGACTGTAAAATTGTTGCAGTTAAAAAATTACTTATGATTAGTTTTGTAGTAAATTTATTATTTCTTTAGTCTGAATATTTAATAACATGGATTTAACTAAAACTCACAATTTAGCAATTTGGTGCTTCTCTACTCGTAAGTCTTCTTGTTTGTAAACAAGTTAAGCATTTCGCGTGTAAAGATTAATCTTACTAGCGAACGATGTGGGGGGCGGCTGCTAATCCGATACGAAACGGTTTATCACAGGATTTATAGCTGCCACTATACAAGCTAGGCTTCCATATTTTCTATGTGGACGAAAATTATCCTTATCGTGTTTCGTATACATAAGCTATTTTATCAATAAAAACAGACATTAGGAATGTAATATACATAATTGTAAGTTTTTATAATATTATAATAATATAGTTTTTAAATATCTATCTTGTTATAAATGAACAAAGAATATTTGACACAAAAAATTATATTCGTAGTTAACATGAATCATTTCCATTGTCAGATTGTAAGGTAAGATATTAACAAAACTATTTTAAAAAAGATTTATTAGGTACTTTGATCTAGTAGACACTTATTACTTACGAAAGTAAGATACCTACTTTTAAGTGAATAAAATACTGTAAATATCACAAAAAGTAAACATTTTTTCGTAGTATCATTTAAATAAGTATTGATAAAAAGCTGAATATAAATGTGTGACTTGGAAGTGAATAAAAAAGAAAGTGCAAATGGCATGGATTTTATTTAACCATATATGCGGACGTGGGTAAGTGCTTTAAGAGGTTCTTTATGGGGCTAATCAGGACTTTTGAAGTCCATATAGAGGAGGCTATTGTACAATTAAAGCCGTGGGCTGGGACAAACGGAAAGCGTTTTGGTATTCCGCGTATCGACGATGCGGTAAAAGGTACTGTGTAATTTCAACAAGAAATACGTGTTTCCCTTTGTGGCGCAGGGAATATTTATCCAAATGGAACATGCAAAATGAGAGTGGATATTTTTGAAAAACGATGCTATAAAAATTAAGGACGGTAATCACTATCTATCAAATAAACCTCTTGATATGCCTGTTATCCTTCTTAGTAGTAGTATTAAAAAGCTAAGTGTTTATTTTAATGCACTTGCTTCTTGTCAAACAGGGTTCCAACAGAATATCGGGTGCAACCGCAACACGTGCGTGAAACCATGAGTAATTCCTCGAGATCACAATCGGTGTTAACGACAGTGAAATTAATCGACGGCCGTGGCTCGGGTCACTGGGCCGCCGAAAACTTTGCGAACGGAAACCGGAGATAGTGGCGGTGGACTACTGGTTTTTTTTAAATTATACATTAAAAGTGTAAAAGGCGGGTGATGACAGGCAACCAACTAGTGGTACAAATATTACAGATTTAATAAAGAAGGAGGTTATCAATCCGAATGTATATATGTTTTCTTTTTATGTACTCAAAGACGCCTGGATCGTCTTCGAGTAATCGTAAATAAAAATTTGGAAAAAAATATATAGATATTTAGCAGGTGGTCCCATGGAAATTTTATTATTCGTGTAATTTGGTGATGAAGACGGTTTTTAATTTTAAAAATATTCTATATTTCGTTTCCTTTTGAAAAGGTCTGCACACAATGAAAACCAAAAACATATCATTGCACTATACGACAGGGTACCTATATATGATATAAGTGCAATATTATTATAGAATTTAAATAAATTATCTGACATGTAACAATAATTAATATTCAATTAAACCCAGGCAATATAAATTATACTCACTCGCAATGAACCAACCGAACACCTTACGAGTAAAACGTCCAGTTTCTTATTACAAACAAAAGAAAATTAATGAAGATGAATTTATACTACTTACAAATAACTTACCTATACAACCTACAAGTACCTTCAGATGGATATAATTTTTTATCGTTATCTATAACACGTCATAATCAATCAAATTGACGCTAAACTGCTTTTTTAAATGCAATGCTATAGCACTGCTGTAATTTATATGATTTTTATAGTTATTGGCTTTACAAGTAAAGCAATAAATATTGAGTTACAACTACGAGCAGAGATATTTTTCTCATAAGATTTTGTTCGTTATTTATTTTGTTGAAATAATGACGACAGAAAATAAATAACCTTTTACGATCAGGTGCAGATGCCTGTATGATATGATTGACACTATAATATATGGAACATTCAAATCTAGAAATTACTCCATTGATTAAATTTTCAGTCACATCACTCTTACTGATTCAAAGTAGTTAAAGGTAGGTATACAAAATAATTATCTTTCTTTTTATCTCGCCCTTTCACATGCAATGGCCGTGTGGTTTCCGGCAGAGTAGAATACGGCCTCTCAAAGTCCTCCTGTAGATGTCATTAGAAGGCGACATAGGATATACAAGCTAAACAAAGCTTATAAACATCAATGAGACCTCTCCAACCCGTCTGGCCAGCGAGGAAATTGTAGGCCAAAGTCCTCTGGCTGCTCTGGCCAAGTATGGCTCTGGTAGTACTGAGAGAGTCGTGCTCCTGCATTGGAGACAAAAAGACCTGACGATAATGATGATGATGTCATGTGAAATTTGTTTTATATTTGTATCTATACCATTTTGTACGTCTGTTGATGATCTAAAATCTAAAAGCCTGTTGTTCTTTTTGTCGGCGTTGATTACCGCGCGTCTGTCCACGCGGTACACGGCAAAAAGTGACCGATTGACCGACAATTTGAGCCAAGGCACATTAAAGGCATATTTACATCGCAAAGCAAACAAAAAGCTCAATTGATAAAGTAATTTTAGTTTTTATAGAGATAACTAGCCACATAAAGCATCAATTTCTACAGAATACCCTTGAGAGCATGCAGAGTCTATGAGAGCGTATTCACAGGCTGCAGCAGCCGTGGCACTGTGTCATGTGTAGATCAAACAAAATTACAAGTGCGCGGCGCCGCAGCGGCAACGGTACCACGGCTGCAGCGGCTTGTGTGAGAAAGGTCTTTTTAGTAGGTATTCTCATTAGTAGTGAGTGGCCACCATGCTAGTCCGCCACCCAGAGATTCCGGGTTCGATCCCCGGTCAAGGCAAGTTGGAAAATTGCCTTTTTTAAATTTTCCTGGGTCTTGGATGTTTATCTATATATGTGTTTGTTATAAAATATAGTACCGTTGAGTTAGTATCCTATAACACAAGTCTCGAACTTTACTTTAGGGCTGGCTCAATTAGTGTAATTTGTCCCTATATTCAAATTAAAATAAATAAATATTTTTCCTTTCTGGGGAAACTTGTTTATAGTTCAATATCATACACAGGATAATGGCAAAATTAGAAACAGCGACTTCTTCTTCTTCTCGTGTGTGTTAGTGACTAACACTAGTGTCAGAGTTTTTTTTAAACCGCCTTAAAGGCCTCTGACATGGTTTTAGGTAACGACCAATGTCAAAGACAGTGACCGGGACCGACGGCTTAACGTGCCCTCCGAAGCACGGATCATTTTACTTATCGGACAATCAGGTGATCAGCCTTCTATGTCCTAACCAAACTAGGACAACAACACAAAGTCGTTGCCCCCGCCGGGAATCGAACCCGCGACCTCCGGGTATGAGCCGAACGCTTTGACCACTACACCACGGAGGCAGTTAGAAACAGCGACAAACAGAGAATAATAGAAGAATAAGGATGAGGCCTTTGCCTAAAAAAATATGCAAGAAAAATAATATTTCTTGAATATAATATTTTTGGATAGCAAACAATGAATATTCGTTATATAGTTCGGCAAAGAAATGTATGTATTGCAATTTAAGAATAAAATACCTTATGCTTATGCTGTACCTCAATACTGGAGTATTTATAGATAAGTTACATTATGATCATAAGACTTCAACAATAACAAAATAAAACACAACAAAATGCCCTAAGGATACGTAGTGGGATGGGTACTAATGTAGAAAGCTTTAGATGCATGGCTAAAGGCCAGCCTAGCCGAGAAAGCTGGGTGCAGCCTACACGACTGCTTTCCACACGAGATGCACTTTCTGATATCAAAACCGCTATAAATAAACAGCTCTGTGCCTAATAGCTAAAGCACAGATGCGCTCGGGGACCCTAATGATCTCTGGCTGGCAGCTAATCTGTAAAGAGCTGCCTTACTTCAGCTTCTAATAATGTAGTTTATGATTCATTACACGTTGTTGGAATCAATCTGGTGAAAATTAAGTTTTATGGCGTGATGTTTTGTCGAGTACTTAGTCGATCATTTTTAGAGCACTGGGTACTTTCCTAGGTAAAAAATAAAGTATTTGGTACTAAGAGGTTAAGAAAAAAACGTCAAAATAATGTCACTTGTCATGATCATATCACCATGCTAGTCCGCCACCCAGAGGTCCTGGGTTCGATTCCCGGTCAGGGCCATTTGGAAAATGGCCTTTTTCAAATTGTCTTGGGTCTTGGATGTTTATCTATATACGTATTTGTTATAAAATATAGTATCGTTGAGTTAGTATCCCATAACACAAGTCTCGAACTTACTTTGGGGCTAGCTCAATCAGTGTAATTTGTCCCTATATATTTATTATTTATTTATTTATTATATCCATTTTCAATGTGATTATAGATTTATTAAACTTTGCACTGCAGAAAAACTTTTTGACTCCAAAAACTATGACGTCATACACCTATATTTCATACTAGTCTGATTTTGACATTTCATACAAATATACATAATAGCACCATGAAGTTAGAGTTATCACGCCTGTTGTCCCTCAGGGCTAGGCAGGGACTATGAACCTCCATTTGCTATGATTTCGATATACCTCTTTCGCTTCATCTACACTCACTCTCTTCATCATTTTGACATTTTGAATTTTCAAAGAATCTTTTTATTGTCGATCTGTGAGAAAGAATAATTTAAAATGTACCTCTACTTAGTAGACAAAACTTTACACACCTGCAAATTATGGGGTTGCAGAGAGAAAACGTCTAGTTAGATATAAAATAAAGAATACTAAGAATAAACCTAGTGGGATTAGGATATAAGAAGAACAATATTAACGACGTTATAATATTACAATGTAAGAAAATTAAAATGGTATAAAAAACAAATGTGTACTTGATTACGCCTGTGCCTTCAAGGTTGTACGGTACGTAGTATTTTTTTAAAACGATGGGAATAGTTCGACAATGAAATTTTACTGGGTATTGTGATAAAAATGCCTAACGTATACATCGGTACCGCATATAGTATCTTAACTGTTGTTTAGTTGTAAATATTCGTACTATTATAATCAATGCATTATCTGCTCATTAGACTGTAATCTATATTCCTAATGCGATTCACTCACATCATAGAAACGTATGTATCTTACAAGTACATAAAAACATACTTTTTACAAATTTAAATCATAAAAACGCGAGACGTATTGACTTTAATAAATATCTATAAAATTATTTTTCTATCAATATTCCTATTAATTTTTTCTCTAATAAATAAGTGTAAAAACAAAACTCATAAAATATAGGGTTACATATCATATAAACATAGTCTAGCTAATAATTACATACAGTTTAGACATACAACTGCCTGTGTAGACAGGCAGTTGTATTCGTTTGTAGGACAACGCGACGATTCTAATTTATGTAAGAACTTGTATTAAAGTTCGGCAGCATAGAGCAAATTCTCCGGGATTGTACAATTTGCTAGACAACAGAATAAATCACATTATGATAGCAATTGTACATCCATTGTTTTATCACATGCTCGCCTGAAATGGTAAAAGTAAAACTGTAGGTCAGATAGTCTCTTAATAGCCGCAATAAAGTTTTTATAGAGCCTCTCCAAATGGGAATAATATCGCATGTGAGAGTGAAGACTCGTACAAGGTTTGAGAGTAGATCACGAGAAATCGTGGTCAGGAATCACGCATACTTTTGGTCATTTGATCATCCCAAATTAGTCATGACCCAAATATTATACATTTAAAAATCTTTCCGTGACGAGCAACATGCTAAGGGGAAATTTTTTTAAACTCGGCTTATGGCATACTTTCACTTTAGTCAAAATACATAATATTACGTGGATCAAGAGTTATTGATATCTATTTATTGGATTAGTAAATTAACGAGTACTTTTACTTTAGCATACGTAATAGTAAATAATACAACTACAGAACTGATTGACGTCTAATATATGAATAACCTGAATTTAAGTCTGTAGTTGCGTAATAAACAAGTAGATATAAAATAACGAGCCTTTTATAAAAAAAAATCTACCATAACCACCTAAAAATTAGATTTCGTTTTAGTTTTGTACAGTGTACCGCTGTACAGTGTCAAAAATCACAATTATTTACTATTTCTTCTTTGCATAAAAAATAAACCTTAATAATTTTTAACAAAAATTCAATTATGGAATCAATTTAGGTGCCGGAATGATAAGAGCATTGGGAAAATTCTTCCTGTAGAATTCTATCCAAAAGACACACATAGCCGCATAGACTAGAAATTTTCTCAAGCTGAGCTCGCTACCAAGTTAGCACTAATGGTCGCTAATTAGCTGTGCACATTTAGCGATTCGGGGTAAAGACTAACATTTATGGCGAGCCGGATGGCTGCGTCGCTAAATAAAAAGGAGGATTAGAAGGATAACCGTGTATGTTTTCGGGCATCTAATAAGTGTGAAAGAATTATACTAGATGTTGTTTCCCGAGGTGTTTGGTACTAACACTACTTAATAGATGAAAATCACGGCAACAACAGGTATTGCATTAGGATCTTGTTTTCCTATATTATGATGATATAGTGTGTATACCTAATAAATACCTACAAAATTAGGCCAATACTTTGAAACTTAGCATAAAAACGACAAGAAAGGAGAGAACGTTTTAAGGTGAAATGTTATAAGGTAGGTAAAGCAAAGAAATACATTGTTTAAACTCGAATGTTGCATGGGCTATATGGTCAGTTGATTTACGTGCTATTTTACGGAAGTTACTTACACTCATTAATATTAACCTAATTACTTCTAGCAAATATGCAAACTATTGTTACCGCTGTAATATAACAATTTAGATTGACAGGTACAGGACACCTATTTCTCATAGATGTTGATGTATTTTGAAGTTGAATTTGTTGATGAAGAATTAACTGGTACGTATAAAATACGATATACTTATTTAAACATACATGAATCAGGAAAACATTTTATTAGCCGCTCACCTATTTATAAGGAATTATATATTGGATGACGATTATTCCCTTGATGAACTTCATGACCTGCGCGGAAGCAAAAGACGGCACGTTTTATATTTTCTCTTCGTTCCTAGCATAGATTATCGAAGTAAAGTGTAAAGTGAAAGTGTAAAGTTGCATCTGCTACTCTCCATTACAACTCGTGATATGGTGCTCTTAAAGACCAACTAATTATGTGGAGTGGTAACACTGGAATCCTAAGTGCGACAGATTATAGTGTAGCATAACAACATTAATGCTTACTTTTTATGTCGGTCTTGCAATGCACATGATATGCATTTACGTGTATACGATACCACATTAATGACTTGTTCTTAAGTATATATAATAGGAGAGTATTTAAGTAGGTAATATAAAATATAATTATGCAGTGTTCAAATGTACGACCGACGCATACTCGTAGAAGTAACTCAGTCCATCAATATACAAATTCTTTAGGTAGGTAAGCAAAGTTTGTGTTTCTCTTTCTTTTTCTCATTACAAAGTTGGAATTATTTCGAAATTATAGACATGCTGTGGCAAGCTTTAAGATTAAATAGAGCTAAGAACCTATTCATTACATAAATGTTCATAATTGCTTTTTGAGTTGATAATGAAATCACTTAGTACTTACTTTTGTTAACAGGTAACAAAAGACCTAACGGCTCAACCGCAATCAACATTAATTTGCATTCAAAAGTGGATTTTGCCGTTCTCCCAGAAAAAGTTCAGCTAGTAATTCTACAAACCGTAAATTACCAATTGAGGTCACAAATTCCGAAAATTTTTACAAATCATAGAATAGAATTATAACTTATAGGTAATAACAATATTCAGTACATCATGTAAATCATGTTTCATAAGATTTTAGGATTTACCTAGATATATCTGAATTCAATCATAATTTAATCAAGTGCACAGTAGTGTCCTACTTTCTGGATATGAACTAGATATCTTATCGTGTTTTATACTTCCGTGAATCTAAATTAATCTAGTTTCTAATGAACTCGCGAAAATGGTCACAAGACCAATGTTACGTGAATAGAAATAAAATTTGAATAAAATATAAATCAGGCCGCACCCATACAAAGTAGACCGCATTTAAGTGCCTACAAGGTGCCTACAGAACTTATTCACGTAATAAATCTATCTTTGGAAATGCGGTATAAGATACAATAAAACATAATATATGTGAATTGAATAATCTCCGAGTCGAGTTCATCCTCTCACTTTCGCCCGAGAGCGTCAGAACGTGGGACACTCGGACTTAACAAGCTTTTATGATACATTCTATTGAGCACCCGTGTCCACGTGACCGCCCAATCCAACCACTTTTACTTTCCAACCTCTCATCTCTTAAAGTAAACATTCGTGACATCACATGTTACGCGAGCTGATTTTAAATCGTATCGTTTGCTTTGTAGTTCAAAGTTCCAGAAAAGTATGGAAAGCGGACATGACGTAACTATTAGACTGCATGTTCAATTTGCCATAAATCATTATTAGCATGTTCCGCTTCAAAACAGACTCGATCACGTGATGCTATGTATAATGTATGCAAAGCATAAAAATGAAAAACAAAATAGTTTCTAAATACATTTCGTTTAACAAGTTTCCAAAATCGTCACTGCATCTTTGCAAGTCAGTAGTAGCTGTTGTGCCAGTAACCTACAGCCTGGCATGATTTACCGCACGATAACCCGCGAGCGCGGTGCGTGTGCGCACATGTCACCGCGACAAGGCTCCGACGGTGGTCGCGGCGGCAATGTCACCGCAACAATGACGCGTCTGTGACGTAAGGACGTTCCCACAATGGCGCCGACGATTTGTGCGCTACTGTGTCACATCCGCCACGTTCCGCTTGTCTGCTCTGGCCCCATAAATACTTGAAATACCATAATTCGCAGCTGCGGCAAGCGGCAAACAAGGCTGCGTTTTGGTACATGTAAACTGCATAGCGAGAAAAGTCTTACCCTCATATTTATAAAAAATTATAACCGCTCGCGAAACCTACCAATATTTAAGTTAAAACATGTTTTGTCACTTTCCTTCTTTTCAATATCTAACATTGAAAGAACAAGACAACCCATATTTTATTTAAAATATGTTTAGCAAATGTTTATTAATTTTAATGAAGATAAGAGATCAATAATGAGAGTACAAAACTAAGATGATAGTGTATTGATTATATGATAAATTAATAAAAGACCCTTTAATCCATCGCATTTAAAAGTCTGTTATATCGTCGGCCCAGGCCTTTGCATGACCAAGTCGCAGCAGTGGTGTTTACTGAATTACAAAACCATTAACTTTAATATACCGTTTCACAAAAACAATATATCATTGCTTTCCCAGACAACTAACAGTTCTTCTGATAAAATCGCCGAATTCTAATTACATTAAGTAAATAAAAAAGATAATCAAACTCCACTAAAATGTAGATTGTTAAAATGCGATTTCCGACCAATTATGTGCACGCTTTCAAGAAACAATAGCATGTGTACATTGTGCACGCATCTCTATATGACTATATTATTACCTACTTTCGGGATATTATTTATTTCCGATAAGTATGTTGCAAAGTGATTAAAATGAAGTAGATAAAAGAGTAGTCATCCTAAACAGTTTGATGTCACACAACGAATCTATTATCATATGTAGAGTTCAAGTTCTACGAGAGAACATTTTTTTTCGAGTAGAAATTTTAATTCGACCGACACACACATTAATCACGCCAAATTCGAGCTTTAAAATTGATTATTTACTATTTTTAATTTTAAAATATCAGTAAAATATATTACATCGCAACGCACTGGTTTCAAATTCATTTCAGTTTTAAGTGATGGATGATTTTAAATACATTGCTAGTTTTGTAATGATATAATTTTGCAAAACAGATAATGTATATACATCAGCATCTTAAATTTAGTATAGTGGATACTCAGCTAAAGCTTAATTGGTCATTTTGGAAATTCATGGGCTATATGATAGCGTTATACGACTGAAATGATTCTATTTAGCGTTTTTATTCCAATCACTTTGTTGTAATACTATAGGTATTATGAACAGGTAATCTAAGGAACAAACAGATAAAGCTATTACATATATCAATTTGAATTTATATGTCTGTTAGATTTCGCAACGCACTTTAAGTTTTATTTTATATTGGTCTAAATGTAACAGCAACATAAAAAATAAATACATAAGTTTTACCCACACGAAACGCGCAAGAAAGTATTGAGCTTTCAAATCAAACGGGCCAGACATTGACACCGAAACAGATTGGTCTTGTTAACCTTAAAAATGGTACAATATTAATAAAAAAATTATTACAAAAACCACTTGAAACTGAACAAGATCGATTCTGAATGGAGGTGCCGTTATCAAGTCGTCGAACACATTCCTAAATCGGCGGTTCCCATACTTCCCATGTAATTTTGCCGCGCATACCGCTGCGTCTGGTGAAATTACATAACCGTGGTCAATGATTGACATTGAGCTGCTTATTTTGTAATAGTGATTTATGCATAAAATGCGAACAAATTACACGAATTAATAAGTACAGTATTCTGTATGAATAATTTAGTGCCAGCTACTGAAGTTAAGCACACGGCTCAATTTTTTACCGTTGTTTTAATATGTTTATGATTTTTAAGTTCAATTAAAACGTTACGTACGTTACAGAAGTACTCATTTACGAAAGGCAATATCGTGTTTAACGATATTTCCTCCTATTCCTATAAAACCTAAAGACTTTTACAAGACAAAAGAAATCTTTAATAGCGTGTGAAATTAAGAAGCAATACACAGCCTGTCTCATTGGAAATTAATTATGCCATTCCAACATGTCAGATTTATAAAGTCGCTCGTAGAAAACATCACCTGCCAGCTGATAGCAATCGGCGCATGCCAATATAATACCCAGATAAAGTATGGAGATACCAACTTGGATCAGATCAAATTAAAAAGAGTAACAGGTGTGGTGACACTCCGCATACTAGCGGTGCAGGCGTCTGTCAGAAAGTAAGACTCGAGTCTCAACAGCGTTCCTTTTGTAGGATATTTAGGATTCAGGGCTTAAAATACAAAGTGGAAATTTAGCGCATTGCTCAACTCGTGAATACTCTACTTACAAGAAGCTTACTGTGTTTATCAACCCAAAGAAAACATCTATATTTTGTATGTGTTACACTAGACACCTTACTTTTAACCCTTTCATCGCGAGACTTTATATCAGTTGTCGTGCCCCCAGCGCGAGACATGGTAAATCTAACATACCTATCTACAACCAAAAACGGATATGGATACGTAAGTTATGTGCCATACGAGCATTTTGTCGCAAATATGCGACCTTCGCGGTTAAAGGGTTAAACTACATCTACAAAATAATGTATATACATTTATATATTTGAATCTTTGTAGAAATTTTTAATTTAACCTTTATTGTACAACATAAAATTTGTATAGACAAGGCGGTCTTAATGCTAAAAGCATTATCTAACAGCCAACCTTTGGGTCGTTAGAGAAATTTAGGTGGGTGTAAAATAATGGGATGAGTAAAAGGGAAAGTGCTTGGGTTTAATTGAGATAAATATTAATAATTAATACATAACATCATTTCAATGATTTTTATAAGTGTCGCCTGTAATTCTGTTGGTTTATATTTTGTGCTATTTGAATATCTACATTATGTTACGTGACGGTGTCAACAAAAAATGAGATTATGAGATGTACCATGTACCTGCTCAACTGGTTATTTGTTTGCCAGCAACTGTCGGTGAATGGGACCACATGTTAACAAAATAATTAGCTCCTTATTAGCAAATACCACGTAATGTGTTTGTAACTATGTTGCAATAAGCTTTATCCTTCATGTTCTTACTCGCCTCCTTTCTCCATCATTTAATTTTGTGGATTTTTTCAAATTTAATTTTTGTTTTTTTACTCATTCCTCCTCATCATTCTTACTCATTCCTCTACCACTTCTTATACTGATAACAACTACTTATAGTAGTTAATTGTATAATTTTAACAGTTTTCTTATTATAATAACAAATAAATTCATTAAGCCTTCTCTTTCTATCTCTTTCTCTACGACGACGTCTAGTCAACCTACTTGTGCACATTACACGTAGGAGCACGCACCTACTGAGCTAGGACAGGTGGAGTTTCCCCATGTTATCTGGACACAATTAAAGCTAGTCATGTAACGGTCCAGTAGCAATCCCGTAACCAAATAACAAATTTCAAAATACCTGTATTTCCACGAAGACAAATACGAGATTACGAGTATGAAATATTGAAGTTCTACTTGCGTCGAATACAGTTGTATTTCACACCGTCTTTTTGCCATTTCACCGACCGCGTTACGCACGAAGCAAACAAATTAATAGTCAATCTAGTCTAGCCACAAATTATACAGAGTAGAGAGTAATGATAATGAACATATATAAGCGAAGGATTAGAGCAACACCAAGATATTATTTTTAAATTAATTTATTACTGCAACTTAATAATTCCCAACTTAATAAAACAATTCAATTATTTATTAAAAAGCTTATTTTGTGTAAAATTAATAATGATCACTTTTTCATCTAACATTTCGAGAAAGAAAATGTTCCGCATCCTCTGCTTATATATGATGCGTGTTCGGTGACTAAACTTAATTTTATTTATAGTTTACTTATCATACGAGAGATAAATTAGTCCATGTCCCATTCTAGTGCATACATTTTTAACAGCAAGATCAATTCAACATGCTGTCGATAAAAAGTCATATCTTTGTTCTTGTAACACTTCTGTACGCGTGTGTATTTTGAAATGTGTACCAATCAAAACCGCGCTTTTTGATATCTTCATATCTCGCCACACTCAATTACACTGGGAACCGTTTAAATTAATCAAGCCCACTTTGTTTGGGCTAACTTGTCTTTTTATGGGCGTTCTAGTCTCGGCTCGTCTCGCATCATTCGTTTTATTGTAAACTGGGCAGCTCTCTAATGCTGTTCCTGCAAACAAACGATATATTGACCTCGTATTCAAGAAGTCTTAATGTTCTTTTTAAAAGTAATATTGTAGTGCCCTTTGAGGGTTCCACACTGTACGTGTTATTATTAAGATTTTGACAACTTTCAGAAAATAAGGAATCTTTATAAAAGAAATTGAAAAATACAAGGTAAGTATGTCATCATTATTTACTGGAGTTGTTGGATTGTCGATAATTTGCTTTGCTTTGTAAGTAGATAATAAAGAGTTAAGGGCTAACAGTCGAGGTGCTGCGACAGTGATTGCACCAATTTACCTTTATGTCATGCATGTCATAATGTTTTGTGACACCCATTCAAAATTTTTGATTACAGCTTAAAACTGGCTATTATTTAGGTTTCATATCGTGATAGTAGAAATAAAATTTATACTTACTCGTAGTTAACACAAGTAGCTACACTTCATTACCTGTTTATTAACTGATGATCATACAGAAGGAGTAGCACAATGTAAGTTAATTTTATATCTTGTAAAGTTCAATGACGTAATTATTTAACTTATTTATTTAATTATGGAGCAGTGATAATGCCTTAGCATTATTTTGATTTGCAGCACTAGACGCTTGACGCCATGAAATAACTCCTCATAATAAAATAAAAACAAATGAGCCAAAGCGATTTATTTTAATAGTAGTTTTAGTTTAATAACCCCTTAGGTACATATTAATAGCCCACTGTGTTTGTACACGGTAGAATGGCATTAATCAAGATTACGTCTCTTAAATAATATCTGTTTGGCTGATGACTCAGTCCAAACTGAGATTAAATTGTTGAAACCTTTTTTGCTTCTTCCATTAATTATTCTTGCTAGTTACTTACTCTACCACTAGAATTAGACTGAGAGAAAATGAGAAAAAAAAAACGACGGGTTGCACTCTGGGAGTGCCGGCAGAAGTGAAAACTTGAATATTAACGTTGTGCATTTTTGATATTTTGGAATGGTTAGGGAATAATTTTGCACGAATTGCTTTAATTTTATCAGTATAAAATATTTCAAATCTTTTCTGAACCACAGTCTGTCACAAATGTCACAAGCATGACCAAATTCATTTTCAACAAAATCATTTTCAAGTACACAGCAGTATGGCCACTACACAGACGGTCGAGCCATCAGCTGTCACCATCCATGGATGCGCGTAGCACGCTGTAACATAAACACACACGAACATTCGCGCAAGCGCCATGCGCCGTCTTACGAATTTTCGATCAGGTCACGTGTCCTGACGCGAGTTTAACATTTTTTACTCATTCCAAAAAAAGTGCACAACGCCGCTAAAGAAGTTTTCACTTAAAAAAAAAACGACGGGTTGCACTCTGGGAGTGCCGGCAGAAGGGAAAACTTGAATATTAACGTTGTGCATTTTTGATATACGAAACAGCAGGCGCAGGCATACATTTTCGCCGCGCCGTAGAAAGAGAGGGGGATACTCCCTCTCCTACGCCGCGCCAGCTGTCTACTCTCCATCCGTCTTACGAATTTTTGATCAGATCACGTGTTCTGACGCGAGTTTAACATTTTTTACCCATTCCAAAAAAAGTGCACAACGCCGCTAAAGAAGTTTTCACTTCAATAATAAATAGAAGCTCTAAAAGAGGTTTTAAGAAATTAATATTTTTGATTTTGAATTTCATTCGATTCCTCATTTTTTTTTATCAAACAATATATGCCAGGATGAAGCTACGAGTATAATTTCTTGATCTACCAAGTTTATCGATCCGATCGGCTTACTTGTACATTGGCAGTTTATTAATTGAAATTAATTTCCGCCGTCTACGTTCATTAAAATAGGCGTCAAAACGCGTTTGTCATTTATTTATTTAAGTACTTCATTTCTTAATTATTAAGCTGGCTTGATGTTTTTCTTTTTACTATCGTAGTAGACGTTTTAAAAATATTCTTAGTACGCAATTTATCTAGATTATTAAGCGCTTGCAGTTGGTTTTTTTTTTTTAAACTTGCATATTTTTATTGTAAAATTATTTTCAATTAACTACTTTTTGTTCTTTACCAACCTAATTTGCTTAAAACTAACCATATATATAACTTAGACTTATTTTATGCATCGGATTAGTATTTTTCAAACCATTTGCGATGCTAATGCGATTAACAAAAAAAGTTCATTAAAAATTTACTTGGCACTTACAGAGAGTTAGTTTCTATGTGCCTGTAAATAACTGATAAAATAATCACTACTTAAACTATATACTCAAAATTTAAGAAATTTAGAATTTGAATTTTAATACGAGAGCGTGACAAAGACAATGCATGCAATCAGTACATCAAAGAGTTATCACTGACATAGAACATGGTTAATGTTATGTCACTAAATGAACTTTACATAGCTAAGTGATCCGAAATGATAAAGTTATTTCAATTTTTCAAATTAATTTTTAAATAATGATGATAGTAAAATAAAACACAAACATAAATGTAGAGACATTCCCTCAGACATATGTAAAGTAGTTTCTCTTGATTGAATAAACACGGCTGTCGTATGTTGCCGTCAATTTATCGAGTCGTACCCGTAGTCTACTTAGCAAAGAATGGATCATCATATGTTACACCATATTTACATGATGTACAACGATTTATACCTAGATAACTGAGTATAAATCAACGAGGTCTGCAAGGTAGAAAATACACATGTCAAATTTCTTCTTCGTTCGCATATCTTAGTAAGCAACAAGAAAATTTCTTTAAAAATAATTGATATTAACAGAACTGTTACTGATTGTATAGTTCAAGAAGTAAAGAAATTTACAGTTTAAAGCTACTGAAATTTAAATACTTATATTTTTTTAATTCCTCTTAAAGAAATTACCTATTTATATGTAAGTTGTGTAAACCAGTAAATTTCCTCATCGCTTGAATCGAACTCTAATAACTGAGCTGCTTATTATTTTTGAAGTAATTTTCTTGTTATTTAGTTATTTACGATACGCAAAATGAAGATAACTTTGCAGTACGATGTATAATGACATTTATCGAAAACAAAGCCTTTAATTTTTTACATAAGACATTCAGTCTTAACCTAAAAGTAATAGTGTTGTTATGCACAGAATAATTTCTGGTCTAATAATAATTAATTTGAGCCATTTTGACTCGATAAGAAGAAGCACAGAAGAGATTTTTATAAATGAGGTAACGCAAAAATAAACCCACGTGCTATAAACCTTTCGTTACAAATAAACAAAAGTTTATCATATTAATTAAGTATTAATGATATGTTCAGAACGAAACACCGACTCTCACAGAAACTTCCTCAAGAAAGTAAAAAAGCTTGAGATTTCTAATTAAGCAGGCTATCTGCATTCCGTGAAGAGCATCCTATTAGCAACCAAGAATTGTGCAAAAAAGCGCAAGTATTCTTACGGAGGATCAGATCCTTGCCCATTAAAGTGTATAAAAGCAATTAATCGCCGGCAGTGACTGGCCTCCTCTTTCCATTACGCTTTTTGCATGTGGCAGTGACGTGAAGGGGCATACGGCGCTAATGTGCGAAAATGAGCACCTGCCACCAGGGCTGCCCGTTTGTGCAGAATCTAGCTCTTACGAGGAGAAAGTCACAATTTGACTTTAGAGTGGCTAAACATGAGCATCCCGCTAAGCTGATTAACAACTTAAACAGATTTTACAGTTTCAACGTTTCTTAATAATACTAGGTTCTAAATATAGATAATATTCCCAACTGTTACGTGAGTAGTTACTATAGTATAGCGTATGCTGTTTGTTGGATAATACTGTAGTACAAATGCTTGAAAGGAATACCTAAATCCATATGATATCATAAAGAAAAGGTAAGCAGGTATTTAACTCTTTCTTTTTATTGATAAATTTATAAATTATTCTATCTTATCTATTTAAATAAATCTTATTTTTGACATCACAAAGAATAAACATCAATAAATATTAATATTAATAACCTCTGTTGTCATCGTGTCAGGCTGTCACACGGAGGTCCCGGGTTTGAACCATGGTCAGGTCAAGATCGAAATTTATCTTTTTCTAATTGACCTGGGTCTTGGATGTTTATCTATATATATATATTTGTTGTAAAATATAGTCTCGTTGAGTTAGTATCCCGTAACACAAGTCTCGAACTTAAGTCTCGATTTGTCCTTATATATTTATTTAATCATAAAGAAAAAAGTTATATTCATTTCTGATCTTAACAAATACGTATTTTGATATCATATCAAAAGCGGCTGACGGACATTATCGGCTCATCTCTTGGCATAAGGTAACCCTAACACTCCGCTGTCAAATCATGCGCACCATGCCATCACAACATTGTGGCGAGAATATGAACATGAAGAACTGACAGGATCAACAAGCTTATGATTTTAGAGTTTTACGGTCACAATGTCTGTTATTAGTATTACGGGACTTACCACGATTAATATCATTTGTAGCCATGAGAAAGATAATATAATTATACTAACGTAAGCTATGATATACATGCTATATGGTTACCCTTGACAGCCGAACGTCCATCGCAGTTCCTCAGTCCGCCAGCGACCTTAACAACAGAGGGGTCATTGAAATATCGGGCTAAAAATGATATTAACGCGGTAACTCCCGTAATACTAATAACAATCAACAAGCATCTTAGTCCGTTAGCTGGCAACACTTTCTTTAAAATCCTTTAGTTTTGACAACACCTATTAGTAACTTTTTGTACTGTTGGTAACCAAAATTAGACATTTAATCTGCACGGGCAAAAAATGTGATGAGGTGACTTCTCACCGCCGTCTCAAGCCGGGGAGGAAATAACAGTCATTTCCTTCGACACGATTGGTTTATGTTACTTTTAATTTAGTGCTACTTGGTAAGTGTATTGATTTTCGAAATAGTTTTCTATTATAACGTAGACAGGTACAAGATTTCATTTAGGTAATTTAAGGTGCTAAAAGAACTGGTTGAGTTAATTTTTTCATACCTCATACTTGATATCTGCTGTCAACATATTCATGTAGTATATTTGAGGTTTTCTTGTCAGAATTTTTACGTGGTTGATACCTTACTTAAGGCTTTAAGAACGACATCTTACAAAAATATGTTGTTCGTCAGAACAATAATTTTTTCACTATCTTAACAACAAACAAATATATAAATAAATATTCAAAATATCCATTCCTTCCATACTGGTACAAGAAGAAAAGAATAAATGTAAAGATGTACCAGTTGCTTTTCTCCCCATGCAGATCGTAAGAGCCGATCGAGGTTATGGGCGAAAAAACAAAAATCTCATATTGATATTTATTTCTATCTTCTGGCCCACCATTACCTAAAAGTGCGGCCTTGGGATCTTGATCTACTTTGAGCTACAGGACCCAAAATGTTTTGTGTGCCCCATTAGGGATCCCCATTAGGGATAAAGACGTGATAGATATAGTTTATATACAAAGTAAAGACAAATAACCTATGAGTACCGGAATGAGCGCCACAGCATTTTTATTTCTTAATATGTAATGTAATAAATATTTGAAGCAAAGGTACTTAAATAACTTAATTACTATAGATATACCGTCAATTCGTATGAAACCTATATACATACAATTTATTTATGTTCCCAATTACGTGTCTTAGCCACGTCTAAGGTGTATAAACTGCGTCAGTTTGAATCGTACGAACTCGGATTTCATTCGCCTATTAAACCCTCCTAATTAACTTCCCTAGTATTCCTGATGCAAATATCTTGTTTGCTGCGCACGATATCTAAAACATCCGATTTGTTAGGCCGAGGATGCAGGGAACTATATAATTACTTTTTAACATTATGTTTCTATAATTTATACAAACTTAATTGTCTACATTTTATTCGTGTGTTTATCCTTCACTTCCATATTTTTTTATAATGACACGACAAAATAAACAGTTTCAACAGATACCTATTTAAATTCTAGTCTATTTCACTACTGTTACGATTATCTGAATACTCAAACAATGGCAAACAGAACGTATCAATTCTTGCCTCTGTCGATATACTTACATCATTCTTTATTCTACTATCGACAATTAATCAGAATAATTGAGGACCCCTGCTGGGCCTTTCGGAACAGAAACTTATCGAATGCACCGACGTCACAGCGGGCGTTTGATTCATATGCTTATGAAAATTTACTAAGGACATAAGTACATAATTTTATCGTATCTACGTATTTTTGTTCATAAGATATACCTCATGATTGTCTATTATTGTGTAAATATTTGATATATATATGGCTTAGTTATGTCATACAAGTAACTTTAAACCTACCTAACAGTTACCTACCTAAAAGGTAATATAATAACTATTACAACTAAAGTTAGTATAATATTACAATGAGTGGCAAATACGAATCATAATACCTACTTCTGCTTTGTTAATGTCTAGATGAAAAAAAAACGCGTTATGTGTCACTGGCATAAGGTAGTTACGGGTACTAATCCTGAATTGAAATAGAAATGACTTCTTATTTTAAAATGCTTCAGAAGTGGGAGTAAATAAAAGGGAATGAAACGCCGGTTTCCAGTGAAATCTCGGCGAGCAATCAGCACGACCGTTCCTGGGACAACTTAATGGCCAATTTAGAGACTGATGGGACTATCGCACGACAAACGATACCTAATTATGGATAAACCAGCGCAGGTGACAACTGTAGTGGTTATGTCCCCTTGACAGATATGGTTTTCATATTGTTTTATAATCTTACAATGTGTTGTTTATGAATATTCACTACACTACGTTCAAATAACACAGAAATAGGTACAAAGTGTTATATATTATAAGAACTATATTTAAAACTTCATATGAGTATAAGAAAGTAATGTTTCTGATTAAGGTACATTTGATCAACATCAACAGGAAAATACTGTTGCACTCCAGCCATTCTGTCTGCAACCACAAAGGATGTAATTAAATTAAATTTTATGGGTTTATTCAAAAGAATCACACGTGAATATTTACAAATAAAACATTTAAGTACAAAAGTAAACATTCCAAACACTAGACTCAACAATTAAGGTTTGTGCTAGTCTCATACATAAATTATGGTTTCAAAGCTCCTTCGTAATGGTTTAAATAGAGTGCTGCTTATTCTGCAGAAGTAATGAAATCGTTGAATACGTACTACCTATTCTCACGAGAAATCTCATCTAGTAACCAAAATAAGCGCCCAAAACAAAGATCGTCCAAAACAAAGCTCGTTATACAAGATCAGAAAGCTAAGAAAGTATTCGCAATGAAAGTTGCAAGACCTGTTGTTATTGTTCATATTTCCGAATTAGACGATTCTTAATGACTACAGCGATGTACTTTCGCCGCGCGTGACAGACTGCCGTACCACCACAAGCACCACAACACGCATGCTGATAGGTAGGTACTCGTGCGCTATTAGATCGTAATGATCCAAACATTACGTAGATGTATGTGAGCACAATTTCTACAGTGAATCATGAATGACGCGACCTCGTCCGGTCGCTGCCGTCTCGTCTGAATTTTACCTATTTAGTTAATATGGCCAGGCCTTAATAAGTATAGCGCGATGAACCGATGACCAATGGGGCAAAAAGGTTCTCCAATGGCGACCGCGTACTGGCAAGCAAAGCTTAAGACACCCAGGTCAGATAATATGACCAGGTTCGTTGGAAAGCGCTGGATGCAGGCCGCTCTTGATCGGTCATTTTTTTTATCTTTGGGATGCGCCTATGTCCAGCAGTGGACGTTATGAAGTCGAAATAATAATGATGATAAATAAGTATTTCCTAAACATTGTTTAGATTTAAGAAAACCTTTTGGTAGTTAAGGATGGTGGAAGCATTTGCCATAAAATAATGAACAAGCCATAAAGCTTTATATGCAAACACAAAGCTTCTTATTTTTATAGCTACATTTGTGGAGTAAACCATTGCAGATAAAAAATGGGAGGTGTTGTTTTATAAAGAGAACCGTATCTTGCTGAGAATGATATATTTGGTGATCATCAAGGAGAATATTCAAACCAACACACACAAAATAAATGTAAAAATGACAAAAAAATAACTACTTTAAACAATAACAGGGATGAGGACTGGGTCCCAAAAATATTATTTTATTTAATCCGTCAATAAGATTATCCAAATATAATGGACCCGTATTTTTACATTTAGAAAAGAAGTCAAAATTTACAAAGATACAGTACAGCGCATCGAAGATTTGGAGTGGGGCCGATTTACATCACCACCTAGAAATTTAATGTGCTGTATCTTGGTCATTATTTGCTAATCAGAAAAGAAATGAGCCAGAAAAAAAAATGTCCACATCCTTATTGAATATCTATCACGTTAAAATATTTTAAGGCAATTTGCGTATAATATCAACATTATTGTTTCTCTATAAAGAAGGCAATTTAATGCGGCTACATTATATTTATAAAAAAAATTACATCTTATCCGCTTATTTAATGAAGCAATGACATGCCAAGATGTAAATTTTATTTAAAATGATTATATTGACATAAATGGCTATGCTGTCACAGGCATGTAATTAAATAACATTCAATAAACTTTAAAGTTTTATAGGCCTATATTTCATAGGTCAATAAAACTTTCCGATTCTTTTTATTTCAGATTATTTATTGCATTTAAGTGGGGGATTTTTTTTTCGATATTTTTGCGTTTTATAGCGGATAAACGTTATTGTTTCTATATGATTTAAGTAATTGAATTTAATATGGAAAGAATAATAAATAAATATATAGGGACAAATTACACTGATTGAGCTAGCCCCAAAGTAAGTTCGAGACTTGTGTTGTGAAATTAAATAAATGTTAAGAAGGAATGATAATATGATATTTTTAGACTAAAATAAATGTAGAATGCTCTTTTAATATTTATGTTTGAATATTTTCAAATCACCGGATATTTTTGAAAGACCTATTTAGCGATATCCCATAACGATAATTTTCTGTACGTATAGATTAATAATAAAGTTAGCCCTCTTCAATATCAAATGTGAAGAATGAATTCTTAACTTGTACAAAACCCGCGGTATTCGCCTTCATGTTCGTTTTCCCATTAGCGATTCACTCGTGACGTGACCATAGAAATCATGTCGGAAGAGTGGCGGCCGGCTCAAGGCTATTTCCCACCGCCTTGTAAAGCTTGCAAAGCTGATGATACCAGTGGAGGCGTGTGTGCAGCAAACCCCTTTACGGTCGACTCTGACAGCTTAAACACGCCGCTATCTAGCTGCGCGAGATATCCATACTAATAAATATATATATAATATAGGGACAAATTTTTAAACTTGTGTACTACTAACTCAATAATACTATATTTTATAATATATATAGTATCGTTGTTATACATACTTATATAGATAAACACCTAGATCCAAGACAATTTGAAAAAGGTCATTCTCTCTTTGTCTGTCTGTTCACGCTTCAACCACTGAACCGCTTTAGATGAAATTTGTTGTGGATATAGTAGTTTCCCAAAATTTATCCTATAAGGAAATAAAATAAAAAGTAGACTTAGAAATATTTAGAAATTTTTATTAATAAAAAGTAGACAAAGTACTAAATTTATGCCGACGAAGTCGCAGTAATAGCGAGTTTTCTATAAAACTTTTAAGTCATGTGATATTATTGGTGACGTTTCATTTTTTTTAAGGCCTATATAGATTCTTGCTTATATAGTGTACGATATTGCAGGTTTTCAGTTAAGTATTGACTCAACTTGTTTGATTGTATTAACGAGGTGCTTATATCGATGGTGATCAAAACTTGCTATCATAGTACCTAAGACAAAACCGTGATCACGTGTTTAGTCTTTTCGTTCAATTGGTTGGCATGCCGTCGGCACGCTTCAGTTAAAGGCGAAATCGGCTTTTACAAAGACGTAGTCACTGTGTCATACTGACGGCATGCACATCATCAATTCAACAAATGAACTATATTTGTAACTAGTTGATTCGCCCGCGATTTCGTTCGCGTGGACATTGGACTCCGGTGTATTTCTTGATATAAATACGAACTACTGTAGTGTGTGAATAACTTTTTTTCTTATGTAGTTGTTAAGCCTGGGCAGTATATAGGGTATAGTTAATTTTGGAAAATGGAACACCTGATGCAGAACCATAATGCTATAAGAAATATAAAAATGACGCCTTAGTAAAAGTTGTTTAGGCTGATGAGCATATTCCGGAGTCATAAAGTCCACTCAAACGAAGTCGCGGGCTTCTAGTATCATAAATATAAACATAATAAAAAGCCAGTATATGACTGGATTTAATAAAAGGCGTCAAATAAATTGTATGCACAAAAAATATTTTTCACGCATACAAAAGACATCAACGCGCACTCTATTATAGCCACTGATAATAATAAAATTTTCGAATTCGTTTTTATTTGTTCGACATATAATAATAATTTTTACTAATTTCACATAATTAATATGAAAAGTTAATACTAAATAGCAATGTGACGAATTAAATTTCACGTTTTTTCTTGTAAACGCGATAACCGCAGTCTATTGTTAAAATGCGAACATCAAAACGTCGTTAAACTCTATTGCTGTCATTATCTCCCGGCGGCCCTCACCGCGGCGATCGCTGGCAATTCCACTTGACATTGACAGCGCCACGGCCAAAGTTTGGCACGCTGTGATTATGCTGAGCCCAAACGCTGAGATAGGCGGAGCACAGACAGCGGTAAAGTCCAACACGACTGCTCTGATTTTCAACCTCTATTAAGAAAATTGAAAATATAGACTTATTCAAATCTACTTACCCCATCAAGCAAGAGATGAGTAATGTCTGTAAGTGTTAAATAAATATTCAATAGTAAACAGTAATAACAAGGGAAACCTTTGAAATCCATTCTTTTCGAATAGGTGTAATACGAAAAAAGTAAATTTAAAAAATATATTTTTAAAAACAAGCTTTTATCTAAAACATTGAATCTAAAAGTTTAAAGTACTTTACATACCCAAACTATATGGGGTTGCATTCTTTCGTTACAGAGTTTCTATAACCACCTTCCGGCTCCATTATCAGATCAGCTCTTATCTGTTATCATATAATATTACATTGTCACGCGCATTGCATAGGTTTACGTGCAAATTTTAGCGCTATCGGAAACCGGGAAGTGGGTCAAATTTAACTTGCAAGATTTGATTACAGACAGACAGACAACGAGACAGGTGAAACTAAATAAAAGCTTTTAAAATTAATATCGTTCCAAATCTCATGGGCCTTTGGAAAATTGACAGATAAATTGGAAACAATCTTCTTCCGATTCAAAGAAGCTACAGCCGTGACGTGATTAAACGGCTGTCTTCGCCTTATTATCAGTGACGAGTTATCCTCTAATGAAGTCTAATGCAACCTTCCGATGCACCTCAAACACGCACGGTACGCTCTAATTAACACGCGACAGGCGATTATGGACTTACCTGCTCTCATTACAGGGTGCATTGTGATCGGCAGTTGCATGTGAAACGATGTGGTAATTAGAATAAACAATGCACCTGGCTTTAAAACTGGGGCTACAGGATCCGCGCGAATCCGTACCTTAACGGAGCGAGCATATTTGGGCGGGTCGCTAATGGTTGGGAATAGAGTTGTAGTCAGGACGTTGCTGTAAAAGATTCACTACATAAAATACAAGAGGGCTGGCTGTTTTTTCGCTCAACGGATCAGCATTGCTATCCAGCGAAGAAACGTAGCTAGCGATCTTGCAACCATGCCGCATGGGCAAAATGTCATTTTTTGAAGTAAGCATAATTAATTTATTATCTACTTATCCTTTTTCGTGTTCTTTTCCTATCGGACTTTGGATAGCATGACGGCATTTTTTGCTTTTGAAGGCACTGCTTGAAATGATTGAGGTGTTAGTGCACTTTATTCTATGAAATCGGAATGGTAAATTAGGCAGGGAAGAGCAGATCGCATTACTGCGACGGGAATTTACACCCATGCTATCATGTCGTCTTAAAATTTGATCTTTTTATGAAACGACTAAAGCTGTCAGTGCGTTGCGATAATTATTTTCGATTACATACGGGCCGGTCCGTGCGGCCGTGCGATGGTCGACAGCCCCAGTTTGCTCGTTTCTTAAAATTGCAACGTTAGAACCTGCGATTTGTGGTCGCGGGATATTTTTATCAATCTTGATCAACTGATTTGAACGTTGCAGCGTTAGAGTTATGGTGCAATATTGCGAAGGGCGTTCCGAGCGGTGCGTACGGCTGCGGTTCCGCAGTGTGCCATTGTTGCACTGTTATCTCAGATATGTGTCAGTGTTATAAGATCGTAATGCGACACCGTAGCGGCACGTCGATTGGTATCGAGGACGGGTATTGTTTGTTCGGGTATCACAGCAGATCCAAGCACGCGATTCTCTCGAGACGTCAACTTGTTGCGAGTACCTAGTACTACTAGTACTGAAATCAGACTTATTACTACTTACGGTTAAAAGAGCTTTAACAATTAAACTTCAATGGATACTTAAAATTAAAAATAGCTCTTATCTGTAGAACTTATATTAAATATTTTACCCTTAATTTGCTGCTTATTATATTATTATCATATTTATATATAACATTATACACTTGCTTACTATCAGAATTTTTATTCATTAACTACTTCCGAGTATATTTGCAAGTTATCCATCTAGATCATGCTCGATCCAGTTAATTGCCCCTCTTTTAATCGCACACTTCATTACTTTACAATCGATCGACCCACCGGCACAGTTTGCGCGGTACAAAGGCATCTCCAGTCAATTATTAGGCTCCAATTTCCGTAACAATAGCTTTTGGTTTCGCCTACAAACTGTCCAGCCGACAATGCCGCTGCAATTTTCCAATACATTAAGTGAATCCGCGATTCCGTGATCTCGATGTACTCACTGACTTTCACGGGAAGTGGGCACAGGTGGCTTTCTTTACCCGCTTTTTACACCTTATTTAATCTCTTTGATGATATTTATTTCCCGGCATATTTTCTCTAAAATTGCTTATTCAAAATTGACTTTTTAAAATAAGTAGGAGAAATAATGGCATTAACATTTTTCGCTCTGTATTTATTCTTCTCACCGCAAAGATGCATCTTGATGCGGCATTTACGGTCCAGGTCGGCCCTGCCGTCTTCTTGATGTTGTGCTACCATCTGGCTGCTGTTCTGCCTACGCTTCGCCTTTCAGTGCGGGGTCGCCAATAGAGGACGCTCTGGCTCCATCGATCATCCTAGTGGCAGATGTGTCCAGCCCATTGCTACTTTAAATGTGCAATTCGTTTACTGATACTGTGACTTTTGTGCGTCGACGGAAGATATAGTTTCGTATTTGATATGGCATTTTATTTTATTTTATTGTAAGTAATAATATAATAATCTATAATGTTTACAATATAATATATATATACCATTACTAAAAGGGAATGAAGATATTACCGATTTGTAAAGAAAAGTCGGATAACATTTCCACGCGTCTTATTTCAGGGTCTTAGAATGCTTTTATTAAGGGATTTTTTTGCTAGAGGTGTGGTCTACCATACGTTAAATATTGCATGTAGGTATTCGCTTTATTCATTATATTTGCCGGTCTCTCTTGTACTCCCAAGCTTAATACTGAGAAAGCTGGTCCTTTGTATTAATTCAAACATGTAGTTGTAGGTACGTTATAAAGCAAACTCATTTCTGGAACTGGGCATTCATTAGGCATTTAATGTTCATCCAATGGAAAAGCAAATGCTAATATTGCTTTCAGCATTTTATTAAAATAACAAATACTTATATACAGCCAAGTCAATGGAATTATAATATGTATAAAATTATAATAAATAAACAAATCATGAATAAAACACATTTAACTGTTGTGACATCACACATTATATATAGTGAGGGTGAACAAAAGCTACAACTATGAACGACATAGAATTCGAAACGAGTGTAGAGTTGATAAACCACCCGAGATATTTGTCATACGTAACCGATTTACCCAGATTTAAACATTCCAACCAAAACTGCGTCCTGCTGTCATACTTTCGGCGCTGGCACACTGACAGCCACGCGCTCTGCATCTTGATTTGTTCGTGACATTCAACTGACAACAGTGTTTTTACATTCATGTGTCATTAACGCCAATGACTCCTCGAGAAACTGCGTACCAAAAGGAACTATTCCGTTCAGTGAAACTTTCTTACGAGTCATAAATGTTAAAATACACTTTCTATATCCTACAACACAAACTTTTTATAAACTCTTCGGTTTTGGAAATCTCAAATAGGATAATTTAAGCACTGCAAAGGAAGTCAAAACATTCTTTATTGAAATAAAAACCGACAAATTGGAACTCACAACTCACAACAATTACTAGTAAACAGACATCAGAGACAGTAAGTACATCGCATTCGAAAGATGAACGGTAACTCTTTAACAAAAACTTGATTCATGCAGGTTGGCGCTGACCCCACAACTAAATTATCTAACTGTTCGTTATTTAATTTGGGATCCAGCACACGTCACGTCTCAACAAAGGACTCCATTATGTCGGTTAACACTTAAATTTCCAATACGAACTTAAACGAGATCGAAACAGTTTTAGGTTGTTTTTCTTTAGCACCTTGAGCGCCATGGGGGCCGCCGGTGTCCCCCAAACAATCTATTGTGTCTGCAATGATGGCGTTGAAAGTTGCCCTACAGCGAACATCTCAATTAGAATAGAATCATTGTTGCTGTGGTTCTATTATGTTTCAGCTTTCATGTCTTACAGTTATACAGAAGTCGCGTTGAATGAGCTAAAAATTGCATGTTTTAGTGGTCTACCTGCCATCTCTCTATACAATAGATACATCGTTGTAACATGATTATGGACACGATTTCGCGAGTTTCGCTTTGCTGAGCGCGCTACAAAAGAATGATCCTAGGCGAAACAAGCTTATTGCGCGCACAATAGAAAATCCTGTCAACTTGTTTTAATACAATAGAATCCCATCTTTTAGTACATATATACTTACCATACAAAGAACTCTTTTTCCTAAGTTTTGCAATGCTTTGTAAGTATATAAAAAATATATTATACAAGTGAGCTGAAGTCACTAAGTATGATTGAGTAATTTTTATACAAAGTCGACGAACAAGGGGCAACATAAACTGGACTTATTGTAAGCTAGAGAAAATTACTTGTAGGAACAATCATTTTTGACGTAATTTTGAATTCCAGTGTTCAGTAAATTCTTTTTATTTAAACGTCACTAATTTGCGAACATTAGTCACGACAAGTTTTAGAACAGCGACAAAGGAATTGGTTTAATAATATTTATTTACACTTATGTCAGAAGCATTGATTCAAATGGCATACTTAATCACGGAATCGCCACAGAACCACCATTTCCCAACAACGTGGTGGACGACGACGGTGTAATTAGTGCCCGATGGCCGTCATGGTCGGGGCAACTGAAGCGTGACTGTAACTGTCAATAACTAGACCTTGCTCGTACATGGATAATATCTATTTGTCTTACGGACCTTGTTAATGATGTACTCCATTATTTTCTCTAAGACCTTGTTCCTGTTTCTCTGTAATCGTGTAGTAATCAAACATTTTGAAAATACACAGAACGTAAACATAACGAGAAGACGTCCAATTAAGACAAGATTTCATCTGAAGAGGTTAGAGTTACCTAGGAAAGAAAGAGTAAGAGTTTAGTTAAGATTCTTCAAGATGTGAATTGTAACCCAAATGTCTACTTTTTTAATTTACGTATGTTAGTATCACATTTTACTCTGTATATTACACTAGTTTTTCAAAGTTACGATCATAAATTATAAATTATGAACAATAAAATCTGTCCTGCATCTCAAAAATGTAGCAAGGAGATTGATGAGTCAAAATTCTATTTACAGTAAACGAAGACAAGGATATTTTTACGAATCACACTACCTACGGTCTACAAAAATCTTTCGCTTGAAACATATTTTCGAGGTAAATAACAGTACTATAGGTACCCTATATGGTAATTCAGTACCATAGGTACCCTCTATTGCTAATGAATCATTTGTGTTTGTTACTTTGTATTTGCACATTAGTTGGCCACTGAAATGAATAAAATATTACACATAGGTTTTTTACTTGCATCTACCTACATCTCATTAAGTGGAATTATCACAGCGGTAGCTAGGTACTCGAGATATAAGAAAAATTCTCCAGATTTGCGATGAAAAAGATATAATCAGTGCGCAGTGAGAGCCATTCTCGTTAGATTTCTTTACCTCTGCACTACTTGGTTCCTCATTTCTTTTCCAAGAAATAACGCGCTCACAAGTCAACGATTGTGTCTTCCATTGTAGAGGTGAATTAACGTATTTGTTGAAATGACGGAAATAAAATTAGCAGGATTGTCAATGGGTACGGAACTCAACACTTGATTTGTTAATTCGTCATAATTATTGGTATTTTCTTTCTTGGTAAGTAGTTAATTATGATACCCATGCTATCACATAAATACCGTGAATTAAATTAATAAGAGCTATATACATTTATTACAACAAGTGTCAAGATCGTTTTTGGACCAGGCCAGGCTGCTCTTTATTTAAATGGGATAAAACCATTTCATACAAACTTAAAGCCTAACTTTATTATGTTAACCAAGCCACGGTAAGTGATAACATCAGCAATTAAGCTTTCATCAAAGTCAGCACGTGTGGTTTTTTCAAATGTGAAAACATGTTGTTGCAAAAATTCATCTGCAGTCGAGAAATTGCTGTTCATGCTCCAGTTGCGCATGCGGCGGCGGTCGTTGTCGCCGGCCGCGCGCATACATTGAAGGTTCTACAAATGTAACTGTTGGTATAGTGGACGCGAACGCCCAACGGTCTCAAAGAGTTGAAGCTAGTATTAAAATGGCGTAGAATAAGAGGAAGGCTCTATTGGAATAAGTACTTTGTAATCGTAGCTTCGTGAAATAGGAATGTTGGTAACAATCTGTATCAGACTAGAGGGTAACATTTATTTACAACACGCATCACTTCCATGCTGTTCTAGGAGAAAAAAAAAGACGTAGAATGTACCAGCTGCTTCTCTTCCCGCGCAGATAGTAAAAACCGATCTAGGGAATGAACGAAAATGCGAATCAATATAATGGGCGCTGCGGCGCTACGGGTCATTATATTGATTGCTTTTTTATCATCTCGCTCACCATCACGTTAAAAGTGGCTTTTGAGTATTGCGGCCCTGTGCTCTGTATGCTTAGAGCCGCAAGATACAAAATGCTCTGTCTGCCCCATTAGGTATAAAGACGTGATAGTATGCAACGGCGAATTGATAATGATAACCGGCGTAAAGCATCCTTCTATTATTTTTTTTATTTTATGCTGCCAGTAAGGTGCGGGCGGCGCTGCCGTCTGCGCCGGCGGCGGCGCGGCTTCACACGTGGTTATCCACGAAAATCTGCACTAAACAACACTTTCCCCTCGACATGTATTATGTGATGTTACGAGCTGAATTTTGGAGCAAAATTATGATAAGCGAATTCACAGCATTTCGTAACAATAACCGCGATTCGGCGGAAGATATAGAATGTGATATAATATTCAGAATGATTTTTGGTGTAAATTAGTTGCAACCAGGACGAAAGTCACATGATCGAATCGGATTTTGTGTGACAACTAGCCCGTTTCTAAGTTTCTATTCCTACTTACCTATAGATACTTTTCTGAATTATTTATTAATTATAACGTAAGTATATAGATAGGCATGTAATTAAGGCTTACTTATCACTGCAACAAGACACCTCTGGCTGGGAGCGATAAATTATTGACTTTCACACAGGTAAATAACAAAATAAAACTTTATTTATGTACCATGTTTTGACACTAACTTATTATGAGATCTTCGTCAACTTACTATACCTAACTAACTTACCTTCTATTGGAGTCGCCTAAATTTTGTACCACCACAGATGTGTAATGAACTAGAAAATACTTAGATTAGGAGTCAAGGAGCCTTGGGCTCACGATTTGTCCACAATAGTCACCTGTTGCTAAAGAAGTTACGTTTTATCACACAGTGAATGTACCTAGTGCGTAAATTGAATGTCAGGAACGAAATCAACGGGCGTTCCTCGTTGATTGTCAGCAGCAGAGAGCCGGCGAGATGTTGATGACAAAAAGTTGTTGTCGAGACGATGTCATTCACCTTGTAATGGGAAATAGCTACTTCTATAATTACTACCTACAGATGATACTGACACAAAAATATGTTTCGCCTTTATTTCCACCGTCAGATAATTGGTATTGATGAGGCAACTAGCTAATCACAACAAAAACTATTCTCTCAATGAAATTAGTTACACATTTCCTGTACTCTATTTATGGATGTTTTGTATACCATAATTATCTGCAACCTTTTCTGTTTATGGGTATCAATAGACGTGGGATAGCGGAGAAAATCGTGCTGTATACATGTGCTACGGACAAAGAAGTAAGTACCTAAGTATAGATACTTTAAAAGTGCTTACCGCTTGGGCACGCTAATCCTCCGCTGCCGGAACAGGTGGTCCATTGTCTCTAAGCTCTTCTTTGTTTTTCCACTTTGCTCGGACTCTCCCACACAAATAGAGGAAATTACGGACTTTCACTAAATCTCGGCGCTCGAGTTGCAGCTTGGCACAGTTCTGGAGAGATGTCGTTCAATTGCACAACACAGTCCACAGTAGTCCACACAAACGTTTCTACGCGAAGTTATGGCATGCTAACCTCTGTAAGCAATACATTGTACGTCTCATGTGAGGATAGTGATCTCAAGTCTCTGTTGCATGCAGTTAGCAAAACTATTTACTTTACTACAGTAATTAACGAAACGATAGGTTTCACTCTCGGTTTATTTCTATTCTAGTAAGTAAGACGTTTTATTGCAGACTTTCTTGTTTCAGCATTCATTCTTTGTCATCGTTTTGTGACATGTGTGAATAACATTAAAGTGCCTTTATTGAAATGTTTCTGATGGAAAATAACTTATTATGTAATATGTGTACCTATACATACAAGTCTAACATAAATATGATGATGATACGATAATAGATACCAAACGGCCTTTTGGGAGCGATAACATTCATCTGGAGAAAGTGAAGGCGTGCGTTAGCTCCGCTTTCGGCGGATTTTAACTCAACATCATAGTATTATCTTCTTTTAATCCGCAAATTCATACATCACCTTTACCCCGCCTGTGTAATTATTCTATGTTGCTTTTGTTTTGTCTAACTTTCACTAAACGAAGTAGCGAAGTGTCCGTACTATGGATGCCTTCCGCAATGGATAAGGATCACGAAGCTTGGAACTATATAGATAAATCACACTGATTTAGCTAGCCCCAAAAGAAGCTTTAACTTATGTTAGTTATGGGATACTAACTCAACGATACTGTATTACTATTTGGATCACATATACCTTTTATCTTTTAAGGAATGGTACACAATTAACATTCCTTAAAAGTGGAAAAGGAAAACTCGATGGTAGATAGTATACCTGTGGTAGTTGTTTCTCTTAAAAACCTTTTTTTTCGATATAGCTGTTTGTCTCTCTTGCTTCCTTATTATTCAGTAATGCGGTACACTGCTGGATTTTACTAAACATACACATTTTTGCATTGTCGTGTGTTTGTTTAACTTGCAAAGTTTTAAAATTCTCTAAAGCATTCTTTACCCATGATATCCAAATGCTCTTACTTATGTATCTACAATATTTTGATTGAAACGTAGACCCAAAACTCTTGCAAATGATGCTCTCCAAATTATTGTTTTAATAGATGGATAACATTCTGGTACTTCTTAATTTATGTGGTTTAAGATTTTTAATAAGTATGTTTGATTTACTTATCTTACGTAGACATTGTCTGTTTGCTGCGTATTTTAAAGGTTCTCTGTTAAGACAGTTCTAATTTTTATGGGTCAACTCTCTCCTATTTGTTTTTAAAATTAAGATGAAGCTATGAATGGTAAAAAATAGGAAATCAGATTTCAAAGAGAAAAGATAAAATAAAATTTCGTTATTGCATTAAATATGACAATAATCAAAAGTACATTATAAATATAGTAGGTACAAAGGCGGGTTTATCACTAAAGTGATTTCTTCCAGCCTTTTGGTAAAGAAGACTATAAAAGACGTGAGGGAGTTGGAGCAGATAGAGAATAACAGTGTAGAAGAATATAAGTACACAATTAAATAATAGGAATACGCCAGTGAAAAGAAAAGGAAATAGATCTTAGTTGGAGCTAGAGGAAAGGTAATGAGACGTCACTAAATCTTTTAGAAAGAAAGAAAGAAAGAAAGTTTTAATTTTATAACTAATGCTCTTTTGAATATCCAGTGACAAAGCATTCCAAATGTTATTGCCTGAACTGACAGAGAGTTAGAATAGAAATGAGTATCGATGAACATCTTCTACCTACTACTCCGTCGAGAATTAAACCTGGCTGATTTTTACGCCTAATAGGAGTCTCTATTTTATTTTGTCATGAAAGCTTTTTCAAGAACACATTCGCTAAGACCAATTAAAATTATATTTTTAGTAGTTTATGAGTAGTTTTTGGATTATTAAGAGTCCGGCGACCATAGACTTCTCCATACAAACGTAGTACACGTTTAATTTTGAAACCACATGTCAGATTCCGGTAAAAATTGGTAATTGTAAAGAAATTGCAATTATCTTATTTCCTATTATATTGGGTTTCCTATAATAAAATTATGAACTGGAAAGAAAATATAACGATTTAGAAGTTTCCTATACTAATGGTCAAAAATGATATAAAACACTATATTCTATTTCAAGTTCATATTTTTACTGTCGGAAACTAAATATAAACCTAGATAATTGCAATATCTTTAAAATTACAAAATTTTGCCCAAATCGGACATGTCGTTTTGAAATAAAACGTAGACTACGTTTGTATGGAAAGTTGTATTTTGGTCTAGGGTCGGGGGACCCTTAAGCCATTAAGCCATCATTTTAACATAAAACTGGCGGCGATTTACTTGTTTAAGTGGAATACTATTAATCCGATGTTAAATACCTACGGTTAGCAATATTGTTATACTTACATTAATTCGGGTAGCTTTATTTTTAATAAGTAATAATGAATAATATCTAACAAATATAAGAGGTACCTACTTTTTGATTTTAACTTTATTAACCAAAACAACATATCAAAAGGCGAATTTAATACTTATTAAATACCTAGAAATTTAAAATTAATAAAATATTTTTTTAAACACCAGATATTTACCTACCCTATTTGTATTATTTAGGTACACCCATTCAAAGTCAAAATGGTCCAAAACATCAAATAACAGTTACCTGAAATTTACTCCCACATGAGACCAAATGCATCCAAAATTATAATAATTTTAAAATATTTTTCACAATTTTGTTAGTCGATTCTTGTAAATACGTAAACTTTTTGCGTGCGCGTAACTTTCTACCGGCGCGGTTGCGGAAACGCGGCGAGCGGTCGTGCGGCCCAGCGATAGAGCACTAGCCGACTGCGCGGCCCGCGCTGCGCTACTGCACATCCACCATCCCTGTGAGTGCGGAAGGAAAAGTTCCTTTCAGGAGCCGAGATCGATTAATCTTTGAGATGCGTTAGAGCCTGTCAATTTTATAAGTATACAATATTTAAATATATATTTTTTTTAAGTTTTGTTTTTATTCAGACGAAAATAATTGATTATTTACAACGTGGAAGGAACAGACCCGTAATAAATCAAACCACAGACTACTACTAGATCACTTTAACATAATAAAATTAAATAATATTTAAAAAATAAATCGACATTCCCATTGTTACAAATTGCCTGGACGGCTGCCACTTTAGTATGGAAATGCAACAAAAATTGTTTTCCTTTTACTGTTATTCGAATTCCATGATACTCTATACATTATTACGGGTATGTCCCTTCACCTTATATACATATTATCTTAAAAACTAAAATAAAGATCCCAAAGTTTCACCCCAAGGCTCAAATATGTAGTAATTTCCTATCAAGATAATCAAATATCTGTACAGTCAATAAGGCCTTTGGGTCTTGGGCTCTTTCTGTTTAGAGCCGCAAAACCAAAATGCTCTGTCTCCTCCATTAGGGATAAAGACGTGATTGTATGTGTGTGTGTGTCCTGAAAAATCAAGGACTTGTGTTATTTATTTTGTTACTTACATATGGTTTCAGGTTGAATCCATTACTTCACTTGTTCACCCAAATGAAATGGCAGTAACTAAAGAAATGGTGACATATTACTGGAGGTTTTCTTGTTTCGGGCGGAGGTAACTAATGGTTCACAACAAGTTCTAAAGTTATGTAGTCTGCAATTTAGGTACCTATCTAGATCATTAAAAAAATATTATTGAATATGAAGATCGTTCATTAGTACCTACACTATCTTTATGTCGCGTAGACACTACCTATAGACAGTGATAAGAGTATCTATCCTAATGGTAGGTGACATTATTGCTTTCTAAGAGTTAAGCATCGAGGTCTGGTGACCTCACATTATTATCAAAGTATTTCACACTTGAAACCTAAAAAGGTATACTTGATACGTTATGCGGCTGAAATAATGATGACAGAACGTTGGTTAATACCTATCTACATACAGAAACCAAATAACAGATTTACGACACTGTCTGACAGACACTTGAGACTTTAGAGATATGGACAAATTGATACGAAATAGGTATTTAAAAAAATCTTAGGTCTGTGCAAGTAACGGTCAAGATATCATTATTCACGTAACGATATATTGTAATTACATACACTCGCCTACAAATATGCATCTACAGCTCCACTTGTTTGCTATTATTTCCTCGTTAGATGCTCGCATTGTAATGATTGCATGCTTCCTATCGAAAACATTCGTGTTAATCAAATGCCTTAATCAAAGCTCCACTTATTTTGACTATTAATGCTTTTGATCAAAGGATTTTTGCATAGTTTGAGGTATGCTAGAGTAGACCTATAACTAATACCCTCTAGGCTTATTGAAGTGACAATGGGCAGAGAACACCGATGGCGTCCTGAATAGCGACTTCATGTATCAGGGAGCCAAACGACCTGACACGGTCTTTTCCCATTAGTTTTTTTTTACCCGGACTGACAATATGTCAGTCAAACCAACCACCAAATTTTACCAAATTTAATACAAAAGAACAACTAGAAACGAGCATATTTCCGTGCAGCGACTAGAAGTGTAGCGTTGTTTTCCTTTCTGTTTGACCGCACATAGTGCACGTACATGTAAGGGCTTAAAAAGTTGAAAGTTCGAAAAATTGGGTACAAAAATAAAATTCCAAATTTGTTTCAAAATTGTATTATACCTCTAGATACAAATTAAGACTAGCACATGATAGTGAGATAGTGAGTCATAATTCGTCGTGCCATGGCCAGTTTGATTAATGATACCAATAACAAAATGCAGTGTTCATTATCAAACGTTATCTTGTCACTAGATACAGGTGGGTACCTCCGGCTATCATCAATATGAGGCTATAAGAGGATATCATATCGGACATATTATACACGTGCCATAATATGTGATGTTCAAAAATAAATATTTGATTTTTGACTAACAACCGACTTCAAAAGAGGTTTATCAATTCGAATGTATGTGTCGCAGTTATATTGTATAATCCGCTGTTTGTCAAACCTCTAGTTTTTTGGCATTACAATACGGTTTCGTAAAACAGCGAATGAAGTTTAGCGTTTTGGCTAATTACTTAACTGAACCGTTGGCATGAACGATTTGTGTGCATCAATGTCGTGACGCAAAACGTTAGATTGTAGATTTTAGTTCGGAACTCTGCCACTTGCCACCAGCTGTCAGTGCTATAACAAATAAATATGGCCTCCGATAAGGTAAATTCTTCACCGCGTTCCAAGAGTGTATCCGTTCCATTCCCGTATTCCTGGTTGTAACTTGCATCCTTAGCGGTAACGCCTTGAGAGCATGGGGTCCGCCACCTAACCTAGGTTTGTTTGTAACTCATTGACAAGCGAGCTGAACTATTTTCAGCTGTTTTACAAAACCGAGCTGTAATGCCAAACAGCTAGAGTTTTTGAATAACCACGGATTATACAATTCAACTGCGACATATACACCAGAACCAATCCTTAGATAGGTTTGAGCAAACGCTAGATGGCGCTCGGGACCCATAGCTTATACGTGCCTTCCGAAACACAGAATCATCTTTCTTTTTCGGATAATCAGGTGATCAAGTCTGCAATATCTTAACAAGACTCAAAGCAATATCTTTTATCTTCTATATCTTCTTATCTATCTGCAATATCTTAACTCAGATCCCACGGCCTCTGGATCACAAGGCGACCGCCTTGACCGCACTGGACCACGGGCAATCTCTTGTCTTTTTGTTTGGACTGCGACATATATATGATTTCTTGTGTCGATGTTCCCCAATTACTCAAAGGCGCCTGGATTCAAAGAATTGTTTTTTTGAAGGGGGATATTTTAAGGTGGGCTCATAGAAATTTTACTAAAATCAATTGTTTAATTTGATGTTGAAGTCAGTTTTTAGTTATGAAAAATTATTATTAGTGCACTTATGATATCTATTATTAAAACAAACAACAACAAAGTAATAATATGTTATGTCATGACAATTAAAGACTCAGAGACTATGAGTACCTACTAGAAAGCTGTAGTCTGGCATGGGTATGTATGTTAATTACGCAAAAAAATAATTTAAGCGTATCTCCCATGCAAGTAGGAGTATTTTTTTTTTCTCGACTAACCCATCGTGTTTAGTATTGTTGAATAGGTCTTTCAAAAATATTGCAAGCTTGTGAATACCATTTTTCGATTTAGGGGTTTCTCAATTCTTAGGTTATATAATGTCTCACAAAATATACTGAAACTATTTTAAGGGTGAATTTAACCCATGATATTGAACAACTTTTCCCAAGGATCACGTATTGAAATATGAAAAGCAATTTTTGGCCTCCCATACAAGTTGACCGATCAACTGAACCGAGTTTGTGTGGATTTTAAAAATTATTCTTTCTTGGGAAAAGTTCTACACTATCACGGACTGAATTCACCCTTGAAATAGTTTCAGTGTATTTTGTTAAACCTCATATACAGCAGAAGTTTATACAACAAATTTTTAAGAAAATCTATCAAAACTAAGTAGGGTTTACGAATTAAAAAGTTATAGGCGACCAACTAATAATTTCATACAATTTCAATAGAAAAATAGTTTTTAGCCGTTTTTAGTGGCATGAACGCAAAGTTGGCATTCGCAACTACGGAAGCCTACATTGCGCGTGGCCTGACACGCACTTGGCTGATTTTATTTGAAGTCGGTTAAAACGAAAAAAAACTAGGATACACCTTGATCGACCAGCTATCAGTTTCTATGGCGAGCACATTTTATTCCATATTTCGTCAGAAATACTCCTTGGGCAGTAAAGATAGTATCATGGACTGATTTTCCCGTAAATAGTTTCAGTTTATTTTGTCAGACTTTATACATATTATCTGCCTTTGGCCAGTAAAAATATATCGCCTATTGAAAAACATACATATCTCACCCAGTTTTATTGCATAATTATTTACAATACATAGTCACATCGAAACTGAACATAGGTACAAAGTTGCTTTACAAAATTATACTATACACATTAGGACATCAAATAATAACGGGTATATAGATAAAAATAAGGTGGATATGAAATAAAATCCACAAACAAAAAATATCACAGTATAACGATAGTACTTATAACTACAATTGTAAGAGCTTACAACTTTCTTATAACTAGGTGTACAAATTGCTTACCACGTAATTTCATAAAATATAAAGTGCCATATTAAGGCCCAACGCAGACGACGGACTAATCCGTGCCGCACTTTTTAGTCTGTGTGGGTCGTGTGCGTTACTGCGTATGATTCCATAGGTTCTATTTTCAGACTATCACAGACTAAAAAGTGCGTCACGGATACTAAAAAGTCTGTCGTCTGCGTTGGGCCTAAGGAACATTTCGACTATGCAAGTTTCGTTGCTTGTTGCATACCATTTTATTGAAGCAATAAATAACTCACATGGTATAAACGAAATTTCAGCCATATGAATAATTTATGGCTTCACTAAAATGGTATGCAACAGGCAAGTAACTTGCACCATCTAAATGGGCCGTTACTTAATGTCAAATGGCCTATGCGGACGAGTCGCAGACTTTGGTACGCACAGGACATTCAAAATTGCCATGAGTGAAACACAATAGACTAAATATTTGACAGATACAGACACACACTATCACGTCTTTATCCCTGACGAAGTAGACCCCCTTTAACCGCGAAACCCCTTTATATCAGTTGTCGTGCCCCCAGCGCGAGGCTTAGTAAATCAAAAATAAATACCTACAACCAAAAAGGGATGTGGATACATAAGTTATGTGCAAGTCAATGTTTGTCGGATAAATTCGACGTCCGCGGCGAAAGGGTTTAAACAGATACGCTTAAAACTAAAAAAAAAACAACCTCGCAGATTTTAGTCTCCCGCGAGCCAATGTTCCTCGTTTTGACCATATATATTTGTTTGGTACTAAGCTCATTAATTCATTGCCCTTTTAGAAGTGCAGACGTGTCCTACAGATGTTCTGCAGCCCTTTTACATATTTTGTTCAAACCCATTCAAAGACTATAAATATTATGTATTACGAGTATTACATACGACAGTCTATTTATACGTTCCCTGGAACCACCTAGATCGTTAAAATTATTATAATAGGTATGTATTCTAGTATACAGATACATTTTCATGTCTTTATTCCTAACGGGGTAAACAGAGCCCAGGGCCGGAAGATCCTATGGCTATGTTTAGCGTGATGGTGGGCGTTATGTATAAAGGAATCAAAATAGTGATGGGTTGCTAGTCGCATCGCCTATTAACATGATTTAAATTTAGCTCATGATACTTCTCCTCCCTCGAGAGAAGAGAAGCAGCTGGTACATTCTAAGTTTTTCCTTTCTCTCAGAGCAGCATGAATGAGTATTCTAGTATCTAAATAAAAGAACCATGTGACCCTGAAACCTGTCATTATAATCAAGAACCAAATACCTAGGTACGTCAAAAAACTATTTAATTTTAGTCATATCATAATAATCTACAATATTTATGAAGTTTATTTTTTACATAAATAAACGCAAAGATAGTAGTCGATTTGCGGTTATTTATATCTTATAAAGGAAAAAAGACCTACCTACTTACATCTAATTGTATAAATCGTTGCTCTATAAGTAAGCCCACGTCTTATTTCACAGGTCCCTGCGGCGACGTGATTTTTCCCCAACCCATGTAAAAGAAAATAGTCGAATAAGAATAAATGATCCCAATCTGTGGCCCAGGGTCGGGACATGGTCGTTTCGGGCAAGGGGGTTGGTCGGCAACTGGTTTGGCCGGGTGGTTGATGCCTAGTTCCCCGTTGCCGTAGCAACCAATTAACCTGGTGTTGGGGAAGGCGTCGCGGAAATATTTCTGTTCCACTTCGTGCTTCTGGTCACGGCCGATGCATGATAGCTTCAGAACTACGCTATGTTCAAAGCGCGGCACTTTATTCGAGAACTGAAAGAAAAAACTTAAGTTAAAAAATGTATGTATATATTCTACATACATACTTACATACTAAAACGTCTTTGTCGCTAACTAAACTGACGCAGCCGCAAGGCTCAAAGGCCACATTTAGCATGGTGAAAGACGTCGAAAATGATTAGCATTTTCGCCCAGTCGGTCTCCATCGGCTTCTACGATCTGCGCGGGAAGAGAAGCAGCTGGTACATTCTACCACTAATCTACGCTTCTACAAACCGGCATGTTTAAGTATATTTTGCAACAAAAACCTTCAAATTACATTTACAAACAAATATAACGAAATACAATAAAAGATCACGCAATGATATCAACATGTAAGTGGTACCTGTTAGAAGTTCTCGGAACTTAATCATTTAATAAAAATCAAAAGATTATGACAATCTAACATGATAAAAAAAAACCCCAAACAGAATACCAGGAATTGATCAATGATATCATATTTGATGAAAACGTAAAGAAATTCACCTCATTGATAGTCTTCTGTATTTTTGACTTGGTAGAGTCAGCAGATTCTATGACGAGAGAGAACACTTCAAAGTTATGCTTCTCAGTCTGTTCCAGATCATTGCTGTTCTTTGGCAGAGTGAACATTCCAATAGACATCAAGTTCTCGCTCACGAAATCAGTTCCATCATTGACACGGTCTATCACATGGTCAATGTCAGTTGGTCCATACATTGTGTCTTCGACTATACAACCTCCTAATCCATATGGGATGTCTGGTTGCCTGAAACGAAAATGTTTTCATGGAAATATAAAAATAAAAGTTTGCAAGTTCTTCAAATAATTAAATTTTGCCTAATTTTTCAGTTAGTTGTATAGTCAAGTGAATTTTTTTGAAGCTACGCTTCAATAGGTCATTAGAGCAGAAATTTCAATGATATAAAATTATTTTAGAAAGTTCCTGTGGCAGATGATAATTATGATGAAATAGAAAAAATACTTACACTTCCTTGAAATGATTTAAATAGTAAAAATCTTCAACAGAATGCAAGAGAAAATTTTCAGTCACAAAAACCAGTATCCCTTTAAAAATTCTTTCTCTAGCTATTTCCTTGACAACATCAAAGAAGTCTCGCTGCATATTACAGTTCGACTTTATGTTGATGACATGAAATTTGACATCAGGGATGACTGGTATAAACAGTCCACTAATAAAAGGCTGTGGCCTCCTGAACATACAACGAGGAATTGTATGTGGATAAGTTGGAGAGTCCTGCAGAGGCAAGTATGACAGGTAGCCCGCCCGTATGGTCAGCATGCAATGCTTCGGAGCACATACATAACGCTGGACCACATCTATACCTGAAAGAAATTTAAAAACCATTTTTAAAAACAGTGACACAAATATTTAGATTGACAACTAACCAGTCATGGCAATCAATCATTTTTGTGTATAAATTTAATCATAAAATTGTATGTAGGTGATTAGTGGGATGTAATTGGAAGGAAGCTTATTTGCCATGCAAATTAAAAAACTCCTAATCTCCATGCATTTATCGCCAATAACTTTTAACGCTGAACTAATTGTCATCAAACATAGCTAAGAACCAACGCAAGAAAACTTGCCTTCATGTAAAACAACCTCATCAAAATCTGTCCATCTGGTCAAGAACTACGATGTAAAAGATAGACAGACATTGGCGTCAAACTTATAAGACTCATTTTGCATTCGGGGGTTAAAATTATAGTCTCATTTGAGCAAATCAAGATGATGGAAGATAAAGGTGTTAGCACAGTAAATTAACTTACAGCAATGTTTCTTTTCACAAGGTTTTGAGCACTGTAAATCTGCCATAGCATTACTCAAAGTAGGAGAGGCAGCCAGAGTGTTCCGGAAACTCCATGGGCGGGGCTGACTAAACACGTCAGAACAATTATTTGTCATGCTCAGCCCTGTTGTGTTGGCAAATGTAAACACAACCAGTGGCTCAGTGTCAAATGAGTAGGATTTCTTGAGCAGGAAGTTTTTGAAATCAACTACGAAGTCTGCTGGACTCATCTGCTCGCGTCGCAGGGCAAGGATCGCAGAGTGCCATGTGGAGCAAACATGCTTACATAACATCTTATCCTGCCATTGTAGATTACTCAAAATCTTTTGAGCAATAATATAGTTATTAATCACTTTCTCAATCAGAGCACGCTCACATGTTATTGGCTCTGTATCTCGCACCAGTTCCCTGTTTTCTAAATATGCTGCAACATTCTCTGGCAATGGCATCTTCACACAGGCTATAACTTCTTCTTCATTAGAACTGGCTTCGTCACTGCTTTCTGCAGAACTGGATGAACTTTGACTATTACTTTCGTCTGCCATTTTTATTAGATTTCAGTTACAATTTGGTCATCCGCTGATCGCTGAAGTGGGTCTCCTTTCAGAAGCGCAAGAATAAAGCAATACAAATATATAAAAAAGAATATGAGATAGTAGCCAATGTAAATCATCACATCCCGAAGATGCTTCTTAAGTTGCCCACGATTGTGGATTTCAGCAGGATCGTATGCACCGAGATTTCCTCGAGGGATAGTGAAATATTCAAATGTTAACCATATAAACATAGGCAAGTTCAAAATGAATAGCACAATCTGTCCATGCAGCAGTAATAAGAATGTCACGAACGAATGACCGATGTATTTAGGCAACAACCAGTAGTTTAATTTATCGCAGCACTCTTGGGCATTTAAATAGTCACACTCCAGGTCAGAAAGGGTGATAATATAGTAAACCAAGAGAAACAAAATACCACCGCTATCGATTAAAGATAGAGAGAACAACAACGTTTCAGCTAATATCATACCTATAATTAAATTTGATAACGTTATCCAACAATAGGTATATAATGTAAACGGTAAGAAAGAATATGTAGGTAATTCCTCTTTTTCACAAAATTACAATCAACTACAACAGGTACCTAGGTATTTATTGCCCATGCCCATCCAATATCCATCATACACCCAAAAACCAAAATAAATCGAGTCAAAGCCGAAAAAAGTAAAAACCAGTCACTCAGATTGGTTGACGTTTACTAGACAGACGGCAGACGCTCGATTTGACGTATGGATGATTGACATTAACACATGACATGTAGAGTTTAAAAATCTATTGTTGGCACATGGTTGGCACTTGGAGACGTATTTTTGAAATCAATTACGTTACGTTACGAAGGGATTGCGCGAGCGTTTCCAAACGGTAGTTTGCGAGGGATTTGCAACGAGTGGTCTTGACCACTCGTAATTTTGACATTTGTAGCGCAGATATGTCATCGAAACCAATCACGGGAAATCCGTTAAATTTCACATTGCTTTTTTATTCATGTTCGAATTTTAAGAAAAGCATTGACAAATTATCGATGTTTTCTGCATAAAACAATATTGTTTTTCGCTGACACGACGGTTTCAAAAATACGATCTATTTGTATCTTACGCGAGCGGTGAGTTGGAAAACTACACGTTTTGTGTTTCGTTATATATATATTTACTTCACATCGATGGTTCCCACGTTTTATTAACTTGAGCCTGGCTAAATACGCAACGGCGTCGAGCCAAAATTAAAAAAAAAATATACAATATCCTTTTTTATTAAGTACAAATATTTTAAGGGGTGATTCAGTCCATCATTTTGAACAACTTTTCCCAATAAATGTATATCGAAATACGAAAAATATTTTTTCGGTTTTCATACAAATCGAAGTAGTCACGTGATATCATTACTATGAAAAATGAAAATTTTCTTTTCGTATTTCGATATACATTTATTGGGAAAAGTTGTTCCATATGATGGACTGAATCACCCCTTAAAATATTTGTACTTAATAAAAAAGGACAATGTATAGTCCTAAAAATTACCATCATGATTACACATTGGAATTGTAGGTATGTACTTCGTTTGTACCTATCTACCTACAGTCTTTATGGCCTATAAAGTTAGAGGGATGGCTGCATGAAGTTAACAGAGTCTAACTTTATGGATGGCTGTACCTATACTACACATTTAAGTTCATACAACTATAGTTTCATATAATTATTTCTCGAAAATACCTTTCACAACAAAAATTGTGTTAAGCCGATAGGGATTTATCGAAATAATATTCTACTGACTCCGATTCAACTGTGAGCAGCTAACTCTATGATAGAGACCGTATGAGTGTTCATATATTGACATCTTATTTTATATCTTGTTACTCATTTAACCACTTTCTTTGCGCACATCCTGGCAAAAAAATTATAATGAGTCAAAGAAACCTACTTTCAAAGTATGATTAGTATGGTGGTTTCATATAATTTAATATCAGATTTGACGTCTACCTGCATATTAAGCATATTACAGCGCTTGCACCCACTTTCGGACACGAATAGCGAAGTCATTACTCATAAAATTCAATCTACCTACCAAATGGGTAGATACGGGTATTTACCGGATATTTACCAAATTTACCGGGTATATTCCCAAATGGGTAGATTGGGTATATACCCACCGCCCATCTCTAAAGAGATGCACAGTGCACACTTATTATGTACTTATTTACCCGACTGCTCTAGAAGTTGTTTTTCGAGTGTGCGTATTACCTGGTATTACTATGTTGACACAAGGGATTTTTTTTTAACCTGTTTTGTCCCATTATTGGGCAAAGGTCTCTCCCATCGTCTTCCACTTATCTCTTTCCTGTGCTAGGCTCGTCCATCCCTTCTGAAATGCTTCGATATCGTCTCGCCAGCGCTTTCTTGGCCTACCCGGGCGTCGGTAACCATCTTTAGGCAACCACTCTGTTGTAATTCTGGCCCATCTCTTGCTGTGCATCCTACTGACATGCCCTGCCCAATTCCACTTTAGCATGGCGGTTTTATATCCCACATCAACAACTCCTGTTTTTGAGCGAATTATGGCGTTTGGTATTTTATCTACCCTTTTAATTCCTAGCACACTTCGCTCCATTGCTCTCTGACAAACCTTGAGTATGGACTTCAACTCCTCCGTCAATGACCACGTTTGAGCACCATAGTTTAGGTTAGGACAGGCAAGATACACACATCGATGAGTTGGCGCTTAAGCGAAAGGGAAAGGTCGCCTTTCATGTAGTTTTTCATGGACCAGTACTCCTCCAGGCGTTTTCAATACGGCGCTTAACTTCGCTCTCTTGCCGGCTACTGAAGGAGACTAACTGGCCCAGGTAGATATACTCATCGGCATAGTGTATCTCTTGCCCATCTACCTCAACCCTATGTTTTGTACTATTTGTCATGACTTGGGTCTTTGACCGATTCATTGTAAGTCCAACCTCAAGGCTTGCCGTGCTTAGGTCTTGAAGCATATGTTGAAAGTCAGCTGATGTAGAGGCAAATATGACAAAATCGTCCGCGAATCTGAGATTGGTGAGCGTTTCTCCTCCGAGTTGGATGCCCTTAGTTTGCCATTTGTATGCGAGTGTTTTGAAAATTTCTTCCAAGGTACAAGTGAAGAGTTTTGGAGAAAGTGGATCGCCTCGTTTAACACCCTTTTCAATGTTGAATGATGGTCCCTGTGTTTCTAATTTTATATCTGCTGTACTATTATTGTATACTATTTTTAGTAGGTCAATGTATGTCTTTTCGATGTTTTGATTTTCCAAGGCTTGAAATATGGACTGGTGTTTGATGCTGTCAAATGCCTTAGTGTAGTCAACGAAGCCGAGGTAAAGCGGTTTGTTAAACTCGTTACACTTCTCTATAATTTGATTGATTGCCTGTAAATGGTCGGTGGTGGCAAAACCAGGACGAAACCCAGCTTGTTCTGGCGGTTGGTGGGAATCTAATTTGCTGTCTGTTCGGTTGAGTATCATTTTGATAAATAATTTATATATGTGGGAGACTAGGCTGATGGGTCTATAATTAGTTATATCGCTTTTACTACCTTTTTTATGAAGAAGTACGATGTTTGAATGGCAAAAGTTTTTTGGGAGTTTACCTGTAAGTAGGATTGTATTGAAAAGATTGGTCAGTTGAGGTATCAGAACATTTGCACCTATTTTGAGGGCTTCTGTAGTAATTTCGTCATTTCCCGGGCTCTTACCGTTTTGCATACTTTTTAGGGTTCCGTAGCCAAATGGCAAAAACGGAACCCTTATAGATTCGTCATGTCTGTCTGTCTGTCTGTCTGTCCGTCCGTATGTCACAGCCACTTTTTTCAGAAACTATAAGACCTATACTGTTGAAACTTGGTAAGTAGATGTATTATGTGAACCGCATTAAGGTTTTGACACAAAAATAGAAAAAAAAAAAACAATAAATTATGGGGGTTCCCCATACTTAGAACTGAAACTAAAAAATTTATTTTTCATCAAACCTATACGTGTGGGGTATCTATGGATAGGTCTTCAAAAATGATAATGAGGTTTCTAATATCATTTTTTTCTAAACCGAATACTTTGCGCGGGAGACACTTCCAAAGTGGAAAAAAGTGTGTCCCCCCCCCCCCCGTAACTTCGAAAATAAGGGAATTATAAAACTAAAAAAAATACATGATGTTCATTACCATAAAAACTACCAGCGAAAAGTGGTTTGAACGATATCTAGTAAGTAGTTTTTTTTTTAATACGTCATAAATTATAAACGGCAATTTACCTTTTATTCAATCAACTCAAATATAAAAAATTTAAAAAAAACATACTACAAGACTTGTATATTATGTTATTTGCTACTACGGAACCCTTCATGGGCGAGTCCGACTCGCACTTGGCCGCTTATTAAAACTTGTCGCACTTCGCCCCGAGTTATAAGAGGAATAGTATCCTGGCAATTGTATTGTTCTACTGGATTGTCTTTACTTTTGTCTGTATATAATGATTTATAAAATTGTATGCAGATATCTTAGAATATAGAACAAACCAGAAGCCGCGAACGCGCCCTAAGCTGAAGCTACACAAACTACTCTCAAAGAGAGTAAGAGAGAGAGAACTACTCTCAAAGGGAGTAGTAGCTTGTCAACTAAGAAATATGAAAGTGTTAAAAGTGCCTTTAATCGAAAATATAGACAATTTTAAGAAAGTAATTTGATTATAAAAATTCTACGTTTTATCAGGATTTTTTAATATAATTTTAAACAAAACACCGGAAGTGACGACACACTGCAATCGAAGTTTAAATTTAGCGCTAATAAAACAATGACATCTGTCAACTGTCAATGTCTACTGTTTAAATTACCGTCTGTATGTTGGTTGTTGTCAAATTGTTGTGTTGGTAGATGACAGTGACAGTGACATATAATACAGGGGTGCCATTTTTGAAACGTGGAGTCACTAAACGAACGGTTTTTGTATGGAAAAAACCAGTAATTTAGGTGACATCGCGTTTCAAAAATGGCATTTCAGTACAGTACTGAAAGTGGAAATTGCCAACTTTACTCAAAAAATCTTCATCGTGACATCACTTCCTCAAATAAGCTTGACCTTGCTTGAAAATAAAGGTCAATGGGTTTTTTGCAAATATCTAAATAGGTAAGACCTTATTTTAAAATCTGATAAGAGAAAGTTTCTCCTAGAGGCTATTCCTCGAAAAGGATTGCGAATCAGATTTTTTTAAAAATTACTTGACAAGCCAATTGGCTATCCTACTGATAAGGATGGATAGATAATTCCATGTGTAATTTATAAAACCGCGCTTTGTTTCATAAAAATAATCGTCTTCAAAATGTTTCGAACATATTTGTTCGAAACATTTTTAAAGACGGTTAGATGAAATATGAAAACCTACTAGGCAGTGTTATTACACTGCCTAGTAGGTTTTCATATTATTTCATCTAACCGAGCTTGTCTTATCATTTGTGTCCTCTTTACTCTTATGATTTCATCAGCTGGAAACCTGAAATTCTACTTTTAAAAATTAGAATAGTTTTAACATAAAACATTCTTATATGTAACAAGTTTACGCAAATTAAAAAAAACCCGACGGTCAAAAACGCCGTCTAGCGATGAGTACAAAATATAGATTTGTTTTATTTTAGGGAAAGTCGTTTTTCAAACGGTAAGTGCCATTTTTAGCGGTGTCACCTAAACGACTCGTTTTTCCATACAAAAACCGTTCGTTTAGTGACTCCACGTTTCAAAAATGGCACCACTGTGTTATATGTCACTGTCACTGTCATCTACCAACACAACAACTTGACAACAACCAACATTACGAGGGCAATTTAAACAGTAGAAATTGACAGTTGATAGATGTCATAGTTTTTTTACTGCAGGCATAGGAAAAATGTAAATTTCGATTGATGTGTGTCGTCACTTCCGGTGTTATGTTTAAAATTAAATAAAAAAATCCTGATAACACGTAGATTTTTTTTATTCAATTTAGTTTCTTAAAATTGTCTATATTTTCGATTAAAGGCACCTTTAACACTTTTATTTGTTTTAGTTGACTACCCAATTGCTACGGGATAAGCCCGTGCAAAAAATAAAAATAAAAAATAAAACTACGAGGAAAGGACAATAAAACAAAATTAATAAAAATAAACAACTATATTGTCCTTTCTACAATATAAAATAAACACACAAAACTAAAAATCTAGGGACAGACGCGGGTCCAGCGAAAAAATAGGTAGTCTCGTACAGTATGTATATCTCGTACCGTATGTTGCGTTTACAAATAAAAAATAAACAGAACGGTGGTCAGTGGTTCTCGGGCGGAACTTATCTTGGAGAGGGCACTCGGGCAAAACAAAATGGCGGCCGGTTTGACTCGAAGTCACACTCAGTTGCAACTTCACCGCAACAAACTTCAGATCGCACTGACGTGTAGACGCACCAGGGTCGACTTTCAGCTGGGGTAATGACGCTCTTCACCAAAGGTAATGAAGTTTTTCTTCAGGGGTAACGAAGTTTTTTCTTCAGAGGTAACGAAGTTTTTTCTCCAGGGGTAACGAAGTTCCCTATAATGAGAATTACCTTATCTTTTCTTTGGATATGCCTTGCTTTGCTATTCTCAATGATGTATGTTTTTCTATTGCAATTTTAACAAATTGAGTGTTATGTTTCCTAATATCCTGTCTTATACTTCTTTTCACTTTTTTATCTATATTCCTATATTCTTGGCTACCAATACTTTCATTTAATCTCAAATCTTTTATGTAACTTTAATGTTTCATCAGATAACTTATTATTTTTGGACTTACTTTTTTTTTATATTATTGCTACTTTTTCTAATAGCCTTCACTATATTGCTGTACTGGGAGCCTACATCGTCAATGTTCTCATCTAATGAATCAAGCAATTGAAATTGATTTGTAAGTTCTAATTTAAATTGGTTTGAGAGTTATGAATAAGGGTATTTAGACTATGTTTCTTAATTTTATTTTTGAATAAAACGGTTCTATGAATTTTGTAATTAAATCTTAACTTTACTCTTACTGGTCGGTGATCTGAACTATATTTTATTCTATTTATAGTGCTTACGTCTTTGACTAAAGTTTTATCACTGCAGAGTATATAGTCTATTTCATTTTTGACTTTATTTGGACCCACCCAAGTCCATCGTCTGTGAGGTTTTTTCTTAAAAAACTATTGGCGATTCTCATATTCTGGCCATACGCAAATTGTAGCAAGCGAATCCCCCGATCATTTCTGTCTCCCATACCGAAAGGACCGATGATTTCGTTGCTAACTTCTTCTTGCTTCATGCCGATCTTCGCATTAAAGTCACCAATAACAATACTCCAAGTGTTCTTGTTTTCATCGCAGACTTTGTTGAGAAGGGCATAGAAAATAGAAGCCCTCAACTTCTTCGTCGGAGTGTGTAGCTGTCGGTGCATGTGCTTGAATGATTGCTAAGCATCTATATTGTTTTTAATACGGAATTTTAAAAGGGCAATTCTTTCAGAGAATCCAACTAATTCAATAATGTTATTCTTCCACTTTTGAGCAACTAGGAATCCCACCCCTAAATGTCCTTGGGTTTCACCAAAGTAGTAAAAAATATTGTCTTACCTGTCTAATGTCTCCTCACCTAGTCTTCTTATTTCTGAAAGACCTACAATATCCCATTTCAAATCTTTAAGGCATTCTCAAGTTCTATAAGTCGCTCGTCCTCCATTAACGCGTGCGGACGTTGTAACTAACAATGTTGAGCAAATCGGGGTCCGTTATAGTATGAGCATTGGTCGTCTGACGGTTAGCAGTCGCCGCCCGGGGATTCTTCGCACCCCTGACTTAACATACCACTTAACTTACCATCCTTGCGCCCGTCACCGCCTGAATGGCACCTAGAGTCGCCGGGCACTTGGGGCCTTGGTGTTTTCTTTCTATACATTTGATGGGAGGTTTGGACCATAACCCGCCGCGCTGGTCCAGTGCGAGTTGGCGGGTGTTTGCGTTTCGCCAGAGCCTCGTTCGTTAATCGCAGCAGGGTGTACCACGGGCAGGTGAGGTTGGCTTGGGTTCCTGATGGCATGATGGCGGGCGGAACCCCTTACTACCCGTGGAAGGGACATACCCGAAATAAATCGAACCATGTGCTATACTAGACCACTGTAGTTTTAAATGAAATTAAAATAGCAGGCGAAAACAAAACTGTTTCTTTTATTATCATTATACTGTAGTGATTTAGTAAGTATACTTAACCTGTGGTTCGATTTTCTACAGGTATGTAGGTACCTTCCACTTTTTATGTACAATGTATGTGTCGTTAAAATCATACCTAGATTTAAAATTTGGTCTACGGTTCTCTGAGCGCCACCGAGTGAGTAGGTATAGTACAAGGTGAGGTACATTATTTTAAAAAAAAACCATTATAGCGGGTTTTATGAATTTTGCTCCAAAATAAATAGGTTTGATCAGTATAGACTGTAGTTTCAAAATTAAGGACTTTATACAATATCATATTACAAAAATATATGAAACTTTAACATTTAAATGTTTCTTGAAATGGGACTATACATTATACATGTGTGATTTTGTAATGGTTTTGGAGCCAAAGGCCTTATACGCATCGTTAGTAAGGTCTAATTAGTCAAGTTTAAAAAAATGTTGACTCCAACTTATTAATTGTTATCTTTGCTCGAACTAACGAAAACTCGATAGTAAACTCGTGTGATCAATTAGTAGTACCTACCGCCGTCGGCCAGTCTGGGGTTCCGACGGGGTCACGTGGCAGTTTTCGACGAGTGTAATCTTATCTCAGGGCGCAACATGGGCGCAACTGCGTGGTCTCGATCGAAAATTTCGCGACTTTTTAATCTAATGTCATACACAAGTTTGGATAACGAATATGGATAGAGAATTTATGTACTTCACATTTTTTTTTTCATAACCAATGAAAAGTCAGCGTGTTAACTAAATAGTGATCATGAGTTCTGATAGCTAAAATAAAACTATATTTTTTGTGTCAAAATTTTTAATTTAACATTCTTTCCTTAAGCTAATAAAGGCTTGATAAATATTTACAAGGTTTTCATTACAGGGCAAGGTAAAAAACTATCCAATTACTCTACAGATCCAACTCCTGTAGTTATCACATCATCGTAATTACATACATATTATTGTATACTTGGCTCTGTTACACATAGCAGGCTTTAAGCCACATACAAACATAATATATACGTATTGCTTATGTTACTACAAATAAATATTATTCTGTGGTCACTACATGTTATTATTGCGGATTGATAAGTACGTGATTATTCAGAAGAGGTGCAGTTAATAAACATAACGAAGCCAATTACTACATTGTTATGTTGACAACAGTAGTACTGTAGAGAGCTATTGTAGATATTATTAAGTATCATATGTAATTTCACCACAACTTATCACTGACTCGGAATATAACCTACTACAAAACAAGGATTAAAACTCTCCTAAAATAATTACAACAATAACAAATATGCAGATAATACGCTATTCAAACATTAATCTCACTTAGTATCTCGATAACTAGTATCAATATAAATACAAAGCTATGTAACACACTAGGCCTGTTAGACTCGAGTCACGCAAGGGATTGTGATCGACGCACCGACTCTCTCTTCACAAGCGCATTCGCGCCCAGCGGTCGTATTCCTTAAAAGGTGATTTTGTGATGGTCTGTAAACTAACCTATATCCAGGTTGAGGTATAATACCCACATTAAAATTGAACCAATCAATATGTTAAAGTTCACTATTTCAAAATATTATACCAACGATAGGTACCTGGAAAGGTTAATAAATCCCTACTAAATCGAATATTTGGCTAAATGGATAGGTACAATTTCGATAATGAGCAAATAGATTTTTATAAATATTTAATTCTAGTAGTTTAATAAATTTACTTAGTTAATGGAATATTAAGTTTACTTAAAAAGCCAACAATATTAGTAAATTGAAAATATATGCTTTTTTGATTTCAATTAACATGATTTATTTTTAAAAATTCAAATAAATAGAGTACGGAAGTAACAATCACACACATTAGTGATTTCGAAGCACGAATACGATTTGATGTTGCTGAATTAGATACAATGTGATTCTAATATAATTCTCTAAAAGTATAACAAAAATCTTCCACAACTATAGCACCGATCCATATATGGCTGTACTTCACCTTAGCATTGTGAAGTGTCGCCGTATTATTCCCACCAACGTAAATATACTCAGATCGTAGACGGTAATATCATAGTTACCTGTCTCTGAATCTTAAACACGAGCTCGCGGGTATTTCAAAAAAGATCATACAATGCCACTAACCTCAAAACAACATTGGCACAATCAGGGCAGTAACACCATATTCGTTGTAGTTTCAGGTAATGAAAACTTTAATATAATATAAATGCAAATAATGGCAATATGTTTTCGATTCATAAATTCCGCTGTTTTAATTTATATTTCTGGTAAAGCAACGGCAAACGCAAGATTCATTAGTGATCACTCACACCTAGCAATGAAAACGACAAAATATTGTAGGTACGATAAATAAATAAGTTACAAATAATGCTTCGACAATTATGCAAGCAAACTAGCGGCGGCAGCGCGGGCTGCGGGTAACAGTCAAACATCCACTTATTGATAATAGTGCACCTATCCTACGCTTTAGACGATACATTGGAATGATACATTTTCAAGAATGTTATGTTGATACAATTATTACAATAATTCTTCTAGGTAAATCAAACATCTAATAAGTAGTAATAAACCATCAAAATGACTATAAATCGTGTTACAAACTACAATAATAGAATAATTTAATATGGAAGGAGGGTGAATAGATAACGAGTGAGGGTAGAATGTTTGCATAATTGTAGACGCTTGGAGCCCTACTTCACCTAAATGATTCGTATCTAACATTGTTCCCAAGCTGGTCCCACCCATGACGATGGCTTGCGAATGTGCAGCTCGCTCTCTGTCCCCACAGATGAATGGTAACGTCGCGGTCCAGGGGACGCGGGCGAGCTTGCTGTGCCACGCTTTGCACTTCGACAAGACTGGAATGTCACTTATTGATTTGGGAAATGGCCGCCACGCGAGCGGCGGCAAGCGGATTATATTCATTGACACAATATCAATCTTTATACATTCAACACATAAATTATATTAATCGTGTACATGACCAGGTGTCTCTTCGATTGAACGTTTGTGTTTAAACAAAAACAATTCTTATGATAAATTTCCCTAGGTTTTAGTCATCGGGCGGAATGCAGAAATCCACAACTATGTTGAGTATTATTATTTTCAATATATACATAAGTAGATACGCCTATAAATAGAAAATAAAATGGATTTATAAAATGTGAGCCAAGTATGTCACTGCGTACGGTGGCGACGGACGCTAACACTCACTAAGTATATGAATAATAAAATTAAACTATTTATCAACTAGCGACACAAATATTTCGTACCGACTATTAAGTACCAAATAATAATACAATCTATCTAGTCCTTCAATGCCGACACTATGTGTCGAACACTTATATATTTAAGTTCGTCCCCAAAGGGGCGTAAGTCACATCTTGGAAGAACGAGTCACTGCGGAGACTAGCTTACGTTGCTCGGCCGCCACTCGGTAGCGACGCGTACGACGACGGCGATGACGTCACACGAACGCACATTTACACGGCCACGATGGAGATCATAGCGTAAGTAACGTTAGAGAGCGATGGCCCGGCCGGCGGGTCAGGTGGCGTCGTACTCGATTCTGTCCCACGAGTAGTGCTTGTGAGCGGGTCGCGGCGCGGGCCGGGACAGCACGCCGCCCAGCAGCGGGTCGCACTGCGTCACGGGCCCGCGGCCGAACAAGTTTGGGATAATCTCCGTGCTCATGTAGTCATACCCGTCGCCGTCCACGTTCATGTTGGAATTCGTGTCGATCAGCTCTTTCAAATCGAATTCGCACGGACGATCGTCAATTCTCGTATCCTCATTCTGGAACGATGGCAGCGATAGATCGTCTATGTAGTCGAAACTGGTGCGACTGTAATCGAGAATATCGTTAGCGAGCGGATTCATGCTCATCCTCTCTGGCTCTTCCCCAATATCCATAGGTGTTTGCGGTTTCTCCTCCGTGCGGCTGTGATTCGTATCTCTAGATAGCAGACTGAAGAAATCGTGGTCGCTCGAAGAGTCGGGAGCGCCGAAATCAGTGTGAAAGTCATCGTGAGAGAGAAGATCCACGCTCAGGTCGGGGTCAATCTCGCTCGTGGGATCCACATCACACTGATTCACGTTGGTTCCCGATTGCATATCGGGGTGACTCATGATATCGTCAAGCTCTCTCTGCAGCTCCTCGGCCGCCAACGAGTCCCTGACGCGCGAGTCTTCCAGCACGGCCGGAGAGAAGGCATCAGCGGCTCCGTTTATGAAATCACTCTCAATGCTGTGTACCGTGGAGTCGTCCACAGCCGACGGCGGCAGCTCGCCGTTCTCCACGAGGATCTCCAATACGTCGTCCATGATCTGGCTGTCCTCCGTGCAGTCGTGCAGCGGCGTCAGCGGCAGCTGGGGGGGCGGGGGTGGCGGGGGCGGCGGCGGCGGCGGCGGGGCGCGCTCCGGCTCGTAGTGCGTCGGCAGTATTGCGATCGGCACGACTTTAACGCCATTGAGTATGTAGGCCTGGTTCCCAGCCTTCTGCTGCGTGACGTCGGCGACGCCGTCTCCGGCAGCGGTCGGCGAGGACGCTACTGTAAACAGGCGCACGAGACGGTCGGGAGCGGCGTCGGCGGAGGCGGCGAGCACGTAGCGCGCCGGCGGCGGCGGCGGCGCGGCGGCCGGTGCCTGCTGCAGCGCGTCCAGCTGCGCGCGCAGCTGCGTCATGCAGATGTGCGCCTGCAGCAGCCGCCGGCTCTGGTCGCTGGCGGCCGCGCCGGCCGCCTCGCGCCGCACGGCCTCCATTTGCTGCCGTGACGCCTCCAATTTTCGCTCGAGATCTTCGATTTGTCGCCTCTGCGATTGGACGATGTCCTCCGAAGGATCCTCGAGTCTGCTAGACTCCGGGGAGGCGACCGAGGCGATCGAAGCTATCGAGGCAACCGACGCGGGCGACCGTGGAGCGTCCTCCTGTTTTTCCATGAATAACCGGAGCCTCTGGATCAACTGAGGCTTGGGGCCCGAAACGGGTAGATTCCGGCGTTTACACTCTGCCCGCAAGTCGGACACTTTCATGTCTTCGAATCGAGAGGCGATGGAGAAGGAGGCGAGCGGAGCGGGCGGAGGCGGCGGCGGCGGAGGCGCAGAGTACGCGTCGGAGCAGTCGGACGCCACGGACGCGGCGGGCGAAGCCGGCATGAGCTGCAGCAGGAGCTGTTGCTGCTGCAGCAGTAGTTCGTACGGCGTCTCCACAGAGCCGAGCGGCGAGGACGACTTCTGTGCATTCGGGGGCCCCTTGTACTCGTGGAATTTGAAACGTGCCTTGGGCTGCTGTTTCTGCTTGTTCTTTTTGCGGTTCTTGTCCTTGCCGGGCGCGGGGTGCTGCGGCGGCGAGGCGACGCTGGCCGGCGACAACGTCGAGGGCGGCGACGGCGACGGCGACACCTCCTCCGGCGGCCCGCAGTACGAGGACGGATGCTGCGGCCGGCCCGATGCTCCCTCGCTGGTAGCCTTGAACGCAACCACGCCAGTTTTGACGGCGGTCTCTATATTCTCCTCTGTGTGCAGGATGTTCTTCTTGATGAGCTCGAGCGGGCCGGGTCGGTGCGACAGCTGGTCGTTGAGCTGGTCGGCCAGCCGCGCCTTCTTCAACATCCGCTGCTTCTCCGCCAGACTCGGATCCACATGGCTCTCCTGAAACACCACAGTTTGAACATAAATATTTTTTGTTGACCCCTATTTGAATTCTGTCTAAAGTGTATCGTTAATCTGAAAGTATTACTTTGTTCATCTTCATCGGTATATTCTATATTCCACTGCTGGGAATAGATAGCTCTCTCTCAGTGCACGCCAAATACCTCGGTCTAGCGACTAAGTTTATTTTGTTACAAATACTTGTAAATAAGAATGTAAACACACCTGTTCTAATATATGCAGTCGTTCTAATTCTTGGCGGTCTGGTCGCCGTTGAATCTTCGCCTTGAGTAAATCTCCAGTTTTTGCTCTTTGTAATTGCTTGCATTGTTCAAAATACGCTGGTGGCGTTTTCTGAGCTGTAAAATTAAAAAATATACATTAAGTCCATGTTTTAATGGGATTACATGAAAAAAAGCATTTTAATGATAATGAGATCATTAAAATCGATCGAATTTTTTAGATCTGTGATTATAATAGGTCAGAATTACTAAATTGTAAACGTAGTTCTTGAACAAATTAAGCAATAGAAATATGTTTGCTATTTGACTTCATTTCTAATTTCTAAAAGTAGGTGAATTAAAAACCTGACGTGTTACAAATGACTATTCAGTGAAGATTTACTGTTAAAAATTTTGTTGCTTAATCTATCATAAATATTCATCGATATATTTTTAACGAAAGCAAAGCCACCTGTGCTGTTGTCAACTGCTAGTTGGATGCATAGCTGTAAAACGCAGTATTTTTCAAGTCAGTTGGAAAACCTCATTAGCGGCGGGTTTCTGCTCGTAAATAAAATTGTTCCGCCCACGCGCAAGCCTGCGCTCGCGGCCTCGTACGCCTGTCCGCAGCATTCGCTCTAATTACCGCCGCTCATATCGCAATTAATTTGACTATGATTTAATTACTTTCACACGTGTTTATATTGAAATCTTTGTAATAGACTACCGTCTAGCCATACGGATTTTGATAGTACAGTGTATCTATGTGATCTAGAAACGTCGAGCATGACTGTCAAGGCTTCGCCCACAATTTTTTTACCTCTGTAGTGGTATGCGGAGATCTTTGTAGACAAAGAGACATTTACTTGTCATATACACATTCTGTGGAGATGTTTAGTTTCTATATATATAAAACAATTAACAATATCATCGCCAGAGCAGTCATAAGCTATGTCAAATGTCTTTGGAATAATAAGGGACAAATATTAGCCAAACGTACCAATCAATTAGTAGTATGATATTTGATAAATATACTTACGGGGCATGATTCCTTGCGCCACAAGCTGCGTGATGGGCCGTCGCATCATCAGCTTAACTTTCAACGCTGTCGAACAAAATTTAAAATATTGGTAATTATTATGTAACATTATCAATAACTGTTATTAACATACAAAACATAAATATGCTCAAAATCAAAACATATTTTCCTGTCGCTATAAATATATTATCGTTGTAGGTAATTATTTTAATTTCAATTATTTACATTCAATTGGAGTACGTGATCGCAAATTACATATAATGATATGAATCAGAGACTAAATGTCTATTCACATGCAATCATTTACGGGTCTCCTTTTTCAGGCAACAATGGGGTCTAATTGAATAGCTGTTATGATTTATGCCGTGCTTATGACGCAGGGTGACGGTCTTTGACGCAGGTTACTGGCAAGTCGGACGACGAGATCGATACGACGATCGCGTGTAATGGGATCGATACTACCATCGGCTTCTTTACGCAATACGGTCTTAAGGATGTTATTAGATATTCTAGAAACATCCACTTCTAGACTTCTTCAAAAAAATTATGCAAAAAATATATTGTAATTCAAAAATTACGGATTTTTTAAAATAACTAATTTCTTTAACAGATTTTATCGATCAAAATTAATTTTATGACAAGAGAACATTTATAGAAGAGCCTTTCAAAAAAGGAACATCATGCGATGTATCGGTTAATATAATCGATCGACATACGATTATATCGATTAAGTCCGCTGAGTGGCGTAGGCGAATAGAGCTCTATATTCTTGTTTGCGTGCAGACAGGGGGAACAGCGACGGCGGACAACGCTGGCGCAACGCCAAAGTAAATAAACACTGCACAAGGAAACTAGTGTTATGCCGCGACCGTATTACAGACGAAACATTCACTACCACTGGGCCGAATATTGTGGGTTACTGGGCGTCGTAGCTTCGCTCGAATTTCGTTCAAATCGGCTCACCCGCGTTTTAGTATAGACATGACGGCAGAACATGGAATGGAAAACATCAAAGCCACGGTTTTTTCCGAACTGTAGACTATATTGATAGAATGTTTTTGACGCATTGTAAATGAACGAGTGAGTAGGTATCATCGCCATTACAAATTGGAAAATTCCACTTATGAGCCTTTTTATAAAATGCCAATGTAGTATATATATTTAATAATATGATTTTAGACATGTCATAAAAATACGTAATGCCTAAAATAATATTACAATTATTCTCAGGCACCTACACAATTCTTGTTAAAAATACAGATATACTATTTAGAAGCCAACATAATTATTCACGCCGTCGCGTCGTTGAAGGCGCCTAACAACGGATGGGAGTTTATTTATTAGCAGAGCGGTCAGTGGCGGCTGCGCCTGCGCAATATGGCCGGAAATGCGGACGGATCCAGAATACTGATGCGAAAAGACGACGACCTGCACTTACGAGACCTAAGTTAGGGCTACTGCCTTACTGTGGACACAGAGCCAGGCTATACAAAGGCCAAGATTGACAAGTTTAAACGTTTATGTGTCTTGAGTTGCCGAAGGTACGTAGACAGGAAAGTCGGGAAACACAGCGTTAGATGGTCACCAAAATGAATATTTACAGTATTTCCCACGTCATCTAGTTGACTGGTAAATAAAGCCTATGGCTTTAAGTCCGCCTATTATATCTATATATGTAAAAAAAAACTGACTGATTGGCGACTGACTGAGATAGCAACGCACAGCCCAAACCGCTGGGTCTAGAGAGAGGTCTAGAGTTTGCAAAACACACCATCTCAGGGGAAGAGTTCCACTGCCAGACAGGCCTTGAAATCGGCAGGATGCAGGCTGCTCTTGATTCTTAGGAATTACAAGCTGGAGAGTGTAGGCCAAATCTTCTAGCTGCTCTGGCCAAGTATGGCTCTGGCTGTACAGATATGGTCGTGCTCCTGCAGTGGAGACTAAAAAAGACCTGATGATGATGATGATGTTAGGCCGATCAAGGAATCCGTCCTTCTTATGGCTCATTAATGTCATGTTTGCTGATTGGTACTTTAAATACATTTTAGACATTTAAGAGTGAAAGTAAATGCTATAAATGTGAAAGCTCCGGAATAATTATTTTACTAATCGCGTTAGTGAGAACTGTTTTACTTCTCACGGAGAGACGATCATTTAATTTAGAAGACGAGCAGGCTTTGCCTGCTTATATACGTCTCGATAAATAAAGTGGAGATAAACAACATAAATTTTATAAAGATCGAATGTTATGTTGTAATTTAAAACGTGTCTCTCTTTTTATACAATGATATAGATAACATTTCAAATCCCATCGCTAGCTTCCCATCCCACGCTTTAATTTCTATTTAACTATTAATAAGTTTTCTCTAGTTATTTCAATAAAACTCTAGTTATTTCAAGTAGATACGGATATTTTTCTACCGGCATATCACAGTGACACTCCAAATGTTGCTCTTCAATCTTCAAATACAAGTAGCCTTCATTTTATGTATTATGCTTTTACAGTAATAAATGCGTCGGAACAGTAACATTTTGACATTATTATGATTTGCAGTCTTCATTTTGTGTCCCATAAATTATGAAGTATAATATTTTGTGCGTCATTGCCGTTTATACACGAAACAATGTTATTACCGTTATGATGTCCGACTACAGCAAGAAATCCTTGCTGCCTCTGATGAAATTATTAAAAAAGTAAGGGTACTAACATTCCTTGTGCTTGCCCATGGCCGGCTGCAGCGGGCTATCGTCGACGACCACTTTCGGCGGGGACACGCGAGGCGAGCTCGACGGCTCGCTCGCCCCGCTCCCGCTTGCCTCACGCCCAGCCATCTCCTCGGTACCGGAACTGCAAAAACATAATAATTATCAGCTAACTTTCTTTTCATGTGGTTTATCAGAACAAATTTAAAATTTAAAACGCCCTAACTTTCGGTTCATCCGTTCATGCATGCACAGTGCACATGCCATGTATTGGAGTTTAAAAAAATATTATTTTAACAATAGAATAGACAGTCAGTGAAGTGTCATATTGTGATAATGATAATTTTTTGAATTGGGTCTCTAGTCCAATAAATTTAACCTTGACAAAAACCTACTTTTTTACAAATTTCTTTACATAATTAATAGGATCAAACCAGAAAACTAATAGAGCAAGGCTTGCTTAAGCTCAATCACCCAGTCCATGAATCACCTTTTGTCCAGGGAAACTGCCAGACTCCTTTAATTAAGGAAGATCTGAACGAGGCTCATGACAGGAGGTCGCATGGTCTAAAGCTATTATCCAACTTGATGAGAAGAAGATAACCTATATACGGTTATAATTTTTGTACGAGCAGCCCAGCGTACCCTATATCTGTACCCTGGACGACCTGTACAACGCGAGTACAGGTCGCTCGTCAATGGATCTAGGAAAATATTTAATCATGTTATCATATGAACATCGCACGCATACGCTGTGAGACTGTATTTTTGTACCATTAACACATTGCAGGACACTTACGGCTGTGGACGTAATTCAATTGTTATTTCTATTGTGTCTGGCCGAGTGTCCTGCAATGTGTTAACTACTTGTTCCTCAGTGTTAAATGGAACTGATTCATACTCCGCTTGCTGAGAACTGGCTTATAATATCTCAAGCACTTTCTTGCGTCTGAAGACACGTTAAGCTGTTGTAAGCGATCAGATGATAAGGCAGCTTGAATCAGAAATTGGCTACTCGGAAATTATCAAACCTGAAGATATCGTCGGAGGGGGGAGTAGCCGGCGTGCGCGGCGGGGAGACGGGCGACACGGGCGAGGCCGCGCGGCTGCGCTCGCGCCTGTGCTGCGGCTTGAACCACTCGGGGTAGATGGCGCTCAGCGTCTCTACCAGATCGTGGTCCAGCGTGACGCGCCACGACGCGCGCTCCTCCGAGCCCTCCGAGCCGCTGCCTCCGCCGCACGATGATCGGCTTTCTGGTAACAAAAACAAAACAATTACTCTTTGAGACAAAGGATTTAAACAGGATATGCGGGTAGCAATCCGTCATTATTTTGACTTACATTTCTAACTTTACGTGGCCTTTGGGGTGTATGGTTCTAGGACTTCTAGGCTCTGTCTACCCCGTTTTGAATAAGAACATGATTTGTATGTATTTTTTTAATTATTTCGATCCCAAACAATCCTTAAGTATTTCAACTTCTAGGGTTTTGGTAATATAACTCAGTCGAAATTCCTTATATGCGCACAAGATTGGCGTGTTTGTTTGTTCCTCTCAATCAGCCGTCTGAACGTCATGCATGAGTATGCCTGTCATGAGTTTGGCATGCATGCATGTAGTAAGTACAGAATTTGCCACAATCGTTACATAGCCAAAACACAACTGGACGAACGGAAATTTAATATTTTGTATTTTGCGTAGTAAACTTTGACCTAGATGTTCAACTATTTTTTGATCTAAAAGTGTACCTACAATAAGATCTATAAGTACGACTTTAAACCTTACTTCAGCCGTTTGACGAGATAAATTCTAATGTGCCTACGTAGATACACAAAACGGCCGAAACTACTGCCGGAATCCAATCTGTAAACGTTGGGTGCGGATAGCGAGCGGAATACCGTGCGCGGCCGCACCGCGGTGTGATTGTTTACAGCGCGCGCTGATTGTTTCGGGTCCTTGAACGTGTTTGTGATAGTCGAAGCGCCAGCTCTTTGATGCATTCGGCCTGAAGAGCATTGCCGCTTTACGATAATGCGAATGAGCGTGAAACGTTAACTTTGTATACACTCACAAGTGTAATAGGAATACGTCGGACTCGGGATGGAAGCTAAATTACTAACTGGGTAATGTAAGAGCATGCCTATGTAGTTCAAGTACATTTAGTACTAAAATAATTTCAGATTGATCTTGATCCACGTCACACCGGGCTCGTCACAAATATCACAATTCATTATGATTACGACCCTAACATCAAGCACGGTAAAGATAAATCAAGCTAACTAATCTAGACCTTAAAGTCCCTCAATATCTACCCTTTGAGTGGACTTGCGTGGACATTTATTAAATTGGATTTTCTTTAAAGAGCAACCGAACAGACATTCAAGCCATTCAAAACATTTTCTCGAAACTAACATTTAATTTCTAAGTGATTTTTATGTTTTTATTACTAACAAATGATGGACTACAATTGTCTGGAATATCAGAATAAATGAATGAAACAAGTTAAACACTTATCCTTATTAGACGTACGTAATCTAAAGATGAATTACAAACATATTTTTTAAGTCTGCCTTCCGTCAAGTGCGAATGTTTTAAATCGTTTTCTGTACCTATCCAGAAGCGAGGAAAGATGGTAAGGTTACGTAATGTTTAAAACTCGCAATAAAGCCGAAAATACGAGGGGGAATAAATAAAACATCTGTCAGCTTACGTGAGTTATGCAATATAAAACTAAAAGTTAGGTAAACATGTGCAGACTTCAAAAACATTTAATAATGTTTTATAAAATGGTTATAGAAATTGCACAAGCAGGCGCAGTTTAAATGTGCATATCATGAATTACTTGTATTTAGTAAAGTAGTTAGTAGTGTGATTACCTTCATTAATTCGATTGAGAGTCAGATATAAATGAATAGTGCCTTGTAGATATATATGCTGATGAGTAACTCTACTTAGTTACTAACTTACTAGATATAGTGGGCACGCGTTGGAGATGCAAAAAATTAAAACTTTGTCACATACAAAAACTCGTTGTACCCAATTGTAAATGAAATACTTACATGAACAAAAATCTCTATTGCTAAAATACAACATGCCTGTTTTTCAACACAGTTGTATAGAGATGTTGTTACCAAGTGTATTCCACAACAGATAATTTAATAAGATAAACGCCTGTTACGCATTTTTACGCCGCTATTACCGAACACGATTTTGTAAACAATCCCGCTCACGTGCGACTGACTCATACAAAGTTTGTTGCAAATTACGACGGCAAAAATCAGTTCACTGTATGCGATGCATGAACACATAAAAGCCAATAAATTATAATGTGGTTATGTAGAGGTACATATAAATATAAAACGTCAAATAAGTGGTATAGGCTCAGGAATCTCACGCTGCGCGATTTTGAGGGACTTCCAGTGATGGAAACCATCGTGAGGATATGAATAAAGAAAACGCTCTCCTTGACGCGATATTCACCAGCAACAGCAAATATTTAAGTGATGTGGGCAAACGGTTAACCTCTACATAAACTCTACTAAAATTCGTCATACATTCTGTTTTAACACAATGAGTGAAAAAACCATTGTCCATTACTCTAGAGAGGAATACTTATAAATTGAGTTTTTGGCGATGTGTATAGAAAGAAGCATTGAAATAAATATTAGTAACTACATTTAAAAATTGCAATGACACGCAATGACTTCTAATTTTAAGCCAATTCGAAAATAACAATACAATAATTGTGTGACAAATTTTGTGTGTTTTTTAAAACAATTGCCGACGATGATAAATGTCCAAGTCTCTGCATTTCTCTCCGTGCATTCAGAACACGCATGTCCTACAACGATCTTGACTTGACACTATTGTGCAAAAGTGTAAAATAGTGTTGGAAATTCCGAAAAAAACAGATACTTTTTCGGGGAAAGAAAGATAATGTTTTTTTTCGTTTTATGTGTAAGTTAATTAAGGAAACAAACCAGAAAAAAAATATGAAAAATACGGGTTTTATTCAAAACTATTGTGTTTTTTTATACCAAAATAATTGTTTACGCAAATGAATATTAATCAGTAATTAAACAATCGATAACTAAACAGTCTCCCTCTGCTCGGATACAATTTCACTATCGTTTTTAAAGAATCAGGGGTTACTCCATAGAATAATACGTTAGTCGTGCGATAGTGACGTTCTATTTCTCAATTAGTGTTCAATGTTGATTGACACTGAAACGCGAATACGTAGTAACGTCAGTCTTGCGTACCGCTTTCAAAATAAGCCCCCCTGTGTCGCAAAGCTCAAATTCAAATATTTCTCTTTATTTATCGCTCATATGCACTCATACAGAGGATGATTAGTAGGTACATGAAACCTGACAGGGTGTCGCGAACTTAAAGTTACTTATTTAACATAAATTAAATATTAAATTCATTTGATTTCAATAGTTAGAAAATATAAATTAGATTTAGAAATGTACGTCAAAGTTTAAAATGTAATAAGTTTAATGTCAACAAATAGTTGATAATAGGTATTTATAGACTAAAAATATAATTATTATATACATAATTACTGCAAATGCTCTCAGATTGCATTTGCATTAAATGTAAATTATACATAAACATAAACAAGTTTTTGAGTCTTTATGGAAGAAGTCGTTCACGTCTTTTGTATGCGTTCAACCTAATATATACCAGTTTCTTTAAAATGCTGCAGACGATGGTCAAATAAAATAAAAATATTATATTCTATGGAAAAAAAAATGGAAAAAAATCAATAATTTCTTCGATTGGTTTCGTTTCTTTCATGTTTTTTTTTCATGATATTTCAAAATTAAACTTTTAAATTTAAAAAAAGCGGGAATATTTCCGCGTTCCATTTTTTATTCCTGATTTGTCGCTTCGGAACAAACAGACATGGAAAGTAATGATAAACTTGGAATTTCAGATTGATCATCTAGATCACTAGATGATAGAGCAAATTATGATATAAATTGATATGAGCTTAGAGTTTGATTTTCAGTCAATATGAGTCTTTAGTCTTTACGCTCGATATTTCGCAATGCTGCGATATCAGCCGCTGGGAATGTTCGTGCGCATATAGTTGGCTATTTTTCTGTCACTGGGTTGAGGTAGTCACCGCAACGCTGACTTGTCTCGTGTCACGCCACCCACGCGCTCCGCTGTATCATCATAATAATTGGGTGCCTTATATCACTACTCCACTATCACCTACTGTGTCGATCACTAACTTCAGATCTACCTCTGTCTCTGTACTATAACAAATCGCATCGTCTATGAAAATCGCCTAGACATAAAGTTGGTGTCTGTTTAGACCAGTGGTTTCCAAACTTATTTTGTCTACTGCCCACTTTGAGAATAAATATTTTTTTAGCGCCCCCATTTTTTCACCTATTTAAAAACCACTATAACTTCAAATTAAATTAATTAATTATTGTGACCTATATATGTATATTATGTAAATATTTATTCTCAAAGTGGAGGATAATATTTATGTGGTTGTTGTTGAGAGTCGAGAGCTCTTCCGCAGTCGTTGTTTAAGAGGCCTCCTAGCTAAATAAAGCTCCTAGCAAAAAAAAAAATTTCTTTCTGGGTCTCTGACCGCCCCCCTTGAGACCTGCAGCGCCCACAAGGGGGCGTTATCGCCCACTTTGGGAAAGACTGGTTAGACAATCATAAAGACATTGTTCTGTGAAATGTTGTTTGTTATGTTTTCTCTTTGAAACCTAGCCTAACAAATAATAATAACAAATATTAATTTTTAGCTTACTTTTCTGCCCGAGTTTTAAATCTTACGACACAACACAATAATTATATTTATTTTACTATGAATGTCGGTCAAGGCTTTTTCGCTTTAAGAAAAAAAGTGTTGAGTCGCGCGCTAGAAGAGTCGCGTCAATCAAGGTGTCAGCGTAGGCAGATTATCCGCCGACTCTACATGCTATTTCTCTCTCGATTGAATGTGACATTTTACTAACATAAATTGTGCTGATCGCAAATATTCTTAATACATTATAATATCTACAAATAAACCAACAAATACTAATAGGTACCTAAATCTAGAGAATAATTATAGTTATTAGAATCAATCTAACTGTAGTATTCACCAGCGGTTACTACGGAACCCTAAACAGGAAATCAAAATAAGACTTGCAATGTATCTTGTATGTATGTATGTGTACAAATGTTTGTTTAGGTTGAATCTTGCAACTCAATTTACAAACAGTTATCGTTAACCGATTTAGCTAAAAATTTTCATACTAGTGTAAGCCTGATGACAATACAATATTATAAAGTCAATGAGCTGTTCTGATGATGGAGCTGGGAGATATTCAAAATAACTCATTTTTCTTGAGAACTTTATGGTAGACAATGCCTGGGGTCAGATAGAATGTAACGCAACTCAATGAAGTTTGGGCTTAGTAAGCTTATTTTGTCTTATTAAGTAATTTGGGCTCACAATAAAAGTTTGTACAAAGAAATATTTTTATTCAAAAACCTTATGTTTGTTTTGTTTGTACATTCTAAGTTTTTTTTTATCCCGGTACAGACAAAGATAGAAGGAGTGTTCTCCGCGATTAAAAAAAAATGATTTTATAAAAATCACCAGATCACTCTCACTGCGAGAATCTGTTAAAAAAAACAACCTGTATTAGAGAAGCCGGGCAGCCCGACATACTAGTACAAAATATTTTTTGCCCAAGCTGAAACTGAGAATAACAGATACGCTTTACGCTCCCTTTGTCAATACGAGTAAGTTTATAAAAATTAAGCGGTAATGAATGACGCATAAACAGATAAGCAGTAACTAGTGGTTCACATTTTAACATGTAATATTTTTACTGGTCCACAAGTTAGCCCTGACATTGTTATCGAGTGGTTGGTATACAACCTTTGTGAATGGCGAGTTCCGTGAGGGTACACGTCACCGGAGGCTGTGGCGCTTACGTCACTTCTGCACACGGCACACCAGCCCACGCGTGGGCGCGCGCACCTGTCTTCGCCCACGGCAAAGTTAAATGGTTTACAAACGTTATTTTTATAATTGTATAATATTAATTGTATACACAACAGATAGAGATAAGTTATCACGTCTTTATCCCTAACGGGGTAAACAGAGCACCAGTGCCGTGTGACTCAAAGGCCAGGTTTAGCATAATGGTGGACGTTAAGATAGAAATAGAGAATCAAAATAGTGATGAGTTGCTAGACGCCTTTTGAGTATTAACATACTTTGGATAAGTATAGCCTATAAATTGATTTATTACGGTTATGTCCCTTTCACATTGTATACAGGTATAAGGTGGTACATTTAAGCTTTTTCTTCCACGCACAGAATAAGCTACATTATAGTTAGCACTTTTGCTTTTGCTGACATGATTGATGGCAGAAAAACTAAGTAATTTCCATTTTCGACAAATAAAATATTTGTCTGCCAAGATTTTGGCTAAGTAGGTCATGCCAGTTGTAGCGCACGTATTAAATGGCCGCATTCATTAAGGCGTCTATTCCAAGACAAACACCAATAGTCACAATCCTCCGCAGTGCTAGGTTAAATATGATTTATGATAGGGCTACCTACTATACGGGTATGACCAGAAGCCAAACAGTCTGATGGGGTTAAAATCTCCAAATCTTTCATGCCGGTCAAAGTTGTTTCCGTGGGAGAATCTGTACCAATTAATTATGTCTGGCAATCTTTCGCATATTTTCTAAGACAGACGACCAATTGCAGTGATTTTTAAAATGGATATGATTTTATTTGTTTGGTTCGCTAATTAATTTGTTATGTTGGGAGAAGTATTTAGTCCAGCAGTGGGCTGATATAGGTTTGTAAAGATAAGAATGATCTGTTAAGTTTTAACCTATCACCTTTCAAGGCTCTACCTACTGGAATTGCTGCCTTTATCACACTTCCGAATACACTTTTACTGACTTTACATAATTCAATGACTCTACAACGACTATTGTATCTATCAAGGATCCTGGTTAAAGGTGTCTGTTGCGAACTTCACATTTTATAATCTGGATCTTCAATTTTAAAGGTAGGAGCAGCCCTATTTGTGGGACTGGTCTCGTAAGCGGCTAAGCGGCGACAAAGATGTGTGGAGAATGACCCCGATATGCCCGGGACGGTGCGTGCGCACCTCACGCTCAGTCTGTTTTGAAGTCTAATTTATATTCCAGTAAAAATGTTCCAGTGATAAACATTTGTTTTTTCGAGTGCACATTTTTTTATTTTATTTTTCTTGATTTGCTGCTATATCACGCACGGCAAAGATAGAAACGAAGCTGGACTGGTTTGGCTACTTTGGCCTGTCCTGTTTACTGGGTAACTTTTTTATTTTTATAATTAGCGTACTTTATTAAGCTTTCGTCGGTGTCATCATTACATGAAATGAGATGCATACAATGAAGAATTTTTTGGCAGGTATAATAAGAGTGGTTTGCCACTACCTTCTCCATTTCACACACTACAATTTAATAATCAGTAAAGCGTAGCAGTTTTCTCACGTTGGTATTTTCCTTTCACCGGATTAATGTAAAGTTTTTAAACTATCGCGCTTTGAACACGTTATTAATTTATCGTATAAACGGAGCTTAGCACGAACCTTTATTTTGTTTCAGCTTTCGTTTCGAATAAGAGTTACATAGACAGATTATCTGCGACCACGAAGGATGTAACTCCTTTTAGCGAAACAAAATAAAGGTTCGTGCTAAGCCCTGTTTATATAATAAATTAATAAGGTACAAAGTCGTTTAACATCGTATAAATGATACGTGCCTTATCAAATATCGCGGTCTTGAGAGTTGCTGCAACTATATATCCTTGAAGATACTACTAGCAATATACAAGTACGAGTCTTCCACTTATGATCGTATGTGACTCACAGAAGGATGGATGATCAAATGAAAACATTGAAAGCTATGAAAAAGATCACATACACATATTGTACATATGTATTATATATACAATGTAAATTCAACTCTGTTGTAAAATCCAACATAAAAAGATTTTGCAACACCATTTCTTCAAGGAGCCTATACACCGAAAGAGGCGTGTGATCTATCATTTCATCAGAATTAGGCATTGGGCACTCCTGGCGCCATCGATAGCTCTTCAACCGAGGCAGATTGTGGGGCTCGCTTGCACAACGTGTAAGTTTGGCTTACCGCGCTAGGCTAAATTCGGAACTCAATTGACTTTCGTAAGTCGATGAATGAATTTGCCGACAACAGCAAACGTGTACCGCACTCCCCTCGCGAGCCGATGATGGACGCACGATAGCAAAACGCAATACGTTGCCGTCGTTTGTAAATACTGTAAACTAACGCTAGCACCAGCGTCGATGGATTACATTAAAGCGAATATAGTGCAGAAGTGGTGGCCACATTTGAAATACCTAACTATTTATTTCAAAAGAGGGCGCCACTTCGGATGCTATTAATGAAATAATTTAAAGGACTACTAATATTCTATGCATTAGATAGTCCTTTAAATTATTTAATGTATAGCCGTTGAAATTATAATTAGAAGTTCGTCTAGCTTTAAAACGAATTTCTGCTAAAAGTGGTCACTTCTGGCGAAAAAATGTTTTTGAACTAGACGGACTAGCAAAATACGCTTAGCGGTAGTTCATAAATTTAAAGCGCATAACATTTAGAAAAATATTAATTTCACCATATTTACGATAAAATAATTTATTTAAAACTAGCTGTAACCCGCGATTTCGTCCGCGTAGAAGTCGAAAATGGTTCTAATTGGATTTTTTATTGTTGACCCCGTGGTTTGGGTAATATGTTGATTTGTCAGTCAGTTTCCTTTTTTCCAGTTCCCGTCACCGTTCCCGTTCCCATTTAAGTTTTCATCATTTGCTAGAGCGAGAGAGAGAGCGACGGAACGCTTCGGCATGGCCTAGGTAGTAGGTCACCCCATTTCATCCCTCTAGGGGTTATATTATGAAAATTCCTGAAATACATATTTATTAATTTACCGTCAAGAGTACTCTTACGAAGTTTTGAATAAAATGATCTCACTTATTTTGTTTCTTCATACAAAACCTCCGTTTCACCCCTTTAGGGGATGAGTTTTAATAAATCCTTCCTTAGTGCACCTCTAGACCTCATGAGGAACCTATGTGCCAAATTTGGCGTCTCTAGACCCAGCGGTTCGGACTTTGAGTTAATATTTAAGTCAGTCACTAATAAGTCAGTTTCTTTTTTTCCCGTTCCAATTACCATTTCTGTTCCCGGTCCTGTTCCCATTCTCGTTTCCATGCCCGTTCCTGTGATTTGCTAGAGCGAGAAGAGCGATTGAACGTATCAGCATGGCCTAGGTAAGTCACCCTATTCATCTCCCTAGGGTTTGAATTTTGAAAAATCCTGAAACAGGTATTTACTTGTTTATCAACTAATCTTGTTTCTCCATACAAATTTTTTACCCCCGTTTTACCCCTTTATGGGGTGAGTTTTTAAAAATCCTTTCTTAATGCACCCCTAGATCTCATAAGAAACCTATATGTCAAATTTGGAGTCTCTAGGCTCAGCGGTTTGGGCTGTGCGTTGATATGTCACTCAGCTTCTCCTTTTAATATATATAGATTGTTTTATCTTATAAGATGTTTATTGAAATTAGGTGATGTCAAAGACAATTTTGTTCACACTTAAATACTCTTAATCAATAAAACATTTATTTGGATAAAGATTAATATTATTATGTTGATACAACTCTGACAAATAATTTGTAATAATGCATTAATTTCGACCAAATTTGATTATCACAAATCAGTTATTGTAAGTTAATCTTAAAAGATAGACATATACTGTCGGGGACATTTATTTAGATAATTTAAAGAGGAATAATTCTTTCATACATATTTTTTGGGTATCTTGAACGGTTTTCGCAGCGCACGCAACGGAAGCCCTCAAAGATGCATAATTTTTCCTGTTTTTTCCACATTTTTGACCGTTTCTTCGCTTCCTTTAGTCGCAAAGTGATGTTATATAGCCTAAATCCTTCCTCGATAAATGATCTATCCAACAAAAAAAGAATTTTTCAATTCGAACCAGTAGTTCCTGAGATTAGCGCGCTCAAACAAACAAACAAATAAACTAACTCTTCAGCTTTATAATATTAGTATAGATGAGGGCGCTACTCCTGCACTGTATGTGCCTTAACGCTAAATTACAAATTATACAAACATCTGAGTACGATAATACAACTTTGAGGCCCGAACACAGAGTGATTTATATAGACGCATCATCGTTAAAATAAAGATGTTTTACTGAAAAGTAATATCATTTTTATATCAAGTCATACTTCGTGAGTACTATTAGTACTTTCTGTGGTTATACTCAATTAGAAAAGATGATGGAAATAATGGACAAAGCTTTTCAAGAAATAGGATTAAAAATTAATGTCACAAAAACAAAGTTTCTACATGTAACTAGGAATACACCCTCCACATCACCAATCACACTCAACAATAGTCCAATAGAAAAAATAGATAGATTCAGGTATTTAGGCAGTATAATTATAAACGACTCTAGGAGTAAAGCAGACATATAGTTGCAAGGATATCGATGGCAAAAAAAAAGCGTACAATGACAAAATGTATATATTTAATTCAAAAGTGTCACGTAAAATAAAGAAAAGACTCATTAAAACGTACGTTTGGAGCATTGCATTGTACGGTTGTGAAACTTGGACAATGAACCAAAAGGATCGGGAACGACTAGAAGCCTTTGAGATGTGGTGTTGGAGACGCCTGGAAAGGATAAGCTGGACAGAGAGAAAAACCAACAAAGAAGTGCTGGAAATGGTCAATGAGAACAGAACGATTATGCATACAATAGAGATAAGACGAGGACGAGGAAGAATGTTTGGCCACCTTATGCGGCATGACAACTAAATAAAAAACATAATGGAAGGGAAAGTGGAAGCCAAGAGAGGAAAAGTAAGACCAAGAAGGTCGTTCATGGATGAAGTAAAAGAAAAGGCAAAAGCTGTGACGTATAAGGAGGTCAAGCATTTAGCAGAAAATAGGGAGACATGGAAAATACTCCACCGACAAGAACCTAGTTCTTAAATTTATTGATGATGATGTGGTTATACTACTATTACGAGTTATTGTACTGTACACGTAAGTACTTACATATAGTATTACTTTTCTCTATGCTACTAGAAATGAAGTCAACAATGCTAACTTAACTTTAAGTATTGATAATGTTAAGTAGATGGTGAAAGCCATCCAAAAGAAGGACTTCGTTTGGGTTGTGTAACATTATGTACGATTAAAATTGAGGTAGAAGACTTCAGCGCATAGATCTACCATACTACAAGATATAACTACCGTATTGTAAAATGAGACCAGAAATGAAATGTCATGTCTGACTTTAAAATGGTTGTACCTACTACACGCCACGTACTTTGTCGATATCGATAAAATAAATGTATTGTGATTATGAATTGATATTCTTGGTAATGTTATGACAAGAAATATATACTTAAAACATTTTAATCTCTTTGTCCCTAGCGGTGTAAATGTCGCCCAAGTCCAAAAGTCAGTTCAGTAGCTATATTACTTTAGTAGATGCGTGGGATATATTAAAATGATTGTATCGACTTGTACAATCTGCGAGAAGAGAAGAGTAATATTACATTATATATAAATATATTTGTCGCTATCAATTGCCTTACAATACTTAAGTAATATATAAGAAAAATAATGTACCAGTAAGTACTGAGAATTAATATTTTATTAAACAAATACTAATTGCAATCCACCGAATTTATTAATATACAAAGCGGAACTAAGGTCAAAGGAGAAGAACTAAGGTAAACTCTCTCCTAATCTCCTTCATCCTTAATGAACGATATTAATGTTAAACATTGCAAATAAACATAAAATAATAACTGAAAATGAAATATTCAATCTTTTTTTCTCTTGGATGAAAAGGTGTAATACATTATGATGCCAATAAATGTTGACAAACCAGTATCGAAAAATAGGCCAGCACCCAATTGACGAATTATGTACACTTACAGGAACAAATAAAGTTGGCTAAGAATCCTTGATTAAAACGTTCTTCTGCATTCTTTGTATAAAACGCGTTGGCTCGAAATGTTTACTGCAAATAATAGAACACCTTTTGGGAGCCCAACTCGGCCTATTCACAAAGGTTATCCATTTTTAAAATTTTCTTTAAAATTGACATTTGTTGGGAATCTGTCAAAATAAAAAGTAATCAATTACTTTTACTGAAATAAAATATATATATATATATATGTATATATTTTGTTTTTATAAGAATAAGAAAAAAGAATAAGCGCTAGACTGATAAAATTAACTGTAACAAAAAAAATACATAATAATATATATAGGGACAAATGTTGGGAAATAAATCTTACCAACGAAAATCGAAACTCATTATGAAATATTCCGATTGTAATTTTATTCAAAAAAGTTTGTACTGATAACAAAAACTATTGACTTTTTATCGATATATGTATTCATGACATAAAATGACGTCAATAATTAGTCAAGCCCTAGCGGAATCAGATAACTTTATATTTTATGCAATATATTACTGAATTCCATAAATAACTAATAAATATTGTGTTATCTTTCAATGAAAATGTAAAATGCATGATTTTGAGTGGTTTTTTGGCGAAGTTGAGAAGGAAATAGTGTCTAACTGGAGAAATACGTATCCAGCAAAATTACCTGTGAAATGTGTATTTACTGGGATTATTGTTTGTTGTTGTATCACAGTCGGTAAAGCTGCAAGATACCATCTTTCCGAGGTAAGGAAACTTATGAAAAAACACATTTTACTATAAGAAAAATCCAATTTTCGTTTGACACTTTATCAGCTAGGATTACCGCGGTTGACTCTCATCCAAAAGTTGTCTCATGTCAGTGTGATCGCTATCTCTTTTGCTCTTGTGTTAGCTACATTAAAGTATTTTTTGTCGCACTCGGCATGTTCCGTCTTCTTACGTAGTAAAAAAAATTCTATGTCTATGCTTCAGCGGGTCTCCTTCTATAAAATTTCCGCTTAAGTTGTTTATTATTACGATAACGTCGATAATTAACGTAATATAAAACTCGTTAAGTAGGTACTTTAAAACTGTAGTAATACACTTCAGCGAATCACTTTTATTAAAGAAGACATCTAAAATTGAATACAATTTAAAATTTATCAAAATCGGTTGAGTTGTTTGGGGGTGAAGTCAAATGGAAGTGTCGTTGCATCAGTTTACCTGCACGTCACAGAGCGTTCTAAATTTATAATACATTTTCTAGATAAAAAAATTAAAAAGGAAAAGATGTGCAAAAGCTCATTTATACATATTTTAACGTTGTTTAAAGCCAAAAGCTAAGACGTAAACAAATTAATAGCACATTGTGTACCCATACCGTCCATACTACATACGATGGTCAAGTCGTAACTACAAAATGTTATTATGTATACAGGTTTATAGACGAAACGGCGGCGATAAACTGACGTCTCATAAAAACTTACATTGTTATCGATTAATACGCATTACTGTAGATCCGACATTTGTGTAGGTGGCTGAACGGTTCAGGTTTTATATCTGACAGTTTCCTAAATAAACGAACGGAAAGTATAGCGATCATTGAATTTTCCATTTCCTGACATTCCAACATTTCTGACATTGTTGATAGATGCAGCGATATCATGGTCAGGATTTCGTATGCGTATTAATTTCATCAATCGATACTAATACAAATAATTCAATGAAACATAAAGTGACACAGTTGCTGCGTAAATTTCCGTTAGAGTACAAGAAATCATGCAACACAACATTTTAAAAGTAAGACTATTTATGTTCGCGAATGCGCAATCTTTTCGTATAAATATCTCACCAAACTTAGAATAGCTCGCTCACAACACAACGCATACCGCGGCCGAACCCATAGCGGGCCGATGACGTAAAAGGATGTTTTCAGCGAGTCGGCAACCGTCTGTTTATCGTCGAAGCACAGTTAGCGCGTTAGAGTTAGCCTATGGAGAACTGCAGCTGTAAAAACACACAGAATTACCACTTGTACCATTCGCAATACGACGTGATAGCTATCCTGCCATTGCGCAACTGACAACGGCGCCCACGTGATGGTGCTGATGCTGTAAACACGTGTGGAGAGCCCACAGACCGCATTAAATTAAGGGGAATCTGAGTAATAAACAAATACATTATATGAATCGAATTTTGTGTAGGATGAGCAGTTTAATAAAATAGATAAAACGATTTTGCTTTCATGTGTCCTGGATAGACTTTCTAAGTCGGTTATAGAATTAAACAGTCCAAAGAATTATATTCTCATGGTACATAGAATTAAGAAGCAACGTTTTTTATTAACAATGTACATGTTTGCATTTATTTATACTAAAAGCTTCTACCGAAATTTATACTCAATGTAACTTCTTCTTATTGAGTCCAGTATGTACGCGCTGCGCTATTTGTTTTAAAATATTAATAATTTATACCTTTTTAGGGTTCCGTAGCCAAATGGCAAAAACGGAACCCTTATAGATTCGTCATGTCTGTCTGTCCGTCCGTATGTCACAGCCACTTTTTTCCGAAACTATAAGACCTATATTGTTGAAACTTGGTGAGTAGATGTATTATGTGAACCGCATTAAGGTTTTGACACAAAAATAGAAAAAAAACAATAAATTTTGGGGGTTCCCCATACTTAGAACTGAAACTCAAAAAAATATTTTTCATCAAACCCATACGTGTGGGGTATCTATAGTCCGTTTTTTAAAGAGAATTCTTATAAGGAGAGGTATACTTTTCTGAGTTCAGCAATGCCACTTGGTACGAATATTATACACGTCTACCCAAGCCCAAAACGCCCGGGAGCCAGATTGAACTCCGCGTCATGAGGAGGGGAGGGGGGCCCAAAGTACAGAGCTCCCGGCGCTCAGAAAAAAAATTCTGGCGGAATTGTTTGGACATTTGAATTAAGTTTGGTGTCGTTTTCAGGTAACCAGATGATGCCCAGTTCATTCCTCATACCAGTTCTTTTAGGGTTCCGTAGCAAAATATGACGCAATACTTAAAATACTAAACCTTTTGTAGTAACGTAATGTAAACAAACCCTTATATTTTTATATTTTTGTATGAAACTTGGTTTATAAAAAATACTATCCGAGAGCCCGTTTAATGCAAATTATAAAAATATAAACAATAAATATACTTTTATCTATTTCCAATGTAAAATAAAATAATTATTGCATATACCTAATAGAGCCGCATAGAACGGTTTATCTTCGAACTACTATATGAAACTTTTCATTTGTCCTTTCTGGCTATCACGACTGGTGGCGTTGGATTCCTTGTAACGCTCAAAACCCGAAACTCTCGGTTATAGAGTGATTAAGGGGCGGAGGGGGGAGGGGGAGGCAATCAAAGATGGCGGAAGAGCAGTTTGGTTTTCACGCCATAATTCCATAAGTACTGGACTGATTTCCAAAATTTAAATGATTTCTCAAAGGCAATAATATGCTCCATGTTTTGTCTATACACATCTTAGATGTATTTATTACAGTTAATGAGTTTTGTTAAATGAAATGTTGAAGCTACAGAATTTTTATTTACATCTAAAAGTGCCCGCGGGCTTTGATCCACATGGAAATTTCAGGATAACACTATCCTATATCCTTTCCCGGGTCTGAAACGATATCCATGCCAAATTTCAATTAAATCGGTCCAGTCATACACTCTTGATGGAGTGACCAAGGGAAATAGGGATTTATTTATACATATATAGATTTCCTCCACAATAACAACAAGCTAGCGTTTGGAGCGATTACATTTGGTACTGCAAGATTTCAAGCATCTACATCTAATCAATTCTAAGCATGCTTGAGCAGCCATAGGACTTTGGGTCCACAGTGGCACCCAAACTTCTCCTTTTCCCTGCCAACCCCATTTAGATGGGCAAGGAATATTCAGATTTTTCATAAGCACTGCCCCGAAACCTAAACAGCTTGTAAAACTGCCCTTAAGGTATGTTGTTTGAGAGCAGCCTCTGTAGGAGGCAATTTTTCGGTTTGCCTGTCCTTCTTATCCAACAGCTCCCCGAGTAACAGCTAAGATACTAGATGGTTCGGCTTTAGTTCATATGTTGAGCCCATAACCGTCAAAAATATTTGGGGATTATGCTACCAATGCATTTTCATCCTTTCTGATTAGAGAACTATCTAATGTCAAAAGACTGGACGTGATTGGTGACTGGAGTTTGAAGAATGGCAGCTCGAGAAAAACGCGGTTCTGGCAAACGCTTACAACCACGCAATCAATAGTTAGCGAACATACAAGGATTCCAAAAGGCTAACTTTCTTCGTGAAGGATCAAACAAAGAAGAGCTATACCATCTTTTCTCGTCACATTGTGACTCAAACATGGGTAAACAAGCACTTACGAATGGGTAAAGAATTCATCATAACTGTAGATAATGATTTATTTTTCTAATAAAAAATCAGAATATTCCTTACCCATATGAATGGGGTTGGCAAGAAGAAGGAAAAGTTTGGGTGCCACTGTGGACCCAAAGTCCTATGGCTGCTCAAGCATGCTTAGAATTGATTAGATATAGATGCTTGAAATCTTGCAGTACCAAATGTAATCGCTCCAAACGCTAGCACGTTTTTATTGTGGAGGAAATCTATATATGTATAAATAAATCCCTATTTCCCTTGGTCACGCCATCACGCGTGTACGGCTGAACCGATTTAAATGAAATTTGGCACGGATATCGTTTAAGACCATGGAAAGGACATAGGATAGTGGTATCCTGAAATTCCCATGTGGATCAAAGCCCGCGGGCACTTCTAGTTGTAAATCAAATTCTGTAGCTTCAACATTTCATTTAACATAACTCATCAACTGTAATAAATACATCTAAGATGTGTATAGACAAAACATGGAGCATATGATTACGTTTGAGAAATCATTTAAATTTTGGAAATCAGTCCAGTACTTATGGAATTATGGCGTGAAAACCAAACTGCTCTTCCGCCATCTTTGATTGCCTCCCCCTCCCCCCTCCGCCCCTTAAGCACTCTATAACCGAGAGTTTCGGGTTTTGAGCGTTACAAGGAATCCAACGCTACCAGTCGTGATAGCCAGAAAGGACAAATGAAAAGTTTCATATAGTAGTTCGAAGATAAACCGTTCTATGCGGCTCTATTAGATATAAGCAATAATTATTTTATTTTACATTGAAAATAAATAAAAGTATATTTATTGTTTATATTTTTATAATTTGCATTAAACGGGCTCTCGGATAGTATTTTTTATAAACCAAGTTTCATACAAAAATATAAAAATATAAGGGTTTGTTTACATTACGTTACTACAAAAAGTTTAGTATTTTAAGTATTGCGTCGCATTTTGCTACGGAACCCTAAAAGAACTGGTATGAGGAATGAACTAGGCATCATCTGGTTACCTGAAAACGACACCAAACTTAATTCAAAAGTCCAAAAAAATCTGCCAGAATTTTTTTTCTGAGCGCCGGGAGCTCTGTTCTTTGGGCCCCCCTCCCCTCCTCCTGACGCGGAGATCAATCTGGCTCCCGGGCGTTTTGGGCTTGGGTAGACGGGTATAGCATTCGTACCAAGTGGCATTGCTGAACTAAAAATTGGCGTACTTTTTCCCCTTAAAAAACGGACTACTATGGATAGGTCTTCAGAAATGATATTGAGGTTTCTAATATCATTTTATTCTAAACCGAATACTTTGCGCGAGAGACACTTCCAAAGTGAAAAAAGTGTGTCCCCCCCTCGTAACTTCTAAACTAAGAGAATGATAAAACTAAAAAAAATATATGATGTTCATTACCATGAAAACTACCAGCGAAAATTGGTTTGAACAAGATCTAGTAAGAAGTTTTTTTTTTATTAATATGTCATAAACTGCATTCATTCAATCAACTCAAATATAAAATTGTCAAACACAATATAAATAAAACCTATGCTCCGTAATAATTCACTGATCAATTTTTAATTATTAGCCAGTTAAACGAGACTTGTGGTTCGGAACTACATACTTTATTAGTACAAGAGTTTCTTAGCGAAAAAACGTGAATCTCACGTGTTTTGGCGAACAAACTCTTTTGCGCTATCATAAATCTCACAAAAACAACTGGCGAAAACGCTATTCTTGGCTATCATTGTGTGAATTTGCAGGGTTTTAGAATTTTTGAATGGAATGCCAGCCAGCCAAATGCTAACGGGCGGGCCGATACACATTAAATTAATCTAAATAAAAGTCAATTACGTAAGAGAAAATTCTTATGTAGTATTATGTGAGACACTTTTAGACGGCTATTAGTAATAAATGTTTCCACACATGAAGATTATAACTTTCGTTCAAAATATTGCCCTCGCACCAAACCCACGGCCCGCGCACCCGTGTTCGTTTCGCACCGACCATTTAAAAATACGTTAGTGCCGTGGAAACCATAAATTTAAGGAGTGCGAAAATATCTAGTAATCGCTTCTTCCTAGTGTAATAAAAATCTTGAAGAAATTACCGTATTTTATTGTTATGAAAGTTATGAGTGAAAACAATTACTTGCTAAATTAAAAAAGTAAAAGGTTTTTGACTTATTCAAAAGTCAAAGTCAAAAATCATTAATTTATTTTTGGATATTTGTATCACTTGATAATTTATTTTTCTGGTTTAATTTGATTATTTCAATCAAAGTACAGTTTGTGATGAATTGATATGCATTTACACCCTGTTAGTAGACATCGAGGACAATACCCGCTAGTCAGTTACTAATTTTATCACAGTTACCCTTTAGCAGAGAGAGGGGAAGGGACAGTTGAGTCTAACAAAAATTTGCACTATAAAACTAAATATTTCAGAAACGTATCCCTAGATCAAAAATGGTGTTCACAAACACATACCCAACCCATGCCAAATAACAGCTTCCTAGTTCATATAGTCTAGTCTAGTTCGTAAAGTAAAATTGCGGACGGACAGACAGACAGACATGGCAAAACTATAAGAGTTCCTAGTTTACGGAACGCTAAAAATAACAAATATTTTATTTATAAATGGAGCTAGAGTTTATTAAATACACTGACGCACATCTTGGGACATAAATCATGGTTATTTCTTAGACACTATATTTAAAAGGAGACAGGGAATCGCGTGACGATGCTACATTACATCGACGATTGTATAGGTATGTTGAGTCTGAGTAATAAGGAATACCTCAAACCGCACTCGTATAAAATAATTTCCACGTCATGGTAATTGAAAATATGTCAACACATATGCATGTAATTGATAACAGAGAATACAAGATTGCGTAAAGCAAGGGTTATACACGACAAAAAAAGTGAAGGATACGGCTTTCTTGAACCAAAGGTTTCCTTCGGCAGGATTGATCTTTGTGGTCCTAAGATGGCTCTTCGTAGTAGAGCCATTTGGAATTTCATGCGGGTATGTATTCAGAGGTCGCATTTAGCCTTAACGAAGTCCGAAGTTAACTGCGTAAATTAAGGCGCCAAGCAAGGTTCGGTATTATTTTTGCATATATTATACCAAATGTCTGGATTTCAATTCTGGAATAATATTCGAGTCAATATACAGTAAAAGCATAAGAAATTTAAATAGTGAGATACACATTTCAACAATTGTACTTTTCATTATCTATAACTTTAAATTTTAGTGTAAGTTTTGAAGGTACTAAATATATATTTAGAAATACATATATCTTGTAATAAAATTATTTTAAAAACAATTAAAAAATAGCTTGATTAAAGTAAAAATATTTTATAAAGTACACAAATTGGAATATTTGAAAAAGAAAAATAACACAAATGAGCTCTACTATCTGGCTATTTATCTATTAAAAATGATTATCTGGCTATTTAGAAAAGCTTTAAAATAAAATCTAAAATAGAATGTTTACATAAAACTAGAGAGTTAATATTTTTATATGGTTTATTATTAACATCAAAAACTTGGTGGCTCTACTTCTTAAATCAATCCTGGGGCTCTAAGGTAAGGACCAATCCTGCCAAAGGAAATCTTTGGTTCACAAAACGCCGAATAATATGTCGTACAGATGACACTATTAGATGTCAAGTCAGATTTGTAAAATTTTTACAAAAGTGTAGAAGATTACTGATGTACTGCCGGTAACTGGGAATGTAATGGGGAGGTGAGTAGTCCCATGTGATGTGTTTATCGAACTAAAATCACACGCGAAGCCCGAGATCAGTCGACTTATTGTCTAAACCTCCTACAATCTTGACTCTAATAAATATAATACACGAGAACAAAACCATAACCTGAAAAGGTACAAGATTTTTTCAAATTAAAGATATTTCTTTAGAACCCGTAAGCAATAAATATAGCAAAACATACGACGAGGTTAGGCTCAAGCTAAAATGTGTGCCATACATAAACACAACACCCTTCCACTAAATATCGTATGAATTGAAACAAAACAGTACCTTTATGGATGTAGCTTTCACGACACGTCCATTTATGTGATTCACCAAACGACGCCCAGTTCTGTTTTAAACATTACATACACTCCATGCAACGACCACAAAGTAGTAATTTTTATGTTTATTACACTTGTATGTAGCGTGTAAGTGCGAAATGCTTTCGAGTAAATGAGAAGTTCAGCTTCCCGGACCCCGGTGGAATCGGCAGTTATTTACATCGGAGATAAAGCTGAGGCTGAGGATCAACCGGCCAAAGCCGCAACCTTGGCGTAGCGCGACGGTAGTTACACGAGTGGGACAATCACGTCAACTGATTAATCTGGATTTATATTCATTGGCAGCCGGACGGAACAGTACACAATTAACTGAAACACTTGTAAATTGTCTCACGGAGACAGTACAAAATAACTTTCCAAGCTATCTCTTGCACGACAAACATTTCCTTGGCAACGTTGGACATTTGGACAATACGGTAGCTGCTTCACTGCCGCTGAATTAAGTGCCAAATTAAACATCGTTCATCAAATGAAACATTCGCATTTAACGTGGTCAACTTTCAGGCGGATTAATTTCTTAATGCCCACGTACATCTATTCTTACTCGTATAAATGGACTGGTGTTTTTATTGTCCGGAATAGATATAGTCAAGGTTTCAAGCGCCAGTTTTCTTTGCATATTTATGCTGCCAACTAAGAAAACAGTGAACAAAAACTTAAGTAAGTTATATTTGTGTTTTTATGACTTTCGAAAGTTTATGGACATTTATTTATTTATTTATTCAATCTAACGGCGATGAAGATACATATATTAGCAGGGAAAAAAGATGAGAGGCATGTAATCGGCGCCGGTGCCGCCTCCGACGGTGTTGTGATGATGTTCACACGTGTTGCCCTCCATTCATTCGCCGTGTTTCACGTGCGAGTCTGCCCAGCAAGCTCTGGCACAGTGCCGCGTAACGACTAACACACTGTATGGAAATCTTCAAAATCTTTATAAACTTATTGACGATCCTGTTTTTAAATCTAACTAATCAAAGTGACGTTTCTTTATGTACATGCAAACTCAGACCAAATAAAAAAAACATGCAAAAGAGATGGCTAAGACCATCTCGATAGCTGCACCTAAACCTTGGGCCGGCAGCCTACATTATGGGAATCAGCACGAATATATGAATTATAATAAGTACAAATTCATTAAATATTAATAATTTCATATTATAGAAATAACGAATCCATTGATCTAAAGCTGAGGGCTGTTCATTTTCAAAGCTCACTTACGATATCTGGCAGGGCCGTGAAACTAGAATCAGATGTTAAGCATAGTATTATGCTATTCAGATTTTTTACTTTGAGTCATCTTTGTGGTCACACGCAGTAGTTACTAACAAATAATTTTCAATCCTTTGGCAACAGTCTGACTGTGCGACAGGCATGCTAACGCAGAATGGGCGTTGAAGTCGATCAGCCTATATTCACGGCAGGCTACTCAGCCAAATAACAAACGAGCAAAGCGAGCTCTGTTTTAGGTCAACGCTGAACAAATACCAAACGGGTCGGTCGGACGCTTCCGTGCTCTATTTCTGGATTGCATATAAACGATGCCGAGGACTGCGTTGCCGTCGCGACTTTTGCGACGTGAGTTAACCAACAAGCAAACGCTAATCCGTCCTATATTATGCAGGAAAATATTGTTTCACCTCACACGTAATGTTGTCGTTACAAGTTTGCTAGTCGTGAGTCATGCCATGCCAGAAAGTTTATCTTAAATTCTTATCCTTAGAGGAAATTCAAATTCGAATTTTTTCGTCAGTGCAAAAAGACTCATAAAGTATCTAAGTACCGATATGTATGTCTTTAATTTAAAATTTAGGTATGCTGGAACCAGGACTGCGAATTGTGTCAACGATAACCTGCACAACTAGAAGATCGTAGTGGATGAATCGACATACAACATGACAATATCTTCATATCACGTCGCAATATCCACACATGTACTGCTCATAGGTATAGTATTAAAATACACGCAATTCGAAATTTGAGCTAAAAGACGATATCAACATTCTTAAAAAATGACTATTGATTACGCATTATGATTGCTTTAATAATGGACCACCAGAATTTGATTACAACGAAAATAAATATTTGAAAATTTCTGAAATGAATTAAGCCGATCCGAAAATGGAATAAGGAGATCCATTCCTACTCCTACTATTTACGAGCAATGAAATTACTAGCGAGTCATGAAAACATGATGCACTCAGATAGCACACAAACGTTTAGTAGAAGTAGAATCAGGAAAGCGTAAAGATTTGGCATTGCGGAAGTGATAATTCGAATTTCGCAGAGCGGGCGGCCCGATTGAGGCGGTCGTCGTCTCCACTCCTATAATCTAAATAAGGAGCAAAAGTTCAACGGCCCGTGCCGACTGACTAGGAAGAAAACATCCAGAGACACCACACTCACACTGCTTTGTGTCACGAATCTGTCCACATTTTTTATCTAGACGACATGTCAAAAATTCAACGAATTTCCACCATTAGACACATAGGTACCATTCCAGAATGAATCTATCTAAATCCGTGCATGGTCATGTTTAGATTAAGAAGAAAAATTATATTATGATAGATGGGCGACCTCTTCAAAAACTACGATAATATCTTCTAAGAAATTGGTTAAACAAATAGGTCAATATTTGAGCTTGTTCCTGCATTTGAGTTCATCACCTTACTACCTGAAATAAAGTGCTGTAAGCCGTGATATTTAGATTCATTGAAAATGGGTCTAAATGTCGAAAGTCGAGAGGAACACTTTCCCTTGGCGGCGGCAGTACTGACGCGTATGACGTCACCTTTGGCAAGCGTTAAGGCGTGAGACAGGAATTGCGTAAAGGTGTCGTGAACACTTCATTCGAACTGTCTCTGAGAACTTTTCAAGACGAAAGTACAGAAATACCATTAGCGTCCGTCAACAACCACAGAAATAGCGCGTGTTCAAAATACAGTCAACAACTTAATTGTTAATAGGTATTGAGAGAACGATGAGCTATCGTGTTTTAAATAATATTGTGAAAGGTAAGGTAGTAAGTACACATGTAGAATGTTGATGTTTATCATTAGTACAGATCAGTAGGTATTCCTTTTGATAAAGATTTTTCAGTGAACTGATTACTGAAAAGGAAACTTATACTATTGTAATTAGAATGTAGATGTAAACTATTTCATGTTAAAACAAAAAATATATATAACATAGTTCATGTATGAAGTGCATATTTTGCCATTTATTTAGGGAAAAATATTGTAAGTATTGATGTATTTATCGACAAAATTATTTATATAGAGGTATAAAAACTCATTATCTTGCGAACCACAGTTAAATTATCTGTGTAACCCAAAGGTTGACTGGTAGACATGATTTTAGTCTTAAGTCAACAATAAAGCTTAAAATATAAAAAAAGCTGTGAAAAACTAAATTATCACAGCATGTAAAAAGATTTTAAGTGTGATATGGTTAGAAATACTAGTTAAGTCTTAAATAAAGCCCAGCTGCTGGTGAGAACAAAAAAATAGTTGGACATGACGACGCACAGCAAGGCGGCCAGTGAGTGCGACACAAGCTTGTAAAATTATTGAACTAAACTACGAAACCTAAACGTGGAAAAAATCTTGGAGCCGTTCCAACCAGCTGATTGATGAGGATGGTCATTTCGTACACGGCCAATCCTGAGCTTTTTCTTATTATTTAGCAAAGTAGTGGACGAGTCTATTTTTGTGACGCGAAAAACAAGTCACCACAAAATGTGTCGCCTAACTACAGAAAGTGGATAGAAACGAAAAGAATTTATAGTATGGCACTACTACATAAAAAAAAAAACAAAAAATATCACATAGCACTAAAAAACTTGTCATCAATGTAGCATTTATGCTTTCACAAAAACAGATTACGATAACGTTGACATGTTGATGTTTAGATAATGAGAAAGATCAAACAGATATGTACACACCTAAATCAAATTGGACTGCAAGGCACACGCAGAAAATAAAATTAAACAAGACCTCAAATAATTTTGAATTCTGCTGAATGATAATAATAACTAAAACAAAGGTAAGTACTGAAATCGTAAGAAAAGATAAAGTACGTAAGTAAATTAGCTAGTTTAGGTCACATGAGCAAGCGTAGGAGCTCTAGAATGCGTTTAGCAACTAGATAAACGTAGCCAAACGATCCATGTTGCACGCTTTTACAAATATTTATACATAACATATTTATTGCGACGATATTATAGGTAAGACATATTATGAGACCTTTTTTAATCGAACAGAAGTGCCAGTTTGAACCCGGAGTCACATTAACGAAAGGTTTTTCTATACCAAAAAACCGTTCGTTTAGTAACTCCGCGTTTAAAAAATGGCACCACAGGTTCAGCTCAAATAGAACGAGTTTCACCGAAGTTTTATTTTCGTTCATTTTGGAGATAGAATTGTTATTAATACTACTCGTAATCAACTTCAACTTCTTTATAGATAACGCCATGAACACATCAAATATATTAACCACTGTCGTGGGGATTTGTTTACCTATTTATTATTTATCATGACATGATTATGAATGTTATTCTTCATACTTTTTAGGGTTCCGTACCTCAAAAGGAAAAAATGGAACCCTTATAGGATCACTTTGTTGTCCGTCTGTCCGTCCGTCCGTCCGTCTGTCAAGACCCTTTTTCTCAGGAACGCGTGGAGGTATGAAGCTGAAATTTATATCAATTACTCAGGTCTACTGTCCCTTGAAGCTGTGAAAAAATCAAACTTCTAAGCCAACGCAATCAAAAGATACAGCCGTTTATGCCGCAAATTTTCGACACTTGCAAGGGAATCAAAACCTACAGGGTGCTTCCCGTGAACTTAGAATCTTGAAATTTGGTACGAAGCAACGTCTTATAGCATAGATAAAGGAAAAATTACGAAAACCATAAATTTTTAGTTACATCACATAATATATTTTTTTTTAATAATTTTAAACTTACTACCCATTCCCTCATAAACGCGTAGAGGTATTAAATTGAAATTCATACCAAATTCTCGTTTGTACGGAACCCTCGGTGCGCGAGTCCGACTCGCACTTGGCCGGTTTTTATTTAAAATAAATGCAATATAGGTGCCTACCTAATTATGAACTGAGAACTTCTATTAATTCGTAAATTGCTGGCCGAAACTAATTAGGCACCAAATATTTGTCCCCGGACTCACCGAAATTGTGGATTTGCCAAGCGTTCAAACGTTCAGAAAAGAGGAACGTGAAGGCTAATTACCTGAAAATAAAAGATAAACAATTAGTACAGGCGCACGTTTCCTATTCTAAAACAATGTGGAGAGGTATGCGTTTGGCGTTTGGACCTATACTCGTAGAATATGATTTGTATAATAGCATACTTATGTGAGTCGGATGACAATACAATATTATGAAGTCAATGAGCTGTTCTGATGATGCCTGATGAAGCCACAAGATATTCAACGGATTAAGTTTTAAAACAACATAACTTCATTGAGTGGTACTCTTTTGATTTGTCTTGACGAGCACTTTATGGTAGACGATGTATAGGGTCTGATCACGGAGACGGAAGGTGGTCAATGGAACTCAGTAATAAAACGACGCAACTCCATGGAGTTTTGGCTTATTTAATTTGTCTTAATAACTTTAAAGTTAAAGAACGTTTAACCTCACAATAAAAGCTAGTACAAAAATGTTTTTTTTTTTAGAAAACTTATTGCTTAAAATAGTGCAGTATACTGTACGTACACCCTCTTACTTCTATAGGTAAGTATAAATCATTTTTTCCTAAAAGTGGAAAATATTAGCCTTTAAGAAAAGTTTTAGCAACTTCTGCTCAGGTACATCCCGCGCATTATACGACAAGCTGGCAAGTGACCATGGCAACCCACTTGGAGTGCGAAAGGTGGCAAATTCAATATGCTGCTGGCATTTACTCAATCGTTAATGTACTGATTCATAGGACGGTAATACATAAAATTTATTTAACCGCTGTTATCTACCGCATGTTGTTTGCATATGACGAGTTGTACGATCGTCTGAACAAACTTTAATTGCTATTTGCTAACGAACGATTTGTCTTTATAGTAATAAAAAATAATAATTTCTTTTTGGGGTTCCGTAGTAAACAAGGAACCCTTTAACTCAGTTCTACTCTTGCAGCCTTATTACAAAACGCAGACTAACTTTGTTACTAGGTTTAAACCATTATCTGACGAAATCAAGTTGACATCTAGTAACTGTCTCATCTGAAAATGTCAACTTGATTTGGTCGGATAATGGTTTAAACCTAGTAACAAAGTTAGTCTGTAAAGACGGTTTCAGTCTCTTGCATTCGCAACTACAGCACAATGCGCGTGGCCCGACACGCACTTGGATGATTTATTTGTTAACCACAGAGTTGTCTAAAAGATCTGCCGTTTCCGAGCTGTAATACAATATATACGAAGTAATTTTTCATTCACAACTAAGGCGGTACGCGACGTCCGAAAAGATGAAAGTGACAATGAATAAATGACGCCGTGACGAACTGACAATACTCGAACGTTACGTTACTGGCGCCAGAATACGTGTGTTAACAAAAAGTAATAATTGAATGTACGCAAATAGAGGAAGTCTTGTAAACAAGCTTGACAGCGCCGTCTGATACCGCCTGCCCACGCCCGGTACTTCCACAGGCTGGCTTAAACATAACAGTGACATAACAAAGATTTTTTCACCTGGTGCCGAAGAGCTGGACTAATGACATAGACATAGTACTAGCTTTTACGAGAATTAACGCATGAAAAACATTACATGAAATAGGACCAAAAGCATCTTCAAAGGCAAAACAGACATACTTAGATCCTATATAACATTACACAATTTTCTGAATAGTTATTTTAAGTACCTACATCTGAACATGAGTGAACAATTTTCTTCTTATGATCAGTGCAGTTGTTATTGGAAGCTTAGCATTATTATAATTTCTTCTTCCTGATAAATAGATAGTAATAATTTGCCGTACAAAAAGTAATAGTATAGTATCCCACCTAAAACGTAAATGGGAGCCAAGTTCATTATCCGACAAAAAAGTAAGATCTAAATGGCCGCCAAGTCCTGTAGAGAATCCTAAAATTTATTGATAAATTATTTCCATTTTTGTACTACTTTAGAAGTCGTGCTATTATTTTAATTCTTTATGAAACCAGATAGCATTAGTCTTTTGGCTTAATTCTTACCCTTAGGAGATGACTGACTTACAATGACTATACCTTGAGACGGTAAGCCCAGGTGGACTGGACACAGAATATCTGTGTGGGCGAGAGAGACAAATACAACATCTCAGGCAGTGTTTCATCATTCTGTGGTTCTGTGGGTCATCGGGGTAGGGGCACAAACCTTACCGTCAACTTTTTAAATGTTAGTGTCATATATCCTCGTCTAGCTTATAATATCCAAAAGAATTATCAGTACGTATGGAATTTATTGAAACTATGTATTTACCTGCACCTGTTTAATAGGTCAGGCGGCTGAAGTTCGTTAATCTCTGAACTGACATTATTTTCGCGACGGTGCGCCACGACCAGCGTACCAACAAGCCAAAAGGATCGGTCATTCTGGCTACGTACCAAAGAACGCGATCGCCGGCCTAACTAATTTGCATTTCGAGACCCAAGTTGGCATTTTGTTTGGTAACATACGACCAATTGATCATTACGCTTCCTTAGGTTCTATTTCAGGTAAAAATGATTTGAAGTTTCATAGAGCTTCGAGGAGCTCGAAGGAACAGCAAGAGTACGCACTATTAGTACTTACGCACGTTTAAGCACTTCAGCGGGCGTAGCTCATACTTGGATTTGATATGAATGGAATTTAATTTTTGACAGACGCCTGTAGGCCGCTTGATTTCAAACTAGCGTGGTCGCTTACACATACGAAAAGTGAAAACTATTACTGTGGTAAAATTACATTAAACATGTGGTATAAGATATATTGTAGTTTAAACCGTGCTATAACGATGGGATTTAGATATTCTTGGAATCTCCGCCCTACTGGCGTCACTTCTTTCAGGAGTATTCCTAAAAGGAGTACACTAATCTACCAAATACCAGAACTGATATGTACAGTTAACTTCACGATCACTTTAGAAGCAACTCGGTTGCGAGATAAGATAAGCAATAAATACGGTGTTGATATTGGACGTGTGCGAGTGACAGGTGCGTAGCGTGACTGTTATTTTAAACGAACTAATAATCTATTTATAATGTTTGTACTGTAAATAGATTAATGACACATCTGTTGGCATGATACATCTAAAAAATACTGTCGATAAGACCGCGATTCTTCAGAAAGCGAATGGATAATATAATAGTATTTCTATTTATCCATGCGCCTTCTAGGAAAATATAGTTAATAATATTAGTATTTAAGAGATATGAGAGATACCTATTCTTTATCAGAAAAATGAAAACAAAAGATCATCAACAAAAAGATTCCTAACAAACTGATTAATACAAAAGTCCTAACCAACTGATTAATACAATAATGCCTTAAGCCGAAATATCTTATCGGCAATTGAGCGTACCGAGACAGTTAAGAGTTTCGCAAACATATGGCCCGTTTTTCCATCGTTGGGCTCGGGCGAGACGTTGCGAAATCGGCGACACTAAGCGCCAAGCGCACTGGCTGGCCAAGCGCAGAGGATGACGCCCCCAGATGACAGCGGTAGTCAGAAATAAGTCTGCAGGCTAAACAAACCCGGCATTTCCGGCGGGCACGTGCGTAATGACACAATTAATATCTCATTAAATAAGGCACATTCGAGCGCAATTCTTTTACAATTTTTTTTGTTATTAACATTTAATTTGAATTGAATGAAGCCAGCCTACGTATTTGTATCATAAGATATTGTGTGCTAGGTTGGGTTATCTTAACTTTTTATCTTAATCTCAACTATTGTAATAATCCCAAATCCCAACCTATTCCGGTATGTTTCGGTTTATCATTCAAACCGACACTGAACAGCACGTCACGGTCAACCAGCAAGAGTAATTCGTTCAAAATCAAAAGCAACATGTTTGGCGGCGGTGCGCCATGAATGGGCGTAATAATTATTACGCAACTTGGCTTGGCCCTCCGCCCCTGACTCACTCGAGCAAAATTAATATATCTAAAGAAGACTGGAGACTGCCTGCAGCTGCACTGTATATTTTATAAACAGTGCTTTCGCTCCTATATTAAATGCATATTGCATTTAATATAGGAGCGAAAGCACTGTTTATTTCACGGGAATGCAGAAATGTCGCATCATAGCATATATTTTATAGGTGGTTAACGAGTAACGATCATATTTATTAAACTATAGAATTCATTGAATATAATTTGTGATCTTGATGATTAACTGAAAGATATGAATTAAATACTAAGCCTATAACAATTACGATAAGTAATCGAATATGTTTATCTCAACAGTAAAGTCAGCAGATAGCGAAGTACAAGTGAGTAGATAATTTATAGCATTCGTAACATAAATTGTCCTCGATGATGTTTGGCAGAATTTCCAAGTTGCAAATTACGTAAATGATCCCGTTGCATGAATTATGGCGCGCCGGGACGATGAGTTACCTATGTGTTTGCCAAAACGAGGATTATTACTGGTCATCTGCAGCACGCTAAATGTTACGTTATGATTTAGCCAATATGACTAATTATAAAATCGTGTGATCGAACGATGTCTTATCATAGAATAATTTTAGAAATCTGCAAAATAATTATATTCTTAACGCGCATATTGTGGACATTTAACGAACGGGATAGACTGGAATAGGTTGGAAAAATAAACAAGACAAGCGTTAACTAGATTATTGCTGCATTTTCACAGAAGACTAAACGTAGGTGCAACGTTTGCCAATCTAGAGGTATGTAATAGTAAGCACAAACAAAACAGTTGGCAGAGTGGCAGTTAAACTACCGAATCGAATAATTTGGAACCGTTTCACTGCACGCTTAGATGCTTAAATTATATTGAACTGGTAAGGATTGTAGTAGCTATTCAGCGCGGAAATGCAGACAGTGTTTTTGGCACTATGCTACATGAACGACATTTAGATTTTTAGTTCAATTGTATTTATTAATTTTTTTTGGAGCTACAGTGGAGATTTTATGCCAAGTCCTCTGGCTGCTCTGACCAAATATGGCTCTAGTAGTACAGAGGGTCGTGCTCATGCAATGAAGACTAAAAAGACCTGTTGATGTTAATTGTTTATTTTTTATTATTAAAAGTACTTATTAGGCTTGTCTTCCAGCACCATCAGGACAGGATTACAAATACAGTAAGGACTAGACAAAGCAGGCAAATAATAAACACTATCAGAAATAGGCAAGAAAATATGTTAGGATACTTGCTACGGCACGATGAATTCATGAAGATGATAATAGAAACCAAAATAGAAGAAAGAAGGGGAAGAGAACCCAGACATAGCTTTATAAAGCAAATAAAGAAAAGTAGGAGTGGTGTCGTAACCAAATGTCAGAAGGCTGGCTGAGGTCAGACAGGAATATAAGCGTTCCTCAACCCTTTAGGTGAGTGTGAAATTACATTTTGCAAGTAAAAAAATAGTTGTGCTGTTTGCGTAATACGTGAAAAACTGCAAAAAAGTGCAAAATTACCGGATTACCGTATGCTATGCTATTGTCCAACTTTTCATCTACTATTAACTTTTAACCGTGTTTTATTATTAACATTAGTCTATTTAAAATATTCAGCATTAAACTACGATATCATCACTTATTTATACAATTTTTTTTTAATTGTCTACAAGACGTGCCCCACATAAATCATTTCCTCGTATTTTTTCATCTTTTGTTAAGTATTTCTCGTTCCTGACAAAATCTTTAGTTGATTTAAATAATTTTAATTTATAAAACTGCTCCCGAATCTTAACTAAGTACGTGTAAGGGCATTTACTATTTCATATCTGCAAAGCTACCTACAGTGATAACAGGATTTTAAGTTTTTAACTCTTAAAATTGCAGACTAGATAGAGTATTACTACTAACTAATACAACATTTTTACTAATCATAGTAGATCCATACAAGATGTATATCTGATGAACAGATTCCTATGCAATGAATCATGCAGCAAGCGCACACTTGCGCCTTCAGTTGCTTTTTAAAACATTGACGTCGAATTCCGCAAATTGGTGCATACTACACTTATACGCATCAATAGCGTCAAAGAAAACGATTTTATTTATCTTATTAGATAAACGAAGTATATCTATCAGAGATCCATACAGTTTATTTTTAGCGTTTATTTCTTTTTTACTTTACAACTAAAATCAGTCCGTACCGTAGCGTTTTTCAAACCAACGATAACTGAGGCATTTATACTTCCGTGCCGTTATTAAATATTTTACTGACTACTTAAAATTTTCGTCCGAAGTGTATGTCCTACTAGTTAGAAATTGAAAGAATTAAATCATTTATGTATCTAGAGCGTATCTATCTAATCTTGTGCTTGACCGCCAGGGTCATGAAAAGTGATTATTTTTTTGATTACAGATATAAACCTGGCGCCTGGCACCATTACAAATTTATTTAAGTACTATTTGTTTACAGCCCAACTCTTTTTGCCTTAAAAACAACATGGCTGTAGCGGATATATATACTCTAATTTTTAATCCCACAGAAAAAATGTAAACAACTTTATGTCACTGCAATGTGACATTTCAGGGCTTCTTAGACTGCGGGCTCTTTCCAAAAAATATTAATAATACATAAAATCACTTTGATACACTTAATATATCAGCTTCAGTAGATTTAACGATGAAATTCGTTCCGTAGTTTTTACGTTAAAGAATAACAAACATCCATACATCCTAACAAACTTTTGCGTTTATAATATGACTAGTAGGAGTAGGATTATTAGTCGGTGGCTGCTTGTATAGTTCTTGAAAATATATATATAAACTAGCCGAAGCCCGCGAGTTTATTCGCGTGGTCTCCGGAAAATGCTCATCAGGCTGAACAACTTTTGCTAAAGCTTCATTTTTATATGTCTTATAGTTTAGCTGGACTATTACAGTTCTGCATCAGGTGTTCCTTTTTTCAAAATCAATTATACCCTATATGTTGGTCGCCTAGGCTTAACAGCTATAAAAAAAAAAGTTTCATTCGAATCCGTCCAGTATTTCCGGAGATTAGCGTTTACAAACAGACGACATTTTTTTTAATTCTTACTCTATGACTATGTCTCATCGCTCCAAATGTTTTTTGGAAATATATTCAATGTACAGACACATTTTTTAAAGGATAGATAGATATACCTATAACGAATTATTTATAAAAAAGCGACCCTCAATTACAATACCCCTGAAGTGTTACCAGTACTAGAAATTAATAAGCGGCCAAGTGCGAGTCGGACTCGCCCATGAAGGGTTCCGTAGTAGCAAATAACATAATATAAAAGTCTTGTAGTATGTTTTTTTAATTTTTATATTTGAGTTGATTGAATAAAAGGTGAATTGCTGTTTACGATTTATGACGTATTAAAAAAAAACTACTTTCTAGATCTCGTTCAAACCAATTTTCGCTGGTAGTTTTCATGGTAATGAACAACATATATTTTATTTAGTTTTATCATTCTCTTATTTTAGAAGTTACGGGGGGGGGGACACACTTTTTTCCACTTTGGAAGTGTCTCTCGCGCAAAGTATTCGGTTTAGAAAAAAATGACATTAGAAACCTCAATATCATTTTTGAAGACCTATCCATAGATACCCCACACGTATGGGTTTGATGAAAAATAAATTTTTGAGTTTCAGTTCTAAGTATGGGGAACCCCCAAAATTTACTGTTTTTTTTCTATTTTTGTGTCAAAACCTTAATGCGGTTCACATAATACATCTACTTACCAAGTTTCAACAGTATAGGTCTTATAGTTTCGGAAAAAAGTGGCTGTGACATACGGACGGACAGACAGACAGACATGACGAATCTATAAGGGTTCCGTTTTTGCCATTTGGCTACGGAACCCTAAAAATGAGCAAATAATCACATTACTTGCTATAATTTATATTATGAACGTTATTTATGTATAAAAATTCATCAATATTGTTACTTTGAATTATTTATCTCAGTTCAAACCTAAAACAGTTCCGTAGGAACACGATTTTTGTTAGTTTACGAAAAGTACAAATTGTAAATTATTTTTGTTTGTGACCACACCATTGTTTACCTTTTTTCCGTGGGATTAAAAATTAGAGTATAGTGGATAGCAAAACAGAGAAGAGATTTATAATCTCCCAGTGGATTACGTGCCACCGACCGGATAGGCTAATCAAAATAGTATCTTCCAATGTCGCGACAGCGGAGCACGCTTTATTTTAGAATATATTTGGGTATACTTAGCGCTGAACGAACATTAATTTAACCAAGATGTCTTATGACGAAATCCAGCGCAGCGGGGCTGGTGGAACGCGTGACCAATTTAACGGAGATGCTACACATAGCGGTAATGATTTTGATGAAAAATTGCCTTTTTCATATAAGGTTTAGTATGTCTGCTTGTTATATTATAAAAGTTTATGAATTAAGTATTTGAATTGTATTCTAAAATTCTATATTTTAAAGGATACAAATAAGACCGTAACCGTATACCTGCACGATTAAATAAATTATTGTTTCAATAAACTCTGACTGAATACTCCGTACGTACGTAAGTCATATACAATATTATTTTACATACAAGACCCTAAGAGTAGATCACACTGACGTATGACTACCCTTATTAAGCCTGTTTATGAGTTTATCATCATACCACTTAGAGTATTTAATATAGAAGATCAAATAATATAATATGTTCATAAAAAATATTATTATGATCATTACATTAATCGGTGAAGCATCGAAAGGATAACTACAACTACTTTGATAAAAATGCTATCTTGTGCAGCTTATACGAGTAAAAATAGGTTAAATAAGTATATCTAATCTTAAGATAGCATAACCTTTAATTTGTAAGTTTATTATAGTTGTTTTCTATTAAAATTTAATTTCTGAAAAATCGATTAAATATATATTTTAGTATAGGTTACGGAAGCAGTAATCGAGTCAAGTTATTTACCGCCATAATAAACACAAGACCACAACAAAAAGTTTTTATTCGATCTTAATTATTTTGTTGGATTTTGAACTTGGCACCCATTTTCACATTTATGTTTTTGGTGGGATTATTTTGTCACTCCTCCGACAATAGTTAATTAACCCCCGTTTTAAATGCGTCAGTTACATTCTTAAGGTTTGGTAATTAGATTTAAGTTTAAATACATTTGTAATTTAATAACTTTGTGTTCACGCCACTAAAGATGTGTAAATAAATACCTACTAATTTTCTTTTTAATTTTTTTAATAAATTGTATAAAATTTAAAATTTTCCTTTTCCTATACATTTTATGAGTTGTTCGCCTATAACTTTTAAATTTGTAAACCCTACTTTGCTCCGAGTTTTCCTTTAAACTTCATTATGTAGAGGTATACTATTGCCACCATTGCAGTCATATATATTTAGGTACTAGCTGATCCGCCAAACTTTGTTCCGCCCGTTCTCGCTACCCTACCATCGTACCCGTTCCCGCTTACGCTCCCATTTCACACGTACACGTTCTCGTTCCCGTTCTATCGTCCGCCGAGAGTAAAAAATTATTAAAGTACTAACTATTGCTATTAAAAAATTGAGGTTAGTGGTAGAAGGGTAAAATTTAAGGTTGTATGTTTTTTTTATCACAAAAAAAATTGATCAAAAAATAATATATTTTTAGGGTTCCGTAGCCAAATGGCAAAAACGGATCCCTTATAGATTCGTCATGTCTATCTGTCTGTCCGTCCGTATGTCACAGCCACTTTTTTCCGAAACTATAAGAACTATACTGTTGAAACTTGGTAAGTAGATGTATTCTGTGAACCGCATTAAGATTTTCACACAAAAATAGAAAAAAAGAACATTATACTTAAATCTGAAATTCAAAATGTTATGTGGATGATAGGTCTTCAAAAAAGATATTGAGGTTTCTAATATCATTTTTTTCTAAACTGAATAGTTTGCGCGGGGGACACTTCCAAAGTGGAAAAATGTGTCGTCGCCCCCCCCCCCCCCCCTGTAACTTCTAAAATAAGAGAATAATAAAACTAAAATACTCGTATGGTGTAAATTAGTTTGAACGAGATTTAGAAAGTAGGTTTTTTTTAATACACACGTCATAAATCATAAACCGTAAATTACCTTTCATTCAATCAACTTAAATAGAAGAATAAAAGAAAAACATACTACAAGACTTATATTTTGTTACTTGCTGCTACGGAACCCTCAATGGGCGTGACCGACTCGCACTTGGCCGCTTATTTTTAGTGTGGACCACCCTTATCAGCTTATCCGTATCACTTAGGGGTATAAAAATAGATAAAAACCTATTCTCAGACCTTCGAAATGTACATATGTATAAAATTTCATCAAAATCGGTTTAGCCGTTTCGGAGGAGTATGGCGACCAACAAAGTGACACGAAAATGTTATATACCTATATAGATTTATTTTTCTTTTATATATTCTAAATAAATAAAATCAATCATTCTAGTAAGAATATAAAAACAAATTTAAAGAGAATTCCTTCCACTTATCTTGACATGTGAGTGGAAAAATGTATCATGTCGCAAGTAGTGATTCCCGGGAACTATTTTGAAAGGTGGCCGAAATACGTCTGCATGTTACACGGTTAATGGATGTCACAATAACTCTGAAATTCTCCATTCACATGCTTATAATATTAATAGTGTTGATTTAGAAGCTCATAAAGTTTATGGTTCACAAAGAAACGGATAACATTAAAGTAACGAACATACAACGCATTTTATTGACGCCTCAACCTTTGCACTAAAAAATGTAATCGAATTTACTTTAAATGTACTTAAAAATAATACAACCGCGTGACTTACAAATTATGAATGTAATTATAGTAAAAGATAAAAAAAAGTCGATAACAGGTGATACAATAAACTGGAAATGTAATCTTTTACATGTATAAGATAATACATGTAAAAGATGGTAGACTATGTGACTATAAAAAAAAAACGTTTATTGGTTTTCGTCCTATGCATCTCATTAGAGCAAAAAAGCATAATAAAGGGCCTGGCATCATACATAATCGCCCAATAAATTAAGTAAAAATATACAAAAACTGAAAGGAAATAGCTCAGTACAGACTAAGACAGTTGAGAGGGTGATGATCAGAAATTGAAAGTGGTCAGTCAGCGTCCAGTTGACACCGCTCCAAGATACTGTCAGATAACGGTAATATGGTTCATGTGGTCGCTGCACCTCGCGCTAATCGCGGCCGACGACACCGCAGCTAATCTTAATGCACATTCGAGAGCCAACATGCCCAACAACGATTACAAGTCGCTGTCATTATTGGTAATGCATTTGGCAGTACACCGCGCCGCGATGGAATCCCAGTTGGCATTTCAATTATTCAAGAACAACAGTCTACTAATAAGAGTACATTCCAATCCAAATGTTACTGGTAACGGTAAACCACGATAATTCTTCTTGATATATGTATAATGTGTATGAGAAATCTTTTTAACAGACTTCAAAACAGGAGGAGGTTATGAATTCGTCAGAATCTTATATGTTTTTATTGATGTATGTTCACTGATTCCTCTGGCAGCTCTGGCCAAATATGGCTCTGGTAGTACAGAGAGGGTCGTGCAGGTCGTGCTCCTGCAGTGGAGACAAAAAGACCTGATGATTACGACTGATTACTGACTGATCTAAACAGCCTAGGCTTTTTTGGTCCCATTGAAATTTTATTAAAATCGGTTGTGTAGTTTGGGGTTGAAGTTGGTTTTTAGTTTTGAAAAACTAAAATAATAATACAAAAAGGACTAGAGTTACCGGTGTTTTCGAATGTGCTTGTCCTAGATAAATCAAAGTTTATAGCTTCTTCATGGTCTAGTAACCGAGCGTAGACGTGAAACATGGAAACATTTGGTAACGTGGATTTGGAGCCAACGGCTCTGTACTGAAGGAATATTACGGCTGTCAATGTCCAATGTTAAGATTTATGTCCGTGAGGCTTCCACCTGCCAGTTTATGAGCTGCTCGCAAGCTAAGAAAGAAGTATAAAATTGGACTGTACAGTGGATCGTAAAGCAGCAACGAGGTCAAGGTAGAGATTTAGATCGAGGACGGCTCCACTAATTACCGGCCCACCATGTCGATATTGTAACTAGCACAGTAAATATGTCGCATGAAAATTGTTCCGTTAAACTCGTATTTTTATTTTTTGGTTTTCATCATGAAACTATAAGTTATATTATCGAAGAAAATATTTATAATGATGACTAATATAGTCAGACCATTATAATATTTGATATGAGTCAGAGAATGAAAATATAAGACGGGATAAGCTTTCACGGCTAAAGGTTAATCAATCAACAAACACTTTATTCAGAAACTACCTCAGAGCTTTTTCGAGTTATACCTTATTTCAGTTATTTCTAATATCTAGTAAAAATTTACTCATACACGTTCAATACTAATACGAGAAAAAGTAATGAATTCTTTAAATGCTTTTTTCTTATCAACTAAACCTCGAAAACTAATAATCTAAACAATTAGTTATGCTAAAAATATTGTCATAAAATTTTCAAAATAGCAGGAGTGCAAGACTAGAAGATGTGGAGACAAAGAAATGACAATAATTTATTGTTGCTGCGGTTACATAGTTATGCGAAGATAGTTTGAATTCAACAAGTGGTTTATATGTGAATTACACAACCACAGACAGTCAGTGCCAAAATTCTATTTGTAACGACAAACCGAGACGGGTATATTTAACTGCCACCCATAAACTGTCGAATGAGGTACTGTCTCCTTCGATATCACAAAACTAACAATAATACGACGAAAACGAACGTCTTTGGCTACCAAACGTAAACAAGAAACAAGGCTGGAAAATTTTTCAAGTCAAAAATCTTAAATGTAGAAAAGACTTATTTAGTAAAGGCACATATTAAAGAATCGAAGAAAAGTGAAGTCTCTTTGAAAGCTTTACTTTGGAAGTTTGGAAGACATGGACATCAGTATTCTAACGAAAGGAAATTCAATAAAAATCAACATTTCCTCAAGCTGAAGATCGGTTTAACTACGTTGTATACTCGTACGGGTTACGCTTCCAAGAATAATTATGAGTTTGTTTGCGATTCCTCAAAACAAACATTCCGTTCTTATGTGCGACAGAATTACTGCCTACACTACAACCGAGACGCCGACGCCTGTTGCATAAATAGACACATTTCTTGGATGGAAATTCACGACTCTTATTTTAGGGCGGTCTTCGAAACCGTAGAAAAATGCGCGCGTGTCGCACCAACCTAATTTTATGCGTTGAAAAATAAAACGCCTCATAAAAACAACCAAGCCTGTCTCGTGATTCCTATGTAGAATTTAATCACTGCTTTAATTATATTTGGTTGTTTACCCTTCTAAGAATAAAGATGAATAATAGAAGATCTAAAGAGTAGGTTGAGTCGGATTTGTAGTGGGAGATTTTGCAAGAACATTCTTTAAGGTAAAAAGGGTGGGATGGTTTTGGCAGCACTGAGTAAATTAGTAGTTGGCAGCAAAGGAGTAGATCATACACATGGTTACATCAGTTTGAATGAACACAGGAAAACACAACAGCTGGCTGGTGTAACAAAACAAGTCTTTTCGCCAATAAAATATTGATTTACGATACCCAGTAAATAGACACTCACTATACCTTGTGGGAATACGAGTGTTGCAATCCGGAAATGTAGAGATCGTTATTAAAACATGGATATGGATAGATGGATTATTTCTTCTGAATAGATGTAAAAAATAATTAATCTGTATTTCATCCATCTAAAGTATCTGAGTTGGCATCGCAGCTACCTACAACACATCATGCTATAATTTTGTGTTTATGATATAAGTAAATGTCAGAATTTTTATTAGGTACATATTATTACTACTATACTGCCACAATCCCCACATCAATGGAAAACGTATTCACAATGCTCTAAATAAGCTTGTTAATATTTTTAAATCTAGTTATATTTGCGCAGCAAGTCATCGCTTGCCACGTCCTTATTATATGAGCCATGAGAATCCGAATGCCGCATAGTAATAAGGTTATCCATAGCGAATAGAATATCAAATTCCACTCAAACACAATACTTTTTACACAACGCAGTATTTTCCACTCAAACACAACGCAGTATTTTCCACCGTAAAAAGATTTAAGACCACAGTCCATAGGATTTTTCTATATGTCCTATATTTTTCTATAAGGGTCCCAAATCTTTTTGCTAAATTGGCAAAGCAGTTAAAAAAAAAAATTACTTGGCAAAAATACCACGGCAAAATAATCAAATTATGTTTGATGTTGACACTGCGAGACTAAAACTTTTGACCTAGTTAACTAAAATATTTTTTGCGCTCAAAACTGTTCTATAGGTTTATGTAGCGACGTTGGTAATGATGACCGATGATTTCATTGAGGGATCGGTGTCTCGACGGCAACAATTAATTGGCGTCCAGACGGTCTTGGTGGCGTGTCAGTGACGCGGCACCTGTCACAACAGCGCCTGTTCCCAAATTAACGAGAAGAACAGAAAAGTAACTCAGGCTTGAGGCGAAGAACGAGCTTATTGCCGAACAAGTGATTTTTGTGTCATCCTTTTACTTGATAACAGGTTGATAAGCTATTATGATGCAGAACTTTTCTTATTCTTAATGTCCTTCGTGCCCAAATGGTGCGACCCTGTTATTCTAACTGGGACAGCAACTCAAAAAAGTGAGTTCTTGTTATTTCGCCTCCGGTAGGCGATCTGGCTTCCCAACAAACCACGGAATTTATAAGATTTGCCGAATAAAGATTTTCTGTCTTTCTTTTCTTGATCTAATTCTTTATCAAGAACTCGTTGAAAAAATAGACTACCTTGTCAGGTGAGCTCTTTTTTGCGGTAACAATATCAAATGAACCAACTACCATGTACTACTAGGTATCTTATCAGAGAACGATATCGAAAGACCGTCAACACTCCGAAGATGTGTAGTTTCTGTTGTATCTTTAGTTAATGCCTGACAAAACAACGCCTGGTGCCGTCACCGTCGCCGCACACCTTCACATACGATACCGATACGACGTGTACGTACGTACGCTAAGCGGGCCCGTACGTACAGCCGTACAACAATGGTTTTCTGGACTAACAGCTGATAATTTACCCATTGAAGAAATTACATTTCAAGACAATCAGACTGTTGTTAAGTGGAACAATATTTTCTCATGCTTATTAAATTTTCTCACTTTTTTAATATTTTGCTCATATATTTTTGCACAGAGCTTCTGTTGGGTTATCTTTAGCAGTGTGTCATGTCATTATCCTCACCTGGCTTAGTGAAATTTCGTGAGTATTGTGGTTGGTTAAATTAAATAATAATAAAACTAGGGCAAGTGGCGGACAAACGGACGGACGACAGACAGACATGGCAAAATTAAAAATAAAGCGACTTTGGCTTCGTTTGTGATTTTACCAATTCAATGGATTTTAACTTCTTGCATTTTCACATTAAAACCAATACCTATACAACTTATACATGATTTCATAATAATCATTAAACCATAGGAATGTTAACAAAGAGCACGTGAGGTTTGACTGCCGGCGGCCGACGGCGGACAGCGGCGGCGGCGCAAGCGCAGGCGCTCTCAAATTATGCAAGAGACAAGGTGCAATGCAAAGCATGCTTACGTACGCTAAAGTGCATGTGTTTACGAGAAGCCGTTACATAATGCTCATTCCAGACTTTATGCATACTATTTATACGCGCTTTCCATTTCTACCACGGTAACACATATTATTTGACATTTCCTTCCAGTTAAAAAAGCTATCCGACGGCCTAACGATGTGTGAGCTTTTTAACAGACTTCACAAAAGGAGGATATTAATTCGACCCGTATGTTTTTTTTTGTATAGATATAACTATTACGTGATATCTTCGCCACCTGATTTTGATGTTTCTTTTTTTAATTGAAAGTATTTAGTAACTAGTTGGTCCCATAAAATTTAGAGAAGATATGATTAAGATCTTTGGAGATATGCAAGAAATTTCTGTTTTTTTTTTTTTGTAAGAAATTTAATTATTATTTCGTCGTAATGTTCAGGCATGGCTAGCAACACTGGGCGTGGATTAAAACGGATGGTTCAATAGTGGCCATTTTTATCAGAACTTTAATTCCGGTTGTTATAGATAGGGACTTTTAAATCGGTCATACTCCCTACAGTCCATTAACAAATGCGAAAATTAATAGGCCAGGGAGTGCCAAACAAAACCATTCCTGTTGGAACTCTTAACTTAACCGATGCGTTAACATCAATTAAGAACACTTTGAAAAATAGTTTGGAAATGTGATCGTACAGCGGACAGCACATCCCGTTATATGAACTACCGTAAAGAGAAAGCAATTAAAAGAAAAAAAGATGCCAGACGAGCATTGCTATGTCAGACTTGAATTTTAAAAACATTAATTATGTTAATATTACAAACATTCAAACATCATGCCTTGAAGACGGATTCTGTCGGTATCCGGTAAAATTTTAACTGTACGTTTTTGTTATAAATGTTTGTTACTACTCGTAATTATCAAGAACAAGATTATACACCATATTTATTGAAACAAATTATTCACATATGGCTTTTTGGAATGTCCAGCTAATCCAGAAATACATATTATAAACGTAGATTAAAGAATTCTAATTGAAAGTACAATGGACTTGTTTTGTAACCCCACGCAGATTGATAGCAAATGTGTAATTATTCATTTGTTAGTAGGTACAGTTTTGACAGGCAGGTGTCAAAAACATGGCACGTGGCGGTCCAGCACACGCACTCTCTGCTGGTGATCAAAGCGGGAGATATTCTTATCAATAGTTTTAGACAGTCAATAAACTTGCCATAAGCGAACATTTATAAACAATCTATTCGCGTATCAAATCGAAAAACAAAGTCCTCCTTGAGGCCAGAGTCAGCAGAAGATTTTCGGTCAATGAGCGGCGGTTGTAGCGATTATTGTCTATCATCATCACAGCCATGAAAACTTAAGTTCTGGGGATTAATAGTGAAGTGACAAGTGAAGGCGATTCCAGCAGATTAACGTGATCGTACCGTCGCAGTGCCTGCAGCGCTTGGGCTCCGGCTGCGCGAGCTCGTCGCCGAGTTCGCGATGTCGTACCGGCATGGCGGCGCATCCCGCGCCGGCGCCGCCACCACTCTCCGGGTTCGGGGCTCGCGCGCTCCACCTCGACCGCTCCTCTAGCGGCGGCGGCGTCGCGGCTGCCACTGAGCCTGATATACGCCGCCCGCCCCGGCCGGTAGGCGGCGCCCATTTTCTAAGTTATTTTGGGCGGCTGTGACTCACGACCCGAACTGCTCGTGCGGCGCCCGCGCATCACAGGCTGCTTCAGCGCGCAAGCCTGCACGGCCCCCAGAGATCCACCTCCTTCGGGCACTCTTTGACTAGCATATTAGGTAGGTATACTCGAAAAGGCTTATATCAAAAAGTAAATATAAAAATAGCACAAAAGTTGGAAAATCGGTGAAAAACGATTAGATAATTGAAATAACTAAGAGTAAATTTTCCTGCACTAAAATATGACCCGTTTAAAATTTACTGGAAGAACTGGTAAGTAAAGTCAGAAAAATAATAGCTGGAACATCTAGCAGCATAGACCTCGTGAAAGAGGTAAGAAGGTTGCACTAACAGTAATAACTCAACTATTTAATGTTTAGTGTACCAATGATGCGTAAAAGGCTTCTTATGCCCTACGACTACATGCTTTTCTGGCATAGTTTTCTGTGGCTTATGGACGGACGCCAGCATAACCAACATCTTATTTGTTTTCACATCGGGTTTTGGAGAATCTCATGCCATAACTTTAAAGATGAATGGAAGTTATGTTCTCTGAAAACTTAACAACTTTGATTCTTTTCGCATTGAAATAATTTGTTTCAATATCTTTTGGAAACATCCAGATGAATCAGAAAGTTGTCAGAGTATTATATTTAAAAATCAAGACTGGGAATATAAAAAAATTCGTCAGAAATCGGGCATTTCTTTAGCTCTCGATCTAATAAAAGAGTATGTGCATAATCTGTTGGATGCAACAAGAAACATTAGTAAAATTGGTTTCGGTTTTGAAATCTTAAATAATCTTATACCTTTAAACGAGCAATTCTTGTATATATATATACGAGGGGGGGTCAAAAAGTTCGCGGAATGGAGGGGATAGCGGGGGGTGGGGGACCTGCCGCAGGTAGTAACTAATGAGCAACTCTTTGTGAGTATATATGCCAAGTTTGAACCTGATTGTGTCAATAACCTTTGACCTGTCGTCGATCAAACAAGTGAATCCGGAAGAAAAACTTGAACATGGAAAAAATCGAGTTTCGTGCCGTCATAAAGTTCCTCACTAAGCAAGGAAAACCACCTCAGAAAATTTTGGAAGAAATGTTATCAGTATACGGGGACTCTTGCCCTGGGAAAACCATGGTGTACAAGTGGAATAGCCTTTTCAAGCAAGGCAGAGAGTCTCTTGAAGACGACCCTCGCTCAGGACGGCCGATTGAGGCCACCACCTCAAACATCGTTGAAAAAGTGGAGAATCTTATACTGGAGGATACTCGTTTGAAGAAGAAACAACTTGCAGAAATGGTTGGAGTATCACCTACAACCATTTTAAATATTCTACACGACAATCTTGGGATGTCAAAAGTCAGCGCAAGATGGGTGCCAAGAATGCTCACACCACCACAGAAACAGCTGCGCGTCGAGTATTCAAAGGAGTTTTTAGACCTCTGTAGCGCCGACAAGGAAGGAATTTTTGCAAGACTTGTTACTGCAGATGAAACTTGGGTTCATCATTATGAGCCTGAGTCGAAGCAAGAGTCTATGCAGTGGCATAAAAAGGGTCAGCCCCCCCCTAAGAAATACAGGGTGTCACAATCGGCTGGAAAAATCATGGCAACTGTTTTTTGGGATACAGAGGGTATTTTATTAATAGATTATAAAGATAAGGGTGTTTCTATAACGGGAGAATACTACGCTAATCTACTAAGACAATTAAAAGAAGCAATCAAGGAGAAAAGGCGGGGAAAGTTGACAAAGGGTGTGCTGCTTTTGCATGACAACGCACCGGTACACAAGAGCCGCGTTGCGATGGCTGCCCTTCATCACTGTGGCTTCGAAATGTTAAACCATCCTCCCTATAGTCCAGACTTAGCCCCCTGTGATTATTTTTTATTTCCCAAATTAAAAAAAGAGCTTCGGGGGAAGAAATTTTCCGATGATGAAGAAGTCAAGTCGGCGATTTCGGCCTATTTTGAGGACAAAGACAAATCATTTTTTTTCGACGGTATTAATAAGTTAATAGAGAGATCTGAAAAATGTATTCGACTTAAGGGGGAATATATTGAAAAAGAAAAATAGTACAGTATTTTATTTCACCCCCCTTCCCCTCCGTTCCGCGAACTTTTTGACCCCCCCTCGTATATATATATTTATTAATTTCTGTGATCTCGGAAACGGCTCTAACGATTTCGCAGAAAATTTGTATATGGGGGTTTTCGGGGGTAAACAATCGATCTAGATTAGTCTTATGTTTGGGAAAACGCGTGTTTTCGAGTTTTCATGCGTTTTTCTTTCCACGCAGAATATGGTCGCTAATTTCGTCGCGCCGACCGCCTTATTTTTAGCTCAGCGGTTAAGGATACCGACCGCTAGAAAGAGTGTTACGGGTTCGAATCCCACTCGGTGACTTACTTTTGTTTTTTTTTATGTTTAAGTTTATATATAATTTTTTATTTTGCATTGTTTTTAGACAAGTTTAAAAAAAAATAGTTAATGTATGAGATGTAACCGAGCGAAGCTCGGTCGCCCAGGTACTATTTACTTAAGTGAATATACGTTGACATGTTCCCTAACTTATAAGCCCTGGAATAAAATAACTGAAACTAAATGTGCAAGTTGACACATGTGTATTTAAACAAAAAATTACGAAAGGCAAACTCTTGGTGATGTTATGAGATCAAAGATATGAGAGAAACATAATCTCCTTTAGAGTATAATGTGTTCAAGACGCTATTGGAGCTATATTTTATATAATAAAAGTCTCTTTTAGCTACACTGACAAAACTCACACAACTAGCATAACTCAAGGATATAACTTCAACATCTGCCTGCATATATAACTACAAACAACAATTATGGAAATCATAAAAGACATATGAATAAAATGGAAAGGTAAGTAGAAAGCTATAATTAAGAGGTCACTTATGGGTAGACAAGGCCATGGGTCACGAAACCTAAAGGTTTTACAGTCAATAAAGCATAGAAAATAGGTACCTAAGCATTATTAAAATCATGGTCTATGAATATGTCACAGCCATCTGGTTAAATTAGCCAGCTAATTGGATGCCTAGGTCTTTCCTTGAAGGCCGGCATCTAAAAGAACAATGACAATATTTTGTGTGTTGGTGTAAATCACTTAAACCCTTTCACCGTGAGCGTTGCATATATGCGACAAACATTGTCGGGCCCATTCCGCGAAGGTCGCATATTTGCGACAAAAAAAAAGCTCTTATGGCACATAACTTATGTATCCATATCTGTTTTTGGTTGTAGATAGGTATGTTAGATTTACCATGTCTCGCGCTGGGGGCACGACAACTGATATAAAGTCTCGCGGTGAAAGGGCTAAACATTACTAATGGGGCAGGAAAGCTTCTACCAAAAGAAGTACTGCAATTTAAGACTATTAAATATTTGGTCATTCTTGATGATATATTGATACTTTCAACTGACAACTCTTGTAAATATATTTGTTTAATATCTTATCTTATATCTTTAAATGAGCAATTCTTGTATATTTATATATTTATAAATTTCTGTGATCTCGAAAACGGCTCTAACGATTTTGCTGAAAATTGGTATATGGGGGTTTTCGAGGGTAAACAATCGATCTAGATTAGTCTTATGTTTGGGAAAATGCGTGTTTTCGAGTTTTCATGCGTTTTTATTTCTACACAGAATATGGTTGCTAAGTTTGGCTCAGCAGTTAAGGATGCGGACTGTTAGAAAGAGTGTTACGGGTTCGAATCCCACTCGGTGACTCACTTTTGTTTTTTTTATGTCCATGTTAATATATGTACATATAATTTTTTATTTTGTTGTTTTTAGACAAGTTTAAAAAAATTAGTTAATGTTTGAGATGTAACCGAGCAAAGCTCGGTCACCCAGGTACTGTTTAATAAATAAGATGATCTATCAGGAGCGGATGTTCTCCCCTCAAGAAGTCACAAGTAGGTACGTTAGGGTTGTGGGCATGCCCACATGTGCCCACTATTATAGATCTGCACTTGCAATCTAGAAAAAAAATGGCTCCAATGATTTAGAAAAAAAAATGTATTTGGATCTACCAAGCAAGGTTTCATTTTTGAGTAGCAGTATTCAAGTACAATAGCGTCTACTATTAGAACTTTTTGGTTGTCTAATAATAGCAACTTCTTTTTAAACAGATTTCAAATAAACGGCCAAGTGCAAGTCAGACTCACCAAGAAGGGCTATCTATATAAAATCATGTTTGTTGTATTGGAGCCCCACTTAAATATTTGTTTTATTCTATTTTTAGTATTTGTTGTTATAGCGGCAACATAAATATATCACTGTAAAAATTTCAACTGTCTAGCTTAAATTTTTCATGTTCATGAGATACAGCCTGGTGACAGTCAGACGGACAGTGGAGTCTTAGTAATAGGGTCCCGTTTTTACTGTTTGGCTACAGAACCCTTAAAAGGAGAAGGTTATCAATTCAACTGAATCTTTTGTTTTTTTTATGTATGTTCACCAATTACTTGCAGACACATGAACCAATTTCGAAAATTCTTTTTCGTCTGAATGAGCAAATACCTGTCGGGTGGTTCCATACAAATTTTATTAAAATCAATTGTGTGGTTTAATGATGTAAGTCGGTTTTTATTTTTGAAAATGGTTACAATACATTTACTTTTACACCTTCAAACATTCAAATACCTTGTAAACAATCCATGCAGAGAGGTACACACATATTAATGTAAATTAATATTAAAGTAAAGATGCCTGGAAAAGCCCAGTTAATGAATAATTCAATGATTCTTCAATTATAGTAGATAAAGTAGAAGTCCCTACTAAAGTAGTGAAGTTGGGCATAACAAAGATAAGTTTTTGAGGACATGGACCACACTAGAATAGCGAATATTGGAAGTACCACTATGTATTCTACTTTGAAGCACCCATTCTTTGAGTTTGTTCGAATGTAGGTACCTAGTTGGCCAAATTTCTTCGTAAATTTGCAAGCAATGAACAAGTGGAAAAATAGGTTATTGTTATTATTCTTTACTCTTAACACAGAATGAACTGCATTTACAAAATGTTTTCTAAAATTAATCAAAAAGTTAATAATAGATAACATTATAATGCGTAGTGTCTGGTTACCGCACAGCCCATGACACTTGAAATCATTCGTATAATAACAAACCATATTATATGCTATTATTGAGTATATTACGCTGAATTTATGAGTTTACAATATGATATCTCCATTGCTAGCATAAAGGACATCAACACACTGTGTACAACATACGATATAACAAAGATGAAACAGATTGAAAGCATATTACAGTGGGCGGCCTGTACAAGAAAAACTCACCTTTGAACAAAGATAGATAAATAAATTCACAGCAGTAAGATGTGACACTTTACAACTCCAACATAAGTATCCAAATTCACAAAATCCCGTTAAACCACGTCACTGTTTAATAACACACAAATACAGAAATAAATAGATCATCTCTGCGCTTTCATCAACTTTCCTGCCATTTTGAATTTTTGTTCATGCATGCCTGTGTCTACAGCAACCACATAGTTCCATTTGACGTTTAATTATTGAGCCAATCAAATTCGTCTCAAAATGACATTAGGCCGGCCCCATACATACGGAATTCCGTACGGAATCCATTCCGTACGGAATCGACTCGGAATACCGTTCGTCTACCACACACATACGATTTTATTCCGTACGGAATGACGCGTCTCAGTCGAGAGCCGCCAGCTATCGAGCGCAGACGTTCTAGTAGCGTGCGGAAATATGACATTTGAATGAAATTTGACCATGATTTTTTTATAGCGATTGCATTTTTGCTATTTATTGTTAAAAAATATATCTTTATCTTCGTATTGACGAGTTCTTCGAACTCCCTTCAACCTATTATGACATTTTCCACAAAATAGTATGCCGGGTATTTATTGTATGGGAAAACAGGTCTAAATATTTGGATACCTAATTATATGTCCTGCCACGGCCTGCAATGGCCTGCCACGCCATTTCCTTAAGGTCTCTGTCGTGGTAACGTTGATTATTAGTGTTCTATAAACATGTGTAAGCTTATACGGATATGATGAGATATTGTATGTCAGACATTGCGCGGGAAATTAAACGTACAATGAAGTTTCAAACTACAACACGTCCGCCCGCTACGGTCGTGCGGCGCACACTGAGCGCATTCCGTACGGAATTTCCGAATGTGTGGTGCGACCCAAACAAAATGTATGGAAGACGTGCTTTTGCTAAATATTGCTTAAAAAAATATCCTTATCTTCGTATTGACGAGTTCTTCGAACCCCTATCAACCTATTGTGACATTTTCCACAAAATAGTATGCCGGATATTTATTGTATAGGAAAACATGAATTGACAGGTCTAAATGTTTAATTTTTTTAATGGCAAATATTTGGATACCTAATTATATGTGCATTCGGAACGGTTTTTTTCCGAACGGGATTCCGAACGCACAGGCCTTCATTCGGAATTCCTGACGGAAATAAAAACCGAACGGAATGCTACCGTATGTGTGTGGTACAGTCATTGATTTGTATGGATTTGCTGCGTTCGGAATCCTGATTCGGAATTCCGAATCAGGATTTAGAAACGGAATTCCGTATGTATGGGGCCGGCCTTAGGCCGGCCCCATACATACGGAATTCCGGATACGGAAAATGTCATAATAGGTTGATGGGGGTTCGAAGAACTCGTTAATACGAAGTTAAAGATATATTTTTTAACAATAAATAGCAAAAATGCAATCGCTATAAAAAAATCATAGTCAAATTTCATTCAAATTTCATATTTCCGCACGCTACTAGAACGTCTGCGCTCGATAGCTGGCGGTTCTCGACTGAGACGCGTCATTCCGTACGGAAAAAACCGTTTGTGTGTGGTAGACGAACGGAATTCCGAGTCGATTCCGTACGGAATGGATTTCCCACATCATCACCGTTCGGTTTTTATTTCCGTCAGGAATTCCGAATGAAGGCCGGCCCCATACATACGGAATTCCGTACGGTATCCATTCCGTACGGAATCGACTCGGAATTCCGTTCGTCTACCACACACATACGGTTTTTTCCGTACGGAATGAAGCGTCTCAGTCGAGAGCCGCCAGCTATCGAGCGCAGACGTTCTAGTAGCGTGCGGAAATATGACATTTGAATGAAATTTGACTATGATTTTTTAATAGCGATTGCATTTTTGCTAAATATTGCTTAAAAAAATATCCTTATCTTCGTATTGACGAGTTCTTCGAACCCCTATCAACCTATTGTGACATTTTCCACAAAATAGTATGCCGGATATTTATTGTATAGGAAAACATGAATTGACAGGTCTAAATGTTTAATTTTTTTAATGGCAAATATTTGGATACCTAATTATATGTCCTGCCACGGCCTGCAATGGCCTGCCACGCCATTTCCTTAAGGTCTCTGTCGTGGTAACCTTGATTATTAGTGTTCTATAAACATGTGTAAGCTTATACGGATATGATGATATATTGTATGTCAGACATTGCGCGGGAAATTAAACGTACACGGAAGTTTCAAACTACAACACGTCCGCTCGCTCCGGTCGTGCGGCGCACACTGAGCGCATTCCGTACGGAATTTCCGAATGTGTGGTGCGACCCAAACAAAATGTATGGAAGACGTGCATTCGGAACGGTTTTTTTCCGAACGGGATTCCGAACGCACAGGCCTTCATTCGGAATTCCTGACGGAAATAAAAACCGAACGGAATGCTGCCGTCTGTGTGTGGTACAGTCATTGATTTGTATGGATTTGCTGCGTTCGGAATCCTGATTCGGAATTCCGAATCAGGATTTAGAAACGGAATTCCGTAAATATGTGGCCAGCCGAAGGCCTGTGCGTTCGGAATCCCGTTCGGAAAAAAACCGTTCCGAATGCACGTCTTCCATACATTTTGTTTGGGTCGCACCACACATTCGGAAATTCCGTACGGAATGCGCTCAGTGTGCGCCGCACGACCGTAGCGAGCGGACGTGTTGTAGTTTGAAACTTCATTGTACGTTTAATTTCCCGCGCAATGTCTGACATACAATATCTCATCATATCCGTATAAGCTTACACATGTTTATAGAACACTAATAATCAAGGTTGCCACGACAGAGACCTTAAGGAAATGGCGTGGCAGGCCGTGGAAGGACATATAATTAGGTATCCAAATATTTGCCATTAAAAAAATTAAACATTTAGACCTGTCAATTCATGTTTTCCCATACAATAAATACCCGGCATATTATTTTGTGGAAAATGTCATAATAGGTTGAAGGGAGTTCGAAGAACACGTCAATACGAAGATAAAGATATATTTTTTAACAATAAATAGCAAAAATGCAATTGCTATAAAAAAAATATGGTCAAATTTCATTCAAATTTCATATTTCCGCACGCTACTAGAACGTCTGCGCTCGATAGCTGGCGGCTCTCGACTGAGACGCGTCATTCCGTACGGAAAAAACCGTTTGTGTGTGGTAGACGAACGGAATTCCGAGTTGATTCCGTACGGAATGGATTCCGTACGGAATTCCGTATGTATGGGGCCGGCCTTAGCTGGTTGACAGCCGCGCTGACAGTAGGAGAATCCGGTACACTTACGCGAAAAATTTAAGAGAATGCCACGAAAGCGAAACAATATTAGCGAAAAAACATGGTCCGCAATATCAACGCGAAAAAAATTCATTGAAAAGTTTTCGCAGAAAAAACCGTCAGCGAATTGTTAATTTTTTTTAAAGTGGTGTTTAATTTCGGTTCGTAGTGTGTTAGCAGAATCGTCAGGCAGAGGACTGAGGACAATAATAATGTATGTGGTACCTACTTCAATGATTTTACCAATGTCTTGCTTGATGTGATTACTGCATGATACACTGTTATCGATTGTTTCGTGAGAAAACCAATCAATCGACTGAACGGGTCGTAAGACGTCAAATACTCAACGGTTCAGAAGTGCCAAAAACATAGGTGCCTTTACTTTTCAAAAATGGCACTTCTGATGGCCAATTCCATCAAAGTTCCATTTCACATTATTTTTTTACTACGAGTAAAATAATATTTATCGCTTACATTAAAGTTTCAAGTTCAACCCCAAACATCCACCCGCAATAATTTTACGCTGCTAAACCAATTTAATTCAAGCATAGCTAAGAACCACCGGAGGAAACTTGCTTTCACAAAAAATGCCAGATCGACATCGGTCTATCCGTTCCGAGAGCCTCACAGACACAGAGGCGTTGGCGTAAAACTTATAACACCTCTCTTTTAATGTAAGGGCTTAAAAATACTAACAAATAGAAGGTTTTTTATTGTACGAAATAAATATATTAGTGAGTTGGAAATTTTACGTTTCGCTAACTCCTAACTGAAAAATAGCATCTGAAAATCCCGGCCATTGACGATATGAATGTAGGTACTCACATGCTGGGTGTACACCGGGCCAAAGGAACGCCAAGGAAAGGAATGTGCTGCATCGGCTCAGTCGCAAAACGTCTTTCGCAAAATGTCTTTTGCAGAATGTCGCGGCAGACAATAATTTTAAAAGGGCTCATGCGCAAAACGTCTCTTTCGCAAAAAGTCCACTAGTCGTTAAACGTCTTTTTCTCATATTTTTTTCGCAGAAGGTCTTTTTCGCAGGATGTCTATTCTGCACAATGTCTCTATCGCAAAATGTCGCGGCAGGGACTTAGAATGCAAAATCATTTGTTAAAGGACTAAACAAATTATTATGTCAATTTTGGTAGGTACAAATTATTTACTTAAGTATGAATAACTTTATTTAAAATATCGTTATCATATGGCAAAAACTAGACTAAAAGCTATCTTATAAATTAATGATCTAACTGTAAAATAATTACGGTATTTATAAAGTTACAATAAAGTATGTATTCCAAATTGAAATTCCATGTGGCAATGGAATCTGAAAATGTAATTATAGAAGATTTAGAGAGTAAATAAAAAGAGTTAAGTTTACGTAGTAATATTATCTAATCTGTGGTTGGTCACGCGGCGGTTTTGGACGGGCGTAACTACGTGGTCCTGATCGAAAATCATTTTCGCAACTTTTTTATAATAAGTCATACATAAATTTGGATTACATATATGGATATTTATTTGTATTCGACATTTTTTTTCAAAACCTATGAAAAGTCAGCGTGTATATGACAAAGTTTGAAAGAAAACTATCAGAGCTAAGTAGGGTTTACAAATTAAAAAGGCGACCAGCTTATAAAATGTCCTTGGAAGAGGAAAATCTCATACAAATTCAATAGAAAATTAGTAATAATTAGAAAATTATTAATAGTTTTGCTACTTTTTAGTGGCATGAACTCAAAGTTGGCTTTCGAAACTTCGGAACACTACAATTCGTGCGACCCGACATGCACTTGGCCAAATATTTTAATCTAAATTAATAAAAACAAATTACGATGATGTTAAAATTTTAAAATTTTAGTACTGTTTACTTAAATTTCAGTAAAAAAATTATAACATCATCATAATTTGTTTCTTTTTTTACTGTAAGTACAACTTTAATAAATGACTTTAGAAATCTAAATTTTATCTACAATGTCCTTTTTAATTAAGTACAAATATTTTAAGAGGTGATTCAGTCCATCATTCCTAACAACTATTCCCAATAAATGTATATCGAAATACGAAAAAATTTTTTTCATTTTCCATAGTAATGATATCACGTGACTACTTCGATTCGTATGAGAACCTAAAAATTTTTTTTCGTATTTCGATATACATTCATTGGGAAAATTTGTTCAAAATGATGGACTGAACCACCCCTTAAAATATTTGTACTTAATTAAAAAGGACATTGTATATTAGACATCCGCGTAAAAATACATTTCATGACTGAGCCGCTGCATCCTGCATCTCATGTTTAATATAAAAGAAGAAACGAGACGAAATGTTTTTCACCGTTCAGTTCAAATCAAATAGAAGAAATTAATTAAATTAACAATCAAACATTAATTGGTTATAATTCGTTTATTCATGCTTTAGATTAATATTTCGAATCGGTACTGTGAAAAAATTAACAACTGCTGAGTGTACATTATTTTTTAATCGGATAATACGTACAGTAAGAATATTTAATACATCAACGAAGTGTACGTACTTAAATTTATGAAAAAGTTGGGACGCCAGCTATAGGAATGAAATAATACAATGAGGGAGTTTAAAGGTAGCACCTTGTAGAGAAGTTAAAAAGCCACCGTTTAACATGGTACGGACATAACAAAAGACGGAATGCCGAACATCTGGCAAATAAAATAGTTAGCTTATATATATAGATGGATGGCCACAAAGATAGAGGACGTAGGTCGTCCTTCATCCGTTGTCGTTATCTATCTAGAAAGACGTGGGGGGAAGCGGCACGTGGAGGAGAAGCAATTATTAAACATATGGTAAATGATAGAATACTATGGAGGGAGTTGGAATGCTGAGCTGATCCCCCAAATAGGGAGAAGACGAGGGAAGATAATGATTAGGCGATGATTAGGCGCCGGCAATTATCAATAGGCGATAAAATTATGACGTCATTTGTTATTTAAAGCCCAATAGCCCATAGATCTTAGAGGTAATAGTATCTGCTTTGCTTCGTAGTATAGACTACGTTTCTCATATGTTTCAAACATATAAGAACATCTTCATTAATAATTAGGTAGGTAGTACTTTCTCTACGCCGAAACCATAGAGTTGACAAAGAGTTATAATAATGTTTTATTATACTTTATAATTATTTATTTACAAAGACAACTAGAACACTAATAAAATTATATTCTATCCCAGGGAAATATACAAATATTGTATATGGCTTATAATTACAAAAGGCCAGTTCGGAAAGGCATAAGTTAATGAAACATACAGCTCTTGCTCTCATTTTCTAACTGAAGATATAAGAGAGAGATAGCAAGATATTAAAAGGCATTAACTTTCGCGCGTTTCAGGAACTGAGCTTTTAATTTGACCACAATTACAAGGAGATAAGCAAAACACTATTGTATGTACTTAGTACACGCAAAAAAATACACTAAAAATAAATAAGTATTAACTAAAATATAAATAAAACAACAATTATTAATTATTCGACGTAATAACAAAATAACTATGTGTATTAGTATCTATAGATTAACGACAATGTCAATTATTATTATTCATCAAAAAACTTTTGTCGTAAAATTAACACGAAATGCCATTTATCTGATAGATATGAATATGTGTTTGGCTGTTTTTATCGCCGTGGATTGGTATTGCAATGATGAATGAAGAAGTCGCATAAAGGTACGCATTTTAACGAGGGTAATTATTAACAATTCATTATCATCATCAGGTCTTTCCGTCTCCACTGCAGGAGCACGACCTTCTCTGCACTACCCGAGCCAAACAATTATCTATGTATATAGATTACCCTCATTCCGCTTACAATAGTCATAATTTAAAGTAAAATAAGAGTAAAATAGTGCATGTTGAAAGCTTAAATAGCGAATCAATACATTACATCGCGATAAAGCGCTTTATTTTCTTTCCGTGAGTTGTTTACAATATAATAGGCGGCAAAACTTAAATTTAACAAATCTAAAGAAGTAAATAAGTCCTCTTTAACTATCTTATGTAGAATCCATCACTGGTTAATGGTTATTATTATTCCTCCTAATATTGAATTTTCAGAGTTCTTAGTAAGTGTTGTTCACATGTGTTAAACACAAGCTTTTAAATTCATTTATGTTATGAGATCATAACTCTTTGGTGTAACAAAACATAAAAAATATTTTACTTTAACTTCGAAATAAATCAATTGGATGCCTTCGCAAACAGATCTCTCTTCATAAATATTTTAACGGCAAAACACCACTAAGTTTAAGCTGCTAACCAATGACTGTTGATGCCACTAACCTTAATTTAATATACAAACCTCATTACATAATCAATATAGTAGCCGACCCTTTAACGATTATACTATACAGGAACCAAACCAGACTTAAATAGCACACTGACAAGTAACGTCTATGTATATGTTTCATTTTTTCTACTATTTAACATAATGAAGATATATCACAATGTAAATGCCCAAGATATTTGTGTGTTACAAGGTAGAATTAACATTGTACACTTTGAATTAATTAATTTGACAAATACAAGTTTATCACGAACATAAAGTTTGATTTAAAGGGGGAGCGCTGCGTCACTTGAAAGCAGGACCGTTACTCCATAAAATAGTATCGTCCCTATTTCAATGTCAAACCAAATTAAACTTTATTATTATATCATAACGCGCAATGTTGCTTGACACTGTAACGCGGACACGAATGTAAAAAAAATCTAGTTATTACTCAGTTGCACAAAATTCGTGCGAAAAAGACAGGTGACTGGCCATTTCCGCCTCACGAATGGTTTGTCACTGAAACACTGAATCCGTTACGTGAATCTTTTTTGTTACGTATTTAATGTATGACTGTTATTAGGAAATTCCAAAAAAATCTATAAATTCGATAAAAACGCGAAACTCTAAAATCATATATCAATCTGTGTCTATTTACTATGAATACATGGTCAAACTTTATGAACGCTCTAAAAACTAGCTATTTTTCTTCTGGCCAGAGATGAAAAATAAATACTTATATGTATAACGCACGCGTTTTTAAGCAACCATATCATTAAGACGTCAACAACGTAGTTGCATTATAAATATTTTGTTTATTTAATTGATAGATAGGTACATATATATTTAAATCATAATATTTCGATCTAAAAACTGCATTGATCGTAATAAAAACTATATGTATATTGCAATTTGGGTCACAGACACACTTCATCTAAATATACACAAATTTAAATACATCATAATATCTGGTAATAATTAATTAAATCTAAAATTTAGATAATTTATAAGAATAGGTAAGTTCCTAATTAATTTTCGCTACAATATTTTCATATCTCTTTCAACATACACAAATAGGGACTCTTTTATTTATCAATGCTCTGAATTCTAGAGCATAAGGGCAAGTTTTATTTGCTCAATAGTCTCCTATTATATTAGGAGCATTTTGTTATTATATTTCATGCTAACTTACATTATTGCGTTATATTTAAAAGAATGGAAGTAGTGATTTATAACCACAACTTCCTATGAGTAAATATTTTTAAAATCATTGAGATGGCACGTGTGAAGAGAGCCCTTGTGAATGATATCATAGTAAAGAACGTGTAAATAAAAAAAATCTAATACAGTTTCAGCGAATCGAAAAATAAGAGACAACTACCGTTCCGTCAGACCAAAGGAGAACGGGCAACAACGACTGGTGGCGTGCGATTGAGAGTTGCACATTGTCAACTGCTAAAGGTTGACAAAATGTATCATCATCATCGAACGTATTTCAATTTCAAAATTGCATCTTCAGCGGCAACGCTTCAGAGCCCGGCTCCGCTACCCAACCTAGGTGACTTGACGAGGTTACTGGTTTTTGCTCAAAGCGACAATTGTCTTTTTACAGTGTAGGTATGATTCCCAGTGGGACTCGAACCCATGGCCTTCGGAACACAAGGCTAAAGCCTTGACCACTGGGCCACAGAAGCAGTCACAAATAAATCGCGGAAAAAATAAACTAAAGACACTCCAACATAAAAAATCGGGGGCGCTATCATTTCCTGTACATGACTAACGTAGTGGTTGACCTGACGTTTAATTAGATTTTTGTTGCCGCTGCCCGAACTCTTGATAAACATGGCATAATTTCAGTTACATGACTTAACTGCCTTCAGTTACTTCGCCGTTTTTCTTGGTATGATCACAGTCGCCGTTTTGTTTCACGTGGTTATTCTGTATTGACTTTACGACCTCCATTTCCTTCTTTTCTTTTTTTGAATTTCTTAGTTCGAACTCGAGTCTGTGGCGGATTATTCTTTGGACTATATCGTCGGTTGTCATTGTATTGCCAGAATCCAAGGTCTGAAAAAGGAAGTTGTTATTAGAATGTGACAAGTATATTTTAAAAAAGCACAGACCTATTTGTTTTACTGAGTAAAGAGACTAAGTGCGACAAATAATACTAAGATTTAGAATATACAAGTAGTGTGGATTTGCCACCGAGTAACCGGGGGTAAGAAAAAGACATATTAATAATACTACATATATTTTTTTCATGGTCGGGCTATAGGTACACTTCAAGTATATGCAATTTGAAGTGTGCATATAAACCGACCATAAACAAATATTCGGTCGATGATGACGACAAAACACGGCACTTTTTTCATTTTCTTCTATTAAAAGTCGCAATAATAAAAACTAATAAAAACTCTGACACTACTGACACTAGTGTTAGGCACTAACACACGAAAAGAAGAAGTCGCAATAAGACTATCTCGCTCTATCAAAGCGTGTCAGGCCCTTGCAAATAATGCGATAACTGTGCAAAACTCATAAGAGCAAAAGAGATAGCGATCAAAGTGACAAACAATTGGTATACGACGTGTCAGGCCTTGGCGGCCCATTATGAAAACAGGGTCGTTTTTTCAATGGCAGACTACTTTTTACACTAAAATAGTAGTACCCACTACTACCTTAAAACAACCTCTTTGCTTGGACACTGCATAAGAGTCGGTTCCGTCGTCGTCTCGCGCGATGGATGTCTTTCCATGGCAAACCACCTTCACACTAACTTTGTTTGGGTACTGCATAAAAGTCGATTCCGTCGACGTCTCGCGCGGTGGTCATCATTGCATTATTGGAGATCACTTTACACTAAAATAGGAGTACCCACCTTAAAACAACCTCTTTGCTTGCACACTGCATAAGGGTCGGATCCGTCGACGTCTCGCGCGATGGATGTCTTTCCATGGCAAACCACCTTCACACTAACTTTGTTTGGGTACAGCATAAAAGTCGATTCCGTCGACGTCTCGCGCGGTGGTCATCATTGCATTATTGGAGATCACTTTACACTTAAATAGGAGTACCCACCTTAAAACAACCTCTTTGCTTGCGCACTGCATAAGGGTCGGATCCGTCGACGTCTCGCGCGATGGTTGTCTTTCCATGGCAGACCACCTTCACACTAAAATAGGAGTTTTAAACAACCTCTTTGTTTGGGCGCTGTATAAGTATCGGATCCATCGACGTCTCGCGCGATGGTTGTCTTCCCATGACAGACCACCTTCACACTAAAATAGGAGTACTCATCTTAAAACAATCTCTTTGTTTGGGCACTGCATAAGGATCGGATCCATCGACGTCTCGCGTGATGGTTGTCTTTCCATCGCAGATCACCTTCACACAAAAATAGGAGTACCCACCTTAAAACAACCTCTTTGCTTGGGAACTGCGTAAGGGTCGGATCCGTCGACGTCTCGCGCGATGGCTGTCTTTCCATGGCAGACCACCTTTACGCGGAAATGGTCCATCAGTTCCGCGGTCACGCTGTAGGGCGCGCCGATCACGACTTCATGGACGTACTGCAAGGAAAACATCCTATGATTAATGATATTCCAATGGTTTTTATGTAACAATAATAACTTAGCATGTTATGTTATAATGAAACTGTTTAAATTCAGTATTATATAGAGGTTTAATAGTCTTTCAAGGTCCAATACAAAAACTAAGTAATGAAATAGTACTGTTCTTCGTTTGTAACAACTTTATTTGCCAAGCAAATGAAAACAGACAGATAGAGAGCCATGGCGAAACTATACCTAAGAGTTCGTTGTTTAATTATGAAACCTTAAAAACTTTCAAGTGGTAACCCTAGTAACTTTTAAACGGATAAACCGATTTTCATCAATATTTATAGCTAAGAATCATCACAAGGAAACTTGCTTTCGTGTGAAAAAAACCGCATCGAAATCGGTCCATCCGTTCGGGCGCTACGATGCCACAGACAGACATTACCGTTAAACTTTTAACACCCTTCTTTTTTGTCGGGGATAGAAACCTGTAACCTTATCAAATCACCTAGGTAGGAAGCGGAACCCGGGCTCTGAAGCGTTACCGCTGAGAATGCAACCGGGAATACGGTCGATGATGATAATGATTATGATGGTATTGTTTTTTGGTGTTGTCTCAAAACTAAATATAAAGTACTCATTTCTATTTAATTGTCACAAACACACACACACACACACACACACAAACACAGTCAAACGATCTTTAGTTAGGTATATGTAACGTCGGATTTTTTTCGCCATATCTTCCATGAGAAGTTTAATCAATACTGTAGACTAACTAAAAATAATATACGTAACAATTCGCCTTTTTAAATAAAATAATTGCATTGAAGATAAACTTCCTGCTAACAAAACACGAGAAACTGACTGATGACCTCAGCGTTCAATGTCGGCGACCTAATAAAATATTTAATCATTTTCTAAAGTTCAATAGATATTTGTAGTCTTGTCATTGAGTTGTTTGATAGGTTTTTTGTGAGGTTTCAATAATAAATCACAATAAACGTAAAACATGGTAGGTATCAATCATGTTTATAGCAGCAACATTGTTTTAAAATTAATTGAAATCTAAAATAATAATTTAATTACGGCTTAATGTACGGCATTGACATACCTAACCTACAACTCCTACAAGCTTTATTAGACACGAAAATAGTTGTTCTCTTACGATTAAAAGTTTCTCATTTTTAATATAATGTAACAAATATATACAAAATAACAGGTTTAACAAAATATTCTGAAACTATTTTAAGGCTGAATCCAATCTGTGATACTTAACAACTTTCCCCAAGGAACATATGTCGAAATATGAAAAATAATTTTTGGCTTTCCATACAAACTCGGATCAGCAATCGGTCAACCTTATATACTTATAATTATAAAGTCTTCTTCTATATTAAAGATCTGTGCTCTTGTCGGTGGAGTGTGAATTCTCTTCCATTTGTCTCTATCGTCAACTGTTTTACGTAGTTGTACCTTCTCCTTTATCTTTTTCATGTAGCTATGCCTCGGTCTTTCTGCATGATTTGAGCTGAATTCCTTTCTATCTTTTCTTTAACGATAGTCTTTACGAAACCGAGACCCTCATTATAGTAGACTAGCCGTGCCCGTTGGCTTCGCTCTCCGTGGGAATATCGGGATAAAAACTATCCATGTCTTTCACTGGGTATCAAACTATATCCATATCAAATTTCATCTAAATAGGTTCAGCGGTAAAAGCGTGAAGTGGTAACAAACAAATAAACAAACTCACTTTAGCATTTAGAATATTAGTAGGATTGCGCTACTTTGAATCCGAAGCGAAACGACAAAATATATATTTTTGACAAAAAAATGTATTGAATTGTAAGCTACTTCTGCTTATTTTTATATACTGCTTCAATAACCAAATCTCTTATAATAGTTTTTCATTATTTCCTTGCTTTAATGATGAAAAGTATAGAGTTTAACTCGAGTGTAAGTGATCATTGATCAATTATATGTAGTATATTAGTAATATATTAGTATGTATTTAGATAACATCGCGAGTAGATGAGTAGAAAAATACATTATCTTATACCTTTAAACGAGCAATTCTTGTATATTTATTTATATATTTATAAATTTCTGTGATCTCGAAAACGGCTCTAACGATTTCGCTGAAAATTGGTAGAGTCTGTGCGGAAAGAGAACCGTCGTGGCGTAAAATCAAACTAACAAAATCTTTTTTATATGACAACCCAACACCCATCTGTCAAATGACAAACTTTACGTCATCTTTGTTTACCGTGTTGTTTTAACGTGATTTTTATTTTAAATCATTTCAAAAAGGGGAAATCCTTTACCCAATCCTACAAGGGAAATAATATTTAATATTATTATAGGTTTTGCCAAAAAGAAAAAGCGGCCAAACACAATTATCGACTTAAACAAAGTCATGGAACGTGTGGCGGCGATGTGCGGTATGTAGAAAGTTATTTTAAATGTTTTAGATTTCCTAGATAACCCCCAGACACCGACATTTTATTTTATGTATAAATTAAAAAGAATTCGCATTAATATATAAGAATACATGTTTATTTTGTTTCAATCAAAGTTTTTGATAGCAGGTATAAAGAGTGTTGATACTTTTAATTTATTATGCGTTTAGATAAACTTGCCCTATTTTTTTCAGGTTTGAGTAAAGATACAGTATCTAAAATAAAAAAGAAGGTTCCTCAAATAACGGCGTGTGGTGCAAGAATTTATTATAAATAACTGTAACAGATTCGAGCAAATCAAGTTCAGAAGAAGAAAATTCTTTGGATCTCTATAGTCTATCCGATGATAGTTCAAACATGTCCGGCATTGAATATTTAGGATAAGACTTTGATTATGGTTCTGATCAATAAATTAATAAATATATTATTGTTTTAAATTTATTTTTTATGCCTACCTAACCTAAAGGCTAACGATGAAGATAGCATCTGAAAACATATATAAATATATTTTCATTTACAGCCATTACATGTAATGTAAATAATATATAAAAATATAATTTATCCATTAGCATCCAATAGCCGTCATAGTTTCAAAATATCAAGAACTTTATAGTCGCACTATAATGACACAACAGTGTTGTCAACATAACAAATACGGATATTAAACACAACTGCGCCCTCAAATCCTACGACGGTTCTCTTTCCGTACAGACTCTATATGGGGGTTTTCGAGGGTAAACAATCGATCTAGATTAGTCTTATGTTTGAGAAAACGCGTGTTTTCGAGTTTTCATGCGTTTTTCTTTTCACGCAGAATATGATCGCTAATTTCGTCGCGCCGGCCGCCGTCCATTTTGGCTCAGCGGTTTATGATGGGGACCGCTAGAAAGAGTGTTACGGATTCGAATCCCACTCGGTGACTTACTTTTGTTTTTTATGTTCAAATTTATACAGGGTGTAAATCTGTAACCTTGCCATATTCTCAGACGTACCTATACCGATCATACTGAACAACTTTCCCAAAGAAATGTAGACCGAAATATGAAAAAAAATTTTGACTTCCCATACTAAATCGATCAGCTGATTAGCAATTTTGTAAGGGTGAACAATTTTTTTTTTTTTCATATTTCGACCTATGTTTCTTAGGGAAAGTTGTTCAGTATGATCGGTGTAAGTACGTCTGAGAATATGGCAAGGTTACAGATTTACAGCCTGTATATAATTTTTTATTTTGTATTGTTTTTAGAAAAGTTTTAAAATTATTGTTTGAGATGTCACCCGGGTACTGTTATGTTTATACAAGAATTGCTCATTAAAGTAATAGTGGATTACATAGCATACAAATACATTGCTTATAGAAGAAAAATACGGAATACGACCAAATGGTTCATGCACATAGGGTTTTCTATCGATTCTCCACATGTGCTTTTACCTCGTTTAAATAACTTTTCAATATTTGATTTGGGGTTTCGTTTCTGAAATATTTGGTTTTATAGTTCAGAGTCAAGTGTCCTTTCCTCTATATATTCGAAACAATTGTACACTGTTATAGACTAGACACGTTAAAAAAATCACGGCAATAGTATATATAACGAAGTTTAAGGGAAAAGCCATCAGAGCTAAGTAAGATTTTAAAATTGTATTATATATAGGCGACCAATACATAAAATGTACTAAGAAAAGTAAAATTTCATACAATTTCAATGAAAATTATTTTTTTATAGGCGTTTTCAGTCCCGTGAACCCAAAGTGAGCAACTACGGATATTTACACTGCGCGTGGTTCGACACGCACTTGGCCGGTTATTGCAACGCTAATAAGGTCCTAATATTTATGCCCAAAGTAAAACAAATCGAACAAATAAGTACTTAATCCCACGCTATGTATGTGCCTTATCGCCCGAATACACTAAGTGGCATACGTTAACAATAGCTATGGTACAGTCGACCACACATAAAGCATAAAAATCACGCTCTTTATTACCTAACAATAGAGATCTTTTTGCAACTAAAGTATATTGACTTACACGTTTCCGGAACAAAACTTCGAAGACACATTGTTCATTCATTTATTCCGTAAAATTTCCATTACTATTACACGCTAGAAATATTTACGTTTATTTTGAACTTTGTAATATTACGTACCTACATAATAATAAATCGAAAATTCGTAATAGTTTTTGTTCTTTTTAGGGTTCTGTAGTAAACAAGGAACCCTTCTAGTTTCGAAATGGGTGGTGTATCGTTGAATAGGTCTTTTAAAAATATTGTGACCTTGTGAACATCATTTTTTGATGGGATCGGTCTCTGAAATATTTGGTATATGCAAATTTTTGTTAAAGTCAAGTGCCCTCCTCTTCTATCTGCTGACACGAAAAATACATCGCAGCAATAGAATAAACATATAACGAAGTTTAAGGGAAACTATCAGAGCGTGGAAGAGTTTACAAATTTATAAGTTATACACACAAATTCTAAAGAAAATTATAGACTTTCTAGTGGCGTGAACTTAAAGATAGCATTCCCAACTACGGAACCCTACACCCTACACGCACTTGGCCGGTTATTTAAATCTGCGACTAGTCCTCCCGTCAATATTTTTCAGACGGTGCTAATTTGCTATTGGAAAACATGTCATTTTGGGCATTTTTTGCGGTACTTTTTGCAGCAGAGTAGAGGAAAATCAAATAGAATTAAATTATGATAATAACAAACAAACAAGGATAAAAAACAGTAGGTACTGTGCATTTCATAGTGTTCAAACTTTTAGGTCCAAATTGACCCAAAATAAAATAAAAAGAACGTATGAACATACCTTGCAGGCTAGAACTGAAAGTACCCGCTCGTGTAGATTCATGATGGGGTAATTTGACCCCTTGTACCGGTTCACCTCCAAGTCTGTATGCAGGCCGACAATGAGGAAGTCACCCTGCGCGTGCGCTTTCTCCAGGAAGTCCAAGTGGCCCACGTGGAACAAGTCGTAAGCACCCGCCACGTATACGACCTAAATACAAAATATTAAAATAATTTTTCCAAACAATAAAAATTTCAGAGCAGATTGTTACGAAAACTCAAATGATAAAAGTGTGCCGAATGAAGTCAATGACAATGCATATTATTGCTTATGGCTAGTGCCACTTAGCGAGTTAAAAACAATTACATTGACCTGATACCACCTGAGCACACCTGTCAGTTAGCTTCGCATCTCGTCGCGCCTTATTGTCATTTTCCATATAACTTATCAAGACTATTATTAAATGCGCTGGTTTGGTTATTGGTTTTCAACAAAAAGACATAGATACATAGATCTGGTTTGTTTCTTTGTGCGCTGATAATATAAATACTCGAACACAAATCGCAATGTTTTCACTAACCCTGTCTGTAGGTTTCGGTGACAGTCCACTGCTGAACTGTATAATTTTCTGTGTGGTGGGGAGGAATTGTGAGCAGCCGGTGTAGGGCGATCGCGCAGTTGAATCTGTTCCCAGGTTCGATGAGTGTTCCAGAGCTACGGAATACTCTTTGTCACCCCTCCTGGAAATGACAGAGTGCCTTAAGTGCTATAAGTGGTCTTATTATTATTCGTTGGCTGAGATAAAACTTCCGCTTTTTTATGGAAATAGAAAAGAAATTCGGAATTCTTGCTCCGGTTTCGGCAACACATTGGGGTGCATCAAACATCTGTTTCATCAGAAGTTATCTAAGTAAATCTCTACACCGCTAACAGTAGTTTAGTGATAGCTTATACATATATATTTATTTTATTTATTTAACTTTATTACAGTTAACATGTAAATGGCGGACTTAAGGCCTGAGGCATTTGTTACTAGTCAACCAACAGGTGATGCTATATACTATATGGAGACCTGTCCTTCCAACAGATTATTCACTATTTACTAAAAATCACGTAGAAATATCACTAGCGTCAAAACGCCTTGTGCATGCCCCGTTTACTCCTGGGGCAGGCAATCTACTTTTTGATTGAGTCATACATAATGACATCAAATTATCGATTACGTAGGGAAAACGAAAATACGCGCGGATACTGCTTATCAACCGGCATAATCACAGACACGGAAAAATGAAATCGACCGATATCGTAAGATAACGATAAAGTGGTGTACGTACGTAAATGAGTAAAATACTAGTACACTGAGTCACTGAGAGTATACTGTAAAATAAGTTTCTTTCGGCGTTTCTTCTCAGCAGTGGTCGTTGTGAAGCGCCGGTACCGATAGCTTTAAGCTTAGCAAAAAATAAATTTTAATATACACTAAAATACACGAAATGTTAATTATACTTAATGACGTGTAAAAGTGTCTGTAAAGGTTTAATTACTGAATAATCTTATGAATTTTGAATTATAATAGTTATATTATTTATGTCTTCGTGATTAATACTTCTCCATGTTATCTAGTTCCTAAGTGAAGTTTTTATTTTATTTGGAAGCTGATCGATTGTCAGTGTTCCTACAAGTTCTTGAGAGTAACTATTAGTTGAGAAAAATAGAGTCAGCATTATTTTAAACTAGGTGAAGACCGCGACTTCGTTCGCGTGAACTTTATGATTCTGGTAAATATTCAGAAGGTTGAACAACTTTTGCTAAGGCGCTATATTTATATTTCTTAGTTATGGTTCTGCATAAAGTGTTACATTTTGCAAAATCACAGGCTTATCAGCTATTAAAAAAATGTTTTATTCGAATCCGCCCAGTATTTCAGAGGACTAGCGTGTATAAAAAGATTTTTTTAAATTCTTACAATATTACTATTCTACTACTCGCCCCAAAAAGTGTATTTTTTTGTTGGAAATATATTTAATATACAGACACATTTTTTACGTTTTAATAAATGTATGTATAGATTATGTTTACCGATTACATTGTTTGGCTGGGGATGCAACTGAAGATAAAAGAGATTAAATTGATTACTCATAAAAATGTAGGTGGTGCCAGGCTATAGTTAACATATGTGAAGTGCAAGGGCCTTGCTAGGTTGATAAGTTACTAATTTGAGTATACTTCATCGAAAATCTAAAATATTTCACACTACAGTGCAAGTAGGCAGTTTAGAATCTAAGGATCCTATCTCAGGTCTACAGCATTAGTAAACTGGATATTTATTGATAAATTAAATGCACAATAACAAGTAAAAAATATTACTTGAAATGTTCTCTGGTAAGTAGCAGCATTCTGCCCACCAAGTCAGTTGTGGAAACACCGGCTGTTCTCAACACCTCTCTGTAAACAAAAAAAAATAAAGATTAATTACCTTGCTGGCAACCATTGTCAGCTCTTTTAAGCCCATCTTCGGAAGCAATAGCCCAGCATCAGTCCATCCCAATCTCATTCCATAACCCATAACATAAACCCTTCCTCTTCCCTTCCCTTCCTTCTTCTTGCATTAGCAATTTTTCCTGCTGAAACCTATTCAAGGGTACACCCTTCATTGGTATATCCAAGACTGGTTGGTGGGAGCATAACGTAATATGAACTTTTCCAAAGGGCCTCTGCATTTTGGATCTGTATCGCCTTGCAACCCTCCTAAAGAACTGGGGTTCAAAGCCCATGATTCCCAAGGAAGATAAATCACAACATCAACACACAGGACATGTAACTTATGTTTTGTTTGGTATTGTGCAGTGCACAGTTTGATGTATCAACATCAAACTATAAATGATATTGATACAAGATAGTTTTGTTTGTCAACAATATTGAAAAATGCTCAACACAATACCTACATGTAGCATACATTTTTTGCCATGTCCCACAACTTAGCACTTATGGTATTCTTTACTTTTTTTTCCAGTAGAAAATAATTGCTATTTTTAAATGACTTCAAAAAAGGAGGAGGTTGTCTGTTCAAATGTATATTTCTTTTTATGTATACTGTCAGGTGCATTTAAATTTTATCAAAATCGGTGGTGTAGTTAGGTGTTAAAGTCAGTTTTTTGTATTGAAAAATGATATCCTTTCTACAGGAGGTCATCATACACATAGCAAAGATTATTAATATAATTTATTAAGTAAATTTAAGTTATCTGCTGGATTTGCCAAGTTTATTTACTTCATAAGAGCAAACAGTATAAGATAAAAACTTTATAATTTAATATGAATACCTGTATCTGCCTGCTTCTTTCACCAAGTGGTATGTATCAATTCCATCTGCAGTCACAGTTATATCATCTGAGAACAAAGTTTATTTATTAATTGTGGAGACAAGACTGAATATTGTTAGGGCCACTTAAAACATTATTCAACACATTGCTAGTACTCAGCCAGACACAATAGAAACAATTGATTTACATCTGTAGATGTAGTGTGTCAAGCAATGAGTTAAATATGTAAGAATGTCAATGTCAGCAAAACAAAAAAATTGTTTAAGTAATCAATTTGCACACTTTACTGGTAGGATTAATATTATAAACTTTTCATTACATTAGTATGTAAGATTAAAATACCATAGTGTAGTAGTTTGGTTGTTGGTCTGGTTATGTGTGACTATGGTGGACAGAAAAATAGGTAAATATTTTCAAAGGTAGGTACTACAAAAGTAAGTACATTGTCTGTACCATGTTTTAAAATTATTGTAATACATACCAAAAATGGTTAATCTTTTATTTTAAAAACTGAATGAATGCTTAAAATGCATTCACCTATGAATCAAATTATTTGAAACAGAAAAACTTGTAACTCACAAACAATAATTCATACCTCCATGTACACAGAAATCACATTGATATTTATCTAAAGTTTCTAATGTGGTGACATAGGGTGCTCCTTCGACAACATGGTCCACCCATTTGATGGCTCGGACCATTTTGTAGCGCTCCTCCTGTGTGAATACTGGTGGGCCTTTGTGTTTGGCTATTTCTTCATCAGTGTGAACTCCTACAATAAGCACGTCTCCGAGAGCCTTTGCCTGCCGTAAGGAGTTTGCGTGACCAAAGTGAACCATGTCATAACTGAAACAAAAAACAAATTGTTCTGGGATTCTGAGCCACAGAGAGAATATATTTAGCGAAAAATTATAAACTGCAATGATTAAAAAAACCTTGACACCAGCCGGATGTTTCATACTTCGTATCTGCCGTATTTTCAAGTAATTTGTATGTTCTGGACATAGTTTTAAAAATGTTCTCTACCGCAGCAATCTATTAAGTGTTCATAACGAGAACCGTAATAAATCTAAAATTGAAGGCGTAATATTATAGGAAATAATGGCGCAAAATCGTGTAAAAAAAGGTTTTCTCACCATCCATCACACCATACACGAATTTCCTTTTTCTCCTCTTTTTTATCCCCCATATTTTACACTTTTATATTATAATTTTAAATCACACTTCTTTTTTGCAGTCCCAATGAATGTTTTTAATTTTTTTATTTTTATTAAATTATTACAAAATTCGAAATTTAAATTAGGTACATGACACAACTCCTCTTGGCAAATTCCATTATACAACTGTCAGTCGGTCAGTTCAGTTTCTGCTTGTCATGTGTATGTCAATGTCAAAATGCCTTGGAATGGGATTACGTCAGCTAATTAGTGATGTGCCGTTCTTGAAAATTTCGAGAAATTTCCGAAACGGTCTGGAAACGTTCTCTGGAGCGGAAAAAGTTGAGAAAGTACCCTAGTTGACAAAGAAAACTTTATTTTCTTTTTGCATGTGTTTTCGTAATAACCAGAGCGATGTTCAATCAAATTTTCATGATAATTTGTGAAAGGATATACCAAGTTTTCTTAAGTTTTCCATTCTGCTAGAAATTTGTCCGGAAATATTCCGAGAAATTTCTCGCAAGAAATTTCTTCAGGAAATTTCCGTGAAATTTTCCAACGAAATTTCAGAGGAATTTCGTAAAACGTTTTCTTAAATATTCTTTATATGGCAAGACTTGGTATACATTTAATTGAATTCATTAAAAACTATGTCCTTAAATAATATTTTAAAAGAATTGCTATACTTTTTGGAACTTATTTAGAATAAAAACAACTAGTGAAATAGTCATACTATTACAGCTTTATATTATTAGTATATTACAACAGGTTAACGCAGCTACGCCTAGGTTTAGCCGGCTAGAACTAGGTGCAGCCGATCGCAGGTGGTTAAACTTAGGTCACAGAAATAATAATAGTATTACATACAGAACGGAAACTCGCACCGTCCCCTGCAATCTGGCGTCCCCGCAACCCCTCCCCCGCTTTTGGGCCTTGTAAGCGCCTGTAAAACAGAGTTGTTGCTAGTCGCACGTTGACGTTACGGAAGTAGAAATGTAAAAACTATTTTAAACGTTTAAAACCATTTGGTTTTAAACTGTTTTTTTTGTTTAAAACGTTTTAAACCAATTTTTGAGGTTTAATAAATAAATATTAAATAAATGGGTTTAGAAAGATTTTCTATTAGAATTTACTAACCTTTCACAAAAACCAATTCAGAATATACTTGTTGCATTATTTATGATATATTTGGGTCAAGTGAAATGGAAAAAAAATAAAAGCTGTTTTATAAACATATTGACGACAGAGTTGGGCGAAATATAATCAGATTAATGATTAGGGATTACGATGATCGAAATTATTAAGGTCTTCGTGGTCGATATCGAGGTCATCCAGGTCTTTGAGGTCGTCAAGGTCGATGTCATCGAGGTGGTCCAGGTCGTCGAGTTTTTCGATGTCATCTAGGTCGTTGAGGTCGTCTAGGTCGTTGAGGTTGTCGAAGTTATTAAGGTATTGAGGTCGTCAAGGTCGTGGTCGAGGTATTCGAGGTAACCCAGGTCGTCGAGTTCATCGAGGTTTTCGAGGTGATTGAGGTAATTGAGGTTGTCAAGGTCGATGTCGTCGAGGTGTTCCAGGTCGTCAAGGTCGTTTAGGTCGTTGAGGTCGTCCAGGTCATTGAAGTTGTTGAGGTCGATTTCGAGGTCGTCGAGTTGGTCCAGGTCGTCGAGCTCGTCAAGGTTGTCCAGGTCTTTGAGGTTGTCGAGCTCATTGACGTCGTAAAGGTCTATGTCGAGGTCTTCCGAGGTTGTCGTTGTCGTCAAGGTGGTTCAGGTCGTCGAGTTCATCGGAGGTTGGCGAGGTTGTCCAGGTCCACGAGGTTATCAAGGTCAACAAATAAGAAAAAGCATACCTACTTACAGCTTATTATGGAAAAATAAATAAGTATGCATATAAGTTTTTTAATCTATCTAAATTCTAAAAATAATGTTTAATGTCATTTAAAATAACAAAATTAAAGTTTTAAATTAATATATTTTATTTTTACTTTCAAAATAATAAGTTGATAAACTAGTAATGAAGTTTTAAACCGTTTTAAATTTATTTAAAACGGGTTTTAAACCACGGATTTCGGCTTGAAACGGTTTATTTGCAACTTAACGCTAGTCAATTGGGATCATTGAACAAGATACAATCGTAAATGTGCATCGTTAGTAGGTATTACATTTATTTTGTGGTGACGACCCTGATTGTTAAACTCACACATTTGACGTGTGCACAGATATATTGTTTCGTTAGTAGTAGTACTAGGTATATATGTTATTCCGTTTCTGTGAAGTGCCATACCTGTGCTTAGGTGTAAGAGTATGTTGTCTATATTTTAGGTTATAACGGTGATACAATAAAAGACCAAAATGTTAAAGTGACGTTTATATTGTTTTGTTGATACAACATATCTTAAGTAATAAGTATTGAGTGACGGAACTATATAGTCTGATGTTAAAGGAATTGATACCCGAAGCGCCATCAAAGTCAAAGTCAAAGTCAAAGTCAAAATTTTTTTATTCAATGTAGGATAAATTTATCTCTTATTGAAGGTCATTTTTTTTTAAATATTTTTTTTTAGTGCAGAAGCTAAAAACTACTAGCGTTTCGGAACGACCACTGCTGGGAAGATTACGCCGAAAGAAACCCAGTTCAGTATTGGTCCCTACCCAGCCTGATGGGCTATGTTACAATTACAATACAGATTTACACTTAAGCTATACATTTAAATTATACAATTACAATTTGCAGACAACTATTTCCAAGAATTTTTCTCAGATGATGATAAGTAGTCATTTACATGATAATACGCATTTTGTAATAAATGATTTTTAACGGCTGTCTTAAACTTAGATAATGGTAATGCTACTATATCATCTGGAATTTTATTATAGAGGCGCAAGCCGAGACCCACAAAAGATTTTTTTGTTTTCTCTAACCGCAAAGCTGTGATGGCTAATTTATTTTTATTTCTCGTGTTAATACTATGAATATCACAATTTCTCTTAAATGAGTGTATATTCTGACGCACGTACATAATGTTCGCTTAGATGAATTGCGAAGGGAGGGTCAAAATATTTATGTCTTTAAATAGTTCCCTCAAAGACTCCCTAGCACCTAATTTATATATAACGTCCCTTTTAATTAACTACAAATACTTTAACTGCTGCTTTATTCAAGGCGGAGCAACAGATTTGGCGCATAAAATAAAAAATCCGCAGGTTAGTTTTCGAGATAACTTCACTTATAAATTTTCCTTAAAGAGACGCATACAACATCCTGTAGACGACATTGCGTATTGCGTACTATTTGTTTACTATACTATTACGTTGTACACGCCCCTTTTACGCAAATATTCATTCATTAATTTAAAATATCACCTTCCAAAACCCATTCAATACCTACGGTCATCGAACTTTCAGCTGTCCGAAGCTACTGCCATAGAAAAGTTGAAATACAGATGGTTCGTTCCATAGCTTTGCTATTGTAGTACACACTCACAATATCATGCCGACTAGACACCTTAGTTAGTTTAGGTCAGTGCAATTAGACCTATTGTAAGATAAATCACACTCTTAGCGATTCAGCACATAAGCTAGCGAAACCGGCTGAGTAAAATTTTAAATCTTAGCAAAAAATAAACTCTTGATTGAGTCACCTTTCAAACAATAAATAAATTAAAATCGGTGTATCCATTACCATACAAATTACCAATCCGTTTTATAAAAAAATTAAGTCATGAGATATTTACTATTCTTCATTATGGAAATTTAAAACTACCAAATCCCAGGTCAAAATCCTCTTCCCAATAATAGGTCCCAAAATAGGAGGTTGTAGCTTTAATGTACTGTGTAGCTTCTCACATACTTAAAGACTAATACCATCGTATAAACTAAAAAACGTACTTCAAAGGTAACGATGCCTAAGTAGATCTTAAATCGGAAACATGTTTTACAAGTTAAAATAAAAGATAAAAATGTATTCATTACAATATTCTCATTGAGGATGTTAAAAAACAATTGTCACATCTGTACTGTAAGAACTCTTTGCTACTGCGGCACTTCTTTGTACTTTTCTAATAGCCGTTTGCGGCAATCGTAAACGAAAGCGGTGTCTTTTTAATTCTTTTACCATTCGCCGACAGAGTGCCGACAAACACGTGCTCGACAGTTTTATCTCGCTCTTCCCTTGTGTCGCATCTCACTTTAGCCTCGTGTCACTAAGACGCTATGTACCTACCTAGCCTTGACTAGCCGGCTTTCCGTTTGTTTCGTTCAGTCTGTTTGAGTCCATAGGCCTATCTAGGTGGCATGTGATGTGATTAATTAATTACTAACAAAAGCGTTTTAACCATTTTTAATTGGAAATTAACCGGCAATTTCCGTCATGAAAATAGGTAAAATTTCTATTCGCGGCTTTGCAGAAGTTGATCGTAGTGTCGCCGATAAGTGCTAAGTATTTACCTATTTAGGATAATAGTACCTAACTATCTAAACTGTTTCAAAAGTACTGCATTCACCAGAGTGCAGGGGATTCTAAATATTCGTAGATAATGTACGAATTTGTACCTACTACAGTGCAGTGTGTTAGTTTAATTTCGTCGTTTGAAGTATTTTTGAGTGCTTGAATGCCAACTCGTTTGGTCTTAAAGTGTCAGTGTGAATGTTTGTGTAAGCCCGGGTGGAAAGCGCAGTCGCATAAGACCTCATGGTCCATTTGGAGATTGACGGAATACTCTCCATGAGGCCATGACTTATGCACCTGCTTGAGGTTTTCTGAATTTGTAACAGGTATGTACCTTTGCTTATTTCATATTGATTTACTATTACTTACAAAGATGTATGTGTACTGTACGTAGGATTAATGATAATGACTGACATTAATGACTCTGTCTATCACACACAATCTGCTACAGTAAGAGGGAGATAGATGGCGATGGGCGGTGCCTATAAGTGTTTAGAAGTATGAATGAATTTTAGTAGACCACATACAGGAGGATGGCGAAAATAATTTAATATTTTTGTTAGAAGAAGTGAAAAAAAAACTAACCTGCGGATTTTTTATTTTATGCGACTAAACTGTTTTTCCACCCTAAATGAAGCAGCAGTTAAAGTATTTGTAGTTAATTAAAAGGGACGTTGTATAAATCTGATAGCGCGTTTTTGTAGAACAAATATGGTATTTATATCTGCAGCGTTACCCCATAGCAATATTCCATAGGACATAACACTGTGGAAGTACCCAAAATATCATCTATCATTTGCCAGGTAAATTAAAAAAACCTGACTTTTAAGCGTTAACTCCCAATAACTTTTAAACGGCTGAACCAATTCTCATCAAACATAGCTAAGAAAAAGCCGCATCAGATCGGTCCATCCGTTTGAGAGCTACGATGCCACAGACACAGACATTATAGCGTCAATCTTATAACACCCTTCTTTTTCTCGGGGGTTAAACATTTTTCGCGGGTCGCCATGATTTGTCTTCAAACTATAATCAATCACGTAATTTGAATTGATCGGGAAATACAACACAAGTATTTCTACTTAAAACAAAATGCTTAACTAAACTAAAAACCTAATTCTAACCAAATATAAATAGGAAACACCTAAGTTTAATCACCTGCGATCGGCTGCACCTAGTTATAGCCGGAATGATAAAGACTAAACCTAGTTTTAGCCGAAGATAAGCAGGATACACCTAAGAGTAACCATCTGAGACCGGCTGCACCTAGGTTTAGCCGGCTAAACCTAGGCGTAGCCGCATTTCTGGTTTTATCCGTAACATAAACATAAACATTTTAGAAGAAATTAGGAACATAAATTAAAAGAAAAGCCATAATACTAAAGATAGATAATAACTTTCAGATCGAGTAACTATTCGGGATTTTAATGTACGTACTACGTATACTTTTCCATACTATGAATATATACTTAATTAAGCACGTTTCACATATAGTTATATGCCTTATCTAGCACATACAATATTAACGAAAAAATGAACGAGAACGTTCTCGAGAAATGTTGAAAATTTCCGGAAATTTTCAAGGAAAGAAATTTCCGAGAACAGAGAATTTCCCAGCGGCACATCACTACAGCTAATATAGTTGTTTACTATGACTCGGGTTCTTCGATTTTGACTTACACAACTAAAAATAAAAAATTTAACATGATTTTCATGAAATTACGATATTATTATTCCAACCTAAAGTCTGTTCGCGGAAAGTTGTTAAAATTATAATTCATCTCCGACCAGTAACTGTCGCAAACTGTACACCACTGTAAAACGTACGAGACGTATTTTTGAAATCACTTGTCACATTACGAAGGGTTTGCGCGAGCGTTTCCAAACGGGTGCATTTTTGAATCGGTAGTTTGCAAAGGATTTGCAACGAACGAGTGGTCTTGAACTCTTGACCATTTGTAGCTATGTCATCGAAACCAATCATAGGAAATCCGTTCCATTTCACGTTGCTTTTTTATTTATATTCGAATTTTTAGAACAGCATAGACAAATTATCGATGTTTTCTGCATAAAACAATATTGATTTTCGCTGACACGACGGTTTCAAAAATACGATCAAATAGTATTTTACGCTAGCGGTGAGTTGGAAAACTACACATTTTGTGTTTCGCTGAGTCACTAAACGACTTATTTTTTATATGGAAAAACCATTCGTTTAGGTGACTCCGCGTTTGAAAAATAGCACCTCTGGAGACGTATTTTTTGAAATCACTTGTCACATTACGATGGGTTTGCACGAGCGTATCCAAACGGGCGCATTTTTGAATCGGTAGTTTGCGAAGGATTTGCAACGAGTGGTCTTGACCACTCGTAATTTTGACATTTGTAGCGTAGATATGTCATCGAAACCAATCATGGGAAATCCGTTCCATTTTGCGTTGATTTTTTATTCATGTTCGAATTTTTAGAAAAGCATAGACAAATTATCGATGTTTTCTGCGTAAAACAATATTGTTTTTTGCTGACACGACGGTTTCAAAAATACGATCAATTTGTGGAAAACTACACGTTTTGTGTTTCGCTATGTCCCTCAATGAAAAATAGCATTCCTGGACTTACGTTGATTTTTTATTCATGTTCGAATTTTTAGAAAAGCATAGACAAATTATCGATGTTTCTGCATAAAACAATATTGATTTTCGCTGACACGACGGTTTCAAAAATACGATCAAATCGTATTTTACGCGAGCGGTGAGTTGGAAAACTACACATTTTGTGTTTCGCTGAGTCCCTCAATGAAAAATAGCACCTGGAGACGTATTTTTGAAATCACTTGTCACATTACGATGGGTTTGCACGAGCGTATCCAAACGGGCGCATTTTTGAATCGGTAGTTTGCGAAGGATTTGCAACGAGTGGTCTTGACCACTCGTAATTTTGACATTTGTAGCGTAGATATGTCATCGAAACCAATCATGGGAAATCCGTTCCATTTTACGTTGATTTTTTATTCATGTTCGAATTTTTAGAAAAGCATAGACAAATTATCGATGTTTTCTGCGTAAAACAATATTGGTATAAACAATTTGTGGAAAACTACACGTTTTGTGTTTCGCACTCCTGGAGTGCTATTTTTCATTGAGGGACTCAGCGAAATACAAAACGTGTAGTTTTCCAACTCACCGCTCGCGTAAAATACAAATTGATCGTATTTTTGAAACCGTCGTGTCAGCGAAAAACAATACTGTTTTACGCAGAAAACATCGACCGTCCCCTTCCGCGCACCACCGCTACCATGAAAAGTAATCAGGACGGCGGACTGATAAGTACTATTTCCAGTTCTTCCCCACAGAAAAAGCTGCACGCACATGGAGGATCCGAAAAGGATGGGTAGGGGCGGCAAATATAATTAGCCTACTGGCGTCATATGTGTAAATCCGCCACTGCTTTCATGGTAAAAAGTACAATTCAAAAAAAGAAAAATTAAAAACACACTATTCAAATAAATACTAAAATTTACGCAACTTTCGTGGTATAACTATACTAACTAAGTATACGACGAAAGTTGCGAAGATTTTACATTTTCTTAATTTTACAAAAAGTTAGGAACAATTTTAGTAAGTTATATTATATAAAAAATGTATATTATGCAATTAGTGAATAAAAGACGGATTTTAATCGAGGGCCATAGATAAATCACGAATAGGTGAAGGATTCTAACAATTGAATCACGACCGCAGGGAGTGAAACATGATAATTGAATCACGAGCGTAGCGAGTGATTCGAGTGTTAGAATACTGAGCGACGCGAGTGATTCACGGCAAGTACTCGATATAAATCCGTTTTATTCAAGAGTTGCTTAGTACACTTTATACCATGACTACGAGAAAAATAAAGATTTTAGCGAAAATAAAAATTTATTCTTTTTGCTATTTTTGTGTGAAAATCTTAATGCGGTTCACAGAATACATCTACTTACCAAGTTTCAAAAGAATAGTTCTTATAAAGGGTGCAATTGAAATCATTAGCAGTAATTTAACTTATTGACATACTCACATAAAGAATATTTTGTACGGTAACAACTAACAACACTACAATTAATGCAGTAATTAAAAATAATCAAAAAGCAAGAAAAATAACCAAAGTGTCAAAACACTTCGTGCGCGCTCACTGTTACCTACGAGCCGCAAGGTCAGCGACCCGCTGCAATACAGCTGAACTGCGGGCGCGGCCGGCATACAAAAGTAGAGTTTAAGTTACTTGAATAAGGTTGAAAGTCGAGTGGGGACGGGTCGTGCGTGTCACACGAACGCTTGAGGATAGTAGGTACGTTAAGTAGGAATAGGAACGAATGTTAGCGTACTACGACGCGACGAAATTGATACTATTACAATTAATTTATTTTTCATGAATTTAATGACAGTTAGTTTTCTTATTTATAATTACAGTAATGATATCTATCAAAAGTTCTAACGCATGTTTAGAGATTTTCTGTAATGTGAAAATGACAACTTTTGATTGAAGTTTTATTAGTCTTAAATTACTTTGTATCATGGGTATAGGAGAAACGTAAAATATTGCCAACGAATTCAATTACACCCTGTAGTTTCGGAAAAAAGTGGCTGTGACATACGGGCGGACAAAGAGACAGACAGACATGACGAATATGGATTCGTCATGTCACGTCACGTCAAGGGTTCCGTTTTTTGCCGTTTGGCTACGGAAACCTAAAAAGGAAGGTTAAATTAATTAAAATCCACAATGAAATTGGAACAATTACTATAATTAAAAGTATTTGTTCTAAATTCAAACACCAAAATAGTTTTCAGTGAATAAAATAAAACGCCAAAATAGTGATAAAACCGTACGTTTTATTCACTGTTTTCAGTGAATAAAATAAACTTTTTAGAGGGGGAATGGTATAAAATACACTTTTTGTGCAAGCTTTTATTGTGAGGCCAAAGTACTTACGACAAATAAAATAAGCCCAAACTCGATCGAAAGGCTCATATTATAAGTTTAAGGGAATTCCAAAATAATTATATTATCCTCTTTCCAAATCGTAACCGTAATAGGACGTAAGAAAAAAATTAAGAAGTCAAGTGCCTATATCTCGAAGATAAAACTGAACTAGTGTTTGCCGATTTTATAAAAACATTTGGGCATCACTGGCAATAGCGGGGCATGTAAGTGTTATAAGTTTAAATAATTGCATCTTAAAGTTATAGGTGGTTAAATAATTGTTTGAACACCAATTTTGTTGCAAAAATCGTGTGACACAGTGAACATATTGTCTCCTATTTCTTGAATAACTTTACAATTATTAAAAAAAAATTGGTTGCCTGTAAAGTCGGTATACGGGCGAAAGTTTTACGTGACAACGCGATCATAGTTGAGTGGGAGAGAGACGCAAGGCATTCGGCGGGCCTCTCTCTCGTTCGGTGACTCATCGTAACGTTACCGAGCGTTACACTTTTTCATAAGTGACTCCCAGCCGCAACCTAATTTAAGACGTTGTCACGTCAAAATACTAGCACCTATTTTCGGTTATTTCAAGGTTTACCTACTTATAACATCATTCCGAGAATGAAGACACTGAAGATATTACCTACGGATCGGCGTAGCAACTGGAGAGTGTGAAACGTAAAGAACAGCCAACTAGACTCCGTTTTTGTACTTCAAGTATTTTTTTAAAATAAGTACATACATACTTATCAGTTCAGTTCAGTTCTGTGCTCACCCAGCCAGCTTTCGCAGCAAGAGCGTTGGAGCCAGGTCCACTTTGGAATGAACATGACAGCACTTACAGCTAAGTACGGGCCGATATGGGTACTTATCGTCTCCGTTTTACTAGCGCAGCCAAGTCAGACCTCTTTACACCAGTACCAGGCTCGAGAAACCAGGAAAGCGTATGGGGCGTATGGGAGATTGCAGTCTGAGGGATGGGAAAGACAGGGGAAGTTAGAGTCTACCGTATACCAGCAACAAGTAAACATATAGGAATAGAATTCTTTACTTGGTGTTAATAAGTACATACATACTTATTGTATACTAGCCGAAGCCCGCGACTTCGTTCGCGTGGACTTTATGTCTCTGGAAAATGCTCATCAGGCTGAGCAACTTTTACTAAGGCAGCATTTTTATATCTCTTATAGTTTAGCTGGACCATTATAGTTCTGCATCAGGCGTTCCATTTTCCAAAATCATTTATTTATACCCTATATGTTTTGCACAGGCTTAATAGCTATATAACAAAAAAAGTTTCATTCGAATCCGTCCTGTATTTCCGGAGATTAGCGTGTACAAACAGACAAACAGACAAACAGACATACAGACAAACAGACAAACATACAGACATTTTTTTAACACATTCACGGACACTAAGCCAGACACAATAGAAATAACAATTGAATTACGTCCACAGCCGTAAGTGTCCGTGAATGTGTTAAAATTCTTACTCTTACTACGTCTCCATCGCCCCCAATATTTTCTTTGGAAATATATTAAATGTACAGACACACTTTTTTTACTGTTTTATTATATGTATAGATTAACAATTAACTATCTCATGAAACATTTTAATAGCTATCCTATCCTACTAATATTATAAATGCGAAAATGTGTTTGTACCTATATTTATTTGTTTTTTTGTTTGTTAACACTTAACGCTACGTCCACTTAACCTATTTAGATGAAATTTAGGAACTTAGGAACTTAGGAAATTTCACCGTGTGACGGCCAAAAATGGTATTGTGAAGAAACATCCAGGTAATACGACATAATCACAGCTGTGTCACAGATCTAGACTTTTTACTAATCATGATGATATGTAATGGTAACGAGCTAACGAGGAACCATTGACTACTGGGTTACGGTTATGTTACGACTTACGAGCCTTACGACTTACGACATACACCGAGTTACGACTGAACATACAAGCAATTGCTGTCGCTATTAGGGTACTGCTCCATGTGAAATTTTCGATAGATACTTAGGTACCTAAGTACCTAAAGAGTCCCATAAAATATGCCTCAGCATTAGCACAATTAGCCTAAATCAATCAACTGGTCATTCGGATTGCTTTACTACTTATTCTATCAAACTAAGGCATTGAATTGCAATGAATGGACAATAAGTATAATAAATTGTGTGAGACGGTTTATCTAATCGCAATGAGAAGAGACATAATTGGCTCAAATTGTATCACGCCACCGTGCCACTATGAATGACGAATGCGAAGCGGTTTCATTGACTTTTGGACTCGAACTGACCGACATGTATGCATATAGAGCGACTGTCGTATCCACATTTAAGTAACAATCAATCTTACATAATTATCTTACTTACAAATGCGTTTGTATACTATACTTGTATGGATATTTGTTCCGATTTCATGGCTAAACTCAACTCAGGCTTGACGGATTGAAATGAAATTTGGCATGTAGGTAAAGCTTATGCCCTAGCTTATATCTAGGGATACTTTTTATCCCAGAAAAATGTAACTATGGTTGAATTTGACAACGCGGGCAACACCGCGACCGGGCATCTGTTGCCCTAGTAGCATTTTCCGTGCGCCAACAGTAAATATAAGCGGCGTAATAACTAACCTTAAACCAACTAACACGTTCCCAACGTGTTAGTTGGTTTAAGGTTAGTTATTCCGCCAACCTATATTTAAATAATTGGCCAAGTGCGTGTCGGGCCACGCGCAGTTCCGAATGCTAACTTTGAGTTTATGCCACTAAAAACGTTTAAAAACTAATTATCTATTGAATTTGTATGAAATTTCTTTTTCCGAGTATATTTTATAAGTTGATCGCCTATAACTTTTTAATTTGTAAACCCTGTTTAGCTCTGATAGTTTTCCTTTAAACTACATTATATATACTATAGCTGTGAATTTTTTCACGTGGCCATATATAACCGTTTAGCAGATAGAGGGGGGGACACTTGCCTCCAACAAAAAAGTTCAATTTAAACCCTAATATTTCAGAAACGGATTCCTAAATCCAAAAATGGTGTTAACAAGCTCACAATGTTTTTGAAAGACCTATTCAACGATACCGCACATAATGTGTTTGTCGAGAAAAAAAAATTTACTACCTTTTTACTTGTGGCAGCTAACCTAAAAAAAAATTTTTCCAGATTTTATTTTACGACTTTTTCGCCATGATTAATATACATATCCATGGCAAATTACAGCTTTCTAGTACTTGTAGTTTCTGAGTAGGAACGCGGACAGACAGACAGACAGACAGACAGACATGGCGAAACTATAAAGGTTCCTTGTTTACTACGGAACCCTAAAAAGGGCCAATTGTCAAAAACATGCATGATTTACCCAACGGATAGCCAACAAAGGGCCTACTGCTACTATTGCTACTGTCGGGTGATTTTTGTATGGATTTAAGTTATTGTAACAACATCGGGCCAACTAATGAAATCCTTCATTGGGCCTGTTAGTGCTACTCCTACCGTTGGGTGATTTTTGTAGGGGTATATGTTTTGGTACCTAATAACATCGGACCAACTAATTAAATCCTTCATTGGACCTGTTAGTGCTACTCCTACCGTTGGGTGATTTTTGTAGGGGTATATGTTTTGGTACCTAATAACATCGGACCAACTAATTAAATCCTTCATTGGACCTGTTAGTGCTACTCCTACCGTTGGGTGATTTTTGTAGGGGTATATGTTTTGGTACCTAATAACATCGGACCAACTAATTAAATCCTTCATTGGACCTGTTAGTGCTACTCCTACCGTTGGGTGAGTTTTGTAGGGGTTTTTGTTTTGGTAATAACATCGGACCAACTAATAAAACCCTTCAAGAGCCTAATGACTGCTGCTGCTCCTTCTGTAAGCCTAGAGCGCCTAACGTTCAAACGTAGCGTAGTGATCACTTAAACCAGCATTGCGTACCACACCAGTATAAAAATCTAAATAGACCTCGCTCTTATTTAAATACATAATCACCGATGGCGGCGCCTCATCTACACTACACGGATTACTAATGTTTGACCAAAAATTGATTGACAAATGATCATTTGACAAACAACGTTTCACCAAATGTTCATTTGGCAAACGATACATTTGACAAAAGTATCATCTTACAAAAACTCACTTAGCAAATGATCCATTAGCAAACACTACACTTGTTAAATGTGTTAAATAATAAAATGTCAATTTTTATTATTTCACCAAATACCTAATATGTTTCGCAAATTGAGTATTTGTCCAAATGTCATTTAACAAAATGTTATTTCATAAAAAGTACTTCATTTTTCAAACATCACGATTTAGTGGTTCTCTATTTTGTCTCATAAATTTAATATCTCATAATATTTTTTTCCATAATAATCATATGTCCGAATGATGCCTAGCCCTCCCCTCCACGGCAAAGTGGTTTTTGTGTCTGTGTTACTTTCGCCCTAAGCTTGAGTCGCTCGCTCGCTCGTATCTTGGTCACAGGAAACCTAACAAACCTAACCTACACTCCACTCCGCGGCAAAGTGGTTTTTGTGTCTGTGTTACTTTCGCCCTAAGCTTGAGTCGCTCGCTCGTGTCTTGGTCACAGGAAACCTAACGAACCTAACCTACACTCCACGGCAAAGTGGTTTTTGTGTCTGTGTTATTTTTGCACTAAGCTTGAGTCGCTCGCTCGCTTCGCTCGCTCGCTCGTGTCTTGATCACAGGTAACCTAACGAACTTAACCTACACTCCACGGCAAAGTAGTTTTTGTGTCTTTGTTACTTTTCACCCTAAGCTTGAGTCGCTCGCTCGTGTCTTGACCCCAACCATATTTATTAATAGATTTATTAATAAACGAAACACATGTAAAATAATACATTGTATCAAATGTTTTTAGACCAATAGTAGTTTTGTCTGATAACTCAGTTGCAAAATGTTAAAGTGACTCGTTTGTAAAATGATTAGTTGTAAAATGATTATTTGGCGAAACCATTTCTTTGCCAAACGTTGTTTGTCAAGTGTCATTTTGCCAGATGACTTTTGGTCAAACAACAGGACCCCACACTACACGTCTCGTAGCTTACATCCATAATAATATGGAGGTAAATCTTGTATGTTATTGCTCGTAACAGATTATACCTTTACTTTTTTTGTTAGCTATAATAGGTCCCATCATTGGGCAAAAGCTTACCCTCACACATATAATCACCAATACCTGGGCGACCGATCGATCCAACGATCCAATCGATCTAGATTAGTCTTATGTTTGGGAAAACACGTGTTTTCGAGTTTTCATGCGTTTTCTTTCCACGCAGAATATGGTCGCTAATTTCGTCGCGCCGGCCGCTATCCGTTTTCGCTCAGCAGTTTAGGATGCGGACCGCTAGAAAGAGTGTTACGGGTTCGAATCCCACTCGGTGACTTATTTTTGTTTTTTTTTATGTTCAAATTTATATATAATTTTTTATTTTGTATTGTTTTTAGACAAGTTTAAAAAAATATAGTTACTAATTGTTTAAGATGTAACTGAGCAAAGCTCGGTCGCCCAGGTACTACAAAGTGTAAGTGACATACCCGTATTAAATCAAACCACGGGCTATACTAGATCACTGTAGGAATAATAAAATAAAAGTAAAAATTTCCACAAAACTGAATTGACATCCTCATACAAATTGCCCGGGCGGCTGGACACTTTTGTATGGTATTTTTTTTAGTGTTTTTTGACTGTTATTTTAATTTCATTATACTAATAGTACCTATAGCCCGCGACATTACAGGTAAGTATGTCCCTTTCAAGTTGTAAATGATAATAAAATATGATCGATTGAATCGGTATCGGAAATGATAGAATGTTATGAGGGGTTATTCAATTTTATCAAAATAGTAAGTATAATTACAACAGGCAATAAATATTTATTAGTCTTTGGCGTCAGCGACACCCCCATTAGTTATGGCAAAAGTAGCTTCACTTTCAGGCAGGTCTGGGGAATCATATATCTTGGCTATCCTATTTTCGCCTCGTCCTTTCCTCAGGGAGATCCTGGTCGTCGAGGCATGGGCGAGGATGTTTCCTCCAATAGGTTTCTTGGGGTCTGCTTGGAATGTCAAAGTAGCACCAGGATCAGCAGTCATCTGATTCGTTATGAAAACTGCTACATTGTATTCTTCGGATATCTGAAATAATCAATAAGTAGGTAAGCATTCCAACACACCCCAAAACCAGTCCAGACACTTCCTAACATATCCCAAAACCAATCCGGACAAATCCCCAACATATACAAAAACCAGCCCAGACACATCCCCAATACACCCCAAAACCAGTCCAGACACAGCCCCAACACGCCTCAAAACCAGTCCAGACACAGCCCCAACACGCCTCAAAACCAGTCCAGACATAGCCCCAGCACACCCCAAAACCAGTCCAGACAGAGCCCCAACATACCCAAAAACCAGTCCAGACACAGCCCCAACACACCCCAAAACCAGTCCAGACAGAGCTCCAACATACCCAAAAACCAGTCCAGACACAACCCAACACTTCCTAAAACCAGTCCAGACACATCTCCAACACATTCTAAAACCAGTCCAGTCACATCCCCAACACATCCTAAGACCAGTACAGACACATCCTCAACACATCCTAAAACCAGTCCAAACACATCCCCAACACATCCTAAAACCAGTCCAGACACATCCCCAACACATTCTAAAACCAGTCCAGACACATCCCCAACACATCCTAAAACCAGTCCAGACACATCCCCAACACATCCTAAAACCAGTCCAGACACATCCCCAACACATTCTAAAACCAGTCCAGTCACATCCCCAACACATCCTAAAACCAGTCCAGACACATCCCCAACACATCCTAAAACCAGTCCAGTCACATCCCCAACACATCCTAAAACCAGTACAGACACATCCCCAACACATCCTAAAACCAGTCCAGTCACATCCCCAACACATCCTAAAACCAGTCCAGACACATCCCCAACACATTCTAAAACCAGTCCAGCCAGTCACATCCCCAACACATCCTAAAACCAGTCCAGACACATCCCCAACACATCCTAAAACCAGTCCAGTTACATCCCCAACACATCCTAAAACCAGTACAGACACATCCCCAACACATCCTAAAACCAGTCCAGTCACATCCCCAACACATCCTAAAACCAGTCCAGTCACATCCCCAACACATCCTAAAACCAGTCCGGACACATCCCCAACACATCCTAAAACCAGTCCAGTCACATCCCCAACACATCCTAAAACCAGTCCAGACACATGCCAACACACCCCAAAACTAGTCCAGAACTCCAGACACATCCCCAACACGTCCCAAAACCAGTCCAAACACATCCCCCAACACACCCCAAAACCCCTCCTTACACATCGATCTAAAATTTCCAGTAAGTCTACTGGGATTAAGAATATTCGCATTAGAACTACTGTTTCAACAAGAGCTAGTTCCAGTAGTCTTAGGTAGGTAGGACTAGCTCTTTGTTTAAATAATTGTGTATTTTAATTTGAACCCAACTGAACCTTATTTTAGGCAGCTATTTATTTTACTAGTTACTACTAGGCTACTTAAATTTGTAAATGAGAAGCTAGATAGTATCATAGTATTGAAATGGCTAAAGTTACATATAATTTTTTTCTATATCAATGATTACTGATAAATGATAAAGCAAAATAGTTGGCGATGCGGCTAGCGAAGTACTCGTAACCCGTCACTTTTTGGGTCCTCTTTTTCCAGCATCACGCGGCACGCCCATTTTTATCGCTAAACATGGTCTTTGGGTCTTTCAACAGTTTCAATCCTAAGATTAGTTTAGACGTCAAATGGCAATGGCAATATTTAAAATTAGGTACTCAGAAAATTAGGTACTTAGTTTAGACGTCAAATGGCAATGGCAATATTTAAAATTAGGTACTCAGAAAGTCGTATACTTAGCGCTCGTAGTGTTACCTAATACCAAAGACAATATATTATTGATCTATACATACATACATACATACTATCACGTCTTTATCCCTAATGGGGCAGACTTGATCTATTTTAATACTTAACTGTGGTAGGTACCATAGAATAAACTATCCCTATTTTATTAAATTCTTACTGTACCTATGTGACGTGTGATGCAAAACAAAATAGATCATGTTCAGATAAATAAATAAATAAATATACAGGGACAAATTACACTGATTGAGCTAGCCCCAAAGTAAGTTTGATGTTTTAGTAGTTCTCGTAGTGTACCTATGTAAAAATAGGTACTTACTCGTACTGAAATGTGGAGGTCTCAAAGAAAAAACAATCCACATTTTAACTGTTTTTTAGGGTTCCGTAGCCAAATGGCAAAAACGGGACCCTTATAGATTCGTCATGTCTGTCTGTCTGTCTGTCCGTCCGTATGTCACAGCCACTTTTTTCCGAAACTATAAGACCTATACTGTTGAAACTTGGTAAGAAGATGTATTATGTGAACCGCATTAAGGTTTTGACACAAAAATAAAAGAAAAACTAAAAATTTTGGGGGTTCCCCATACTTAGAACTGAAACGCAAAAATTTATTTTTCATCAAACCCATACGTGTGGGGTATCTATGGATAGGTCTTCAAAAATGATATTCAGGTTTCTAATATCATTTTTTTCTAAACCGAATACTTTGCGCGGGAGACACTTCCAAAGTGGAAAAAAGTGTGTCCCCCCCCCGTAACTTCTAAAATAAGGGAATTATAAAACTAAAAAAAATATATGATGTTCATTACCATAAAAACTACCAGCGAAAATTGGTTTGAACGATATCTAGTTACTAGTTTTTTTTTAATACGTCATAAATCATAAACGGTAATTTACCTTTCATTCAATCAACTCAAATACAAAAATTAAAAAAAAAACATACTGTAAGACTTTTATATTATGTTATTTGCTACGGAACCCTTCATGTGCGAGTCCGACTCGCACTTGGCCGCTTATTTTTTACTGTACTGTATGTGATATGATTTCACGTGATTGTTATGCAAAACATAATAGATCATGTTCAGTTGTTCTAATCAAACAAGCTCAGCTAATTGAGAAGTCAACCACCCCATCGCTTTATCGACAGTGAACACAGCCGGATGCTTATTATCTTGTTACCCACTGATCTTGAACCTATTTTAATAATAAATAACTATTTATACGCAGTTATTACGTTGTGTCGCAAGTTGTAACACTAGCACGTATTAACTACATGTAGGTACTTACCACATATCAGTTATAATAAAAAAATTATAGTATGAATTAAACGCAGCATTCCCAAATATCCCATCTATTTGCACAGCAGACTAATGTACAAAACTAACTTATATGCGGGTTTTACTAAAGTATAAAGCATTTTTTCGAAATTTTGGTCTAAAGATGGATGAACTTACAAACTTCCTACCTACACATCGATGTTTAGAAGCATCCATTTATTATTGTTTTGATTCATGATTTAAAAATTCTCATATTCATATCTTTTACTGTAGCTTCAGATAATTGCGCTGCATATCTAAATGTAAAGAAAGGGACGCTCATCGGGGCACTTGCCCTGGTGGCAAGTTTAAACCATTAAGGGAACATCAAAATCGTAGACAGCTACGACCAAAATCAAGATTATTCATTGATGATTCATTGCCATCAACGCAGATTAAAAATGTTCGGTGGTGCTGACGCAGCCATAATATTTATGCTAACTGACTGAACGACTAGCCCGTTCTATAAAAGTAGGCATCCAATTAAATGGCTGAAGGACGACTAGCCAAGTCATTGAACGCAACGTTTAACAAGATGGCTGAACGTCTTACGTCAAGTTAATTTATTTAGTTAAATTAATTTAATATTAACTTTATTTTACTTTAATATTACTTTTATTTGAATTGACTTGGTACTTTTTACTTAAACTTACTAATACCAAAAAGTAACTAAAGACATAAAGAAATATTAGAAATGTGAGTTTTGATGAGATGTGTGAATGAAAAATAACTTTTACAGTCACAGCCGTTTGCGTTGTTGACGCCAAATTTGTTTTGGTGCTCTACTACGCCGCAGGCAGTGGAAAAATCTTAGCTAAATTTGAATCACTTGGCTGAGTCTTGGTCAGTCCTATTTAAAGGGTTGACTGTGGGTCTGACTTACAAATACTTTCAATACGCCAAGTTGTTAGGCATGTTGAGTGATTCTAGAGTTCTAGACTAGACCAATGAACGATCTGTCTAGGGAGGGCATCCAATTGAATGACGGCCTTTGAGAAACAGTCTAACTAGGCGTCCATTAACTGGTAAATACCAGATGGCTGCGACAGGGCCATCATTAGGATCACTAATTTAATTGCTGACCTATATACTATCATCTATACGTATATGCTTTATTCATCCTACTTTACCTTCTGCAGTCTTGAAAGCACTTGGGCCAACTTCTGCTGCCGATCCGCAAGCTCCCCTCTCCCTGAGAAGTCGACGCGGAACAGCGCCATGATGGAGTCGATGATCAGGAGTTTGAACACGCCGGCTTCTTCGTGGAACTTTGCGGCCACGTAGTCCAGCAGTTCTGCCTAGTTCAAGTGTAATTTTAATAATTACAAATAAAAAATCTTACATATATGTTACGGACTAACTGCGATTTTCTCGACTAAGCCATCGTTTGGGGTATCGTTGTATCTTTCAAAAATATTGTGAGTTTTGTGAACATCATTTTTCAACTTAAGGATCCGTATATTTGGTATAATATAGTGCAAATTTTTGTAACCATCAAGTGTCTCCCTCCTTCTCTCTATCTCCTAAGCGGTTATATAAGGACACGTAAATAAAAACACAACAGTAGTATATATAACGAAGTTTAAAGGTAAACTATCAGAGCTAAGTAGGGTTTACAAATTAAAAAGTTATGGCTACGCGAACAACAAAAATGTACTCGGAAAAGGAAAATTTCCTACAAATTTAATAGAATAGACGTTTTTAGTGGCGTGAACTCAAAGTTCAACTACGGAACGCAGTGTAAGACTGCGCGTGGCCTGACACGCACTTGGACAATTATTCTTTGATATTCTGACCAGTTAGTAGGTAATCCCATATTGGTATAAAAGGTTGAAAAATGTGGTTTAGACTTTAGAATACTATTGGTAGCGTGTAAACTAGTATTGTTACTCAGTATTCTTACATGTCATACATAGCTAGGTACCTGATGTTCGGAAGTGTAAGCTCTGGCATACAGAACATTGTCCAAAACTGCGCTTTGGTCTAGATTAAATCGATCTGCAATAGGCCTCAATCGGTCTGGACGACTGTAGTGCTCGGTTATGGAAATAAATATTCTATAAGTAGTTACACATGGCAATTGGCATTACATCTTACCTGGCCGCTTTATAAATAGGAATTGACATATAACAAGTTATTTGCCAGGCAAATTAAAAACCCCCGGACTTTCAAGCGAACCGGAATAACGGCTGAACCGATTTTATCAAACATAACTAAGGACCAATGCAAGGGAACTTATTTTTCACGTAAAAAATTCTGCATCGAAATCGGTTTATCTGTTTTAGCTACTATGCCACAGACAGACCTTAGCGTCAAACTTATAACACTTTCGTCAGGGTTAAAATGATATTTATTTGTCGTTATAATCGTTACTTTTGATTAGTTTTTAATAGATAATTATTTTTAACCGACTGGCAAAAAGGAGGAGCCTTTCCGGAGAACATTCACCCCAACTTCAATTTCTTTCAGGAGTTTTTTCATCCAAAGTTCTCCATCATGACTTCACCAAATTAGGGACCCATTTAGTAGTACCGAAAGGCTTTCAAATAAAGAAGAATCATCAAATGAAGTCGGTTAAAAATAAGATCGCAACGAAATGACATTTTGACGACCTCCGTGGCGTAGTGGTTACCATGCTGGTCCGCCACCCAGAGGTCCCGGGTTCGATCCCCGGTCAGGGCAAGTTGGAAAATGGCCTTTTTCAAATTGTCCTGGGTCTTGGATGTTTATCTATATATATGTATTTGTTATAAAATATAGTATCGTTTAGTTAGTATCCCATAACACAAGTCTTGAACTTACTTTGGGGCTAGCTCAATTAGTGTAATTTGTCCCTATATATTTATTTATTCCCAGGTAGCAAACTGACGTCAGCGACGTATAAGGTACGTCACTTATAGGTCATAATAGGGTCGGTCATTTATTCGTCGAGAGCAGACGTTAAAGTGACGTCAGTTTAGGGTCAGCGTTGAGCAGGACGTCGTATTTACGTCAAATTAAAGGCAAGTATCTGGACGTACCATATACGCCGCCAAGAGGACGTTTTGCTGACGTCTATTTAGGGTCAGTTTTTAGACGTACCATATTCGCCACAAAGTGTACGTCTTACTGACGTATATTTAGGGTCAATATCAGGACGTACCATATACGCCGCCAAGAGGACGTTTTGCTGACGTCTATTTAGGGTCAGTTTTTGGACGTACCATATTCGCCACAAAGTGTACGTCTTACTGACGTATATTTAGGGTCAATATCAGGACGTACCATATACGACGCCACGAGGACGTTTTACCGAAGTAAATTTAGGGTCAGTATATGGACGTAAGTACCTACCATATTCGTCCCAACGTGGACGTTTTTTTGTTCAAGACTTTTAAGGTAAAAGTAACATGTACTCAGTGATACAATTAAGTGAAAAAAACAGCGGAACCGAATCGGTGGTAGACGCCAAGGCATTGTGAAGTTGGCAACCTGTTAAGTTTAAGTAAAAGTACGGTTTAAATCATTTTTCCATGTCCTTAAGTCTATGGTCTTAAAAAACATGGTCCCTGTATCATTGTTCTGGCAATTGTGTCCCACTGCCCTTTATTGCATCTTAAATATAGATTATACTACTTACATTGTGTTTTTTTAGTTTCATCCATAAAAGTTCTTGAGTCTCTTCAAGATACGTAGGTCTAGAAAAGCCTGCAAACGTAAATGCTACATGCTAAGCACTAAATTCTATCCTACTATCACGCGTAAGGATTTGCGAGATGGAGTGAAAAGGGATAGAATATAACACGAACCGTAGTCTTTTGATCTAGGGCCCCTGACCAATAACTTAGAACCGTCGTAGAGCTTAAATGCGCAGCTCAGGCTTTAGTGCCAGTTTTGCCAGCACGTTATTTCACTCAATAGCCAGGGCGGTTCTCTTTTTTTTCAAACTACCCACCCAAACTACCTAAGGGGAGCATATTGCCATGCTAACGATATCAACTGTAAGTGTGTTCTTACAATCTGTATAATACCCGCTGTCCAAATTCGTGTAGTCTTTGTTAATTAATTTTATTTCCTCCAAATTAGGCAGTTTTAGACTTCGTCCATTCCGTAAAAAATTAAGACGTAAAAAGCATTAAGTAATAGTTCTAATCATAACCATAAAAGCTTTTATTTTGAGTAATATTGTATGCAAGTGTTAGTTTCTTAGAAAATCCCTAGATGGCGCTGTTCAAAATTAAAACTGGGTATGGTTTCTTTTATGTACATTCTTATTACTTGGTGCATATTTCCAATTAATCGAGTTCAGCAGTAGTGTGTGGTTTAATTTCCATATCGGTGTGCGACGGTAGCGACACCCAAGACACACTGTACATATCATGAGCTCCCGTAGGACCTACTCCTGACTTGTATGTCTTAGTAACGTCTGTGTATAACGTCAGTGGCTGCCCTAATATGTACGGCCCAGTAACGTCCCTATGAATTCAGTATATGACGTCACTCAAACGTCAGTGGCTGCCCTAATATGTACGGCCCAGTAACGTCCCTATATGACGTCTCTCTAACGTCTGTAAACTGACGTCTCTCTAACGTCTATAAACTGACGTCTTGAGGCTGTGACAAATTGACGTCATCTGTTGGGACCCCCCGACGTCAAGACATGACGTCTCTTACGTCGAGCAGTACCGTAAACAGACGTCATAATGACGTATAAATGCTACCTGGGTTATGACAACACAACCTGATCCTTTTTTGAAGTCGGTTAAAAACAAGCATCTATCTATAGTCTGTGGAGTCAAGTACCTTCCCCTACGAGAAACAATAGCTCACTGTTAATTTTAGTAAGATACTTTAGGAAGATGGTAAACTATTTCCTTATTAGATACCTTTCCGTACACGCTGAACATTTTGTTACTTATCTTAAGTTAAGCAATTATGTTTATCACTGAAAGGATACAATGTGTGTTCGGTATCCAGGAACATGACCTTTCCGCCGTGATAACCGTTGGGGGTTGGTATCTGGGTGGTGACGCAAAGGGTGTGAGACAACTGGGTCTTCCCAGTACGGAATTCACCGAACACTTCTGTAATGGCCATAGATTCGATGCCGCCGCCTAACAATTTACTGTGGAAAAAATCGACAATAAATATTTATCTACCCAGAGGAGAATATCATCATGTGTGGTAATTTATACTTACTCTAGCTCATTACTTCCTGTGCTTATTTTGAACACATGTTTACGCCGGTCGCTTACTTCTAACGCCGTCATGAAACCAAGAGAAACTACTTTTTGGCACGCTTCTTTTATTTTTTCTACTTTAGTTTCAGAAAAGCCTTTAATATTGTTGAGTTTTTTCTTAGTGCTCATTTGAATACCTTTGATAGTACATATTCCAGCTGTTTTCAATTTTTTTATATCTGCCACGTTAATACCATGCTTTTGTAAAATATCAACGTCCTGAAAAAAACTATCTTCTTCGTCATTTTCTGAAATATTGTCTTCTAAAACTTGATCCATTGTGCAACAGGCAGATATTTGTTTATTGATTAAACGAAGAAATACGTAACTTTCGGAAATAATTTATCGATTAGTAAAACTGCGAAGTTGTTCAATTTCTTTTTGGTAAATGTATTCAAAAATTGGCGCCTAAACACTAAGCCACTTTTATTTTTTAGTTTTGTTTTATTTTTTCCTGCTAAGCCGAAATAGTTTGTACAGCCAAGGATTTCATATTTTTAAGCTTTGGTTGTATGCAAAACAAAATCTTTGCCAAGCATAAAATAAATAAATATTGTCAATGGACAAAACGGTGTTGCTAGCTTCTGAGTTTTTCCCAGCCTTTTGGGAATTATTTTTAATTTTACTTATTTAATACCAATCAACCCACTAGTGATGCTGAAAAGAACAGAAATGCCATTTTTAAAACGCGAAGTTACCTAAACGAATGGTTTTTCCATACAAAAGACTTTGAGAGAGGTTAGTGACTCCGTGTTTGAAAAATAGCACCTCAGCCCTGTTTTGTTATATTAATCATTAACATCGGCAAACAACTTGAATACAAAGTGACTGAGTGGGGGGAAAGGTCGCGCACGTGCCTAAGAGTGTAGTGCGTGCACATCATCTTTGGGAACTGTCTGACACAGTATAGATATATTTAGGCAGTATAGGTACCACGGGCGTAGCCAGTTATTAATATTTAGGGCCCGCGGGCTTCTAGAAATCGAATTACAGAATTATTTTTCTGTTTTTCAAATATATCCTCTACTTCATTCGCATCAATTTCTAGTAAATGTTCACGAGAGCCAAGCCGTTTAGTCTGTTTTCACTCACTGTAATGTAACGTGTTCCTCAAGTAGTTTTTAAGTCCTCTTAGGCTTTTCTGGGGTGGCAATAGAAACAGGTATGGTAGCCAATATTTGTGTAACAATGTGCAAATATTTGGAAAAAGTTTTTATTCGTACTTATCTAAGCATCCCAAAGTTGATTTTGAGGCAGGGGAAGTGAGTCACAGCTGGTTACCACACTTCAAATTCTGCTTTGATGACAGATATATTTTTTTAAGCAGCATCGCCGAATGCGTCTTTTTATTTATTTTAAAATTAGTTACAATCTATTTTACAAGGTCTAAGCGGTGTAAACCTTAAGATTGGACTGAGGATAAATACATTGACGACCAAAGTTATGACCAGCATTACAGCTCTAAGCGCCCTGTTAGAATAAATAATGAAGTAGAGCAGTATGTCACTGAATACATATACCTGGACCAATTGGTATCCTTCGACTGTCAAAAAGAGGAACTTGTAAGAAAATCTGTGAACGCCTGGAAAGGATATTGAAGAAAATTATAGAAAACCTTCCTCTTATCTTTAAAAGAAAACTGATAAACATCTGCACCTTTCAAATATTGATGTATACATAGCGCACCAATTTGGTCTGTGACCAAACTCCAGTAGCCCGAACTCAAGGTTTGCCAACGAGCGATGGAACATAGCATCTGGCTCCCGAACAGGAATCGCTGATATGAATCTAAAATAGGACTAGGCTAGCCACATTCACCGCAGGCCAAATGATTTTAGAGCAAAGTTTATTATTTGTACTAATACCAGAAGCCCCGGCAGGCCAAGAACGCGATGGCTCAACGAATTGGATAAATTGAAAATCGAATGTACAAAACTAGCTCAGGGCAGGACTGAATAAAAGAAATGACAGGAGGCTTTTGCCCAGCAGAGACGCATGATGAGTCGTAGAAAAATCTTAACTTTTGGAGGGGGGATGTTTTAACCCCCCAAAACCCTCCACCTGGCTTCGCTCTCGATACGAACAGTTTATCTTATACCTTTAAACGAGCTACTCTTGTATATTTATAAATTTCTGTGATCTCGAAAACGGCTCTAACGATTTCGCAAAAAATTGGTATATGGGGGTTATGGGGGTAAACAATCGATCTAGATTAGTCTTATGTTTGGGAAAACGCGTGTTTTCGAGTTTTCATTCGTTTCTCTTTCCACGCAGAATATGGTCCCAAATTTCGTCGCGCCGGGTGCCATCCGCTTAGCTCAGCGGTTAAGGATGCTGACCGCTAGAAAGAGTGTTACGGGTTCGAATCCCACTTGGTGACTTACTTTTGTTTTTTTTATGTTCAAGTTTATACATAATTTTTTATTTTGCACTATTTTTAGACAAGTTTAAAGAAATTTAGTTAATGTTTGAGATGTAACCGACCGAGCAAAGCTCGGTCACCCAGGTACTTTTATCTTATATCCATTCGTTTATAGATCTATTAAAATATACTAAAACTATTTTAAAGGTAGATTCAGTATATTTTTATGATATTATAAGACTTTCTCCAATTAACATAATTATATTGTAATCGAAAAACCACATACTCAAGGGGTTTTTTGTCAAAGATCAAAGCCCTCGGATCAAGTCGGATCCACCGCGTCTTCATTGGTCGGGGTCGTAAGACTGGTGTGCTTAGAGGACTTTCATTTCTTTATTGCCATTGTAGATTAGGAGGTCACGACAAATTTGGTAACGATAAGGGATATGGCTGACTCTAGTTTTATAGAATAAAGAGCTCCTCTCTGATGCTAAATATGTTGGTCTGCCTTCGTGAAGTGGTTGCGTTACTTAGATATGGAGCCTGAAAAGTTGGTTATCGTGACCAAAAAAAATGATAAGGGATATGGCTGACTCTGGTTTCACAGGATTAAGAGCATCTCTCTGATGCCAAATATGTCGGTCTGCCTGCGTGAAGTGGTTGCGTTACTTAGATATGGCGCCTGAAATATTGGTTATCGTGACCAAAAAAAAATTATAAGGTAAATGGCTGACTCTTGTTTCACAGGATGAAAAGCACCTCCCTGATGCAAAATATGTTGGTCTGCCTGCGTGGAGTGGTTGCGTTACTTAGATATGGCGCCTAAAAGTTGGTTATAGTGACCAAAAAAAAAAATGATAAGGGATATGGCTGTCTCTGGTTTCACAGGATTAAGAGCATCTCTCTGATGCCAAATGTGTCGGTCTGCCTGCGTGAAGTGGTTGCGTTACTTAGATATGGCGCCTGAAAAGTTGGTAATCGTGACCAAAAAAAAAAAATGATAAGGGATATGGCTGACTCTGGTTTCACAGGATTAAGAGCATCTCTCTGATGCCAAATATGTCGGTCTTATGGGGAACGAAGCCTGAAAGCATTCATTTACAAAAAAAAGACCGCCATAGAAAATAAACCTCCGGCAAAAGCCGCTCTATACAAACATTTCCTGAGTGTGGTGTTTCAAGCTGTCTATTTATGAGGTGGGGTCAGATGTCACCGACTTAAAATCTTCCTGATCCATCTAAATGGGCATGGACCAAAGTCGGCGATAACGGGTAACCTACATGGACAGACATGCCAGCGGCTGTCGCAGGATGTATTGAAATGATCCGGTGCAGTTGCAGAAAGAAAGCAGGTATTTGCAGCCGGAATTGTGCACAAAATATACATGTAGTTGTAGGTATTTTATATATTTATATATAATACTAGCAGTCCATCCCGGCTTCGCCCGTGGTACAAACATAGCCTATGTCACTCAGGGATAACATACCTATCCAACAGTGAAAGAATTTTTAAAATCAATCCAGTAGTTTCGGAGCCTATTCAATACAATCAAACAAACAAACAAACAAACAAACAAATCTTTCCTCTTTATAATATTAGTGTAGATTTGTTTGATTTACAGACCTTTAATTCACTCGAAATTATTACCAAGTCTAGTTAAATTTAAGTTTTTAAATATGACGATATAGGTATATATAGGGTTTATACAAAATATTTTTATAAAAAAATCATTACAATTTCGCTCTATTCTATAAAAACAATATTCTATTCGTACTAGTTACAGTTTCTAACCAACATCCAAAATTTATTTTTGCTGTTCTGTATTTTTCTAAGAATTTTCGTCTCTGCCGCGCCGAGTTAAATATTTTTTTAAACAGATTCTTTATTATATTTTTTAACAAAACTTATATTTTTGGAATCTATATGAATGTGCCTTTTGAAATATATTTTTTTAAAGCAGATACTGGTTCGCATTTAAAATTTATGGTCATTAAGAAATAAAAATCTGACCCTTTATTTTTTTTATTTTTGAATGCCATTCAATTTTTTTGTATAGAAATGCTCTTTTTTTGTTTCAGAAATCAATCGACCATCCTTTATTTAGCTAGAAACGATACCAAACTTGCCCTAGTAGCTTTAAGTTAGCAGTTATGGCGAGTCATAGTGCGCGCGGTGGCCCTCCCCCTGCCCCCCAGAGGAGTGTTACCCGCTGCCTCCCGGGCGTTTTCCACATCAGTCTACCTAAGGAACAAGTGTGCCAAAGCTCACTCTTTAATCCGAAAAATATTGGTGTTGGCGTATAACTCCCCAACTAGTATACGCGACGTAGGTAAAGTCTGATTTTTAATTTCGTAGAATTCTGACAGCTGTCATTTTTTGACATATCAGTGATCATAAACCTTTTTGGCCGGGCACATTTTTTATTAAATTCCAGATTTCAATAAGAGTGTGAACATCTGAGTCTACAAATTTTATTTGTTAGTGAATGTAAACATTTTATTAAGTGCGGTGCTCCAAATTAAAAGGGGATTTACAGCGAGCGATATTTACGTCCCTTTTCATCACGAACAGTTGAATAACTGTGAAAATAAGACTATTTCCGTAAGAAAAGTAGCTATATAGGTACGTCCTTTCCAGGTTTTTAAACTATCTCCATATAATATTTAATTAAAATCAGTTCAGAAAAAAGTTTTTTTCAACATGAAAAAACTTAACAAGAACAAACAAATATATATAACAATCAATGTGACAGCCGCGACGTGACAGCTGATGGCCGCATACTTTATTTTTTTAATTTTTCTTCTAAATGGATTACGAAAAAAATAATTTAATAAGCTTTTGACTAAAAAGGTTGATGATACATGAATTAGTAGGGAGTGATGCCAGGGAAATAAAAATAACCTGCTGACTTAAAATTACTTAAAAATATAACTTTTATAATTCGGTATTAAAAAATGTTGTAACATTTTAAATATACCAGAAAGTTTAAAGTGTATTGTATTGTATTGTAAATTCTTTATTGTACATAAATTGACACAAGTTAAACATATATGAAACACAACAGTACAAAGGCGGACTTATCCCTGTCAGGGATCTCTTCCAGTCAACCCTACAACCAGAGGAGATAATGACTAAAGGTGGGGTGGAACTGTACAATACTTACAAACTAAGACACTAAATGCTACTCATAATTACATTACTGATATAATATATATACACATTATCTATACATACATATACTGACAGATCTAAATACGATAAGATATATAAATAAACATATACATTTTATATTTAACTCAATCCAAGTCAGGAACCTTCATAAAATAATTGAATCCTATTCTTGAAGGAATTCAAGGTACGCGACTCTTTAATTTCCAAAGGAAGTGTGTTCCAGAGATGCGCAGCCATAACTGCAAAGGATTTAGAAAAAGTATGGGAGGAGTAATTGGGAATTTCTAAAAGAAGGGTATTACTAGAACGAAGGCGGGGATCAATATCTCGAAATTTAAATTTTTCAAGAAGGTAATTGGGAAAGGTAGGATTAGTGAGAACATTAAAGAGAAAAGAAAGCACATGGATATTGCGGCGGGTTTTTATAGGCAGCCATTTAAGTCGAGAACGGTACTCAGTAATGTGCTCACACTTTCGTAGCCCAAACACATACCGAATACACACATTCTGAAGGCGTTCCAGTTTATCAGCCAATTCCTCAGTGAGATCTAGAAAGGCCACGTCCGCATAGTCCAAAATAGGGATCAATAAAGAGCGAGCCAGAAGAGCTTTAGTGTCCATAGGCAGAAAATTTTGCAAGCGTCTTAAAGAATGTAGAGAGGCAACGATTTTTCGACTAAGCTCATTAACTTGCGGTGACCATGATAGGGTTTCGTCCATGAAAATCCCCAAGTTCTTTACAACAGAAGAAAAAGGAATGACGTCGTTGCCCAAGACTACATGTGGAAATAACGAGGACTTGAATTTTGAGACAAAATGGGGACTGCCAATAACTATAGCTTGTGATTTAGCAGCGTTGACCAAGAGCCCGAAGTTGTGAGACCAATCCGCAATATTCGCGAGGTCGGAGTTAATGGTGCTGATTGCCTGATTGAAGCTATCGAAAGGGGCGGCCGTATAAATTTGTAAATCGTCAGCATACAGGTGGTAGGAGGAGGAGAGACAGGATGTAATGCCATTAATGAAGATGGAGAAAAGGATAGGTGAAAGGATTCCTCCTTGAGGTACACCAGCCGAGAGATCACACCAGTCAGATCGACTGTCATCCACCTTAACCAACTGTTTACGTCCTGTCAAATAAGAACTAAACCAAGAGACGGTAGTAGGAGAAAAATTAAATGACTGCATTGTGGCAAGCAATAAGTCATAGTCGACCGCATTAAATGCACTAGTAAAGTCCAACAATACCAAAATAGTGAGGGTTTTATTGTCAATATTGAACCGAATGTCATCCGTTATTTTTAAAAGCGCCGACGCCGTACTGTGCCCAGTGCGAAATCCCGACTGGAACGGACTCAAAAGATTATGTTTAGTGAGGTATTTTGAAAGACATTCCTGAACGTGGTGCTCTAATACTTTGGAAAGAAGCGGAAGGATAGATATGGGACGAAAGTGAGAAGGAGAAGAAGGATTGGATAGTTTCGGTAGGGGAATAATATGCCCTAACTTCCACGCACTAGGAAAGACACCAGTGTCCAAGGAGCAATTAATAATATCAGTAACAACGGGGGCAATTAAGGCTGCTATTGGTTTTATCATTTCTAGAGATATATCGTCATTTCCAATTGCCCTGGTTTTAATGGAACGAATGATTTTAACAACCTCCTCGTCTGTTATTTTGTCAATGGTAAATACAGGACCAACAGGAGGAGCCTTACTCAACAATCTAGTCAGAGAAGCCAGCCTGGTGTTTGGAGATAGACTGACTGGAGGAGTGCAGAAGTGCCGGTTCAGTGCATTAAGATCAAATTGTTGATCAAAGCCCACATTCTGTTTACCAACGCCTAAACCCTTGAGAAATTTCCACAGTTTATTGGGAGGGCAATTGTCCACATTATTGTGTACGTGTTTTCGCCTGGCATCACGACATTTCTTATTACAGAAGTTACGCAGTGCGATATAGCTGTCCCGGTTGGAAGCTGAAGGATTTTGCCGCCATTTCAACTTTGCCCTATCTCTTCTAACCATTAACTGCTTTATTTCTGGAGTTAACCACGGGGCTGGGAAATGTTTCACTCTGACCGGGTGGAGAGGTGCATGTCTATCAAAAATAGCTAGGAGAGCAGAATTAAAGGCAGCTACTTTCAAATCCACGTCAGACATCCCCAAAATAGTTTCCCAGTCCGTTTGAGCAAAATCAGTCAAAAAAGCTTCCTCATTAATTTTCGCATAGCTGCGCAACATCATGACTTTGTGTCTCCGTTTAGGTGGTCGAAGTTTAAAAGATGCAAACACTAAGTCATGAGCCGAAAAACCCGGTGCTTTAAATTGCCCATGATTTGTTACAAGATCAGGAGAGGAGGTGATCATAAGATCAAGTAGAGAAGGAGGGCCATTATGGGAAAAATGAGTAGCAGTAAGAGGAAGGACATGTAAGTCTAGAGAATTTAGAAGAGCAAGAAGAGAATGAGATCGTGAGTCATTTTTTAACAGGCAAGTGTTGAAATCCCCCATTAAGATTACATGGTCAAACTGCAAACGAAATTCAGACAATAAGGAATCAAGAGACTCAAAATAATTGATACGGGAGCAGGGACTATAATAAACACCAAGCATGACTTTAGACTGGTGAAGGGAAACATCAAGCAGGAGGTGCTCAGGTTTATCGGGTTCTGGAGGGGACTGAGAAAGGATACGACATGGAATGTCACTACGTAAATATATTGCCACACCTCCACAACGCATCATCCTCCGCGAACCATCCTGCCCGATCCTATCACATGTGCGGTCATTTCTGATCAGTCTAAACCCCGGAAGAGGATATAAAGTTGATGGCAATGTTGGTTTGAGAAAACTTTCTGAGATGAGAATAGCCTGAACTTGAAGTGAAGAGAAAGTGGTTAAGAGTTCTGCATAATGTTCAGGTATGCTTTGTGCATTGATATGTACAACATTAAAATTTTTTGCCAGAGAATGGAAGGTAAAGTTTAGATTGTCACTAAGAGAGGGCATATCATCATTCTCCGCACTCAAGAAACTACCTGGAGATGACGATAGTGAGAAATACTCTGGATCAGACTCAGGGGAAAGCACATCAGACATCGGATTGAGTTAATAAATAATAAAATACCTATAAATAACTAAATTTGCTTAACTAACCAAAAACCTAATTACAGATGCTAAGGCAACCAACATAGCTTGCTCGCCAGCTTACTTAGGTATTGTTGACTCACAAATAGGTTTACCAACAAGGAACATTAGACTAAATAAATAAAATAAATACACACACTCATTAAACGAACACCCGATTTGTTTAAATAACAAATAGCACTGCCGGTCTCTGATGCACTCGGTAAAACATGATGTTTACCCAGTGCATCAGATAAACCGGCCCGACATTGATAAAAGTGCGGCAAATCGGAACAAATAGGAATATATATAACCTACAATAACATTCACAATTCACAACACAAAGGTTCAGTTGTATGGATAGAAAAAAAAAACAGTAAGTTCCTGACGAAGGTGGATTCATATACAATAACTAAATAAATAAAAGGTACATACATCTTGCATATGCATCCCCAAAACATTGAATAAATAAAACATTAACATATTTATCAAGGTTTACATTATTTCTTGACAACTGATCCGACCAGCAAATTGTCAATTTCAATGACATTGGCAGACTGCAACTATTGCCATTACAAAATATATCAAAATAGTATCGTTTTGTAGGTACATACCTACGCAAATTAAAGATTAACATAACAAAACACAACAACATGTGTAGTAAAGTGTATCATTATTTTGGTAAAACATAAAAATTAATCAAGAATTTAATTTTTTATCGCCCTTATACGGGTTCCCTTTTTAGTTAGAGAGCTTTTTTAGCAACACTTATGAACTGTCAGAATTCTACGGAATAAAAAATTAGACTTTAGCACTTTAGTGAAACTATTTTTGGGAAAAGAAAATAACAATTTGGGTAAAACCGGTAAAATTAAGCAGTAGAGTAGCTAGGAGCTAGCAACCCTAGCAGCTTAGTAATTTTTTATAGTCTATGGTTTTGACGACTACGCTTGCTGAAACGGGCTTGTTTGCGGCGCAATTTTATGGATTTTTATTTTAATTAATCAAATTGCTTCAAGAAATATTTCGTCAAACCCATCTCAGTTAAGGTAAGGGCGTAAGTTAACCTTACGAAAATACTGGAAAGTGATTATTTATTATGTTCATATATTTCCTTCTGTATCACAGCCATGTTGAAGTAGTGTTGATTTTACTAAGTTCTCGTCAGTTTTAACGTTATAAAAAGTTAAAAGTTATTCACAAATAAATGTGACAGACCCAAGTTTAGTTTGTGTTGTGAATATAAAAGTTGAAAAGTCTTTGCAATATGAAAAGTGTTCTAAAGTGCCACCGATTCTGGCGTCGAGGCGTCATCTATAAGGTAAGGCTGGATGTGTCTTCAAATATACATCAGAACGTAGCATTTACAACTTTTGTGATGACTTCGTTCCAACAATTAAATTAAAAAATTACCAGAATAAAAATAAATATAAAGGTTTACCTTTGTTCATTTTATTTGATCTTTGTAACGATGTAATTTTTTTCCCTTTTTTTACTGATTTATTTATTCTTTTTCCATTCATCATGAACTCATACAAAAGCAAATTTAGTATATATATTTTATAATTTTAATAAATATGCGTTGAAACATTTATACAATACATTTACATTCTATGAGTTCTGCATTTTTTTCTGTAGGTAATTACCGCCTGCATACTAATACATGTTACCACTTAAGTTATTGTGTGCCTTACTAATAATACTTATAGATACATATTTCTCTTTGAATTAGAATTAAATTTCTAAGAAATAATTTGATATAAAAGTAGGTATTGGTAAATTTTATTATATTATTACACCTAAAAGTGAAATAATTCTGCTTTTGGGATGGGCTTTGCATAAGCTATTCAGCAACTTTCAAGAAAATTTGCCGTCTATTTTCAGGGATGGATTCTGAAGATTCACGAGATGGTGGTGGCGATGCTCATACATCATCAAGTAGTAGCAGCTCCTCCTCGAGAAGTCGTAGGAGCTCATCTTCTGACAGAAGTGACAGTTCTAAAAAGAACCCTAAGTCACCTCCACAAAGTCCGAGATCACCTCCCTCTCCTAAATCTGGTCCTAGATCTCCCTCATCTAAATCAGATGGTCCTAGATCACCTTCTCCTAAATCAGATGATGCCCGATCTCCCACCCCTAAATCATATGGTCCCCGATCACCTCCTCCATCAGATGGTCCTCGATCACCCTCCTCTAAATCTTATGGGCCCCGATCTCCTCTTCAGTCAGATGGTCCTCGATCACCCTCCCCTAAATCTGATGGTCCCAGATCGCCTTCTCCAGAAAGTAGATCTCGATCGCAATCTCCCTCTGGACAGTCTCAAGCATCAGCAAAGCGTCCACAGTCTCCAGATAACTTGAGCGGTGCACACTCTGATATAAATTCACCTGAGAATTCAATGCCTGCTTCACCTGTAGGCCCCAAATCTCCAGATGCACCAAAGTCACCTAGTGAGGGAGGGTCTACCGTGGGGTCCCCTAAAAGATCAGATCAGTACTCTTCTGTACCATTAGCTAGTGAAGGTCCTAAAACGCCTCATAGCCCCAATAGTTCTGTCAGGTCACCTGTAGGATCACAAGGAACTAGGTCACGTCCTGCAACACCAGATTCTGCATCTCAGCATGGATCTCCGAGGAGAACTCCAAATCGCAGGTCCCCATCTTCAAGTCCATCTCCAGGTCGACATTCACGGTCCCCTATGCACTCCCCTGTTAAGAAAAATGAATGGAGCCCTAAAGAAAAATGGAGAAGACATACTAAAGCTGAACAGAAAATGGTGTCTGTACCTAGGACTCGTAGCAGATCTGACTCCAGTCAGTCGAGTAGGGACTCTTCTTACAACAAGAGGACTAGCACTAAGGATCCAGCTACTGAAGAGATATCTGAAGGTGAGATTTGGTCATTACTCTAAACGGCATAAAAAATAACTGGCATTTTAAAAGCAATTTTGATGTAACTATGACTTTTCTTAGCCTAGTTCAGTCAATTTGGTAGTCTTTGGTAATTAAAATTTAAGTACTATATCATCTCAATGATCTTAATTTAAAGGAGTTTTCCAGTATCTAATTAGAAAAACCATACTTAAAAATATTTATTTTACAGGAGAAATGGAGTCAGATCAAGAAGATAGAAAGTCTAGAAGTAAATTGGTAGAAAGTGTAAAACAAGAAGGCAAAGACCTAAATATCAGTCATGAAGACCTTTCTGATGTGTCTGATTTAGACTCTGTGGGGGCAGATGACGACAAGGATACCAAAGTATGTTTTAAAAATTTATTTATTATAGCTACTATATAATTTTGTCCTCCTTATTAAGGGTAGGGGAGGATGAACCGAATAAAAAAATATTTTTATTGATATAAAAAGCAAATTGGTTGTAGCTCTGTAACCATAACCAAAACTAGCGTTTAAGCCAAAATAATTTAATATCCAAAATTTTACATAAAGAGGTGTGTGATACATACAACAGTTTTTTTTCCAAACAAAACAATCATACTTGATAGTATAGGCTAGGGTCTTATCTGTTAGCATGAAATGGAACTTTTTCGTGCTTAAAGGTTTCGTCGCTCTTTCTCGCTCTAGCAAATGACGGTTCTGTGCGACAGAAAAGGATAGCAGCATAGGGAAGTGCTGTTCCTTGCTGACAAATGAGTCCCCACCGTAACGGTGCCAGCACCAATATGGTGGCAGTTCTTTGATAATTAATGATTAAATTTTAGCGTAAATCAACACCTGCTTCCCCGGAAACTAAAGAAGTAAACATGAATGGCAACAACAATGCAAGTTCACAATCATCACCAAAGTCAGACAGTGGCAATGTTAAAACAGATGCTCCAAAACTTGAAAAGGTAAGAATTTATAAAAGCCATTCCATCTCATGCCTGAGCTTTCAAAATTACTAAAAAATGATTTAACAGATTTTCTCGTTTAAATCAACAAGCAATTGTATGTGAGTGAATAGGCGAAGTAATGCTGATTGCTTGTTTTCATGTTCCTATTTTAAAAATGCAAGATTTTATTTACATGTTTTATTTCAGGTACCTCAAGAAAAGACTAGCAATACGGAAGATGGTGAAGAGCAGTTAGACTTTGAAGCCGAAGAGGGAGAGTGTATAGAGCCAAAATCTATTGAACAGCAAAATGGTGACACAGACAACAAGATGTTTGAGAAAGGTAGATTAATTTTTTTTACGAGTTAGTGCTTACACATGGCCAGCATCAGTTGTGGAAAGGCAGTATTGGATCACCACCAACAATGTCTTTCTGCAACAGAAGAACCCCACTTAAGACGTCATTTTGAAGCTTTGTAAGGATGCAGATTTTGGCTTTATTTTATGATAGGTTGACTTTGATTTTATCAAAATATAGGTAGAATATACATTCAGTCAAATTAAAGTATATTGTATTTTCAGCTATTGTTTATTTTCTCAAAGCGTAGAGTTAGTACAAATAGAGATTACCTTATATTAATTTCAATGCATTTGAACAGAAGAAGAGAAACCTGGGAAGAGGTCTCGTGGTTCTTCGTTAGAGGAGGGCGAGGTCTCCGACGAGGCGGAGCGGCGCCCTGAAGAGAATGAACCGCGGCCGGTCTGCAGGTTTTTCTCGCGAGGTGCTTGTACTTGGGGAGTTAGTTGCAGGTATTGTGGATTGATAATTGTAAATAAAACTGATATTGCAACAATTTAATCTTCATATGATCGCCTCATTAGTCTTAATAGACAGTCCTGCGTTTGTAATACTAATAAAACTACCGATAGTATCGACAATTTATGAAAATTTATTGTATTGTTATTAAATAAAATAAATAAATACAATATACTTATATTGGGATAAATTACACTTATCGATGGTTTATTCGTCGTCAAGGGACGATACTATCGTCAGTGTTCTTGGCAACCGATTCTATGCTTACTATTGTTACTCTATCTTTACTAGTTTTTCCTAAACTACCGATAGTCCGTCCATATATTATCGGTAGTGGACTATCAGCGGCTACACTAGTTCACAGTTCAAAGTGAACTAGCTGTAATTGAAATGCATTTGTATCAGGTTACATTGCAGTGTGATTTCCGGCAGAGTAGAATAGGACCATTCCAAATCCTCCCGTGGATGTCGAAGGCGACTTAGGAAATACAAGCTAAACAAAGCTTATAAACATCAATGAGACCTCTCCAACCCATCTGGCCAGCGAGGAGAGAGTAGGCCAAGTCCTCTGGCTGCTCTTGCCAAGTAAGGCTGTGGTAGTACAGAGAGGGTCGTGCTCCTGCAGTGGAGACAAAAAGGCCTGATGATGATGATGATGTATCAGGTTCCTGCACCCCGGCGTGACGGACAAAGGCAACTACAACATGTTCGACGTGGTGCGCGGCGTGCCGGCCGCCGGGCCGCAGGTGGCGCCGCCCAGGGACGTCGCGCCGCCCGAGTCCGCCTGGGAGAGGGGCCTGCGCACTGCTAAAGAGGTATAACCTTGACGGGTTCTATTTCTTTTACCCCTTGTATGCCGGAATATCAGACACAATAATTAAACAATGCAATCTCGCGTAGATCTACGCAACGGCATACGAGAGGTTAACAGCCCATTTTTTTTAATCTTATCATAAATATCGATTTTCATCTAGATGCCAAGCTATGTCAGATGCCTTTCGGCAGCGTAAAAATCTGCCACTAGCCACTTCCTTGGCCACTTACACACACGAAAAACAAACAAACAACCTACACGCCTCCACTTCCTGAGTGTATCATAAGAGACAACTAAAGGACTGATCGCAAACATCTCATACAACAACTGCATTCCCAAGAAGTCTGGAAGGTGGCCGGTCTATTATCCATAGTCAAATTATTACACAGTTCTGACTTTTAAGTTCTTACTTCAAGCTGGTCTGGGTGAATCATCACCCAAAGACCAGCTTTGGTATTTGAGTGATGATTTACATGCATATTATCTTTAGAGGATAAAAAGGTCAGAAAGGACATCTGATCTACGAAACTACAGCTAAACTATCCAAAGACACAAGGTCCATCCAAGTAGGCTAAAGTAATGTCGCATAATTAATATAAGTATTACATACAGAACGGAATCTCCTGAGGTCCCGCGCAATTTGCATTCCCCGTCCCCCCACCTCTCCCTCGTTCTCGCCTTGTGGAAGGTGTTAAGTGGGTGTCTCGAAAGGTCAGAACAGGGGAGGTGCGGGGACGCATATTGCGCGGGACCTTCGGAGATTCTGTATGTAATACTCATATTAATTCTGTGGTAATGTGTAAATTATTCAGATGCTGCGAATAGCAAACAAGCGTAAAGAACAAGACATGGACTTCGAGGAGAAGAAATTACATCTGTCGGTCGGCGGAGTAGTGCACGATCCGGACGCGGAGCTGGCGTACGCGGCCGCGGCCGTGGGCGCTTCGCCCCCGCACCGCGAGCTGCCGCCCCCACACCGGGAGCCTGACCCCTACAGCAGGTACATGCAAATTAATTTCAGCCTTAAGGTCACAGCACACTTATCAACTCGGAAAGGGATCGACACCGTATCGCCTTTCGCCGCACGGTCAACCAGGCGTCAACCTACAGGCTCAGCTTCGGTACGTCGACTCGACTACGGCTGGGCGACGCCGCGCTTATCGCTCGCCGGCCGCTTTGGTCTGGCTGGCACTAGATCATTTCAAACGTAAAGTGTAGCGCACGGTTATGTCTTGGTTCACAATACGCGAGTTGGCAATCATAGCCATAAATTTTTGTTTATCTTCAAATAAATAAAACGCGGGTGTAAGGAAACGGAGAGACATCAGCTCGCATACGGAGAGGCGTAAGCGCGCAGACGACGAGCCGCAAGCGCGGGGACCGCTAGTTGACCGACCAGCAAAGCGGTTCGTGAGCTGGTCCCGAGGCGAGGCGTTTATGTTACGAATCCGAATAGTGTGCGTTGCAGTAGGAAGTTTCATACAAAGAATACTGAGCTGCTCGAGTTGATACGTTTACGTTCCGTTTACGAGTTGATAAGTGTGCTGTGACCTTTATGGATATCCAGAAAGTAGCCTTTTATATCCTTTGCATATATGGAGAGAGCAACTTGCAGGGAAGACATTAAATTGTATATCGTTGAGATGGTATCCCTTAACATGAGTGGTCCTAATTTATTTATACACATTCTGGTTGGTGATAAAGACAGGTCAGACAATATTTTCAACACTGCTACTAAGCTTAACTCCTGTGATTTGAGACTTGTTTCATGGTATGGTCCGTGCTGCTCACTTGAGAGGCAACTGTAAAAAAATAATTTTAAAATAAATGTGTTTTTTTCTATAATGGTATTATTAATTTTTTTTTTATATTTGCCCGCAGGCCGTACGGCCCGCCCGGCGCGTACCGCGGGCGGTTCCCGCGCGGCGCGCCGGACGAGCGCGAGCGCTACTACGAGCGCGAGCGCGCGTTCGAGCGCGAGCGCGTGTACGAGCGCGCGCCGCACTACGACGACCGCGTGCCGCCGCCTGACGACGCCTCTTACCACAAGGTAGCACCAGTGATATCGTCTACTCTATTGCTAGTTTGTCTTTTTTATAACACCTAATTTTCTATGGATGTGAAGATAGATGTTCACAACATACAAAACTGCAGGCCTGTATATCAAATTAAAATAATATATATTTATAAGCGGCCAAGAGCGAGTCAAACTCGCGTGGAGGATTCCATACAATGCCAAGGTCAATCACGTTTGACATCCTCATAGTAAGACTTCATTTAACTAATACTAACTAGTTCACTAAAATCACTTCATAGCGCTAGTAGTAACTAGCGCTATGAAGTGATTTTAGTGAACTATTTTCCGTAAATGATAGTATTATATTGAGTTACCACTGTATTTTCTATTGACAGAATTCTTATATTCCAGGGCCGTGCATTCCATAGAGACATTTAGACATTGTCTACCCGGTCGATCGCTAGTATATGAGCATTTTTTAAATTATTATATAAAAACGATTACGCGCTACACGTCTTTTAAATTGCGCGCTCTTTCCGGCGGCCGTTCAACTCCAAAGTCGCTGTGTCGCTACCGGCGCGGTGGCGGCGCGGCGCACCAAACGTAAGTAGGTACGCGACGCGCCGAAGACAAATATCCAGATGGCTTAATTTACACACATGCATAGGTAGCTAATGTGTATGAATAGGCTTTTGCGCCTGCGTTTGTGTGCATGAACGTCCTTCATGGACACACCACACACGTAACAAATGCACACATAAAGCTAGAGCTTAGACCGAGTCTGTGGCCAATTAGAATGTATCAATATTTTTATTTGTTCCTGTGATGTCACGAAGGTTACGACAACAAACCTTATTGGCTAATTGTAGTATTAACCAATAGGGTTTCTTATCGTGCTATGCTTCCAAATTAGAAACGCGTAATTCATCGAAGATTGTATTGATATGTGTTACACATTTTTTTGCCGGATTATATTTCGTTCGGTGATAGATATTTAAGTACCTAGTTAAATTACTGAGTTTGTTTACAAATGCATAGTTATAAAAATTTTATTTAAAACTTACTAAAATGGTGCAAAGTTTTACTTGTGAATGTTGTATAACAAAGTGATTGCTTGTTCAAACTGAATAGTGATTGTTTATTAAGTATAAAAACCAATAAGTATCACAAATGGCCACTGATTTTGGAGGACGTAAAATCACGTAAGTTGTATTGTAGTCTACCCAAACAAAAATCTCTATGCACGCCCCTGTTATATTCTTATAGGTTTTCCTGTTATCCACAAGCAATATTTTGTATTTCTTTTTCATAAATTTAGGCTCGGTATTTTAGAGATCAGGGGGGGACGCGACGGGGGAAAGATCAATTTTCGTCTTCTTTTTTTCATTTCATGAATAAAATCATAACTATTTATTTTACAATAATAAAATCCTTATAATGAGCTCTTTTATTTGATACACAGTAAGTGACAGATAGACGGACGGGCAGACGCGTAGGTGATCCAATAAGGATTTCGATTTTAGGGTTCCGTACCCAAAGGGTAAAAACGGAACCCTATTACTACAAATACTAAAAACAAAATAAAATAAATATAGCAAAAAAGGACAAAAAAATCGCGTTTGTTGTATGGGAGCCCCCCTTAAAGGGCTCCCATACAACAAACGCGATTTTTTGTCCTTTTTTGCTCGATATCAATAATGGCAACAGCTAGGCACTTGAAATATTCACAAAATACTCAGTTGTATTTTTATTTTAATAATAAATAAAAAAAATATATACACATTTAAGGGGGGTTCCCATACAAAAAAACTAGGTTTTTATAGATAATGGTACGGAACACTTCGTGCGCGAGTCCGACTCTCATTTGGCCGGTTATTTAATTTTTTGTAGGGAAACCTTAATAGAAAGAAAACGAAAAGAAAACAAACTGCTGTTATCAGTCCTAGTCATAAGCCTGGACGTAGGTGCAGATAGTTAGTGGACTTCATACCGTGTATGTGATCCATCCGGATATATTTTCCTAACACTTGTAGCTACTCAATGTTGAAAGTTGTGATGTGGTTCTTTTTCGGGCAGAGACGCGTGAGGTCGTCCCGCGAGGTAATAGTGCAGCGCGCGGAGGTGGAGCGGCGCTCGCCGCGGGAGGCGCGCGACGGGCGCGAGCTGCGCGAGCGCCGGGACGCCCGCGGCGACGAGTGGGCCGACCCCTGGATGCGCGCCGAGCCCGCCGCGCGCCGCCGCCGCCCGCCCTCCTCCGACGACTCCTACTCCTCCTCCAGGTACGTGCGGCTACCACGGGGCGGACTACACTGAGACGGACACTTGACATTCACACTAAACAAACCCTATATAAATCGATGTTCAGAGTTAAATGATATCACACTGAGATGGACACTTGACACTCACGCAAATACCCTTGTTCTGAGTTAAAGATATCACGCATTTTGCAATTTTCGTTTGACGCAAGTTAGCGCACGCTAATAGGGATGTGGCAAAAATTTTTTTTTGGGCTTATTAGATATATTATTAAAAAGTATTTCTATATAAAAGTATACTCAAATATATGTATTTTTTTTTCTTATCTCTCATTAGCAAATAATGACGAAGATACAGCGTATTCAAATTTTGCGAGACGTCACGATTGGAACTTCGAAGCGTGTATCTTAGTAAATTTTGGCTACTTTTCTACACGAAAACATATGATGAGATCCTTTATTTTTGGATAACTGGTTGACAGACTAAATAAAATAGTATATTTTTGACCCAGTCCACATCCCTGTAACATATTTTCCATCCGTTTAATTTATATTAAAAGATAACCTGCGCTAAGCGCAACCTCCTTCGTCGACAAAGACAAAGATAGTTAAATCTTTCGAGGTTTGCTGAAGGTAGAATAAACAAATTTCGTACACTTAGTTTATTACAATATGTCGCTAGCTTATACAAGTTTAGAATTTCATCATAAATGAGATATCATTAATATTCTCACTACAATGCACTTTGGTGTTGTATTATTTTTATTTTTTACTTTACAAGAACGACACACAAGGGTGCATCTCCGATTCGACTATAAACTCAATTGTTTTAAATTATTTGCATTTTAATATCAACCGAAAAATTGCGAGTGTCCTCTCAGTTTAGTCAGAGTATTACTTAGGTATGTGGATGACAGTAGACATTTAAAATCCGTAGTTTGTTAGTTAGATTTTTTAGAATGTCATATTGTATTGTTTATTTAATTTATATAATTATGTCTTTGTTGTTCTCGTGAATGAATCCCCGTATATGTCAGTTTAAATACTTTTATTTTTATATTTTTTACACTCATTGTAGTAAAAACTAAAGTTTAAACTACTTTTTTTTTAAATTATGTTATGAATAGGTCCAAAACAAAATGAAAATAAACTAATTCAATATTTTGTCCCCGCTTCCTCCTCCCTGGGTTGCTTTCATAACGTCGTGGTGTTTCGGTGTTATCTCTGAATCTCATCTCTGTCCCATTTATGCATGCGGTTTACACATCACCGGGGTTCGCTTGGCCATCTTTCAATGATATCTGGCGTGTGTGTGATGACGGAATGTGTGTGGTTTACCGTGTGACGCGACATCACGATCGTGCGCCGTCATCTGGTGTTACATGGCGTTGTATCATATGTTACGTGCTGATGTTTTATATTTTGATATACCTTTGTGTGGCGTTTTCACATAACTGAGCTTCCTGCGATGCCAATGGACGGTTTACTGGATTGTAAATTGATATTATGTCTCTACTGATGATTGGACGTGTCATGTTATAACATTCCACAATTACTTTTCATTGTTTATAAATTTTGCAACTAATATCTGATACCGGATTGTACCTCGGACGTCAAGCTACGATAATATGACGACTAAATGTCTCACGATGTGTTTGTGTGTTTACTTATGGCATCTCTCGCAACGTCCATTTAACTCTGGATCGTACGGTGTTGTTGTACGGTGAACTGTGACTTTTGACACAACTGGCGTGTTCGTGACGTCGCTCGCGTGGTGTGTGTGCATGCGTGCGAATGTCCCTCCCGGCTCCCGCTGACCCCACAGCTCTTCAAATTCCAGCTCCCGCAGTTCCCGCTCGCCGGGCGCGCGCCGCAAGAGGAGGGCTTCGTCTTCGTCCCGACAAAGGTTAGAGAAGCTTCTAGTGCGTTCATTAGTTTTGCGTTCTAATGGTCTCACAACAAGGATGTCGAGGATCGTGCGAAGTGGAGAAGTAAAAGCCAGAAAGCGGGCCTTGAGCTCCGAAGCAGCACACAAATATGGGCGCGGGCGGCTATTCGTCCACGCGCTGTACGCTGAGATGAAATGTTTATTTTGATACATCTTCATTTAAATCAAGAGCCAATCAAACTAATTAATTATTTTATTTGTGATCAGATTGTATCAAAATTGATGAGTAATTTTCAGTTGAGGTTCAGACAATTTTATTTAAGGCAAGTGCACCATTGCAGCGAAGGTTTGATCATGTTTTGCACGTTGTAGTATCTAGCGTATGAGCTGAACATTTCCTGGCTCGGGGAATAGGGATGTGGACAAAAAAATTTTTGGCTCATTACACAAATTCTTAAAAAGTATGTTATATGCAAATAATGACGAAGATACAGCGCATTTCAATTTTGCGTGACATTACGATTGGCTACGATTTTTAACCAACGGTGCGTAAAAATCACGCCCACACCAAAACTTTGACGCACAGCGCGCTGTATCTTCGTGACTTTTGACCACTCTACTAAACGAAAACATACGTGTCCTTTATTTTTGGATAACGGACTAAATAATACATTTTTGACCCAGTCCACATCCGTATTGCCTACAGTTCTTCGCTGTCATTGTTTCTGAAGTAGCATAGAAATGCAGTGGAGTACAGGTCTGTGTGACTTGCCGCAGGTTGTCGCCGTCCGTGATAGTGCGCGAGCGGCGGCTGGCGAGCGCGCGCGCCACGGCCATGAACCCGCCCGCGCCGCGCCGCCGCGCGCCCTCGCCCGCCGCCGCGCGGCAGCTCTCCGCCAACCCGCCGCCGCCGGCTTCGCTTAGGCATAAGGTACATGGGACATTTCATTATATACCGACTGGGAAAATTGTACAGTAAACAATAGCAGTTCTCGAGTCACATTCTTGCGTCACCAGCGAATTATGCGATTGTCTGAAAGATCTTGTTTGAATCAACATATCACACTAATTATAAAGGCGAAAGCTTATGTGTGTGTATGTTTGTTACTTCTCCACGCGCAAACGACTGGACCAATTTTGATAAAATTTTGTATGCAGGAAGCTAACACCCTTGATTAACACATAGGTTACTTTAGGCACGGGTAACACCGTGGGGCGCAAATAATAAAAACGTCTAGCTGTCAGATATAACAGCCAAGGCAAGGTAGCAGAAAATTTATATTGTAATATAATTTTAACTTTCAGGATGAGTTGGATCCCTACGGTCGCAACAAAGCTTCGAGTCGCAACCGTGACAGGAAAAAGTATTCGAGATCGTCATCGTCTGGTTCAGGTAAGACTTGACTTGAAATGTTACTACGTAATTTTTATATATCGTAATAAGTTTCGACAGTCTAGCTAGGTATAAAAATTAGGGATGCAACGATACCGATACGATAATCGTATATCGACGATTATCGTAAACCTTTACGATCATTCGTTATCGTTAATATTACGATACGATATTTTTACGATACATTTACTTCAAAATTTTTAAATTTTTACTATTTCGGGTGAAACGAAACGCATAACGCGTCAATTTCTGAATGCTTCGCATCCGTCACTCTTGCAGGACTGATACACAGTGATGAGAGAAATAAGACATAAGGGAAAAAACTTAAATATGTTGTGTTTTCTGAATAAGAATTTGCCAGTTATAAATTACGACTACAATTAAAATTATTTATAGTCAGTAAATGTAACAAATAGTAACAATTTAAAATATAAGTTAATGATGAAAATTAATAAAATCAATAAATATATTGATTAAAAATGCATAACTTTTTTTATACTTTTACTTAGTCTTACAATAATAACATACAACAAAGCTTCAATAAATTCATCAAAATGGTATTAAACAAATATCGTAATGCATTCGTATCGTAATTCGTTATCGTATTTGGCCATTACGATGTATTCGTCATTTGTATTGGTATCGTAATAGCCGTATCGTTGCATCCCTAATAAAAATGCATACAGTTTTTTGTATGAAATGTATTTGGGCAGGCAGAAACAAAATATTAATAACCATCTCGAACTATACCGATTTTTTTTTATTAAAATGAATAACATTACATAGTCCTGAAAAGCAGAAACTTGCTCTTAGAGTTTGTATAAAACGTGAGCATTGTTTATGACAGATTCATCATCATCCTCAAGCGAATCGGAGAGCGAGTCGCATTCTTCATCATCATCGGGTAGTTCGGGAGCGCGGCGAGCGAGGCACGCGAGGTTGCTCAACGCTGCGGCGAGGCCCAGGTTAGTCCGCTTTGCGCACTGGACATTTGTGTTGGGAATGACTTGTATTTTTTCTTTATTCGCGGATCCAAACGAAATAGGCTCTGATAAAATAAATATCCGCAACCGCTTTGGCAAGCTTCTAGTGAAATGCTCTATTGTGAAGAATTTGTCTTGATTTGTCAAATTTTCCGACACAAATCATAACACAAAAGATTTTATTTATGTACCCTTTTGATTCTAGTAGAATAGGTATGTAATCGCGAAGCGCAAAGCATCGATGAATGCGACTGCGATACAAGATTCAATGCTCAGTACATAAAAATGCGACTGCGATACAAGATTCAAAGCACAGTACAAAAAAATGCGACTGCGATACAAGATTCAAAGCACAGTACAAAAAATAGACGTTTATTTGTGGTCTCAAGCTAAATTAGGTACTTCAGTCTCTTTGCCAAATTTGGATCTTCTTTTTCATGCAGCTGACTTTACAACCGCCACTAAGTTTTCTTTGCATTGCTTGTACATTTGTACTTTGTTATTTGTGTAACGTTTTGTTTGTAACATTTGCATGAGTGTTTTTGACTAAAACTTAACGATTTTGAGTAGTTTAACCAGAGTGGTTTAACTGCTTCTATCTATAATTCTAGATAAAGGCGTACATGTACGTCATTTTCCGCATCCAATTTAAAAAGACATTACTTGATAAAAAAAACTTGAGAGTCTGTTTTTATTTACTTATCTTTTCGTATCCCTATCGAAATTGGAAAATAAGAGTATTTGTCATTTGTCTTATTTAAGTTTATTTACGATGCATGTATGTTAATTTAAGTATTTCAAATGTGTTTTTCGGCACGTAAGCTAATACACATTACTATCTGTCCCTACTATCTATCACGTTAGCTTATCCTACGTCTAAATACAAGCAAATATTAAAATTTGAATATGTGTACTTGTACTATTGTGTACGTAAACCAAAAAAGACTGCAAGTAATAACATTAATTAAAAAACAGCTTCTGAGCGATTGATCGTACGCCACGATTCAAGGTATTTATTTATTTCGTAATAAAGTCCCATAGATCTATCCGGACAAACCATCTTGAAACGTTTTTCGATAACATTTATAACGATCATTATCAGTGAGCTTCAAAATTGTGTTGTGTGACTACATAATTCGAAGAGTACTTTTGCCATAGCTGTGACAGTTTTACATATGATAAACCATATGATGCAAGACAAGGGAATAAGAAGAAAACATTCCTCATTAAATAAAAACTGGTCGAAAGCTTAGTGGTTGCTTTACTCACTCAGCATTTTTATCTGGATTTATGTGCCTGCCTGCATGACTAACTTTATGCATAAAAAGTAATACTTCACTTGCATGTAAAGAATGTTTGAATGCCTTAATTTTTGTCTAGCTTTTTTTTTGGTTTTGTAAATGTCCTTGTTTTTTGTAAATATATTATTTGTTCTAAAGAATAATTTTAAACACATGTGGAACTTTAGTTGTATAATTTTTTTCGATATTATCAGTCGTCGTTTTTTGCAGGTTGAACGCAAAATCAAATGCCGGTCTAGCGGCAGCTGTGTCGACCAACGTTGCTAGCAAAAAAGAAGCAACCAGTGATAAAGGTATTGCCAACATTCTTAACTGATTTAGTTTAAGAAGATGATATAAAAGTATGTTCTCACTCATTTCTTCTCTTTCAGAAACTGCAGGAAAGAAACGCTCCGCCACGTCACCAGTGGACGCGCCTGCGGCTAAGAAGTCAGTTTCCAGGAGAGAAGAGCTGCTCAAGCAACTGAAGGCCGTCGAGGACGCGATAGCGAGGAAGCGATCCAAAATATAGAAGTTACAGCGGATTTCAACGCATGTGTATAGATTTAATAAATGGCGAGACCAGCTTTAGACTGCACAGCAGCAGTGTTATGCTATAGATGTGACGTCGCCGTGTGGTTGTACGCCGATTGACATGTTACAGATATCTGTGTAGGCCGGTTTGAAGTCGTACAAATGAGCATTTAATGTGATGTAAATAGTCTTGATATTATACAATTTGACTCTGATCTGACTCCAGAAGGAATATCAGTAAATTTGCGCCGTAAGTGTATCTTTGTAATTTATTTCTTCTTTCATTCTTGTTGTGTATACGAGAGAAAGCAAAAGGAATATCAACTCGATTATTATAAATATCGTATTTTCCTATTGTGTGTTCATCACAATATGCTACAGCCTAGAATGTTAGGTTTACGATGAATCAACACCATGTGTATGTAAAAAAACATTCAAGAAATAAAAGTAATAATTTTTTAGTAAACATCCTCGTTTTATTTATACATTTTTTAATATTTGTATGTTACCTATTCTATATTTTCTTGCTGACACATTTCGGACTAAGACTTGATTGTGGCCTTGTCTTATTAATGTATTCAGTGCATTGTAAGCAATGTAGCCAATTCCGCAGCTTTTAGCCTCGGAAAAGCTAAACGCGCCTTCCGACAGATATCCCATGACTTGTCTAGAGCAAGAATGTCTAACAGTTTTGATCTCCTGAGGAAGCCATAAGTCTCGCATTTTCAACACATATTTTGATGGCTTATGCTTATCCCGTTTTGTACACTTCTCAGTTTTCACCTAAAAAGAAAGTTTCCATTTAAACCTAGTTCAAAAAAGGAGGTTATAAATTCAGTTGTTTATTACCAAAATAAAATGGTTTATAACAGAAAGACTTATTGATTCATAATCAATAAGTCTTTCTGTTATAAACCACTTGGAAATTTTGTTTAAAATGATCAAAATCGTTTTAGTAGTTAACACGAAATGACTTAGGCACATTGTGCTTACTTATCCAGTTATAAAAATAGTTTTACTCTTGCAGTAACAATGGTTAATACATTCTTTAAGCTATGTCCAACCCTTTGAGTTCCATTCTGCACAACGAATTGATTGGATTAGTTGTCCGGAGAGGAAGTCCAGGCCCAAAACACTAAACTTACCGTTTCATTTTTCTTTAGTTTTTTCCTTATCCTTCTCAAACGTTTAATTTCACTCTTGTGCTCGATTCGTATTTGTTTCCGCAACTTTTCATTAGGATCTTCATGGTGCGGTTCAATTACAGTTTTTATTGTCGCAATATCGTTATTTTCCGGCAAACAGATTATGGCATGTCTCTTGAGAGATCCTTTAGACGCCATTTGTAAATAAACAGCTATTAAACATGATTCATAATTCTGAACTTCTGGCAATTCTTTTTTAGTTTTCATACATTCCTGTAAGCAAAATTGATGCTTGGCTTATGCACATGTGAATAACATAAGGAGAATTTTACTTGCACACCTTTTAATTTACCTTATATTGTCCATCTATAGCATTACATAGACAAGAGACTGGCTCTAAAAAAAAGAGAAGTTTAGGAAATGAACTGGTCTATAGCATAATTTTTTTTCCATCTATGTCATTTGGTGATCATCATTGATATGCATATAATATTTTTAAAAGAAAAAGCGGAAAAGCGCAGCTCACGCCGCTCCCTAAAGAAGCATTGCTGAAGATGTATAAGTATTAATTAGTGAGTTTTGTCAGTAACAGCTTACCTGCAACTTTGATAATATTTGCTTATCCCTCAAAACATAAAAATTATTCACAGGCACTTGGCTCCATTCTTTCAACAGCAATTTCCAGTTGCAGCAGAATGGACTATTTATTCCTATTTTTATATAGTTATTCCTTTTGCTAGGGGGAAGTCTAAAGTACTTGTCTTTCAAGTCATTTTGGACTCTCTTCTCCTCTTGTGCTCCAGCACAGGAATCTGGAGGTAGGTATGTTTCTCCCATTTCAAAAGCTAAGCTCTCAGTTTCCCTGAGGCCACCTGAACGAGCTCCGAACATGATGAACGTCTGCCAAAATTGCATGCCATATCCTGATGGAACTATGACATCCCAACCACTGCCATACCCTAAAATAATAAGACTCAATTATACAACAGGCTATACTAGATCACTGTAGCATAATAAAATTAAAATTAAAAAAAAAAACAAATAATAATTCGACATTCCCATACACTTTAGTATGGAAATGCCAATTTTTTTTGGTTATTTTAATTTCATTATACTTTAGTGATTTAGTATTTGCTTTGATTTATTACAGATACGTCTCGTCCACATTGTACATATTAAGGTTGCATAGCAGTACACTAATTTAAAAAGTAAAATGTATATATATTCAAATAAAGAAGACTACAGTGGTTGCTATGTTACACCGAACTAAAAAATATCAGTCGTGTCAAAGTGTGAAAAACTGTGTCGTGATAGTATAAAACTCTGAACATTACTAAACATAACGATCTAAATAGTGAAGTGTTTCTTTAATTAAAATTCATTCTAAATCTTCTATTCTACTGCCACCTGCGTGACTGGTACCTTACTTGGTAAGATTACTTTAATAGGTTCTGAGCCCCAGCGGAAGAAAAAAGAAAGAATCACAATGGATTTTTCAACAAAAATTGAGGTCGGCAAATTAGCAGGGAAGGATAATTGGGCTACCTGGAAGTATAAAGTTTCAATACTGCTGGAAGGCATGGAAGGTGCCCTGGAAGCAGTGGAAGGTAAGCTCAGGAAGCCAGTCCTTGCTGCAGGAGTAGGTGACGCTGAAATCGGCTCCTATGATGCTGCAATGGCAAAATATAGGCGGACTGAGAGTAGCGCTCTACTTATGCTGACGACAAACATGACAGAAGAAACGCTTAAGAAAGTTATGAGGTTTAGGACGGCACATGAGGTGTGGCAAGAGCTACATAGACTTTTTGATGGACAGTCGGACGACAGAGCATATAATTTATGCCTTGAATTCTTTGGTTTTCGACATAAGATAGAGGATGATATTCCTACACATATGGCGCACCTTAAGAATATCTGGGATGAATTGAAGGCTGAGATCGCAAAAATCGACGCCACTGCTAAGCTCCCCGAATTGTTCCTCATTTGTAAGGTCTTAGATACACTTGATGATAAGTACTTTAACTTTAAGTCAAGTTGGCTAATGCTTAAACAGTCAGAAAGGACTATCGACAGTTTGACGACTCACCTTTGCACGTTCGAGAGAAAGTTAGGAAGTCAAGAGAACTCGCGGCAAGAGGCACTAATGACTAAATCTTCTGAACGGCATAATAAGAAGAATCCTGATGAGCAGCTGATCTGTAACTACTGTTCTGGAAAAGGACACAGAGTTCGGAAGTGCCAAAAGTGGATTAAGGATGGGAGGCCACCTAAGCCAATGCCAGGCACATCAGCGTCTAGCTCAAAGTCCAAGCAAGTACAACAAATTTCTTTAATGGTAAATGCATGCTCAAACAATCAAGTGCAAGATCGTGAGAGCTGGTTCTGTGATAATGGAGCAACTGTACACATTGCAGTAAGAAGACATTTCTTCACCAAATTTCATGAATTTGATTCAGATCACACTGTGACTACAGCAGACGGGACGACCATATCTGCTTCTGGAATGGGTTCTGTAGTGGTGGAATCAAATGTCAATGGACACAAGGAGAAGATTATTCTTAATGATGTTTGGCTAGTACCATCTTTAACGAAAAATTTGTTTTCGACACTTGCGGCGCAAGATAAGATGCAGAACAGCGTCTTCACTTCTACAACTAGAGAGTGCAAGTTAGATATTGCTGGAACGACTAGAGTTGTTGGAAGTAGGGTCCATCAAGGCGGACTATACAAGTTGAATTTGAAGACAGTAAGTCCAACACAAAATTCGACTATAGAGGTCAATGTTTTGACGGGAACAAATATGCTGCAAATATTTCATGAGAGATTTGCACATCAAGATAAGAGACATATCAAAGCTCTGATAAAGAGAGAGTTTGGGATTTGTTTGCCTGAGGATAAAGTTAAATGCGAGGGATGTATTTTTGGAAAATCTCATAGATTACCGTTTGGGAGGAGAGATAGGGCAACCATCCCTGGTGAAATAGTTCATGCTGACGTTTGTGGCCCATTTGAACACCCAAGCATACAGAAATTCCGTTATTTTATTATCTTTAAAGATGACTTCACCTCATATCGGCTAGTTTATTTCATGAAACATAAATCTGAAGTAAAGGATAAATTGAAATTAATGTTGAATGAAACAAAAACTACTGGTCATATTGTCAAGTGTCTATTAAGTGACAATGGTGGAGAATTCGATAATGGAGAAGTAAGAAAAATACTGAATGCTCATGGGATTCAACAAAGGCTTGTAATGCCGTACACTCCGGAGCAAAACGGTTGTAGCGAGCGGGAAAACAGGACCCTCGTGGAAGCCGCAAGAAGCATGTTACACGCCAGAGGCGGGTTACCACAGAAACTCTGGGCTGAATTGATAAATACAGCAGCATACGTCCTCAACAGGACAGGGCCAACCAAAATAGACGGTAAAGTACCATATGAGCTATGGCATGGAAAAAAACCGAAGATATCCCATCTTAAAATAATTGGGAGTACATGTTATGCGCATATCCCAAAGCAAAATCGCAAAAAGATGAGCAAGAAGGCGATTAAAGGCATATTAATTGGCTACGAGAATGATGACGGCTATCGAATCTGGGATGGACTTAAGACATTGAAGTCGCGAGACATAACGTTTGAAAGTGATGTGGAGTTTAAAACTACCGTAATTAACGCTCCTATTGATTCAGAGGGAGTTACGGATAACAATAATAAACAACATATTCTTGAAGAGCCTGCAAATGTCAGTATAGAAGATCTTGATCGTGATCTTGAGGGAGATAGAACTAGTGTCAGTGAAGATCAAGATCAAGAACGTGTAATTCATTCTGAGGACCAAGCTCAAGAACGCGAAACTCATGAGCGCGAGGACTATGAGTCAAGGGAAAGCTTGAATGATAATGATGATGAAGATTTTGTCGACGCTGATCAAGGGCAACTGGAAATAGTAGAGCCTTTAACAGAAACGGAACCTGGTTTAGGTGAACCCCTGGCTGAATTGGAGCCTCGATATAATCTAAGAGATAGATCATTCATTACACGTCCTAAGAAGTTTAACGACTATGTGTGTTTCGTTGGTACGGAAAGATTCCCTGAAACCTATAACGAAGCTATCTCGAGAGAAGACAAAGCTGAATGGCAAAAAGCCATGGCAAATGAGCTTAAGTCTCTCAAAGAGAACCAAGTTTGGACGTTATGTGATTTACCGGCTAATAGAAAACCGCTGCCGTGTAAATGGGTTTTTACAATCAAACGTCATCCAGATGGCACAATTGACAAATACAAGGCGAGGCTTGTAGCAAAAGGATTCAAGCAACAAAAAGGGATTGACTATGAACAAACTTTTAGTCCGGTGGCCCGGATGGCTACAATAAGAGCCTTGTTAAGTGTCAGCGCTAAAGAAAAGCTAAATCTGATGCAATTTGACGTGTCAACTGCATTCCTGAATGGCAAGATCGAAGAAGAGATTTATATGAAACAGCCTGATGGATTTAATGATGGCACATCAAAAGTTTGTCGATTAAGAAGAAGTCTGTATGGACTAAAACAGGCACCACGGTGTTGGAATTCTTGTTTTGAGGAAATTCTGTTAGCGAAAGGTTTCGAACAGAGTACTGCTGACAGCTGTCTATTTACCAAGAATGTTAAGGACAAGAAAATCCTAATAACACTTTATGTGGATGATGGCCTTGTAGCATCTACAGATGAAGCTTTAGGACACCAATTCTTGGAGGAATTAGGTAGGACAATAAAAATCACAACGAAACCAGCATCGTATTACCTAGGTATGGAAATCCAGAGAGCTGAAGACGGTTCTATTTGTATTAAGCAAGAAGCTTACACAAAGAGAATTTTAGAACGATTCGGAATGTCTGAATGTAATCCAGTATCAACACCAATCGAGAAAACTTTAACTAATGAAAAAGGGAAAGTTTCAAATGGAAACTCTGAAAAGAAATTTCCTTACCGAGAGGCGGTAGGTGCATTAGCATACCTGATGACAGGGACACGTCCTGATATTGCGTTCGCTGTTGGGGTCGTTTCCAGAACGTTAGAAAACCCCACTGCAGAGGACTGGCTGAGGGTAAAAAGGATATTTAGGTATTTGAAAGGGACGATATCCTACGGCATTCGATATAATGCAAACTCTGTCAGAGCCATCATTGAAGGCTATAGTGACGCTGATCATGCTGGTGACATCCTAACTGGGCGTTCAACTACAGGAGTTACTTGCCTTTTTGCTGGAGGAGTTGTTTCCTGGCTTTGCCAACGACAACCATCAGTTGCAATATCAACTACCGAAGCAGAGATTGTTGCAGCAAGCGAAGGTGCGCGCGAGCTAGTCTGGTTAAATAGAATCTTTAGCCAACTTACAAACTTGGAAGGAATACCAACTTTGAGAGTGGACAATGAAGCTGCTATACGGCTTGCCAACAATCCAGAATTTCATAAAAGGACGAAGCATATCCGTGTACGTCATTTCTTCGTTCGAGAAACCGTACAAGAGGGCCTTGTTGATATTAAGAAAACAAGTTCAGCTGATCAGTTGGCTGATCTGCTTACCAAGGCAGTCCCGAAGCCCAGGCTTAATAAAATTAGAGCCGAATTAGGTATACAAAACTTTTCCTGTTAGTGAGGGAAAGTATTAAGGTTGCATAGCAGTACACTAATTTAAAAAGTAAAATGTATATATATTCAAATAAAGAAGACTACAGTGGTTGCTATGTTACACCGAACTAAAAAATATCAGTCGTGTCAAAGTGTGAAAAACTGTGTCGTGATAGTATAAAACTCTGAACATTACTAAACATAACGATCTAAATAGTGAAGTGTTTCTTTAATTAAAATTCATTCTAAATCTTCTATTCTACTGCCACCTGCGTGACTGGTACCTTACTTGGTAAGATTACTTTAATAGTACATATTTACAGAACTTGAGAAAATATATGTAAATACCATTGTAGCATTTGTTTCTTATGAAGCATTTAAATAATTACTAAGCTAAATCAATTCATACAAAGAGTACCCATGTGTAAACAAAAATGTTACCTATTTTCTTTATATTAGCATCCTGCGAGCCTGGTCTCTGAGCTATAACAACAGGCACACATTGCAACTTTGGATCATCCTCGAATATAGCCCCAGGCACAAGCTGACTCTTTGTTACATATTCTATGAATTGGGTGTTGCTCATTTTTTCATTTTTTATTATATCCTGTATGCTTAAATCCCAAATGGGTGAATATGAAGCTGTTAGTGGAATTCGAATTAATGATTCTAAATTTGTTGGTTCCATATGATTTTTAGCTTTTGTTCGGTGAGTTGGCCGGCTTAATCTAGGATCCTTTACAACTAAACCAATAATAATTCTAGAAGGCAGCTGTGATGGAGAATTAACTTCATTTATACTCAGCCAATAACTTTGTTTCTCAGACAAGTGCAATGACTTGCCATTCATTTGTGAGATCCATTTGTTTGATGCAAATTTTTCAATATTATTGACACATTTTAGACTGTGTGTCAGTATGGCATGGCTGTTAGGACCTGTCAGTCGGAATATATTGTAAGTACCCGGATATAACTTTATCTGCATATGTTCAGAGAAATGGTTATTTACTTTCCTCTGTTTTTGGTTTGGTTCATATTCATCATTATGATTAATACCACCAATAATGTCAGTGAAAATAGATTCTATTTCTTTTGTCTGTGATGGATGTACAAAAAGCCAGAGTGTTTCCTTCCCTGTGTCAGTAGGCACCCATATAAAATTTGCCTTACCCACATATCCAAAAGGAAATTTATTTGGTTGATATAAGCTGATAGTACCCTGTCTATTTCCACTTAAAAAAGCCTTTGCACATATACCTAATCCACAAGCAGAATTAGTAATGGATGAAAATATATTTCTGATATCCTCCAGCGGTCCTTTGATTTGGATTGGTGTATAGTAAGAGATGTCTTGCATAAGACAATGAGCTGAACTTGCTCTGTAACAGGCTCTAAATGCCTTATCACATGGAGCGTATGCTAGACGATGTCCCCATCTTTCTATCATATGAAATCTCTTGGCATACCAGATATGAGTTTCTAACCAAACATTCTTCCTTTGTCTTCTATTATACTCTTCTAACAAGTTTCCAGGCCGTCGTCTGTATTTCCTTGAGGGTCTTTTGAGTTTTGGCGGCAAACCGCTCTTTTTCAACTGTTCCAAGTGCCCTTGACGCAGTTTTTTCGGCAGTCTCTTACAATTGTGGCTCATCACCCGGCGTCTCATGTGTACAGGTAATGATTGAAATATCAGCTTAGTTTTACTTGGACGAAGAATGCTTTCGGTCATTGCTGCGATTTCTACGCTTCTGGACGCAGCAAATTTCAAACTATTTACTGAATCTGGTAGTTGTTCAGTACCACCCAATGTGGCATCAAATTCTGTTGTCTCCATTGTTTTTCACAAATATACCTGCTTAATACACTGAACAGATTAGAAGCAAACAAAATAAAGCCTCGAAATTAATTTATTTTCAATTGTAATTTGTAATAGATAATTTACTAATGAGAACATGCAGGAAGAGGTAAACAATCATACTTAACCTAAAAATCAATGACGTATCTGCTGTCATTGTCACAAAAAACGTCAACTGTCATTTGTATTTTCTTTCACTTTTTTCATGTTTGGACAAAGTCATCAATGTTTTATGGATATCAAGTGCCATTTTTGAAACGCAGAGTAAGAGAGTAGTAAACGAATGGTTTTTCCATACAAAAATTCGTTTAGTGACTCCGCGTTTCAAAAATGTAACCAATGGTATTATTTATCCGACTGTCGAAAGAGGGCTTTTATAGAGTTCCGTACCCAAAGGGTTAAATACGGGACCCTATTACTAAGCTTCGCTGACTGTCCCTCCGTCTGTCCGTCAGTCCGTCTGTCCGTCCGTCTGTCCGTCTGTCTGTTACCAGGCTGTATCTCAAGAACCGCGAAAGCTAGACAGTTGAAATTTTCACATAATATTATGTATTTCTGTTGCCGCTATAACAACAAGTACTAAAAACAAACTAAAATAAATATTTAAGGGGGGCCATACTACAAACGCGATTTTTTATTGATTATGGTACGGAACCCTAAGTGCGCGAATCCGATTCGCACTTAGCCGGATATTGTATTTTTTGTAAATGTTCAAATCATAAACTTAGATTTTTTTATTTCTATCGTAAATCTATGTGCCACATTTTACTACTTTAGAAGTGTCTCTCGCGCAAAAAATTCAGTTAAAAAAATATATTAGAAACCTCAATGTTATTTTTGAAGACCCATCCATAGATCCCTCACACGTATGGGTTTAATGAAAAAAAATTGAGGTTTAGTTCTACGTATAGGGAACCCCCATTTACAGTTTTTTTCCTATTTTTGTGTGAAAATCTTAATGCATAGTTCTTATAGTTACGAAACATAGTCTGTCCGTATGGCTGTGACATACGGACGGAAAGACAGACAAACAAACATGACGAACCCATAAGGGTTCCGTTTTTTGCCAAACCCTAAAAAGTAGTTAGATAAGTACATAATTTGTGTACTTTTTTTATTAACTACTCTTAAACGGTTGAAAATACCTTATTGTTCTTCACAGCCTATGTCAGACTGTCACACCACGGGTGGATTAAAGGCTTCACCCAATAGAAGGAGGATTTGCCTATAATCACCACGCTGGGCAGATAGGTTGGTAATGGCAGAAGATGGTAGGTATAAGAACCCCTTCTCGCTCAATGGGGCGACTTTGTTACCAGGTTTAAACCATCATCCGCCCAAATCAAGTTGGCATCTAGTAAAGTGACACTATCTTATCTGTCAGTGTCAACTTGATTTGGTCGGGCAATGGTTTAAACCTAGTAACAAAGTTAGTCTGCGTTTTATGATAAGACTGAATAAGTTTTTTAAACTAATATCTTGTTACGGTCTTTTTGTATCTGGCTGGCCTCTCAGGTTTCCTTTTCAGGTGTTTCTGATGTTTGATACTTACAAGTTTTTTTTGGCATGTACAGAAAATAGTCTCTACATTTACATCCAGATATTAATAGGCCATGGGAAGTAGGTAGGTTTATTGGGTGATTAGTGGAGTGACAAGTTATTCTATCTTACCGCGTAACTCTACCATGAAATAAATTGAAAAATAACCGCACGGAGTGTAAAGTTCAGCTTTCTCCTTCAGGTAGGTAGGTACGTAGGTCACCCGATAAGTTTTGGGATGCTCGTAATTTAAAAAAGAAACGCATCTAAATTATATATTTAAAAAAAGTAATTTTATTTAATAATAGAACGAGATGAAACTTGACTACGTCACGATAGTGTTGCCACTGATTGTACTTTTCAGTAAATTTAAGGACTTTCTCAATAAAAAATATTAAACTTTATTCATGTTAAAAATTAAAAAATATATATACAGTCGATTTGACAAATTAATATATACTAAATTAAACTATAAATAAACGTTAAACTAAACTATAATGATTATATATAAATTAAAACTAAATTATGTAAAAACTAAATTTAGTTCATGAATATTTAATAAGATATCAAGTAACTTAGCTATTTAGTATCCCGCGATTCTCGCGTGATTCATCAATTCAATATTTTATTTAATTGATATAATGGATTATTAATTCGAAATTGGTACATAAAGTTCAAAAATGCATTACGCTCGGGTAATTCAATTTCACACAGTGGCAACACATCGAACTGATGACGTAGTCAAGTTCCACCTACGTCATCAGCTGTCACGGGAAGAGAATACCTTGTTTTATTATACCATGGTTTAAATGATGTTCCAGTAATTTTACTACGACGGTTCCCGCGTTTTTTCTTTATAACGATGGAAGGTTGGGTTACCTGAATTTTCCGGGGCCAGTGATGCCACCATTTGAAAGGAAACGAAAATATCATTTTCAACACACTTGCTCATAAAGTGGCTCTATGGTCACCGCAATTAGGCACATAATGACACCCATAAATCCCATAATCAAACTGTGACTTTTTCATTGCTATAACTCACTAGTGAGTTAAAGATTTTTTTTTAATTTTATTGGTTGAGTTCATGGAATTGTATGTACTTGCGTTGAGTTGCTTTGTTCTTATTAAAAAAGTTTTTACTAAAAAAAAGATCGTGTTCAATAGAACAAACAAATTAATGTTGCTATTGCTTGCTCATTTCATGCAACTTCTTATTTAATTTAAATAGATAATTTTAACTCGTACGTGTTTAATAAATAAAACTTTCACTCAAATATAACTTTTGTTTTCTCTGTAATAAAAGAAAACTTTAAATTCCCCATTTTGTACGTGGCAGGATAGGCGGAAATCGTATGGGCGAAAAAAAAAAATCTCATCTCTTTAGTCTGTGGCCGATCGCAATGCGCGCGCATAGGAAAACTGATTATTTTTCCCGCCATCCGCCATAGCGAAACATTTTTTACAACTCGTTTTCACTGTTGAAATTATAGTTATTTATTAATTAAAATGTCTACAAGTACTAGTTACGAAGAAAATGATTTATGTTGTACACCGCCCGATATAAGATGTGAAGCCCTTAACGTTGTAGAAAGTTTACTACCTGAAAACTCCAAGGAAAAATATCTATTAGCGTACCAAAATTTCATAAAATGGCAAAACAGCAAGAATACGCATTCTTTTTCAGAAAATGTGTTCATGGCGTACTTTAAAGAATTATCATCTAAGTACAAACCTAGCTCTTTGTGGTGTTTATACTCAATGTTAAAAAGTACAGTCCGAACAAAGAATGGAGTGGACTTAAAAACATACTCTCATTTGTAAGCTTATCTAAAGAGACTATCCGATGTATTTAGAAGCAAGTAATCAAAGGTCGTCTCACGATATTGAAAAATTTATAAAAGATTCCTACTGACGAAACACCAAGTACATCCAATGATTGGATTTCACCTACCTACACGAATAATGAGCCATTTCAAATTACAATAGAACATGAAGTATTTCAATAAATAATTTATCTGTTGGGACCGCTATGTCATCAAAAACAGTTAATTATAATTTTACTAACTGCACATTTACTAGTTGTTTCTCTAAATAAACTTTTTATCAACTAAATAAAATGAGTTTTTATTGTTATTTTATTCACAAGTGTGTTGAAAAACGTCGTATGATACACGTGTGTATTGATGATTACCGTCCTTGGCTCTCTTAAGACCCTCGCCTACGGCTCGGGTCTCAATGGCGCCGCGGCGGTAATCACCAATGTTACACACTAGTACCATAATTTACTATTAAAATTGTGTCTTGATCAAGCCCTAGATAACCCTTCAAACTATTTTTGTTTGTAAGAAGTAAGAAGTGAGAACGAGAAGCTTTACTACGCACATTAGCTAAGAGTGGCCGTTTTTCGTAAATGTGAGTAGAAAAGCTTCATGCACTCTCACTTACACTGTAGTTTTGAAGGGTTATCTAAAATACCTAATTTTAGTTTGCGTTACGGGGTAGACAAAGCCCAGGGCCATTAGGCCCAAAGCCCACGCTTAGCGTGGTGGTGGGCGTTAAGATGGAAAAGGAATCAAAATAGTGATGGGTTGCTAGCCGCATCGCTTATTACCATGATTCAAATCTCGCCCATTCCCTCGATCGGCTCTTACGATCTGCGCGGGAAGAGAACATACATACATGCTATCACGTCTTTATCCCTAATGGGGCAGACAGAGCATTTTGGGTCTTGCGGCTCTATGCAGAGCCTAGGGCCGCAAGACTCAAAAGTCACTTTTAGCGTCATGGTGGGCGAGGTGATGGAAAAGCAATCAATACAGTGACGGGTTGCTAGCCGCATCGCCTGTTAAAATGATTCGCATTTCTGCGCGGGAAGAGAAGCAGCTGGTAAATTCTAAGTTTTTTCTTTTCTCCCAGACCAGCATGGAAGAATTTGGCTAGTTAACCGTAAAATTTGCGTGCTATGATATTTTATGCTTGTAAATTTGATTTAACTGAAAAACTTAGCCTTCAACGATTACAATCAGCGTTATGGCCAGTCGCCCCATCTCGAGCAACAGTTTTTAGATGGATCAGTAAATTTAAAAGGGGTAAAACAAACCTTGAAGATTACCATAGAAGTGGTCGCTTACAAACGGTAGTAACTGCAGAAAACGTTCGGACTGCTGAAATGATGGTGCGAGAATACTCACGAATCACTTACTCGGACACCGAGTAGATTCTTGGCGTTTGTTCGGGGAACGTTAACATTATTTGGCCCGTGTGGATTGGTGCCGCGAAATGTGTCTACGATTTGAAAACGGAACGTCAAGACGTGTTTCGGAAATCACAGGCAGGCAACGTGGATTTATCTATATGATCCGGAAGAGAGTCGTCGGAATGGGTCTTCTCAGAAGGACAGTTATTGGTATAAAATGGTGGCTTGTTTCTCGCAGCGGGCATGTGCCAACAACAATGTTAGAAAATCATAGATCTGTGATCGGAATGGTATACAACAGTAGCATTGCCGAAAGTTTTCCAAGCTCTGCGAGAGAGACGAACAAAGACTGGGCTTCGAGGAATCATGCTGCATCACGACAACGCTTCGTCACATACGTCCTTCAGAACCAAGGCGTTTCTTGAGGAATCCGGTGTTAAAACCTTGCCTCATCAAGCGTAGGTACAGTCCTGATTTAGCTTCTTGTGATTTCTTTTTATTTTCGATAATCAAAGAAAAAATTAAAGAGATTTTTTTCGTGTGCCGAAGAGGACGTGGCCCCCTACGAAGCCGCAATTTCGGATCTATCGGATCAAGATTGGCAAACGTGTTTTAATAGTTGTTTTAGGCGAATGGAACGAATGGAACGTTGCTTATAGAATAAAGGAAGAGTATTTCGAAATGTTAAATAATCTATAGTTTTTTCTTGTCTCAAAACTTATCAAGTGACCTACGTATACTTGTTTTCATATCTTTGAACCAGTCCCATGAAGTACACTTCTTAAATAGGCTTCCTCCAATCCAAGGATTTCTGAAATTACCATACGAAGCTGCCTGCATCCAGCGTATCCATATAGGTATACATCCCTGCTAAGGTCATCCTACCACCTAGTAGCAGGGTGTCCTACGCTGCGTATTTTATTAAAATATCGTATTATAATGTAAATGGCTATTTAGCTGAGCAAAATTCTTGGAAAAAGTTGACTGCAAATTGTAATATTGTATAATTTAAATGTATAGCTTAAGCGTAAATCTGTATTTGTTACATAGCCCATCAGGCTGGGTAGGGACCAATACTGAATTGGGTTTCTTTCGACGTAATACGTAATATTCCTAGCAGTGGTCGTTTCGAAACGTAAACGTTTAGTAGTTTTTAGCATTTGCACTAAAATAATATTTAAAAAAATCCTTCAAATAAGAAATAAAATCCTACATTGAATAAAAAAAATTACTTTGTCTTTGACTTTGTTGAGCAGTACGTAGGTATGGAAGGGGTCACAGTGGGTACTTGGTAATAAATATTAGGTATTTTAATAAAGTAGGCAATCTGGTAGTGTTATAGCTAATCATTGTATATCAATGGTTATTGATAGCTCCCTGACTCAGTATCTCATACATATATAATAGAAGGAATTTACCTATATAATTTTTGATAACTTAGTGATTACATACGTAAAAGATTAGGCATTTATTTAAGAACATTATGTATAAATATAATAAAATCACTCTTATTTATAAAACGACTATTTTCATTCGTTTGTTATGATGTTATCTTTATATTAGGAATAAGGCACGCGCTTCAGGATAAGTATGCCAGAAGTGACTAATACCGACTTACTTGTATGTACTTGATGGTACATCTAAGTACATACAAGTAAGTCCATTTAAACCGTTATGATTAGGGCAAAACTTTTCTTAAATATTTTTAGATGTGTTACCCGGTGACCTGAGAATACCAGAGTATTAGCGCTTTCGCAAGTGACATGGGTGACCATGGGTGGCATAACATTTTTTCAAGCTCCTCCTTGTTTCAAAAGTCATTTTATTTAAGCCTTTGCATTGTACGACAGTCGTCATGCTAATTCAAATGCCTTTCGGAAGCTTTAACAACCTGACACCAGAGTTGGCCACTTTCACAGACGAAAAGAATCTCAAGTTTTTTGACATTGACATGATTTCACCCACTCACTCGATCGGCTCTTACGATCTGTTCGGGAAGAGAATCAGGTAGTAAGTACATTTAATTTTTTTAGGGTTCCGTAGCAAATAAGGAACCCTTACAGTTTCGACATGTCTGTCTGTCTGTAGTCTATCTGCCCGCGGTTTAACTCAGAGACTATAAGTACTAGAAAATTATAATTTGGCATAGGTATGTATATTAATATAGTGAACTGGTATAACCCGTGGTTTGATTTATTACGGGTATGTCCCTTTCACGTTGTATTAACGAAGTTTAAAGGAAAACTCAGAGCTAAAAGGGATTATAATTTGAAAATTTATAGGCAACTAGCTTGTAGAATGTACTCGGAAAAGGAAAATTTCATACAAATTCAACAGAAAATTCGTTTTTACATGAACTCAAAATCTTAAAAGGGAGTATAGTATACCTAGAAGAAAAGAAGGCAACGATTACAATAGATAGGTACCTAAATAGATAGGAAATAGAACAGCAAAAACTATTTGAAAATGTAGGTAGGTAATCTAAAATTACAAACTAGGTAGCGTTACGCATGTCATTAGCATAGATGAATAAAATACTGCGTACGTACAAATATTATCAATAAATATAATCCTTCAAATTCGGAATTCGTAGGCCTTTTAAAAAAATCTGCCGTGTGGTTTCCGGCAGAGTAGAATAGGACCACTTTTTGCCCTGGATCTTCCCGTGCAAGGTCTTCCCGTGGATGATGTATAAGGCAACTAAGGAAATATAAGCTAAACAAAGTTTATGAACATCAATGAAACCTCTCCAACACGTCTGGCCAGCGAGGAGAATGTAGGCCAAATTCTCCGGTTGTTCTTGCCAAGTATGGCTCTGGTAGTACAGAGAAGGTCGTGCTCTTGCAGTGGAGACAAAAAAGACCTGATGATGAATGAATATAAAAATCTGGACTCAACTAACACAATAGTCCTGATTGCAGGTAATTTTAAAGCTTAGAGTGCTATTTTTGATTTATAATGGTTTTGGTTGTTACGAAAGGAGATACAGTTCAATTATAAAATAAGATTAACTCGTCAGGTAGTATTAGAATTGTAAATACCGAAATAGAATTTCCTTTAAAGGAAAGTAAAGGAGCTTTCATCCTTATGACCTTAAAGCTTGTGTCGTCTTGCAACGCTTAAAGCTGTTTAAAGATTAAGATCTAAGAGATAAGTTTAAAGATCTTCATTAACTCCCTATATTCCAATTGCTATCAATCTGCTTGGATTATCTTTTACATCATACAGCTGTATTGAACACTAAATTAAGAGTGTAGTTAAACCAAAGTCTGCATGCGATGTACAACTCTTAAACAACGTGGAACGGACATAACCGCAATAAATTAAACCACCGCGCCCCGGCTACTAGAGTTTTAGATCACTGTATTATTATGATAATAATAAATATGTTAAATATGTATTTATACAAAATTACTTTTAAATAACGAAGTACTTGATTGTTTCGAAATGTTTTACTTAGTTTGCGAATGCGTAGATTTTTAATCGACTTCGAAAAAAGGAGGAGGTTATCAATTCGTCGCGATTTTTTTTACGTATGTTCACCGATTATTCGAAGACGCCTGGACCGATTTAAAAATTCTTTTTTGTTTGAAAGGATAAACTTATGAGCTGGTCTCGTAGAAATTTTATCAAAATCGGTAAAAAATTATCTTCAAAATAATTGAAATACAAATAAACTTAAAACGTTATGTACACTTAATCTATAGACGTGTAAAAGTGTCTGCAAGTACCTGATCTATACATATAATAAAACAGTAAACAAAGTGTGTCTGTACATCAAATATACTCGTATTTCCAAAAAAAATATTGGGGGCGATAAAGACATAGCAATAGAGTAAGAATTTAAAAAAAGTCTGTATGTTTGTCTGTGTGTCTGTTTGTACACCCTAATCTCCGGAAATACTGGACGGATTCGAATGAAACTTTTTTTGTAATATAGTTGTTAAGCATGGGCAACATAGGGTATAAAAGATTTTGGAAAATTACACATCTGCTGCAGAACTGTAATGGTCCAGCTTAACTATAAGAAATATAATAAGCGGCCTCGAATGAAACTTTTTTTGTAATATAGTTGTTAAGCATTGGCAACATGGCAATGGTACAGCTTAACTATAAGAAATATAGAGCTGGACCATTACGGCCGAGTGCGAGTCGGACTCGCCCATTAAGGGTTCCGTAGTAGCAAATAACATAATATAAAAGTCTTGTACTATGTTTTTTTTTTAATTTTTATATTTGAGTTGATTAAATAAAAGGTAAATTGCCGTTTATGATTTATGACGTATTAAAAAAAAACTACTTACTAGATCTCGTTCAAACCAATTTTCGCTGGTAGTTTTCATGGTAATCAACATCATATATTTGTTTAGTTTTATCATTCTCTTATTTTAGAAGTTACGGGGGAAATATGTGTATAAAAATAATAACTAATCAGTTTATCTATAAATATTCAAAAGGAACTAACAGTGAAAACATAATATTTTTTTTTGGAAAAACGAGCCAGATATAAATTAAAATATTACAAAAACGCTATTTTCTACGGCAAATGTCATGGACGTTGACGTCACCAATCCATATCGCACTTCTCTTTCTAATTGAAACTTTAAAGTATTATTTATTAATTGTATTAAATTTGTTTATTGTGATTAATAAGGATTTTATTAAACAATTAAAAAGTACGTGCATATTCTCTATTATTTAAGAAATATTTAATTCTTTGATTCTCCTTTTTAGGGTTCCGTAGTAAACAAGGAACCCCTTATAGTTTATATAGTTATACTATAAGTACTAAGTAGAAAGCTGTAATTTGGCATATTAATCATGACGAAAAAATGTTAAAAGCTTGAATCTTAAGTAACGTGGAAGTGAATTTTTTTTTTATACTTACCCATCATGTGGGGTATCGTTGATAGGTCTTTCAAAAATATTTTAAGCTTGGGAATACCTTTTTTTTTATTCAGGATCTGTTTCTGAAATATTTGGTTTCATAGTGCAAATTTTTGTTAGAGTCAAGTGTCCCCCCCCTCTATCTGCTACAGCTGTAGTATATATTACTGAAAAAGTACAGGCGATCAACTTATAAAATGTACTCTGAAAGAAAAATTTCATAAAAATTGAATAGAAACTAAGTTTTTAGGCTGATTTAGTAGCATAAACATAAAGTCCGCATTCGCAACTACGGAACCTACATAGCGCGTGGCCCAACACGCACTTGGCCGATTATTTATCTTGACCTGACTGGGGTTTGAACTCGGGTCCACCGGATTGACAGTCTGGCTGGCATGATGACCTCTAAACTAGGCAATAGGTACTTATATGACTTATGGGCAGACTTTTTATGAATTTATGATGGTTAAGTCAGTATAAAACATGCACATGTATAGGACATCACATAGGTAGAGGTAGGTATGTACAGTCAGCATCAGAGATACCTGAACCCTCCTCCACATACATCATGAATTTTCTCATAAACTAAAAATAATATTAACATGAAAATTTGTATTCAGAGATATTTTAATGAAGTCTTTTTGAATACATATTTTCATTTTCAGTATTATTTTTAGTTTCATTATTATTATTAGAAAATTTTAGATGTAGTTAGAGGAGGGGTCAGGTAACTCTGATGCTGACTGTACGTACATTTACTAATAATAAATTTCAATTACATTCCTCTAATATATGCAAACATAGTAAATACCAGAAAAGGTTAAGATAATACATTAATGATAATAATAGCCTATTTATTACGAATAAACATTAAATAATTGGCCAAGTACGTGTCGGGCCACGCGCAGTGTAGGGTTCCGTAGTTCCGAATGCCAACTTTCGAGTTTATGCCACTAAAAACGTTTAAAAACTAATTATCTATTGAATTTCTATGAAATTTCTTTTTCCGAGTACATTTTATAAGTTGATCGCCTATAACTTTTTAATTTGTATACCCTACTTAGCTCTGATAGTTTTCCTTTAAACTACATTATATATACTATAGCTGTGAATTTTTTCACGTGGCCATATATAACCGTTTAGCAGATAGAGGGGGGGGGACACTTGCCTCCAACAAAAATTTTCACTTTAAACCTAAATATTTCAGAAACGGATCCCTAAATCTAAAAATGGTGTTAACAAGTCAACGACACCCCACACAATGTGTTTGTCGAGAAAAAAAATATTGACCTCTTCACTTGTATGGCAGCTAACCTAAAAAAAAAAATTTTTCCAGATTTTATTTTACGACTTTTTCGCCATGATTAATATACATATCCATGCCAAATTACAGCTTTCTAGTACTTGTAGTTTCTGAGTAGGACCGCGGACAGACAGACAGACAGACAGACAGACATGGCGAAACTATAAGGGTTCCTTGTTTACTACGGAACCCTAAAAACAAGTAGATTTGGTTTTGACTTTTACTTTTTACAACAAATCTTTACATCAATTTCTGTGTGATTACCACACTAGATGAAAAGTATATTACATATAAAATCATACACATACTAATATATATACACTATCATGACTTTATCCTAATGGGGCATATATAGCTTTTTGGGTCTTGCGGCTCTAAGCAGGCAGAGCCAAAGGCCGCAAGACCTAAAGGCTACTTTTAGTGTTATGGTGAGCGAGATAGTGGACAAAGGAATCAAAATGATGTTTTGAATAAAAGTACTTATTGTTAGGAGACTAGCGCCATCTGCGTTTGATCTCCACAAATTCGGGCAAAATTTATCGCTTTAACGATAATTTATCGATAGGTGCGCCGCTTCCCCATGACTAGGTCAGGACCGCGGCGTAGCCATGCTCAGTCCTCGGTAAAACTCGTACACACGCGGGCGTGTCACTTGGCTTGATGTGACTAGTTGCTAGCCGCATCGCCTCTTATTATAATTCGCATTTTTGTCCATTCTCAGATCATACATATCAGAGATTTTGCTAGCTAAAGATATACTTACTCCATTTCATAATGTAAGTTTTATATATTATAGTGACAAAATTTGAGAAGCGCATAATATGCTCAAGCGTGGTGATACATTCGATATAGTTTTACAAATTAAAGTGGCATACAAGTAATACATTTTGTAGGTACAATGATCATTCATTTTATAACTACTTATTTACTATATTAATTTGTACAAAACAAATCCAACAAAAAAAACAAGCAAAAGCTTGGTTTTCCTGTTTTGTACAGACACATATTAGATATGAGCTTAAATTTTAAAATACATTTCTTTTACGGAAAATAGTTATTCACAGATTATTTGCAATGGCGATACAATTTACCAGGGACATTGACAGCAAAGTAAATTTTATAAAATTTGATGATTAGTACATAAACAATTTTGAACATGTAATAAAAGCAATATACAATGTGTTGAAGGTGCTCATTGACGAACGTCTTCCAAGCTGCACAGTCATAGTGATGGTTTTCGTTGTAAGCTGCTTCGGCTCCGATCGATGACATAGGAACAAAATCAGCTTTCACAATGATCTCAGAATATGGAACAATCTGTCAAATCATTATGAAAACCAGTTTCGTAATTCCTTTTGATCTTCTTTAATCTTCTTTTTTCATTGGGATTTTTTCTTCTTTCTTAAGTCACGTAACAAATACCTTTTGCAATTCAAACGTTCCATGATCGATCGTTATTACCCGAGGCTTGGAAATTAACTTGTAGCGATGAGACCACTCGTGTTTATGAACGTTAATTACGTTGGAATTGCAAGAATCTAGCTCCGAACATATCAGTTATGCACAATGGAGGAATATGAATAGATTTGTCATCGCTCGATTGGGTGAAGTATGCGGCGGGAATGGGACGTGACGTGCGCTCGCGCCGGCCGCGGGACGCTCCCATTACCGCATCACTGCATGACATCATGCTGAGTCAGGACGAGCCTGCTCCCGGCTCCCAACCTCTGGCCGCTGTTGTCATCTGTAACACAAACATGTTCCATCACTGACGGGCTACACAGAGGCCGCTCTCGAGTAGGAGGAGACGATTTATGGTCGCACGTTAATAAATTCATTAGAGCTAATTTAGACCCAATTATTGCGATTACTTAATAGCATTGACTAAAATAGTAATAACGAAGGCGGGAGGGCCTACTGAGCAATGCGGGCTCACCCACACTGCCGTCGACACTAATTAGGTAAGACGGAGAGTGCGCCAGCGCCGACGGTGACCACAAATGGCGCGGACAAGCGCCTCTGGCCTTGTTGGGGGCGCTGGCTGCTCGGCCCGACCGATGGCGCCACCACAATTATTTCGCCAATTTATTGGCACCATTACTTCGCTTTGAGAACATTTTTGAGTTTAAAGGAAAAACTACCTACGCCGTGATAGATTAGAGGCCTTGTCAAGAAGACAGCCTCTATAAATTGGACATTGCGGCCGGTGGGTAGTGGTGTGAGGGCGCAGGTGCTTGCCGCTGACGTCACGTCCGGCGGCGCGGGAGCTCAATGGGCGCGCACTATGTGGGCCACACGTGTCAACGGCCCCCGCTCGCCTCCACCCGCAAACTGCTCTAATTGCTGACAACTATGGGAAATAGTAAATAGCTGAACGTGTTTATACTCCATAATGACGAATGTGCCGTCGCCACTTACATTTTATCGGAATTGCACGCCAATACGTAGAAGACGCGAGACAATACAGTAAATAACAATGGATAATTATTTTGAAAACCTACATAGAAAGTGTTACGGCTGAGGTGCCCTAATAAAACGAGACGCTCCGCAGGGAAGTGTTTACTCCAACTTTTTTGACAGAATTAGATCGTGTAAATAATAAACATTAGGTCAACCGCATACGACTACGAGTAATGCTGCAAATTAAAGAGAGTCGGATGCGACACTATATACATACACGATTTTTATTCAGGCGTAGGTAGGTGCGTTTATACGAGTACATATAATTAATAATGTTTCTCTAAAATCTGTTCATTTTGTGATGCTGCTTATAAAGAAAAGATTGTTGTAAGTAAAATGTTAAACCTTTCTTGTATGAGGACGTTCGTCTCGTGGTTCGGAGGTCGTGGGTTTGAATCCCACTGGGAAGTATACTTTGTAAAAAGTTGTTTTCAGTCTGGATAGAATATTGCAGGCTTGAATCCCCTGATTATCCGAAAAGAAAGATGATTCTGTGTTTCGGAAGGCACGTATAAACTTCATCTATCGTTTGCTTGCTCAAACCTATCCAAGGATTAGTTCTGGTCTACCCCATGGGTTGCGAAGGTCAGATGGCAGTCGCCTTGTGTAATAACCAGTATGTAACCTTTAGACCAGTAAATAAAGCTGTACCTGGACATAATGCTATAACCGTAAGTTTCTTTTTGTATGATATAAAGTAATGTTAGTTATAGTTAAAATAAACCGAATTAAACAATTTAGGGCTCTGCGTCAGTGTAAAAAAACCAAAAAACTGAAAATTGTACAAATTTTGATTTCATAAGTACAGCATAATTAATAACTTTGGAAAACTACCTCTACCATATTATAACGTGTGCATTCCAGTTGAATAAATCTAAATTAAACAAATTAATCAATTAGCACTATCGTTAATAAAGAAGGTTCGGTATGTTACAAATTTTCAGGCTTATCTCACCAGAAATTATAGATTACTGTATTTCAACAATTTATTCTAAATATTATATTATGTGTGTTGATCAATTATTAAAAATTAAACAAATTCATTTTATGCATTTCTACATTTTCAAATTTTTGTATTTTTTGTAAAGCCAAAATACATAACTATTTTGAAAGTGTTTAACTTATACCGTCAACATATTTTTGATACTATAAGGAACAATCAAACAAAAAATATCTACGATTATAATTTATTTCTATTTTTTTCTTACTTACGTTTTAATATGAACGTTATTTCTTGCACAATAAGGTCGTCATTGGTTTGTGCCTCAACTCCCGACCGTGCTGTAGCGAATCGCGAGTGATTCTCGTGTACAGTAGTTTCGTCGCATGCATTTATTTGTAGTCAATGATTGTCAAACTTTTATAAGCACGTGGGAACTTTTACTAACCATGGATCGGCTAGGGTGGAGATTTATTGAAATATTGTGTTTATTAGATTGATAATAACTACATTGTTGAGCTTTTATTGTTTGTTTATAAAGCTTTTTATGGTACATAATAAAGAACACAGACACAAATCAGAAAAGTAAACGTACAACGGCGGACTTATCCCCAGGGTTTGTTACTGGTACCAAATTCACATTTTAAGTACCAGTAACAGAATTTTCGTTATGTTAAAATTTTAAGGGTAATACTCGTATAGTACGGGTATCGTTTATGTAGTAATAGTAACGTTATAGGTATTGTTAAAATTTAAAGGTAATTTTACCGGTACGTACCTACGCGTTGTTACCGTTCCGCATGAAACTCGATTGCCAAGAGCCACATTCCCGTACCTAACGAGTCGCGATCGCGAAGCACAACATTGTGATGACCAGTGTTGTCTCTCGATAATACACTATCGCTAGTCTATCGATAGACTATCTTTATTTTGAATAAAACCAATATTATCGATAGTATTGATTCTGACGACGAACCAACTATCGATAGTATTGCTTTTCTAATAAATAAATAATCGATACTATCGATAGTTTATGAAACGCAATACTATAGATAGTTTATTCGTCATCAGGATCGATACTATCGATAGTACTGTTGGTTATCCATATTGTTGCCCTAAAACAGGAATTACTATCAATAGTACACAAACTATCGATAGTATTGTTGGTTATTAGAGATGTGTTGTTCCTTTAATCTTTAAGGTCTAAACCAATACTGAACTGTTGTGAATAGTCGATCCGGTTCTTTTGACCCATTCAATTAATTGATGGGTTTTCTCATGAAAGTTCACGAAACAATCGTTAAAGCTGGGTATTCCTACAAATGTAGATATTTAATGTTGCCCCGGCCGCAACTTGCATCGCGTGGACGCTGCGTCGGTGAGCTCACATGTGACCCCGCCAGCGACACAGTATAGAAATAAGCAGTAGAATAGTTTTATTTTGATTAAACTTTGTTTAAAGTAGTGTTTGATACAGCTACATTATCTTATATTAATGCTGACGGGGTAGTCAGGGCCGTAAGACCCAAAGGTTTAGCGTGATCAAAAAATAAATCAATAGTGATGGGTTGCTAGCCGCATCGCCTATTAACATAATTTGACAGTAGCGATTTATTAATAAACAATTAATAGAAACAAATAACCCTGCAAAATCGTTATTTAGTGTCTTTGTTTATTTTCAACCCCCGACAAAAAGAGGAGTGTTATAAGGTTGACGTGTCGGTATGTCTGTGTATCTAGGTGTCTGTTAATGGCATCGTAAGGCCTGAACGAAGATTTAATTTTTTTGTTTGAAAACTGACTTTTCGTCATAGTTCTTAGCTATATTTATTAGAAATCGGTTCAGCCGTTCAAAATTTATTAGGAATAAAAACCTCAAAGTCGGTTTTTATTATTTTTCTTGAATATAAACTTATGGGTATTATGTTGTTTTGTTATTTACTATCTATGATACAACACTGAACCTAAAAAACATGGGTCTCACCTAGATCCCAGTATTTTTCACACGACTTGCAAAGAAGGATATTACGAATATATAGTCTATAGGGTGCAATTGAAATCATTAGCATTGATTTAACTTATCATCATACTCACCTAAAGGATATTTTGTATGGTAACAATACTGCAATTAATGCAGTAATTAAAAAGTATCATAAGAAAAATGAATAAAGTATCAAGACACGAGTCGTGCGCGCGTACTGATACCTACGTGCCGCAAGGACAAAGACCTTGGACGGATACAGCCAAACGGCGCGACCGACCGGCATACAAAAGTAGACCTTAATTTACGTGAATAAGGTTTGAAGTCGAATGGGGACGGGTCGTGTCACACGAAAGCTTGAGGACAATAGGTACGTTTGAAGTAGGAACGAATGTTAGGGTACCAAGACGCAACGAAATTGATACTATTATAATTAATTTATTTTTCGTATTAGTTTTTTTTTTATAATTGCAGTAGAGGTATCTATCAAAGAGTCTGACGCATGTTTAGAGGTTTTCTGGAATATGAAAATGACGACTTTTGATTGAAGTTTTATTAGTCTTAAATTACTTTGTATCATGGGTATAGTAGATACTTAAAATATTGCCAACGAATTCAATTCCACCCTGTATATGCATGTATGTATGTTGAATGTATTTGATTTTCTTTATTCCTTAATGTCGCCACGGATTTGAATGTATGGCCACAGAGCAGATAATAGTATTACATACAGAACGGAACCTCGCACGTTTTTGGACCTTGTAAGCGCCTGTAAAATAAGGTTGTTGCTAGTCGCACGTTGACGTTCCCCGAGTCATTTAGGGTAATTGAAATAATATTGGTGAGAAACTGCACATATTATTATTGCTTATCCACAAAAAACAACAAAGAACGAAAATTTTATAGATTTCCGAGTGATGAAAACAGGTAAGCAAAGCAACAAATTCTGTGGTGGCGACCCTGATTGTTTAACTCACACATTTAACGTATGCACAGATATATTATTTCGTTTGTAGTAGTACTAGGTATATTTGTTACTTCGTTTCTATGAAGTGCCATACCTGTGGAATAGCGTTTCGTTAGAATCCTTACATTTCAAAGTGACATGAGCTAAAAAGTCTTTTTATTGTTTCGTACCTAAAGGTTAGAAATTAGCCCAAACTCGATTGTGTTAAGTTGTTTTATAACTGAGTTCTATTGACCACCATCCGTCTGCATAATCAGATCCTAGATAAGCATCGTCTTCCAAATAGTACTCGTCAAGACAAATTAAACGAGACCTACTCGATGAGGTTCTAACTGAGTTCCGTCGAATATCTCCCGGTTCCATCATTACAACAGCCCATTGACATCATAATATTGTATTATCATCCGACTAATAAAAGTATACAAAATTTCAGCTAAATTGGTTGATGATAACTGGTTGAAAATTGAGTTCGAAGATTCCACCCGAACAAACATACTTACATTTATACATACATTGCAAGTTAAATAAAAGCTTGCAAAAACATGTAGCGATCTTTAGTTGTTTTATTGGTCCAATGTTAGTAAGCGCTAGCACGCGTCTAATCGGACCTGCCGAGTTCAAGTCGTCGCGCTCGCGAATTTCATATAATTATTAAGAAAATAATTGTATCAAGTCAAACTCAGCGAATTTATTTGTAAATATTAAGTGGATTTAATTAAGTTCAATTTTTTTATGTAAAATATCAGTATTTTACTCGTAGTTTTGAAAAAATATCACAAAAAAGGGTTACTTTGGGATTTTTTCCAACCGAATGAAGTTTATAGGATCTTGTAACTGAATGCGAATTTGACGAGCCTGGATACTTAACTTATACATACCTTTTTTTAAGAGTTTAATAGTAGATTGTGCTACAAGGCGTAAAGGTAATACTTTTAAGTCGAGTGCGCTACTTTGAATCCAGAGCAAAACGAAGGATTTCTCAGTTGAATCACGAGCGTAGCGAGTGATTCTACGATGGAATCTTGAGTGAAGCGAGGGATTCGTGTATAACGCCCGAGACAAAAATATTACCGTACGCAAGTAGCACACATTACATCGCCATCCATGAGAAAAACTAGCAAAAAGATACAAAACAGAATATGAAGAAAGTAGAACAACTACAATACCTAATCAAAGCTCCGACAAGTACTAACCTTTATTTAGTGTCGTTTTCATTCAATAAATACTAAGAAATAATTTTTAAGAACCAACTTCTAAAAAAAATGTTTGTTCACTCATAAACTCGTAACTTTGTTTGCGTGGACCTACATATTTTAAGATTTTTATAATAAAAATAAATTTAATGTGCACTATCGGCTTAAACTTACGAAAAAGGATTTTAATTTACACAAAATAATTAATTTTAACACAATATAACCTAAAACATCTGTAATTACTTTGAATCGAAGACAAAAATTGCGCTAATTATTCTTTTTTCCTTTTTCGAAGCAAAGACCATAAACATTTTTACCTACATTCACGATGATATGTATTCCAAATTTAAAAAAATACGAAGTCTGTTCCATTTATTTATTGTATTAAAACTTAATTCTTTTGTTTTTAGCTGATTTTACATAGATAACATCGTGTTCAATTTTCAAATTGTGTTTTGATCCCGTAAGATTTTCTTTTTCACTTTTTAATCCCGAGAGAACTAGCAGTAACTTTAGCTCCAAATGTTTTGGGATGAAACCATCGTTTTTTGAGTAGATGGGATGAAAAAAACACTTTTGTCTATGCCTCAAATGGTTTTCAAAAACTCTAAAGCACGGCCTCTGCGGGAATACCTAGCCTTAAATGTGTCCAATCGCTCTCGTCATTTTTGGTCCAAACGCAATAATTATTTTACTGAAATAATTAATTTTTATGTGACTGTAATTCTACTTTTTTTAACTAAAAAACTCATTGAACCTCATTACATGATACCTAGATAAACCACGCTAGGAATTAATTGGCCATGTGATGAAGTCATACTGAACAAGCTGGCCAGTCGATACTTAGTGACTAGTGTCGTGTAGTGGTTTGAAAATAGTATTTTATACACATAAAAATTAAAGTGTGGTTTTCGTTTTGGTTTTTACTGATTATATTTATGCATTAAAAAGCAACAACTGAGTTTAACTTCCATAGCGCTTATTATAATACGACATAATAAATAGTAATAATACTTTATTAAATAAAAAAAAATTAAAATGTACATAGCACACAGAAAAAGACATTAAAATGTCCAATGGGCGTGGGTGGTCTTATAGCTAATAGCGATAATTTCTTTCAGACAGCTGATGTAGAGAAGTGAAATGCTGCCATTTTCCATAGAAGTCTGATAGACAAGGTCTATGTTAAAAATAAGTCTATCTATGTCAAACATTTTAGTCCTGCTCTCTAACACTACATGGCCTCTGTGCGGGCACTTGCGAGCACGTATGCAATGCGAATTGCGTTGAGACGTAACTTGGGCGTCGCATCGTGTGAATGGTGGGTAGAAATTGTGTAAAATGCTATTGTTACGAAACTGGGTTCGAGATTTGGAGAAAAACGCCAAAGTTCGTATGAGGGTTTTTATTCACTACGGAACCCAAAGGTTGACACGTGAAGATGGTCTTCCTGATGTCCAAGTCCAAGTCGCGTAGCATCTAAGGTCCAGGTATCTCGCCAAATTAGTCGCAGGTACTTCCACTTGTCGCACTGAGGTAGGTTTCCTTCGCTTCGGTTCGCTTCGAAGTTATCGCTTTCATAGCTCATACTGAACTGGCGGGACGTGCACTCGATCGCCTTTTTATAAGCGCCGATACAGCGGTCTACATTATTCTCGAATATTCTCATATCTTGACGAATGTATTTCGATTGACGGGAAACATCGAGACGCCGGTATGTGTGTGTGAGTGCGACTAAGCCGACGACCATTCAAAGAACTCTAGCCTTTATGCTATAAAAATATAAGGCCTAGTTTCGCTTGCATTATCCTGACGTCTTTTTTATACCATTCCGCTCGCGAACATTCCGAGTCTATCTCGCCAGCAGAGTTCTTGCTCGTGAATATTCTACATTTATCTCGTTCGCGACACTATGTAAGCGCATAACATAATGAAACTTAAGTTGCACGGCGCAACTTGCACTCTGTAAATACCTAACTACATTTTAGTACGACAACATAAAAACTTCGTTATATATTTATGTATTTAATTTTTTCTCATGTTACATCCCATTAATATGCAATGTCATGGGAAACGGAATATTTCAGCAGGGGCCCATTTTTGGAACGGTATTAGTCCAGGGGCTGTCATGTTGTACGGGTTTGCCGTGACAACAAGAGTATTACAAGACTTATATTGTTTTTAGAGTTTTAAATTGTTCATTGTGTCACCACGTTAACCCGTAAAGACCCGGACGGCATTAAAATGCCCACGTTCATCGTCTTTCTATTGTGTCTGGTATTAGCGGTTGCGAATGGGTTAAAGTTCAAGGCACAATCAAAACAATCCTACAATTAGCAAAATTCCATATTTACGTGTTATATGTTTTGTAAGCACACGGCGCGATCGGTTGAAAACACGTATAAACTCGTTCGCAGCCGCGCGCTCACCCGGCTGGTGCCTCGCTCTCTCTCCCCGCACCGCACCGCAATCACCGCAAGCATCCCGCTTCACGACATGTTCTCGCGTATTTTCAATCAAATATTTTTTTTTTAAGTAAGATGTTAATGTGTTTAATTTTGATGAAAATGTGATTATAGTACACAAAAAGCTATAATTAAACAAAAATAACACAGTTACTATTTCTGGCTACTGAGAAAAACATTAATTTTAAAACATTAAAAAATGATGTTTAATTTTGGTCTTTAATGTCTAAAAAGACACAATATAGCTTATAAAGATATAAACATTATGGTTATCATTTTGGCTTAACTAGATATCGAGATCAGGTGAAAACTGTGAAAAAAAATGTATAAACAAAAATGGGGTCAGTTTAATTTTGCTATTAAGTGATCGCATTTGAATGCACCTAAAAATTAAACTAACAAGGTCTTTGGTTACCTATTATGCTTTTAGGGAAAAGTTGAGAAGTGTACAAAATCTCACGATTTTTATATAATACGGTTGCGACCGCGGATTTTTTACTTAATATATCTCATTAATATTTGATACACAATATTGATATCCGATAAAATAATAAAAACAACGAGTTTATGATTTATGTCCAGGTAAAGCTATTTTTATTGGTCTACTTGTCAAATCACCTAGGTTAGGTAGCGGACCCCGAGCTCTGAAGCATTACCGCTGAGGATGCAACCGGGAATACAATCGAATGATGATGATGTTATGTTTGGTTAATTACACATTCTGTGAACAAAGTCCGCTGAAAGACGGACTGTCATCGGAGGCTATCAGATTCTGTTGGCATCCTTTGAGCACAGAACCTTGAAGATTTGTGAAAAAGATAAAAGTCTAAGGATCTCTCGGAGGGCCAAATAAGCATTCTGAGACTTCCAAGAAGAGGCCACATCAAGTAATTTTGTAATTAATATGATCTGACATCGACAGTTTCATGAAGGAATGGTAGCAGGTTGCTATGGTTAGAGATCAGTGAAAGAAGAGAGTGTAGGTCTTAACTCTACAGTATGACACATCGACAGGCTAACAGACAAAATATTTTTGGGCAACTGTTTCATCGATAAGTACTGGTATGTAGGGCGGTGACGTGCTATTGATTGTTCATAGTGCGACCATTGGCGACCGCCACCTCCGCTCTTAACAATGTGCTGCTCTAGAATGCAGGCTGATTTGTGATGTCATTTTGTTGTGTGAGACTCAAATTCAAGTCTAGAGAGCATTTGTAAAGGATATGCGTGCCCCATTTTGATGATATTATACGATAACTTAAAATGTCCTTTATACGGTGACGGTATGTTTTTAACGATTGGAATGTCCCTGTCTAAATCTCTATTTTAACAAATATATAATTATAATTTCGAAATACCTTAACAGATTTGGATAGATTATCGTTAGAATCCCTTTCATCATTCCGGGTTAAGCAAAACAATAAACTTTATTCGTGTAAGTTTTTAAAATTATAACTTCTTGTTTAATGAAATAAATTTAAATAGGGTCATTGATTTTATTAGTAAAGCCTCTTACGTTATATGGAGAACATGTCGTTTAAAAACTTTTTTGCAATCGTAGTAGCATTATTTATTAGCCATTATACAATCATTCGTAGACGTTTCGTAGAGGACTACGAAACGTCTACGAAGGTCTACGAAAGTCTACGAAATTACCTACGATAGATTTCATGGAGTGATTTTTCTATTATATTTTTTTTTTCACTAAATCTGCTTATGCCAGAACTACGCAGTACATACGCATGAACAAACGGCAAGATATTCAATTGTCACGTAAAACAAATAAAGAGCTAGACGACAAGAATTGAGATCTCGTTCGTTATCAGCTATATCTCGCTATGGTATGTTATAAAGTGGAGGCAGGCAGGCGGCGGCCGGCGGGCGGCGCAGGCGCAGTTATAGAGATAGAGCGAGCATTCCGCGCGGTAACGGTGAGTTATTTCGCCGAGCACCGACCACACAGCGGCCGCGCGGCGTGAATGGCCGCGGGATGCAGCGGAAGGCTGCAGCGCGCCCCTCCCGCACTCCCGCCCTGCATTCCGCTGCTAGTCGCTTGCGCAACCTTTGCCACCGCATTCCATTCATAGCGGTGTACCACTCAATAAACTGAGCCACGGTGCGCTCGGGAAAATCGCCATAACGCAGTTTTGTTTCAGGATTATTATTTTCAATGCGGCATCTTGCCATGAGCTTAGAAAATAATTTATACGTAAATTATTACGCGATAATCCTGTACCACGGGCAACGTACCGTAGCCGGTATCGCGTCGCTCGCGCTTGGCCGGCGTCGACGCCCTTACTTCTCGGAATGGGTAAACGAGCGCGGTTTTTGAAATTTTAGAGCGTTACGCCACATTTCTTCGTAAACGTCACGGCGGCCGGCCGGTGTGAATTCCACCGGACATTGACCCTCGCCGCCACTGCTTTCTCCGACTCGCTGTTTGCTATTGGAACGAATCTATTAATTGGAGAAACTCAGTTCACACATGAGCGTGGAAAGTAGACCATGGAGCTTTAACCGTCGAAGTCACAGCCAGACGGGACGAGTGAATCGTTCCAAAAGGATCTACCGAATTGTGATAACGACAAAATAATGACACATTTTGACCAGTAATCGTTGAATCAAGTCATATCTTCACGTCTTAATGTCATTTAATGAAGTTATCGTGTGTGCGAAATTATGAGACGTCGTTTTGATTCGGACTAATGTTAGTGATTGATGAAAACTTCGTGCGGGATACCGGCATGGATGGCAGCGCGCGGCCAAGTGCCAGAGGCTGCATTCCTCACCCCGCGTCCCGCGCCTGCGGGTGAAATGTCACCAAACAGCATTCCGAAATATTTGAAACGACCTTTATGGCGCGAAAGAAAGTGTGAGGGGCGCGGGGCGCGGGGCCTCGCGACCGTGGGACAGCGGCGCGCGCGCCAGTCGCACGGCGCCCCCCGCCCGCGCCGCGCCACCTCCCGCATTCCAGTGCGCCTCCCTCCGAATTTATTCAGCCGAGACTGCGCTGCCTCCGCGGTCCGCCGCTGCTACTGACGCGTGAACAGCTCTTTGCTGCTTCTCGCATGTCTTCGATACATCTCATACAGCACGTGAGGTAATCGCGTGAGCGATTCGCCCTAACAAAGTGCCCTGTGTGAAAATAGAAAGGTACATATGTCTGATTGAATGCATTGATGATTTGCTGATAGTCTGCGAAGAGACGTTACAGGCTAAGAAACATAAACGCTAATCACTGAGAATTATGTTTATTTTTGACACGAGTCGCGTCGTCGGCGACGAAGTTCTGGAGCACGTGAGCTGGCAGCAGTTTGGAGCGAGTTCGTCGCGGAGGTGGCTGCGGAGGCGGGCGACGAGCGGAGCGGCGCGGCGCGGCGCTGTCGCAAATAGCCCGTGACGCGGCGGGCGCTGCACTTTCGCGCGGTCATGTGCCCGGCGCCGCAGCCAGACGTTCGTAATCGGTCCTCTATTTAAAAACGTCGTCGGCGACGCCGGCGGCGGGGAATGTGCGGCGACAATGCACGCGCGTCAACGACCGCTCGCAGAGGAAGCGACACACTTCCAGCCCGGAAACGTGCGCCCGCGCCTTAAGGGACTGCCGACTATTTATAACCGACGCAGGGCACTTGGATGCGTCCGTGGGGGAGCGTGATGTAATACGTTTATTTCCGAACCAAAGCGGTCCCTTTAAGTCGCAATAGCTTTAGAAAAGCAAACTCGACCTAAGACCGATAATAATTGTTTAACTATATGTCAAATGATTCTAACAAGTTTGGAAATCTGTCATTTAATATCCACCGGCATTGACACTGAGCATTGCCATAATTAAGAGTTAAATGTCATAAATTAGATCGTATTTAAAATGCTAACAGAGTTCGTGGTAAGCCTGTTAATGTTCGTTACGGTTCGACCGAGGGTCTGTCTGCGACGTCAGATAGAAATCGCGCTCGATGACGCGAAACGATCGCGAGAAATGTTACGTCAACCGTTGCCCTTCACCGAATACAAATGATTAATCCTAAGAACAACATTCACACTGCGGTCTTTGTGTATTCAGCGCTGTTTTATGCAAATAGGACCTCAGGTATACTCTTATTCAAGCAACTATTTTTTTATTTCTATCGCAATTATCTGAGCAGTAATCAGCCGGAAATGACCTCTCATTATCGAATTACGCGCTGAAAGCGTGCTACTGAGTTTCCAAAAATAGGTAATAACTCAATCGTCATCGTCGGTGGGTGTTCCCAGTCGCCGTTCCGGTGTCGAGCACTCGCTCATTAGCGAGCGAGCGAAGAAAGCGCAAGCAAGGGCCTACCGGAGATAAGGTCAATAAATGCGCGCTTCTGCTCATAATTAATATGTGGCGTGCGATAGCATCTCGGGGCAATTACCGAAATACAGCGGGTGTACATCGGAAACTCGTTACGTATTCAATTCCTGTACTGCGCCTTAATGAGCACGTCACTACGTGACTCACAAGTACCTTAACTTAGGTACTGGACTGTAACTTGGGTTACTATTGATACTTCTGCCAGCAAATATTAATCTAAAATATAGATGGGCGGTGGATATATAATCAATCTACCCATTTGAGTATTTACTCAGTAGATGGAGTAAATACCAGATAAATATCCGAATCTATTAATTTGGTGGGTAGATTGACTTATATAAGTAGTGGCTTCGCAATTCTTGATGGAATTTAAGTACATACGCTATAATATGCTTAAAATATATATGATTAAAATTTGACTAAATAAAATGGACCCTTGGGTGACACGAGTCCTGCCTCTACGTTCTAACTCGTGCATCAAACAAATATTAACATGCTGTAGTTACCGTGTTATTTTACATTTTTAAACGGTCTATGACGATTTTGCCAACGATTTCAATAAAACACGATTTTCGGGACTACCTATAATCTGGGACCATAGTCTCGAAAAGTCGATTATCCCGAAAAGGGCAATAAGAAATAGATTTATTAAATTAAATTTTAAAAATTAAAATAAAACGTAAAAATTAAATAAACGACATTCAGGACATCATCAAGGTATGCTCATTCGCATTAACAAAAACCAAATTTTGAAAATGCAATATTTTTTAAATATAAGTAAATAATATTTGCGTTTGTTTTCATATTTTTAAACTACTTTTGCTTGGAGCTCGGGAATCAAACCGGTTTCCGCTTTATAAACTATTTAGGCTTTGCTACGAGCGTGCTACGAAGGCGCTACGAAGGTACTACGCACCACCCTACATTTCAAAGAAGCTTTATGATCAACTTAATGGTAGTCTAACTCGATAATTATACATTGTAGTAAACAATCAATAAGCTAATGATGTAAATGCACGGGCAATCAAATAAACGGTTGTCAACGGTTTGACATACCTACGTATTTATTATCGCTATACACGCGTATCGAAATCTATTTTTATTTTCTATTTCTCGTGTCGGCAAACAATAGACGCCGCTAATTTAGCAGACGCCTCACATTCCTGATGATTGCGAAGTGTATTTAGTATGATACGTAATACTTGTGTAGATCAAATGACAGACTAGCGCACTCTTTGCATAAAATATTTCAAATTTATATTCGTAAGCTATTGAAAAATGTGTCTGCCTATGAAGTTTCGTCTGAATTTATCTTTTGCTTTTTCCTTTGTTTCCGAGATCTGTATATTATTCTTTCTGGACCACAATTTATCGTAATAAAAATATATTTTGAGATCAACGTAAGTTATTACTTTATTGTGTGTACTTGTTCCAATAAACTGTTTTTCTGTTTAAACTACCAACGGGCCCAAAAAACATGTAAGTATGTACTTACATACAATACATATTATGTTTCAATGTATGTATAAAATTAATACAAGACGCTAGATATAACCGAATGCAGTCGATGTTTGGTTTACGCGCAGAACCCCAGATAATGAATGCTCTAGACGAGCAAATATCAACTGTATAATTTAGTTATAGTGTGACGAACGCAATGACAATGCATCTAAAGTGCAGTGCAGAAGCGCATACAAGCGTAGTTGCCGCGCGGCTGCCAGACCGCGACCAAGGTGGGCTTCCTCTGTTCTTCGTATTTTCGACTCTAGGCAAAAATATATTGTCATTTTCCTCGCGCCTCCGTTGGGAAAATACCTTTACTTATATTTTATAGGTGTAGTATTTATTAGTTTTTTCTTTAAGTCTGGTTAAAAATGGTTTTGCATCTCATTTATTCGAAAAAATATGTTTTTATTCCAAAACATTTGGAGCCAAAGACACTGCTCATTCTCTCGGGACTTAAAAAGGGAAATTTTGAAAATTGAACAATAGTGTAATCTATGTCGAATCAAAAATAAAGTTGGCAGACCAGCAACAAAAAAAAAAAGAATTTAGTTTGAAATCAATAAATGTAGGTCAATAAATGTATGTCCTTCTCTTCGGAAAAAGAAATAAGTATAGTTAGGTAAATTAAGATTTTGACTCAAAGTAATAACAAAAGTCTTAGGTCAGGTACATTGGACTGACATGTAATTAATTGTTTTTTGAATACTTTTTCGTAATTTTAAACCGATAGTGAATTCAAGTTTACTTGTTTAAAAATATATAAGAAGGACTACGCAAACAAAGTTATGAGTGTACATTTAATCAGAAGTTTGTGTTCTTCGAAAAAAATGATTATGTCTTAATATTATTTCTTAGAATGAAAACGACACCAAATAAAGGTTAGTATCTGTCGGTCGAACTCTGATTAAGAAGTGTAGGTGTCTCTTTTATATTCTGTTTTGTATTAGCTAGTTTTTCTCATGGATGGAAACGAACAGTAGAGTTTATGTCATTTCGACCTTCCGCATTTTTTTAGTAGCGCGTAACGAGGTGCCAAGCGGAGTAAACCGTTCGGCGTTGGCTGCTCGTCGGCCGCGGTGCGCGCTGTCGTGTCGTCTAGACCTAGATTCTATTGTTGTGCGGCGGCGGTGGCGCCAGCGCACCATGTTTTATTCAACGCAGCGACCCGCGCCGCCCCCCGAATTTCGTTCGCCTCACTCGTCCCGCCGCTCGCCTCTAATTACATACTATCATGACCGACTTCACCATGTCACGATTATTTCGATTAGACACCGATTTGTCACAATAGATTCGCCCGGCGCGTACGATCTGACAACGGCACCTGATTGCGTTAAATTTGTTTATGATGACATCTTATTTCAAAATTAAGTAATCCATCGTCTGCATAATGGAATGAATTGGATGGTTACCATTAATTGATGACAAAAAGCATATTTCAGCACTCCGAAGCCAATGAGTTCGTGAAATCATACGTACATACTCGTACTTACTGCATAAACAATCATAATTTTTTTTTGGGATACAAAGCCAAAGGTTTCAAAATCCAGGAACTACGCTTATACCAAGATGGTAATGCTAAGAGATAGGAATATAAATAATCACTTTGAATACTTATGTGACTTATCCGTATGTAGTTGCCGGTTGGTAAGGTAAGTAGGTAGATACGAAGGGAAGAGGGAAATGTAAGCACGGAGGGGGCGAGGCTGGTCGGGTGTCAGTTCGCGGATGTCGCGGAATAGCCGATTGTGCGCGCGCGCCGGCGTGCGGACAGCGCGGGGAAACGGGTCAAGGCCTCGCCGGCGCCTACCTGACGTCCAGACTACTACTTTTGCATCATTACAATATCAACAAAGCATTATGTGCCTCCAATTTGTTAACGTGTCAGTAGGACTGAGTTACGAGCGCAGCTAGCGGTATTTTTTGCGCTGAAATCTTTGAAAAACCGCTACAAGCTTTACCACCAGGCAATAAAGTTTGTCAGTAACAAAAGTTCTTAAATATCGGGATATTTTCTGATTTATTATTATCTGTCTCATAAAAGCACGTAGCAACATGGGTAATATTTCTCAATAGTCCTCGAATTTTGTATAAGTACATGTAAACGCGCGCACCGAGCGAGATGTGAGGCTCGGTTTAGGTGTGAAGGTCAATGACCGATAAGGTTTGCGGTGCGCGACCTCTACTTCTCCCCACGTCTCGTATCGACAGCGACCTATCAAATGAAATGTGCCATATAAGCCTCATTACTATTCTGTGTAACGTCTAACTAGGTATCTGGGCCTCAGACATGCCACGCACCTGCGCCTGCGATGTCAGGCCATTTTTAGTATAGTCTACGAGGAAGTAACAATTTGCGACACGTTTTACATATTTTCTTGCAAGACAATTATTTTATTTATATAAATGTGACTTTCCAAATGCTGTATTTACTTAAGTGTAAAATGATAACACGATTTAGGACTAAACTTAGATAACGAATAAATAAACTTTAATCTAGACCATATATATAAATGTGAAAACTATTGTAGTGTAAATTTACATTTAAAGTACACTCCCGGTACATCACCTAATGTGCAGTAATAGTTGTCATTATCAGCCGCTAAGGTGTATGGAAAGGTGTCACTCTTTATAACCACTACTACATATAAATTAGGACAGTTTATAGTTACTTATAGTCAAAAGAATGACGTTATTTGATTGTTAGAATTTATGTTAGATCACTTTACATTATAAAATTAAAGTAACAGTCAAAAATAATAAAAAATGGACATTTCCATACGAAAGTTTGCAGCCCCCCGGGTAATTTGTATGGGAATGTCGAATTTTATTATCGTTATGCTATAGCGATTTAGTATAGCCCGTGGTTCGATTTATTACGTGACTGTCCCTTCCGTGTTATACCTATAATGCTGGAACACGGTTTAGACTTAGGGAATTTCTTATGACCAATGACCATATCTTTTGGTGGCCTGAAAGGTTTTGAGAAACAGGAGTCATTCTTTTGGACCTTCGTCCTACGGTAACAAAGGATCTTACAACGACCTATATTTATTAATCTTCGAGTGTAGAGATTATAAAGATGCCATTAGAAGATCCATCAGGTTCAGTTCAACACACTCTTGGGACATAGAACTTGTTAATCTTTTAATCAAACCTAATTCAAATGTATTATTATCAAGTCAATTAACATGCTGCTACTTTTAAAGTAATGTAAGTAGTTTGTAGTGTAGAAGAATTTAATGGTTTCAACTCTAACAAATATACAAGCAAAGTATACGGAAATAATTTTCGCAATCGGTGTAAATATATAAAAAAGCATCCCGCCCAAATTCTGAACTAACATTTATGAAAATTGGTTAAACATTAACTTTAGTACCTAGCATGTAGTAAATTAGTGTGGCGGCACTCTAACGTTGACCTAATTAACATTCCATTCCACGTAACGGCGCGGCGGTTTCCAAATTAGCTAATATTGTATAATGCATGGAATTCATAACGATCTTTTAATATGTCTAAGAATTAGTCTAATGGTGTTGTTCATATATTTACTGTATTGACCTTTGCTCCTCTTAGTTAAGCAAGGAATGATAATTGTAGTAATTTATGTCATAGTTTTATTATATTTTTATGTATTTAGTCTAATAACCATCGCAATGAAGTATAGAAAATCTACCTAAGTAATAGTTAAGATACATTACATATAAGAACTTATTTAAGGCAGTTTGTTGATTGTGTTAATCAACATACCGAATACTTTTAATCAGTATTTTGAATTTGAATATATATATTTGACAATTTACATTGTGGCAATGCACATGCTCTATGAAGTCAGTAAGGGACATTAATTGCGATAGTACGTCGGATAATGGAAAATTCTGTAACAAAATACAATAGAACTAAAGGTGTGAGTAGCGATCATACCGAAACGTCAGCGTTATTTGGCCACTTACCGGCAAGTGGCGTAAATCGGCGCTTACATAGTATTAGCAGAATGTTTTGGGTATAGCGGGGCGCGGCGTGGCGCGGGGTGGGGCGCTATCGGCGCAGGCGTAAGGTGCACGTTATCGCGCCATTGTTCGCGCCGACAGATTTATAACTTCCCTTTGCCCTCAATAAGGGCCCGTGACCTGAGAACACCTTACACTCATAAACACATACTCTATTTCACGTTTGCAAATAGAACTGTTCTAGATAACAGTTAAATAAATATGCGGTTGCTCAATTTCCTTTTTTAGGATTGTCTCAAGTATGACATGAAAAGATTCTATCCTTTGATATAAAAAGATATTATTCTGGTTTCAATTTGTTATTGTTTTCTTAAATTCCATTAAATTGAGGATATAGATAAGTAATTCTTTTTGGTATCACGGGTTGTTTAACCTACTAAGGTCCTTTGGGAGGCTACTTGCTACTTGGCTACATATTCTTTTCTCTCGTTATGGAAAAGGATTTTTATACATGGGCTAATGCATAATGGATCCAGGGCACAGATCTGTAATGCAGAACTGTATTAAAAAATGAGGAGATTAAGAATAAGGATTTTTTATTATTTAGTTGTAAAAGTGTGTTGTTATATAAAATACGCCAAACGGACAATAAAAGTATGCGATCCCTATTCCGAGCAGGTGTCTCAAAACTAATCAAAAGTGCAGATTGCAATAACGACCTAAGGGCCACCCCCGCCCTACCATAACTACTCAGAGAAGGGCAAAATTTATTCGAATGACGAATAACGATTGAGAAAAAAAACCATTCGAATCATCATTATCCTCACGTATTTCCGGTTACACCTTCAGCGATAACGCTTCAGAGCCTGGGGTCCGTTAACTAACCCAGGTGATTTGACATGTTTACCTGGTTCGCAAGCAATGGGTAGACCAGAACCAATCTCAGTCAACTGAACTGGACAACTGAACAAGTGGGAACAAACGAAAAATTATTCTCACTTGTTCAGTTGATTGAACTAGTGAGAAAAAAATCCTACTAGTTTAGTCAACTGAACTAGTGGGAACTAAGGTCCATGAATATGTTTGAACAAACACTAGAATTGCTAGATGATGGTTAGTACCTACAGTTTATACGTGCCTTCCGAAATACGAAATCATCTTTCTTTTCGGATAATCAGGTGATTCAAATATATTCTAACCAGACTGGAGACAACTTTTTTACAAATTTTGCTTTCCAGGAAATTTGAACCCACGACCTCCGGAACACAAGGCAAATGCCCCGACCCGTCAAAACAAATTATGATCATAATGATTATTCTTAATTCTTATACGAGTACAGCAAATATATTATTCGCGAATGAATTATTCGACGAATTAATTATTCGACGAATGTATTATTCGACAAATTAATTATTTGCGAATGCAACTAAAATACTCCACCAATATCAGTCTAAGTATAATGTATAGTTATGGAAGGTAGATTAAGTAGAGCACTGCAGTGACCATCATAATGTTAATATCTCAATGTCGTCGAGGTTGTCGAGGTCGCTGAGGTCTTCGATATCGTCCAGGTCGTCGAGGTCATCGAGATCGTCGAGGTCGTCAATGTCGAAGTGATATCGAAGACGACTAACGATATTCAAATTTTTAATGGTGTGATGGTCACTGCAGTGCACCACTTAACCTACCTTCCGTACCTGTACGTAGTGTACAGGTATGGAAGTTAGACACTTCTATTGCTGGAGTATTTTATTCGCAAATGATCTATTCGTAGAATAATCCATTCGCGAGTAATTCATTCACGAATAAGTTATTTGAATAAAATAAAGAATGATTCTTTTCTTTTTCAAGGAAGTGGACGAATAATTTATTCGCGATTAATTATTCGCGAACAACCTTATCACGGATAATTTTTTATTCAAATATATATTTAAATGAATTTTTTTTCGAATAATGCCACACTCTGCCTATACTACATGACCTGGGTGGTCCACACAACTCTGCAGAAACGAGTCTGCTATTTGTCGGCTATTCTGCCACATAGGTGATAAGCATTGTAATAATGCCCGGACGGTTTGGTTATTTTAATTATTTTTATCACATTGCCCTCTCATTTTGGGCATTTTTTAAACTGCGCGGCATTTATCACTATGTCTTTTTAATTACTTAGTTCATAACATATATAACATACCGGTATATTGTGATTCAATCGCCCGGTTGATCGTGGTCGCATCAGTTGCATGTACTGGTTACACTCGATGCAGTTCCCGTTCCACCAGCAACCCTGAAAACGCAAGAAAACGACGGATCAATGCATAAGCACTGAAAAAAAAAAACAATAGCTGAAATATTAATGTAAATTTGTTTCTTTCTTATTGAAAATTAGGCTTTAGGTGTTTTCCCAGCGGTGGCGAGGACAATCTGTGAGAAATGCCGTTTGGCGCGATTCCGACTGCGCCGACGTCACATAATGAGTTGTGTGAAAAAATATAGTAACTATACTTTATAGTTAATTGCTCTTTTGTGTATAAACATTTCGTAATGCTATAAAATATTTGAATATTTACATATCCAATAAATTCTTTTATATTTGTATAGTAAGTATGTCGTAAAATTGATATATACTAATTCTTATTGAAAATCGTAATAAACAGCCCATTATATAAGTTTTCTTGTATTACTATTTTTTGTTAGATATTCAGCAATATGAGGGTTGTTCTACGATCTGCAATATTTGTTACGATCTAACTGAATTACTTATTTCAAGTAAGTAAATAATTTTTATAGAGAAGATTTTTTTTATCGGTTTTAGGGTTCCGTAGTAAATACGGTATGCAAATTTTTGCTAGAGTCAAGCCCCCTCTATTTCCTAAACGGTTATACATGGACACGTTAAAAAATCATAGCAGTAGTACATATAACGAAGTTTAAAGGAAAACTATCAGAGCTAAGTAGGGTTCTCAAATTAAATGTTATAGGCGACCAACAATTCACATAGCTACTATAAAATGTACAATGTAAAATGTAAATTAGTTTTTCGACGTTTTTAGTGGCGTGAACTCAAAGTGAACATTCACAACGGAACCCTGCACTGCACGTAGTCCGACACGCACTTGGTCGGTTTTATAGATTGTTGTGATGGAAATTTGCAAGTTGCAAATTAAAGAATATGTAAAGAATAGAAAACAATGACGTCACACTTTTGAATTATTCTATTAATCTAAATTTGAAAGGCGTACTGTAATATGCCTATTTTTTAATTACTCAGCAATATACATACATATTAATGAGTTTTTAATTGTTTATCTATAAACCTTTGTAGATATTTATTATAAAATTATAGTATCGTCAAATTTAGTATCCTATAATGCAAGTTTAAACTTAAATTAGGGGTAGCTTAATCTGTGTGATTTGTCGTTATCAATTTATTTATTACTTATTTTATTCAGGAAATCATTATAATTATTATCACAGGGAGTGATATTCACAAAACTCAGCACTTGGTCGAATTCGTGGTGAGAAGAAAAACATTTCTCAAAAAGAACAAACGACTTCCATTTCTAATTACAAAAATCTTTAGTCTTGTTAGTTTTTAACCTAGATGTAGGAAAATTCATAGGTATATTGTTTAATAAAAATTATTGATGTGTAGTATTGTTAAGGTGTTATACATAAAATATTATACCTAAATAGTAAATAAAACAGGCCGCCCTCCAAACACGCTGGGCAGACGATCTAAGGGCATATGAAAAGAGGGGAGATTTTGAGCAAATTTGACATAAAGTTTCAGTTATCAATGCAATAACTTAAGTCGACTATAGAATTGAGGAACTAAAACAGACGAAGTATATCAACAATAACAACGATATTGTTATTGATAATATTTACTTACTTAATATGGGTGGTCAATATGCCTATAACTTTAAAATGTAGGTGGAAATATTGGTGTTTAATTTTTTTGATAATTTACAATTACATATACAAACAAACAAACATACTTCAATAAATATACAGGGACAAGTAACATTTTTGAGCTAGCCCACATGTAAGCTTAAACTTGTGTTATGGGATGGGATAACAATGGATACTAACTCAACGATGATACTATATTTTATAATAAATAAGTACTTGTTATGAATTTTCCGTGATGTCGATTCTGACAATTTTTTTTGTACTAGACAATGCAGCACAATATTATTGAGATTTGTGTATTTACACATTCCAAAATTTTCCGTTGTTAAATTTCATAATTCTTTGGAGATTCTTTTTGGTGTATTTAATGCTTCTGGGCTAGAGTTTAGAATTTGTTTGTCTCACTTTATTCTCCATTTCATTTGTGAAAAGGAATGTGTGTAGTAAGATATTGATTACATATCGTTTCAGCTATGTTGCAATCAAAATACCAATTTATGGCATTAACTATATTTAGTAAATAAATTAAGAGATTAATTAAAATTAGATAAATAAAAGAAGAGTGTGAGCGTTTGACAAATGACGATGTATATATGATATTAATAGTTTGCTCTTACGACAGATTGAGTATTTTGTTACATTGAAAAATATTTTTTTATTAGTAAACGCCAAGTTAGCTCATAGGAATTGTGTTGTTTTGGTCTCAGAATATAACGGTTTTCGAGCACGGAGCGATTTCCGAATGTATGTTGTCCAGGCTCGCATTGTCGATCGACGCCACGAGATAAGCCCATCCTAAACGAAACCCAATAAGCCATTTCCTTGAAACTCTCACAAGGGAACCGCTCCCGTGAAAAAAAATTACCAAAACCGTACAAAAAAGGCCATGAATAAGGCGGGAGCGCGAAATAAGAATGGCCGCAGTTCTGGGAAGGCTCGGCGCCGGTGCAGTCTTTACATCCTTTATAATGATCACTTTTTGTGGAGCGACCCTTAATAGGTTATCTGGGGCTGAGAAATGACAGCATGCAACGACGTGCGAAGGGAAGCACCTCTGCTCGCATACTTTAACGGACACTGGCGGTGATTAATAATTATTATGATCGAATCGAGGTAGTCTGCGAGCCACGCCAGCTTGCGCTGACCATTTTCGTCATGAGACATTTGCATATTGCACTAGTCCTACACGCAGTTGCGTGTGTCGCAATGCCGGTGTTCAATAGCATCGGTATGGGCGACATCCATATGGAGCGAGGCGAACGTTGACGTAAATGGCGGGTATATCCCGTGGTGGGAGGAAGCGCGGAGAAGGAAATGCTTATGAAATGCGCGCCCACGCCGCGCCGGTTCTGCTGCGCCGGAAGCGGAGACCCACCACTCTACCACGCACTTCAAACTAAGCTTTGTAGGCGTCGCGACCGAAATGTGTCACCGACATTTGCCAAACCATAAATTGCGACGATTTGAGAAACCGGATGATATAAGCTCGATAAATTGAGCGGAGTGAAGGAACGAAGGGCGCGTGGTGAGCTATGTGGTTGCTCGCTGCTACGTCACAGTAAGATGCTGTGACTCAGACCGGGCACACACGTGTCGGTGACGTCCGACACCTGACTCATCAGCACACTCGATATAATCTCCGAGTATCAATATTGTACACGTATTTCTCCATGACGATACGATATGCACGGAATGATTTAATCTTGCACAATAATCAATACATCTACTATTTTATTCTGTTTATGACAACGAGATGGCGATAATTTTCTTATTCAAAGAACATAAGTAAGATTTAAAAAAATACACAAACAATTTATAAATGAGTGCGCTACTGTAAAAAATAATTTAGTAACGCCGAAATTATGATTCTATATAAAACAACTTTTTGCTTTACATTTATGTAGAGTTTTAGAGCAAAATTTTATTTAAATAAATAAGATAGTCCTAGTATATTTAATTCAAAGTTTAATTGTGTATCCTATCACAATTATTATCTTTAAAAATTAACATAATTTAACTAACTCAAAATTACGTGAAGGACGGTTTAAAATTAGTTTAAGTTTAAAAAAAAAATGTACCATCGTTTGTCTTAAAAAGGTGAATGATATGAGTTTATTTTAGTTTTAATTTTTGTTTATTTGTTTATTTCGTATTATTTTTTGTATAAGCGAGCGTAGCGAGTGAAGTTTTCTGTCATCTTCTTTGGGGCTAACTCAATCAGTGTATTTTATCCCTATATATATTTATTTATTTCTTGAACGATTTTGGTTTTGTATGTATTTTTGACGATAATTCCAGTGCGCGATATACTAAGTAGTATTTAAATAATCTCTTACCAAAACTTGGTTTATATTTTATTTCCAATGTTTAAAATTTTGTTTTATATGATATTGGTCAATGGTCATTCTAATATAATTGAAAATTTTGGCTTCGATATTCGCAATTTATTATAATATTTATTATAAAAGAAGAAGATATCAGTATAATACCTACACATTTCAATGCATCGGCCACGTTTTTTTAAAATTACTCTTTCAGTGGACAAAATACAACTTTCACAACATAACATTAAGCTGATTAAATTGTAAAATATAAAATAATATTTACAACTGTACATTCAATACGAAAATCTGAATTTATATCACGAATAGGTGTTGAGGGTAAGCTGGGGGGCAATGTACAGCTGGTACAGTACAGGGGTAGCCGGGTGGAGCGAGCGCACGGGATGCGCTGCACGTCACGGTTCGCTGCAAGCTGCACATTGTTGCCAATGCGGCGCGCCGTGCGCCCGCGCCGCTACTACCAGCATCGCCACTACCACGCACGGCTCACACCAATACCAACCTTATCAATTTATCGGACGAATTTTATTGGACGATAACACATACCTAACAAGTGGAATCTTTACAATTGGTAGTTTTTAAGACATTTTATTTATATTACTGAATGAGGGTATTGAGGGTAGTTTTAGTTTTAGAAATCCTATTCACTCTAGTTAAAATAATCTTATTTAGAAATTGTTGGTCTGTAATGATAATGAATTATGTTAACTTATTTAAAAATTGTTGATTTCTGATAGATAATAAATCGGTACATTAACTAATTTATTTTTGATAAATTAAAACTGATGCTACATTATACATAGATATATATACCATATATAAAACAACTTATTCTAATCTTACGCCAATGAGGGTAACACTCCAGTGATACTGACTGTAAACTCACTTCGAAAATCCACTGTGCACTGAATTTCACATTTGAACAAATGCCATTTTTAACGGTTGAACGGACACTTGAGTTTCAAACACATCGCACGAAGTCCGGCTTCAACTAGCGGTCGCTCACTAAACAACGTGATAATACAAAAAGAAGTCAGAGGTTATCGAGGGAGACATGAATATTCGAAGACGCGAGGGTCACGAGTGAACGGTCTTGTAGCATCGCGCCGCGGCGTGAATGGGACGACCGACATTTTATGAATCGAGAGCCGTCGCTCATTGACCTGAGCGCGAGTGGAGTGCCGTCGGTGCGCGCGCGCAGCACCGTCGCCGCAGGGCCCGCAGCTCAGCCCGCTCGGCTCGCGGCGGTTCCGGCCCTGGCGGAAGTGACGTTCCGTCCGAACATGGCGGCGCGCGCAGGAAGTGCGCAGCTTACCTATCGGGACTTCGCCAACGGTGGCCTGCGCTCGACCGTCGCCACCGCGCCGTCGCAACGTGCAGCACACGCGAGCCCGCATGCGCCGATACCGATATCCGCAAAAGTGCTCGCGATCACTACCATACGAATAAATTATTCGTGCTGTTATCTAAAAATATTCGTGTGCGACGCAAGACTCGGAGCCCGCAGCCCGACACGGAGTTGCACACGCGAACCGTTTCCCCGCCGCGGGGAGACTGATGAGGGCGGCCGCGCCGGCAACGGCGGAGGCTCCGACGCACGCGCAACTAGCTGCCCGTCCCTCTCGCCGGACATGTTTCTGCCTCAGAGCGAGCGGGACCTCCTTCATTACCGCAGTGCTGATTCTTGAACCAATAGACCGACGAGAAGAGAAAAATATTCGACCTTCACGTGAAGCTGTGTGCGTAGCCAGGTCGCGACGGAGCACATACAGACACGAGTTCGCGAATTGCCGCCGGTGTGCCACTTTTGGACAATTTTTCCAGAAAACTGACATGTATTGCAGCCGTGGACAAGGCGCGCCCGCCTGTCAAGCGCCACGTGGCCGCTACACCAACTCCCAACTACGTTTACTAAATCCCAATCTACTCGTATGACATTAAATTAGAGAACAAATTTAATTCTTTAATCGTTTTTCTATTTTGTAACAATATTATTCCTTTTTATCAAAATATAAAGAAATAATACGCAACATGCGTCTTTTACTATCTCCCAAATATTATGCACCATGTAGTTATATATTTGTCATCTATGAAATTTGTGTATTACTTAGTTCTATTTCTAGATTTTTTTAAAGCAACAGTTCTAAAAGCTATAAGTAATTCTTTTATTAGAAGTATTCAAAACATGTATTTTTCTCAGTATCTACAATAGATATTAGATTAAAAAAGTAATTTGACTCAAAGCTTACTGCTATATCCATCTACCCTCTTTTGTGACAAAGACAATTAAAATGATACCATACTGCAAAGAAGATATTGAACTAAATTTTAAAATATTAAATTCTTTTGAAAAGCATTCATACAATAAATATATATTTTTTTACACAACACTAAGTTATTGTAACTGTTACATTATTTATAAGTAAGTATTACAACTTTTGTATATTTGTAGAGTATCTAATGAGAAGTATCTTATTTATGTGAAGTAACCTATGGTTTTAAATTTTCCAGCATTAAAATATAGAAAAAACTTCAGAGAAATATCTAGACAAAAATTATTAAAGTTATATTTCGTCTGTTTTTTGTTTTAATTTTGATGTCTAAGTATTGCTTGTATTAACAATAATAAATTATAAATTTATATTATTTCTTTTAAAAAATATATCTATTATGCCTTGTGTATTATTTAACTACACAGAAGCATTTCTAAAAGATTATTAATGCATAAATATTCATTTAAAAATAATATACAATTAATATTTATTTTGTGAGAAAATGACTTTTATGGTAAGAATGTTTGTAGTACAGAAACGACTTTCTGTTGAATAAAAGAAATAAAAATAAATAAATATAATTTTATTCATAATCTTAACAAATACAATGTCATAAATAAACTAAAACTAGTTCGATGTATACTTTTAAGGAAAAACTACAAGATTGATAAAAAGCAATATGCGATTTGTTGTCGGCATTTCAACAAAGAAAGTAAATAATTAAAAATATATTAATTTAAGGACAAAAAAGATATCCTTTTATTTTACATCATAGTATTTGAGGTATATTAAGTTTGTTTTTAGTAAATAAACTCATTTAATATGCCGATAATGATAATATTATACGTTTGTGTCTGGTACCTGGAGGACGTTTTACACGCATATTAGAAAATGCCTATATAATGTGTAAAATATTTTAAATAGTTAAATTTTTTATTGATGCCCTATAGGCGCTGAGTTGTAGAGAGGGTAGAAATAAAAAAAGTCCGCGTAACATGCGTGTCGGTGTTGCCAGTCGCCGCGGAAGCAGGCGCGCAATAATGCCACCGCATGACTACTTGAGGTTTTTTTACCTATTGTGTGTAGTGTAAAGAAATTTTACAGTGGTAAGTTTATTTCTTTAAAAGTAAATGCATTGCTTTTCCTTCCTTTTACTAGTTTTTAAGTGTTTTTACAAAATATTTTCTATTAGGAAATAAAAAAAAATAAAGGTAGTTACATAAAAATACTTGTTTTAATTTTTTTAATATGATAAACAATAATAAATGCTATCTTTTAAAAGATATTAATTTGGAATATATATTAAACGCAAAATATAAATTAAAGATTTTAATAATCAAAACTCAGTGTTTGTAAGTAATAATAAAAATCTTTGATTTATAAAGTAAATATTTTAAGATAAAAAAAAGGACAAAGACTTAAAGGTATATAAAAAAAAAATCTCGTCTATTCGGAAAATGCGTGATGTTTTTATTTCAAAACATTTGGTGTTACCGCTGATTCTTTTGAGACTGAAAAGTGAAAAAGAAAATCTCTAGGGATCGAAAACCACTTGAAAACAGAACACGAGTGTAACCTATGTAGAATCCAAAATAATGTTGGCAGTCCAGCAAAAAAATAAATAAGAATTTCGTTTTCAAACAATAAATAATTGGAACAGACGTCTATTTAAAAAAAAATGGAATCGTTACTATATCGTCGTCAACATGGATGAATGTAGATAAACATTTTTATGTTCTTCGTTTCGGAAAAAGAAATAAGTATAATTTAAAAAAAACTTAATTTTTGTGTTTAATTCAATTTAGGTAATTACAGTTTATTACAGAAGTTGTAGGTTATATTGTATAGCCATTAATTTTTTCGTGCAAATTTGTATACTTTTTTGTATATTTAATTCGATAGTAAATATTAAGTTTACTTATAAAAATATGGAACATCCAAACAAAGTTATATATGAGTAGCAATTTTATCAGAAGTTGATGTGTTTTTTGAAAAATTATATCTTAGTATTTATTGAATAAAAAGTTAGGTACCTATTGTAGGACCTTTTTATATTCTGTTTTGTATTTGTTTGTTTTACTCATGATGAAAAGTAGAGTGTGCTTCTGGATCTACCTGCATGAAACACATGCTTTACTCAGGATTACACCATTTACACCGTAGAATCACTCGCTACGCTCGTGATTGAACTGTGGAATCTTTTATTTTGCTCTGGATCAAAAGTAGCGCCCTCGCCTTAAAATATTTCCTTTACTTTGTAAATTATATAAATTTTATTGAAATATTAAAATTAAATGTATAATAATTAAATTAATAAATTTTAATAATAATAATTATAAATATTTAATAATTAGACTGTAAAATATTCAAGTTAAAGTTTTATTATAATGATAATACTGGTTTTATAGTTATAATTTAAAACTAAAATGTAGATACGAAGAACCATTAGGTATTTACAATTTTACATAAAAATTCATACCTATTAAAGTAATTATAAGATTTTGCATAAGTACTTATTTGTTTCATAAAATTTTGTACGGTTAATACCTAGCCCACTGTACCTGTCTAAACGTACTTATTTGGTGATGTGAAAACTTGGTGTCTAAAAAAGTGCCCAACTCAAATTTAACAATGTATTAAAATAACATAGAAAAGACTAATATTTTTTATGAAGAAACACTAGATAATAAATTAAACAATAAAATAAATAAAATAAAAACTATCGATGTATGCTGGGTTCGAACCGAACATCGACCATCTAATGCATACACTCTCCTAACTGAGCTATCGACAAGATAGTCAAACTTGTGAAATTACCTTTTACTTTTGCTTGGTGTCGGTAACAGTGTCGCAACTTTAATGGTTTTTTTCTCATCTCAAAAACGCGCAACGCACCTAAAGAAGTGTTCACTTCAATAAATTCTCCGTAAAGAAAATTAAAGGTAAAATCACATAGTGATTTCAGCATAGAAAATAATTGTAATGTGCGGCGCGTGCAAGTAGCTTAGGAATTTGATGCCCTTATCGCGTAGGGCTGTGTCTATCTAATCTTGCTTTCCCACTAGTCCCTAGATAAACTCACATATTTTAAACTACGTTTAGCATCAATCAAGTCGACAGTTGATATTATAACATAATATGAACTTACTTGAAATTGTTTGAAGTATTGAATGTTATTTTTTTGTATTATAAATAAGTGAAACATGTTTCATCAGGGGGTCGCGTTTCTACCCCTTGGGTACCGAACTGAATTCGCTATATGGATTTTGAGTACCAATTGAAGCAGCAAAAATAACCTTTGGTATTTTTTTCGCCATGTGGCAACACCAAATAAGCACTACAGCGCCATCTCATTCAGGCCATACCCAAATTTTCCGGGGTCCAGTGGCGCCGCCATTTAAAATAAATCATTTAAAAGGAAACGGAGATATCATTTAAAATTGTGTCTTGGTCAAGTTCTAGATACCCATTCAAAGTATTTTTTAAACTACTTTTTGTAGTTTAAAGTGAGAACGTGAAGCTTTTCTACGCACATTTGCGAAAAACGGCCACTTTTAGCTAATGTGCGTAGAAAAGCTTCACGTTCGCACTTTAAATTATAAACAGTAGTTCATAAAATAGTTTTAAGTGTTATCTAGGGCTTGACCAAGACACAATTTTGAATGATATCTCCGTTTCCTTTTAAATGATTTATTTTAAATGGCGGCGCCACTGGACCCCGGAAAATTTGGGTATGGCCTTAAGATGAAATTTTTATCAACATCTTTTTGATGGATTGAAGACAGTACTTATTTAGAGGTATTTACCGTAAATACCTCTAAATAGGTACTAGTAAAGAAAGTTATTTATTTACTTCGATATCAATAACATTCGGTCAGGTAGCGATAAAAATTTGTTTAATTTATTTTTCAATTTAATTAATTAATAAACAAAGGATAACTACATATCTACTTATACTTTTAAAGTTTAAAACTAATATTTGATCAATTAAATATGTATCTAAAAATTTTGCTTGAAATAATCAAATCAACTTAAGTAGGTATCCATTGATTTTTATTTTGATATTATGTTTTTATTAATTTAATAATTATTTGCAAGCATTTATATTTTTGTTGTTAAATCTGTAGTTAAAATCCTGCAACTATTACCTCTAGTGGCTACTTTATAATTAATAAGCATAAATTTAAACTTTATATAACGTAGTGGGTTGCTTAATCATTACTAATTTATATGTATATGTAATATAACTCGTATATATGTTAGATAGTTATGACTTTATTAATGTAACTGTCTCTTGTTTCATAATATATAAAAATCTAAAATTATTATATTTGTAAATACTTTAGGGTTGGGCTGCATCTGTCAGCATGTAAAAGCACTTTCGCATGCTGGTATCCTTTTCTGTCGCTCAGAATCAGCATTTGCAAGAGCGAGAGACGGCGACGGAACGCTTCAGCACCGGCCGTGTGCAGGATAGCAGCATGCGCAAGTGCTGTTCCCTGCTGACAGAGATATAGCCCAACCCTAAAGTATAATTGTATTTATAAAAGAAATTCTATTTTAACTTCGTAATTTGCAATTAATTAATTAAAAATTAATTTTGCCATAAGTAGGTATGTTTTAATGCCAGTTGAACTGATATTTTGTTTATAATTATGTAATTATTCTTTAAGTAATTGGATTAGTGTTTATACCTAGTTTTTAGTTATAAAACTTAGTTGGCAAACAGGTATACAGTCTGATGGTAAGTGAATGCCGCAGCCTGTGAACGCCTGCATTACTAGGTCTGAGTGCGACAAGCTAACGAAAGCTTTTCCCCTATCGATGCTCCTATTTCGTCTTACCCAGTCCACAAAAGACATTGTACTCGTATCTCATGTTCCGATGAAATCTTGTTACTTACTAAATCAAGTATACAGCTACGTGAAGTTTATGAGGAGACCCGGGCTGGTGCGGCAGGCGGCAGCGGCACGCGGCGGCGCTGCCCTGCTGCACTCGTCTTCTCTGAGGCGTGACGTCCGGCCGGGGTCAGCGAACGCAGGGCCACCGATCGCTTTCTTCTACCCAACAAACGTCCCTCTGAGATCTAATTCACTTGCACCCGTCCTTTTGACGTAAATCTTCTATAATCTATAATTGTGAACAACCTATAGGTACAGGTATTGTTTATCACAGTCACAGTGCCAAAGTCCCACCCGCCGCTACGCGCCAACACAACTTCCAAATTAAAATCGAACTCACAAATCGACAACACCACACTAAACATTATTAAATTTCCAATATTTAATTTGTTACTGCTTTTAAGTTCACTAAATCACTCGCGGGAATACAAAGGCGTGTTTTTTTGTTAATAGTAAAATGAGTTGAGCGATGGGTCCGGGTCTTCAGCGCAGGCGCACCATCATCGTTAACAGATTAATCGCGGCTATGTATCACACGTGCAGTCCGCACTAGCGGCCCTTCTATTTGTAAACCGGCGCCGAGGGCAGCACATTCCACGCGTGCCTCGTGCCCTGCGGCCGCCATCCGGCGCTCACGACCGTGACGTGCCCGCGACACTACACTACCTGCAACCGTACAATGCAACTGTACTATAATGCCACGATCCGTTGCTTGCACCAGTGCAGCGATGGACTGCTATCGTCTCACTTCGATCGCTGGCGCCAGAGCGGTTTTCAGCCCTACTCTCGAGTTCTATTGAAGGCAATGCCACTGTAACTGTCAAATGCCCGATATTGTTGAGATCTCGTCAAATTCCTTGTCCGTATATCGAGATGTAAATGGCTTTGAAAGAAGCGTTTAAATTATTTTGAAATTGGTTGTTCAGAATTTTGTTTTTATAGTTCTCGCAACGATACTGCAATCGTAATTATTTAGTTACACCTTCCAGGTGTAGGCATTGTGGGACTAAGTTGAAAGAATGTAGATGTTTATGGAGGACAAAGACAGGAAAATAACCAGCTACGAGTTTTTACAATTTAATAAATACTCATATGAATATTTGGTTTAATATACATATTACTAGCCTAAATATAAAAAGAACCTATTTAGTTGAGATCTGTAACTAAAATCATCCTTATTATTCGTTCAGCGCTAGTGTGCAGTTACGACTAACGACCCATCAAAATCGAGTCAGAATTTTCCACGCACATTTTCCTTGATTTGCATAAAGTTCATTTTACCTTGTAGCGAGTGCTGATAACGTCAAAACGTTTGTGTTAAAGCTATGAATCTAATGACGATCCCCATTTTTAACCCTCGAAAAAAAGGGGGATGCTATAAGTTTTACATGTCTTTCTGTATGTGGAGGTACGTAGCAGAACATGTAAAATTAAAATATGTAAAGTTAAAAAGACGATATAGAAACCCCCAAATGCTTCAAATACTTTAATGGTGTAACACCGATCCACAAAAATACCCAACGTTTGCAAATAATAATATCCTAATGGTTCAAAATATTTTCAATTTTTCATGTTCTAATACCTAGCCATCTGTGTCTGTGTCTTTGTATTGTAACGCCTTGTTTGAAAGCTGACTTGATCGAGATGGTTCTAGCTATGTTTGATGGAAAACGGTACAGCCGTTAAAAAGTTATTAAGAGTGAACTTGAAAGTCTGAGTGTTTTTATTTGCATGGCAAATAAACTTTTATATGTAGATACTTTGTTCGGTTTTAGCACAAATTTTACTGCGGCGCATTACAGCTTCATGCAAATGTGACCTCTATACATTTCGCCATGTTAGAGTTCACTCACTGTGTACACCAAGTAACATTTTTAATTTTATTCTTGCATACTAGACATTTCACCCACTTACATATATTTTTGTAGAAAATGTACGTGTCATTGTCACTCAGTCTGTACTTTCATTATTTAAAACTGATGCCGTATTATTTTAAAACAAAGAAGATACTGAATTTGTATATAATATAAACGAAGAATGTCCTGTCTGCTCTGTTAGGGTAGAAATTACTCGCGCATTCGCCAAATTTTTGTATGGACATGCATTACACGTCCACGTGCGTCCCCACAAACGGATCGGTCTTTTGAGCTGAAAAGTGTCAGAGCCTTTTCAATATTTCTGCATGAATTCAATCTAACGTGTATTCAGTGAATCTGATCCAAGAACCTGACGTGCTGGGCAATATAACAATATTATATAGCCCATAACAGTTCCCATACATATTACGTCATTACTATATATATATTATCTATATATAATACAAACATATTATTTAAGTATTATAGAATAATAAACATAAAACCGAAATATCCAAGATGTGACCCTGGTTAACTGAATTTGCCAAAAAACCAGAGAGCCTGTCAGAGACGTCGTCCCTGACGCATCATAATCGGTCGGGGTGGATTGGGTACCCAAGAGGGCTCGCAGGGCTCTCAGGTCTGCATTGTCTTAATTGGCCGTGCAGAGAGGAGTCGTTAGAGCTGTTGCTTCAGGGTTGGAAGTGTTAAGGGGCATAACGCCGCGAGTAACTTTGGAGAAAGCGCAGCACACCTCTCGACACCCCTGAGTCGCATGCTCGACCTGCCTTCAATAGTTAGTAATCATTATTATGGCAGGTGACGTTTCTATTGCAATATCCCAGCATCAGTCCATCCCAATCTCATTCCATTACCCAAAGACATTTCCCTTTTTCTTGCAATAGATCTTTTTCCTGCTGAAACCTATTCAAGAGTACACCTTTCATAGCTATATGTATATAGGAATGGGTTTTGGCGGGAGCGCCACATGACAACAACTTTTCCAAAGAGCCTCTACGTGTTGTATCTGTATCTGTAATAATTTAATTTTGCTATCCAGCCTATTATAAATGTTGACTCCCATGCTGTAAGCATTTCTGCCGTCTAATGTGGCGGTATGAGTACGTGACACAAGATTTCTGGAATACCTAGTACATATTAAAATTACGGTAATCCCTTTTTGTTAAAAATTTTGCATGTTTGTTCTAATGAAAACACATAACTCATTAATACGTGGGTAACACTGAAAATGTTTAGAACTGGCCAGTTAGAAATATTGCTAATGAAAACTTTTTTGAATTTTAATTTTTGAACTCTTTGGTAACCTTATGTAGTAAATTGCATTCATTTGTCATTTGTTTTTGTGAATCGGCGGCAAATCTAAAACTCTTGTTACACGTGAAAATAAACCTTTCGTTATGGGCTTACTCCAAAACAAAGCTATGATAGGCTGCGATTAGCATTTCTTAATGAAGCCCTATCTCGTGCCACTATTTACAATTGGTTTAACGAGTTTAAGCGTGGACGTAGCAATCTCAATAATGATCCGCGTGAGGGACGTCCTTTAACAGCGACCACTGAAGATAACATCAGTGCTGTGCGACGCATGAAAGAGGAAGATAAGAGAGTGACCTATCAGCAGATACTGGCAAAAAATATTACACGAACATTTAGGCGGCAGGAAGCTTTGTACCAGATGGATTCCCCATACTTTAACCGACGACCAGAAACACCTTCGCTTGGACTGGTGTCGCCAAATGTTAGATAAGTTCAACGGCGGTGACTCAAATGCTGTATTTGATATCGTCATAGGTGATGAAAGCTGAATATATTGCTACGAACCCGAAACCAAAAGACAATCAGCTCAGTGGGTGTTTCCTTTCGAGGATCGGCCAACTAAGGTAAAAAAAGCAAGAAGTAGGAAAAAAGATGATTGCCTCATTCTTTGGTCGGAAAGGTCATTTCGTGACAGTTGTGCTAGAAAATGAAAGGACAGTTACTGCAGACTGGTATGTCAATCGCTGTTTGCCTGTTGTCTTGGAAAATATTCGACAGCAGCGCCCTCGAAGCAGGATCCTCTTTCACCACGACAATGCTTCAGCGCAAACGGACTGTTGAATATTTGACTATGGCAGGTGTCGAGATAATGAGTCATCCCCCATACAGTCCTGACCTGGCGCCCTGCGACTTTTATTTATTCCCAAGAACTAAAGATAAAATTCGAGGTGTTCGCTTTACGAGCCCTGAAGATGCGGTGAAAGCGTACGAAAATGTCATAGAAGAGACCCGTAAGGAAGAATGGGCCCACTGCTTTTCTCAGTGGTTCCAACGAATGCGACGATGAGTAGAGAGTAACGGAGATTACTTTGAAAAACAATAAAAGTATTGGCAACTTTCTACATTAAGCCGTTTTTCATTTTCTAAACATTTTCAGTGTTACCTAGGTACACAGATATGGAACAGTCAACAGTCTGAATTATTTAAATAACGGTCTGCATGACGTTAAGGGGCCTGTGTCAAATATTGCTCTACTCGTAATGCACTGTTTTTGTGCAAGCAGTACTCGGGGTGCATCGTAAGAGTTACCCCACATTACAATGACATGTCTTAGCAATGAGTTTATATATCCATGATATGTTTGAAGTTACCTTTTTGTCACTAATTTTAGGATCACTTTATTATAGTGTCATCATCATCATTTCAGCCGCATAACGTCCACTGCTGGACATAGATTTCCAAATTACCGATCTAGAGCGGCCTGCATCTAGCGCTTTCCAGCGACCTAAGTCTGATCGTCAGACACCTCATCTAATAGGATACCTAGAAAATTTGTTTGGCATAATTCATAATGTTTTCATTTGAGATATTAATAATTAAGGGTTAACAGAATGTTTGTATATTAGAATTATGGTTTTAATTGTATATATGTCGTCTTACTTAAATTTGCCTTTTAATTATTATTATTTAACCATGTCCTAATTGTTTTATTTATTTTATCATTTTATACACCAGTGTCATAACAAGGTACATTAATCGATACGCCATCATTAAATAGCGTACAGTCATATTTACTCACTTCTGGCAAATTATTTATATAAAGTAGAAACAAGAGTGATCCTAAGATGCTTCCCTGAGGTACATCAACTGTATACCTCCTTTCTTTGCTGTTCAAAAATAAGAGTTATATACCTTTATACTTCCATAACATTTTCACACATTTAACGGAGCTGTGACAGAATGTTTGTTGAGGCAACCAAATCTGAAACAAACAATAAATAGTTTAATAGGTGTAGTTATCATAATATACAAAGATTTTGGAAATTTATGTCTTGCCGGTATCCCCGATGACATGAAGAAAACTACAATGACACTTTTTCCAAAGCAACTTGTAGTAGAAAGTTGTCACCTAATAAATCGCTCAAAGTAATTAGAACATTCCCCAGAAAGGAGGATTTTCTGGGTGCACGATCTAGAAATTAATGCCTGTGTCTGAGACAATGAACGTGGTGCAAACATACTGTGCAAGATTATGCCAATCTGATATTACGATAAATATTCTCCTTTATGCCACATTTCTTTGGGATTTTTCCTCGACTTCTTGGTTCAACGCGGATAAATCGATAGTAGTAGCTGGTGATTAAGACTGTTTTCATGGAAATCAATACAACATATAGGTTACTACAACGTAAACGTTTTTCGTGATGAATCATCGAGGATCATGTCTTATTCATGCTTTTAAACGTATTCATACTGAGAACTACCCTGCAATGATGCAGTGTGAATCCGGTATAACACGTTTGAGTCACCAGCTTTAAGATTATAATTATGTATTGTATAATAGGTAGCTGAGATCAGAAATGGACTTCCTTAAACTTCCTTCGACTTCTTATCCTTCGTTTCACTCGTAATTCAAAGTATTGCGTATAAACCTTACACTCTTGTAGTTAAATCTTCCTTAGTTAGTTGATGGTAGTTAATGCCCATATCATCATATTCACAAGAAGTCAACTGCTGGACAAATGCCCCCAAGGATTTAAGTTAACAACGGTTATGAGATGACTGAAAGCTTATTTAAATTAATTTCGCCGCGATCTTATGATTTGGTTTTTTAGTAAGCTATTTTCCTATATGGTAACTTTTATCGACTATTTAGATCAAAGAAAACACCGTGAAGAATCCTGCAAATTTAAACCTTTTGACTTTAATAGCGTGCATTTTTTTGCAGGCTGAATAGCAGGAAGTTTATAAGTGACTATTAATTGTTAAAAGTTTTGCTGTTTATATCATCTATATTGTTGCTAATATCACAATGCATTATTGGTCCTGCAAAAGTATTTGTCACGGAGCAGTGGTGAACTAGTGGTAGGCACCGGTTAGTGCGTCGCCGTACGAGTTCGAACCTAACTAGGTGCGATTTGTTCCTCATGTAGTATGAACTCATTGTCAACTATTTAGGTACCAACATTTGCTTCCGGTAAAGGAAAACATCGTGAGGAAACCTGTACACTAGTGACATTAAGCTACGTCAGATACAATTGGATAGCTCGAAAAATCTGATGGTACAATTAGGTAGCTCGAAAAATCTGATGATACAGTTAGGTAGCTCGAAAAATCTGACTGAGATAGCAGACACACTCGAGTGAAGAGAAATTGCTCACGTGGTTGCTATTGCTATGACAGCACAGAAACAGATACGAAGAAAAGCAATGCACTAGTCATGTTATGTCAAGAAAGGCTAAATTGTGACTGTTAATAAGTTGTACCAAAGTACAGAGCCTGCATTCCGATAAAGGTGTCGAGGTGCGGTGCGGGGGCTGGCACGAACAAGCACGCATGCCTGCGCGTGCAGCTACAAATTCTAACAGGTGTCCACTCCAGTTTGGTAGTTTAACAATTAGGCGATCTTTCATAAAGGCAAACATGCTCATTAAGCAACTTTGAGTATGAGGTGCATACATATTGCTGGTTATGAATAATGATTATAATTGCATGTATTGATTTTTAATTTTAACACTTTAATGGACAGTAGGACTATATATCAATTGTTTTTTATATTGCGTCTGGCTTAGTGTCCGTGAAAGAGTTAATAGTTATTTGATCGTAATTTGAAGTCAGATTGTCTAGCGTAGTCACAAAAATAAAATTATCTGAGCAACAATCACAGAATTAAAAAGCCTTCGTAGACTCTTTTTCAAGTCATTTTACATTTATGTCTTGATTAAAGAAATACAGTTATATATTAAAACGATAGCTGTTGAGCAGAAACGATAAAGGAATAACTGAAAAGCCCAGTGGTAACTACAAAAATAAACTTAAAAGACCAGTGATAACGCCAAAATCTGAAAATAATAAATAATTCTGATTCTACGCACCATCAAGTAGGCTCTTAGTAAGATTTATTTTTATCATAAGCATAAGAAACCAGCGTTATCATAGAGGAATGCCACCAGTGTGGTAACGTGACACCATTGAGACTTTGATGTGCCTAATTTTACACTCGAGAGAATTCGAAGCATTTCCGATTTATTGAGATTGCAATTAGTAACGAATCGTGAATCATAAATCTAAGAATTTGCTCTAATTAAGTCATTTGTGGGGCAGCGCAGCAATCAAGGGCCGGTGTCTATTGACAAGAAATGATTTGCTAGAATTTAAATTGCTGTGGTGCAGTGTTGTAAAGTGAGTCATAGTGAACTAGCAGCCTCCGAATGCCATCAGAACATGTTCCTATGGAATGCGGATGCTTCCGAGAATCTATTACGTGTTCAATTTGATAACCCCTTCCCATGCCATAAGCTAAAATTTGTTGAGTTAGTCCTATTTGTTAAATTAATTATGCTTATCAAATCATTTATCTCAATCTTAAAGATTCATTTTGTGAAATTTATTTGGAATGATTTTCGTGGTTCAGAAATATAATACACATGTAAATTACGTCCATATAAAATTTTAAGCAACTCGATTTGCTCAATATTTAAATGTCATTACATCACATCAAATAAAACATCCTCCATTCACACATCAAACCGAAGGCAAACAAATAGAAAATCACCCCATGTGTATTCAAATAAAGACATCCTGATAAAAAAGACACGATACGCTGAGAGGTTTTACGAGAGTTTTACGAGGCGAGTCCCATCCCAAAACTGACAAGTATTTAGAGAAAGTTATGCCTTATCAGAATTATCGAGCCAACAAAAGTCATGATAGTTATTTATCTTTAATGACAGTGCGTTGACACTCGCTTCAAGGTATCTACTGCTATCAATGAAGATATTTGTGTGGTGGTCCGGCGAGGGTCGGATCCGGATCTAACATTGTCCGCTGCAGCTTGTGGCGGCGGGCGCGTGCGGGTGGCAGGTGCGCGCGCGCACCCGGCCGCCTTGTTAGACGGCCGCGCGAGAATTCTCCACCCGTTGTAATTACCGCTTTTAGGGTTCGGCGCAAGCCTTCCACAATACACGGTTAGACCGGTACTTAACGCAATCATGCGATTGCATACCTTATTTAGACATTCCATTCTAAAGAAAAGACATACAAACCGAAATTATATCACTCTGCCTACATTTGGCAAGTGTAAGTCATCGATATGTACAAAAAATTAAGATCGATATAGCATCGAATGCATTACGATGCACAAAAAGTTAGGATTGATATTAGCGTAGAGATATACAGATCTTTGATATTAGCATTTAGCGCAGCATAATGTGGGATTTGTCTGGCAAGAGATGGCACCTACAAAAGTATTCGTAATATTGGTGTAACGTGCCTAGTTTGAGGACTTCCATATTTACTGTATTAGTTATCATTTGACCAAATATTTATGAAAACTACAACCCTCTGGTTAGGAAATGCTCTTTATTTATCACATTACACATACTTAATCAAATAGTTAGGAAAATAACCAAAAAGTTGCTAGATAAAGCACTGTTTTTCTGCATTTCAACAGTCGAGAAGGGATATACTTATAATCTTAACGGTTCGTCTTTGAATCTTCTCAACTTTTAAGATGACTTCTCTTGTTTTTAAAATCGGTTTATTGGTTGGTCGATAGATAAGATTCTTTGATGCTAGAGACATCTCGAAAAGCATAGAGTGACCGTTTTTTTTTGATATGACACTGCCCAATTATCTTTTATTGGACGGTGTTACTTTAGAAAAGTTCTTACGCACACTCACACGATCGTGGTTGACTCTTAAGAAATCCTCTTATCTGTTTTTGAAGAGTTTTATGTTACAGTCTATTAGGAAAATTGTGGTAAGTAGTTGCGAAAAAAGCTTTTTGGGCTGATAATTAAAAAGCTCGATTTGTTAAACTTGATTTTATTATTAAAAAATTACCGCTATATTCAATGATGCTAAAATGTCGATACTATCGAAGTTTTTCGAAGACGATAAGAGGGGGGAGGGCTGCAAGACCCACAAATGGGATTTTTTGTGAAGAATTCGCAAACGCTTATTCAACTACTTTACTACAAAGCTTAGGACAGCATGTCACTCATTGGTGTGCAACAGGAACTGTGTTGTAAATGAGAGCCTTGTGGAACATGGTGTTCTACAGGGGTCCATATCCCTGTTAAGGTTACAGCACTATCTATCATATGCTGTGCTATGTACAGTTAAGCGATTATCTTACAAAACCATGACTGTGCAGTGAATTACCCTATAATTCAAATTATTATTTTTGACGTATTTTTATTTGTAAATAGTAATATTAAGTAGGTAAGAATAGGAATGAAATGTGTTCGGTTTCGTTTCGTTAACCACACTTTATTACATAATTGTTCGAGGCGATATAGGTGCAAAATTATTAATGATATTGCGCCTCGATAACCATAATATCTTCATAGACCCTATGCGCAGGTAGCTTGTCCAAATAGGGACTTAATGAAGCAGTATAAGGCAGAAAAGAATGTACATAGCTAGTAGAACCCTTTTTGTAGAAATAAAACGGACTTCAATTGACCTTTCAAAAATTTAAACAATTTGCTAGCCTTCAGCGGTTAGACATGAGAATTATTAGGTTCTAACCGCTTAGAATTCTAAACATTTGAGCTAACCAGATGTTAATTCCATTGTTTTGAATGCCATTCCAAATCAGTAATTAACTACAAAAAAATTTAGGGTGTTTTAAAAATCTCGATGATTTATTGTACTGCGATGCGTGCGTGATTGTACTGTGTATAGCTACTACTTGATAGATAAATAGATACATATACTTACAGGTATACTTAGTCAGAAACCTTCGTTTGTTTTTCGTCTGTCATTTCGCACAGTCGTCCGTACTGGAAACTCATCGCAGATCTCGGTTTTATTTTCCCCACTAGAATTTTATTTTTACCAACAACGAAGAATGTATTTTTGGGTGAGAGGGTGTTTGCATGTGCAAACTAGTTACCTTCATAATAGTTAGACTATATTTATAAGTCTTACTAATTTACTTATTATTTCTTGTATATATGAGAACGATGATGGCTTCTTATTGCACTTAAAATCTTAAGATTATAGTACAAAAGGTATAACTTAATGCTAAGCATTGTCTACCAGTTTACCTTTGGGACGTAATAGAAAAGATGATAGATGGGGTGCAAATTTAACTAGACAAGTAAGTATATCTAAAGAAATAAATTAGGGTGTATTATAATAACTTATGTGTCCCACTGCTGGGCAAAGGCCTCCCTCCATCTTTTCCATTCAATTCTGCTCTGAGCTGTTTCTTTCCAATCATCTTTAAATTTATCCAATTCGTCACGCCATCGCATTCTTGGTCTGCCGGGTCTTCTGGTATTAGTAGGAGTCCAACAAGTGGTGACCTTTGCCCAAAAATCATTTGGCCTGCGGTGTATGTGGTAAAATTTTACGTCGCTCGAAATAAAATTCAGTGCAACGAAACATGTAAAAAGTTGTTTTATTAAATATAGCCTTTGCCCAGCAGTGGGACACATGATGGCTCGTATTATTATTATTATATAAAAACTTATATACCCTATTTATAGGTCTTAACGCTATCAGCTATTTTTTCATTTAAAATTATTTCTGGTGATCTTGTCTTATCTTGGGTTAGCAGGAAATGGCTATGAAAAACAGCATACAACTTTCTTAATTAAATAAAATAATAACCCGAATAAAATTGTAATGCCTTGGAACGACAACGACACTCGATTGATAAACTTAAGTCAGAGCGGGCAAAACGAAAGTGGAGCAGGGTTTGTCAACATGGACTCAGCTGGCCGGGGCCGGCGATAGCGCTTATCGCGGCGGGACATAGTCCGTTCATTCACAAGCCGCTCCATTCATGCGACCGCTCCCAATGCATCCCGCAAATCAATCTGATCCTTAAGTTATTCTTCCAACGGTTCATACTCGTGTATTTAGCAGTAGATGCGGAGGGGCGAGGGGTAATGTAGATCGAGGATATCACGGGGTCAGCGTGGATTGCAGGCGCCCGATAAACGCTGATGGCGTCCAACGACTTGACAATATAGCTATAAACAATAATGGGACCGCTGTGAAACTAGACGAACAGCATTACTTTCACAGATGCTATTCCATTCCAGATCTCAATAGGAAAAACAGAACCCATGCAATTCTATTATATTACTAGCTGACCCGGCAGACTTTGTACTGCTAAATATAGCCTGTCAAAATGTACGTTTGTATGGGAAAAAGAAAAGGGCTGTTTTTAGGGTTTTTCCGGCAATTATTCGAATTTTTCTCGCCTTAAAAACCATCTTTGAATTTCAACGAACATTTAAAAAAAAGAATTGGCCAAATTGGTCCAGGCGTTGTTGAGTTATGCGCTTACCAACACATTTTGCGATTCATTTTTATATTATGGATTTAGTGTCACAATCTCACCTTATGATAAATGAAGGAATGGCTCACAAATAAATTCTTCTGGAGGTTCCCCCTTTCACTGCAGATACCAGGTTGTCTACTCATAGAATCTTAGAGATTTATCAACCAAAAGTCAAGATCCTGTCCCGTCCCATTAATGAATGAAGTAAACATGATAACATGCAGCATACGTTTCGAAATAGATGTTTATGTTTTATCATTATCGTTTGTTGTTCATTGTTTATGATAATTATGCATCTATTAAAACATGGTCAGGAGAGAACTCGTTGTAAATATGTTGTATTTATCACATACTGATGAGAATTGAGGACATATAAAATAAAATTTCCGTTAGGTATAAATACAAGGGGCTATAAGAAACTGCTAGACTTAACTAAATCGCTGAAATATATGTAGGTGGAATAGCGTGTTCTTATTAAAAGAAGCAGAAAGTAGAAGTAATTTACTATGAAATTTAACGATTGCACTGCAAAGACCACAATGGTTACAGAAGAGTTTATTTTAAATGAGCATAGATGAAAAATCTAACTGATGAATGAAGGAATACCAGGAAGTGGATGATGAAAAGAGGCAAGCTGCAAGTCGAAAAAGAGGAAAAGAAGTATCCAAATCCAGTACATTCGTAACATGTACCTATCGTATGGATAGATGTGTGATTGAGAATATTATCTGGAATAATTTGCCTAGTATCCCTGTACAAACGAGCATTAGTCATCATGTACGAGTATACATAGTTACTTAGAGTTAATTGATGTGCATTGATTCATTGATCTTATGAAATCATCGCACATACATGGAAAACATTTCCGGAAAACAGTACCTAAGGACCTTAATGACATCTGACATTACTGTGGGATGACTCACTGCAGCGGAATATTCATTAAAACGTTTAGCGCGTATCCGTTATTCCGACTTTTATCACTCTTGCTCCCGCCCGGTGTGCCACAGAGCGTAGTGAACTAGTGAACAATCATGTTGTTGTGGAAATTCATACATGATAACGACACGCGCATAACCGACTAGTTGTAAGCCGAAATCTTATTTATCTTGCTGCATAATTATCTCAACCAGTCGATTATGCACTTTACGCATGCGCAGTAAGATCTGATTTTGCTGGCTGGTGTAAATGTGATCGGCACGCGCATGCCCTTATAAATTACATAAATTGATCTGCCGCTGCGCAGTAACACAATATACGCATAATAAACTAAATTATTTATTAATGAGGAATGTGATTAAAGTTCAAGACAAAGGATATTTAAAACATATGAGACCAATAGATTTATTTTCGGCGTTGAATTAAATCACAGCTTAAAATATGATTTGACACAATAACATGCGTGTGTTTCGCAAAAAAAGAATAATTTTTACCCGACTATTGGTTTTTTAATAAGTCCCGGGTTCGATCCCCGGTCAGGTCAAGATGGACAATGATCTTTCAGATTGACCTGGGTCTTGGATGTTTATCTATAAAACGTTAAAGGGACATACCCGTAATAAATCAAACCACGGGCTATACTGGATCACTATAGTATAATGAAATTAAAATAAAAGCCAAAAAACAAAAATTAAAATTGGCATTTCCATACAAAAGTGTGCAGCCGCCTGGTCAATTTGTATGGGAATGTCGTTCTTTTTTCTTTTCGATTTTATTTTATTATCATCATAATACAGTGATCTAGTAAAGCCCTTGGTTCGATTTAATACGGGTATGTCCCTTCCACATTGTATATGTATTTGTTATAAAATGTAGTATCGTTGATATAGTATCCCAAACATAACACACGTCCCAAACTTACTTTGGGGCTAGCTCAATCTGTGTGATTTGTCCGTATATATTTATTTAGTTTAAATAATGGTCTTAAATTGTATTTTCATCCTATGTTTTTTATAATTTCTTCTTTTTTTCTAAGAGCTTAGCTACTTTTCAGTGAAGTATACACCAACTTGTTAGTTTGCGGTAAAATATTGAGTACATGCCTAAAACACAGAAACCTACTCATAATATAACTCAATAATAATAAGTGTTAAAAAAATAGCCGGTCAAGTGCGTGTCAGGCCACGCGCAGTGTAGGGTTCCCTAGTTGTGAATGCCGACTGAGTTCCCGCCACTAGAACTAATTTTCTACTGAATTTGTATAATATTTTCCTTTTTCGAGCGCATTTTACAAGTTGGTCGCCCAATAAAGTTTTAATTTATAAACCCTACTTAGCTCTAAACTATTGGAGCGACCATAACAAAAAAAAATGGAAAGAAGTTCGTTTTCGGACAGTACGAATGGGGACGAAAAAAAGTGTAAGATTTTTTCCCGTACGAAATGTACTGAAAGGTAATTTCACAAGTTTGACTATCTTGTCGAAAACTCAGTTGGGAGAGCGTATGGCTGAGTTGGTCGATGTTCCCGGTTCGACCGCTCACGGACAGAAAGACAGACAGACATGGCGAAACTATAATAAGGGTTCCTTGTTTACTACGAAACCCTAAAAATCTGGATAAAACTGTTCGATATGGCTCTCCGGAAGCGATTACTATGACCCATTTCCGGCGATACAGTCAAAGACATTCATTGATCGGACACTAGGAAGACTTATCGCTGGATTACATCGATAAAGGGACGTCATGGGCGCCATTGCAGAATTCTAACGAGTTATCAAGCAAACGATTTGTTTACACAGTTAACCGTAATCTTATCCGGTGACCTCCTTAGACTCTCCCGTTTCGAAATTGTATCGCCGTATCGTGTGGTGTCCTTATTACAGGCGGCGGAAGTGCGACTGCGACCGAGCGTTCATTCATGTAGTGCGTATTTACTTAGTGGCCGCACGTACAGCGTGGCTGCAGCTAAACCCGGGTAATCGGGTATCTACCCGTTTGTTATGGCGCCATCGAATAATGATTAACCTGTCTTTTGGGATGGTTCCAGAATGTTTCCGCAACATATTGCGAGGTGCATTAACGTATTTGTCGACCTTTAAAAAAGACCTATACCGAAGACTATATGTATGGAGTAACTTGAATATTTGTAGACTGACCAGTTTTACGTTTGAAAAAATATAATTTTTGTGTTATCTCTCCGTCAAATCAACAGCTTTAAAAAAAAGTTGTGTTCGATTTTTTTCGATAAATAAGCCGGTATTATAAACCGAGTAATTTAAAAAATCTTATAAAAATTCATAATGTTAAGTGTCCCATCTTGAGTTTACATCACTGAAGTGTTGCCAGGTCTAAGTCTAGTTTATGAACCGTGCAAATACGTACTTATGTAGCAAGAAAGAGGTTAGCGCTGAATAACAAGCGTTTTACGGCAGGAACGAATCTTGCTCGTCTGAATTATACCTACCAATAAGGAAGTTTCTGGAAACTGGTCGTAGTACAGTACAGTACTGGGCCCACCGCCAGCAATTCCTAAAGAGAAGAATCATTCTCATAAAACAGGCGTATTTTCTTTCACCGAAGATTTGCTGTGAAACGAGGACTATGTAGTAAATTGCAAAAAAAGTTGACTGAAAGGTAGGCCTGGGTAGAATGGGGGGATTTGAGATGCGCGTTGAGTCGCGGGTCGTGCCTGGGTGAGACCAGTACAGGGCTGAGACAGAAGGCCACGATGGAGAGTGCTTAATGCATACTGACATGAAACGGATAAAGATGATCTTCGTGAGTTCGTGACGTACATAGAAAAGGTAAACAACTAGCGGACGAGAGAAACAAATGGAAGAAAATTCATGCGAGCAATTCTTGTATATTTATTTATATATTTCTGCGATCTCGAAAACGGCTCTAACGATTTCGCAGAAAATTGGTATATGGGGGTTTTCGGGGGTAAACAATCGATCTAGATTAGTCTTATGTTTGGGAAAACGCGTATTTTCGATGTTTGAGATGTAACTGAGCAAAGCTCGGTCGCCCAGGTACTGTTATTTTAAATAGGTAGAACTTTTAGTTAGTCGAATCACTAGCACAGAAGTACAGCCTTATAACTTATAACTATAACAAACAATACCATGGGATAAAACAGGAAAACGTCTCAATCTATGGTATAATTTTAATTAACCTAAGTAATTCTCAGAAAAGGTCAACGGCGATGACCCTATGACAGCGTCCTATATTTGTAAGTTGATAACAAATGTTTATAACGTGTAACCATTGGTCGAGTGTTTGCTTACGTACATGGTCGCTTCCGTTTGCGGTTTCATCAAACAATTTATAATAATATAAGGAAAAATTTAAAAAGTATTATTGTCGTTGCTGACATTTGGGGGTTTATAAAAAGTGAGAGTACCTATTTATTTCATAAATATTAACTTTTTTTGCGTGATTACAATTTTAAACTTCAGAAAAAACATTTAAAGCAGAAATTTAGGCCAAATATTGACTGATGGATGGCACGCATCAATTTCAAACTTACCTGGCAACGACACGTCATTCACGTAAATAATAATTATATGTTCTGTACGGGACTGACATATATTATATTCGACTATTCGAGAAATGGTAACTTTAGGCAAAAATTTGGTATGGACATAAATCACCTATAAGACACAATCTCAGAACGTCGAGAAAGCGATGCGCCGGAAATAAAGTTTGATCTAATATGCGGTCGGAGAAGTGATATAGCTTTTTCTTCTTTTCATGCAGCCTTTACCGACCGCATTTAAGCCGCCTGGATTTAAGCCAGACAATGCCATCGTTCTCGATCTAGAGTAACTTCTATGCACTTTGATCCTGCTATCCTTTTGATGTTATATATCAACGCATCTGCGCGGTCCGTTTTTCTCCCCACAGTAAAAAAAACGACGGGTTGCACTCTGGGAGTGCCGGCAGAAGTGAAAACTTGAATATTAACGTTGTGCATTTTTTATATTTTGGAATGGTTAGGGAATAATTTTGCACGAATTGCTTTAATTATCAGTATAAAATATTTCAAATCTTTTCTGAACCACAGTCTGTCACAAATGTCACAAGCATGACCAAATTCATTTTCAACAAAATCATTTTCAAATACACAGCAGTATGGCCACTACACAGACGGTCGAGCCATCAGCTGTCACCATCCATGGATGCGCGTAGCACGCTGTAAAATAAACACACACGAACATTCGCGCAAGCGCCCTGCGCCGTCTTAAGAATTTTCGATCAGGCCACGTGTCCTGACGCGTTTTTCAGTTATTTTTTACCCATTCCAAAAAAAGTGCACAACGCTGCTAAAGAAGTTTTCACTTCAAAAAAATCATGTTGAAGAAGATCATATGATGCATTCAGATTATTTTGAGTCTCTGGCATCCTTGAAGAATTCAAAAAATAATTATAAGTTGATTTAGAAAGGAGATTAACATGCTTAATTAAATAGTGCAATTTAGATTGGATATCACCATCACATGATATTGTTATCACGTTTTATGTTTAAAGTACTAGCATGCCTCATAAATCATAAACAAAGCGTTGAGGTAATGCTCTACTACATCACAGGGTCTACATGTCCGGGTCAAGATTTTTTTATTTAGCCCTGAAATCCAAAAAGCGCACGCCTCATAAAGCTTATTAAAAAAAATTGTCATGGGGTATGTCACGGGCAATCTGATAATACACAGAACAAAGGCGTAACATACGCACGCTGACCAAAAGATAGACTCAAAGGACTTGAATCCAGAGCCGTAGAAAAATTTAAAAAGGCGATATATGATTTTAGAGTTTCACGGTCACAATTACTGTTATTAGTATTACGGGACTTACCGCGATTGATATCGTTTTTTGCCAGATAAAAAAGGCGTGCAATAAGACTTATAATGTCGAATTCAAACTTACCGTCGACTATAGCATAAGTCGGATCGAAGGAGTATCGACCGGAAATGGGCACCTTCGGAAAGGAAAGGGTCGTCGCTCGACCAGGCTAATTGGCGAGAATTTCGGAGGTCGCCTGATAACCGCGTCTACGCCGGAAGTCGATAGTGCTTTGATGTGGTGCGCCCGCGCACGCTACTAATGCACGCGGCTTTTGACAAAATGCAGTACGTCCAGTACATCCTTGCCCTAATTATTGTAATGAATATATCTGCAATGACGTCAGTAATTAAGACCAGAAATCTGTGATATTCAATGTTATTTATTATCATATCACACTAATATTATAAACGCGATATTTTGTAAGTGTTTGAATGTTTATGTTAGTTACTTCTTTAAGCGTAAACGGCTGGACCAATTTTTAATTTTTTTAAGCAGGAAGTTGACACCCTAGATTAACACATAAGTTACTTTAATTATTTTAATTTCGCAACTTTAAAAAAAAGGGGTAATACAAAATTCGTCAGAGATCAGTCAAAAATACCACCCCGAATTGTACCCGGTTCAAAGGTACCCATTACGCTTGCCGCATTACCTCTCTGAATTGCTATGGACAGCCTTTGAACCAGGTACCATCCGGAGCGGTGGTCATATCCACGGGACTTTAATCGTCGTCCAATCTCACTAACAAAACGCTTGGCTTCTGAACACCAAGGTCCAGCTGTTTCTACGGCAACTGGAACGAATTCATAATGGTTAGATAAAACCGAATATTTGGTATTTTTATGTCCAGCTGCCATCATTGCCGCCGCACCGGGTGATCGCATAGTGTTAGTGAGGTAGGACGCCGCATACGTGCTGACACAAGTCGCATCCCATAACAAACAACGTCCCCTCTGCCATGGTATTAAGGTGATTCCGTCAGGTCGTTTTCCATCTGTGCGCGAGAGGCCAGGAGGTTCCAGCTGGCAGGGTATATTTGCCGATATCAATGCCCTTCGTATAATATCGTTCAGAGAATGATGACGAGACAAACGTCCCGCACATCTAGCACATCCAAGAGCATGGTGTCCATCAGCCTCCACCATCTTCCCACAAATGCAGCGGTGAGGTTCACATACGTCGCAGCCCAGCCTCAAAGCCACGGCCACCCTCAAGGAATCGCTATCTTATAATGTACCCATGTGAGGGGATGGGACAGCGTGTAACCAAGCCCCAGACTCCGGCTGAGCTGCGGCTTTTATTCGCGCCAAATCAGCACCGTCAGCTTGGCTCTCCAGTTCTTGAAATATCGTTTGAATTCTCTTTTCATCCCAAAGCCGCTGCATCTCGGGTCTTTCAGGGGTAAAAGAGTTTGGGCATCTTTCAAACCAGGCAGTCAAAGCCTCACCTACGTGGGGCAGAATCAATCCGTCACCATTAATAGAGAGTAAATTAGTGATTAGATTGACCACCCCATGTGATGAGGCCAAGAAAGCCGGGAGCGATATTTCTTCCAAGCGACGAATACCAAGACCTCCGTACCGCACCGGCAAAGAAGCCTGCTTCCACTGTACCTCCTCAAGTTTGACGTTAAGTATGTCCTCCAGAATAAATTTCACCGCGTTGTCAAATTGTTTAATTTCGTGAGGGCACAGCCAAGATGGACATGACCTTATTATGTAGGTCAACCGAGGAATCGCTAGAGAATTTCGCAGGAGCACCAGAGAGACGTGTGAAGATAAGTTTTTCAAACGATCGTGAGAAGCAACGAAACTTGTCAATTTACCCATAATCGATGCGGATATCGCCTCCTTAAAAATAGGTGCACCTAAAAGTTTAAAATTGGTTTCGTCTAAGACCTTCACTCCAGGTAACAGAGTCTCAAACCGCGATATGGATGTCTGAGCTTCTTGTCCACACAAAAATATCTCACACTTGTTTGCGCTGATCTCTAACCCAAGTTCTCTGAACTTAACAGACAAATTTTGTAAGTCTGTTGCCACGAGATCAGGAGGGCCACCCAATGTGCCGTCATCCAAGTACCATACATTCAATGGAGACTTTAAACTCGTGACTGTTTCATGGATTGCCAGACTAAAAATAAGGGGTCCTAGTGGATCTCCCTGCTGTGCACCCACTTGCGACGAGATGGGTTTCGCAACTAATTATTTTATAAAAACTTCGTTTGTTTTTATGTGGAATTTAATGAACAGGTTTTGATCTTTATTATTATTTAACGAGTGGTAAGGTATGTGAGTGTAAATTATGTTTTTATCTATACATACAATCTATGGTATAAAGGACAATTCTCGTAAATTTTGACAACAGAATGTTCAATGCTTGTGGCCACTATAGATATTTTTTTTGGTTCATATTTTTTTATTTGATATTTTAACTGATGCATCAGTTAAAATATCAAATAAAAATATATGGACAACCATGGTTGACATTCTTCACTTCATATCTCTTTCTGAGACACTTTCGGTCTATATACGTAAAACCATTAGTATTACTATTGTGTTTGAGTTACCCGAAAAATTTAAACGAAAGAAAATGCGTACCTTACTATAACTAACAGAAAACTTTCATTAAAACTCAGACTCAAATAATTGAAAAGTACTTACAACTCTAAGTCATCCCTGAGTACTGCTTGAAGTGCCCGTAGGTCTACTGATTTAAAATACTCAATTACGATGACACAGACCTTAATGTTTTGCATGTGTATGGTATTTAATGTAGTCATATAATTAATATATGACGTCTAATTGCAACGGTTTGCGCAAATATGTGCCGCGCTTCATTAGTCAGTAGTTTGAATCATAACCCGAAGTCGAACCCTGACCTGTGACATGTGACACGTCGGCCATCAGCGGCGGCGTCGGTTTATAGCAAATATTTATAAAATGGTCGGAAATAAGAACAACATTGACGTATTTCGGTTGGACTCTGCTCTGCCCCAAAACATCGCATGAATGTGCACCGTTATCTGTCATTCATACGGATTGTTTTTCACAATAAAATGTTATTCTTAGATGGTATGAGTACTTGACAAAACAGAATTTGCTTTGTTAGGACTATCTTCTACTTCTTCAAATATTTTTACTTTTGATTATGCTATGGCACGTGACAATGATGTATGCTGTATGAAGATGCAAATATAATAAGATAAATATGACGCCTATTGTAATAAATATCCACTATCACGCCTTTATCCCTAATGAGACAGACAGATTAGTTTGGGTCTTGGCCGCAGTACGAAATGCCGCAAGACCCAAAGGCCATTTGCAATAAACTTCTCTGTTTTTTATAGATTGACTAAGAGAAAATCTGCAGCCTTTTAGTATGTTAGTGTTCAATAATAATTAAAATAAGTTTAGAAAATCCAAAAGTGCACGCCTAATCACGCAAATTTAAAAAAAATATTAAATTGTCATGGAGCTTACTCTTGCATGTTTGTGTTGGTAATTTAAGTTTTTATTAATATTATTAAACGACACTGAATAAGATAAGTATTATTGTAAAGCAGGGAATAAGAATATTATCCATAGAACCGTGTCACCTCTGAACTGATTTATACACATACATACATACTATCACGTCTTTATCCCTAATGGGGCAGACAGAGCATTTTGGGTCTTGCGGCGCTATGCAGAGCCTAGGGCCGCAAGACTTAAAAGCCACTTTTAGCGTCATGGTGGGCGAGAAGATGGAAAAGCAATCAATACAGTGACGGGTTGCTAGCCGCATCGCCTGTTAAAATGATTTGCATTTTTGCCCATTCCCTCGATTGGCTTTTACGATCTGCGCGGGAAGAGAAGCAGCTGGTACATTCTAAGTTTTTTCGTTTCTCCCAGACCAGCGTGGGACTAAATTTATAAATTTAATAATAACCAGAAGCACAGCTTGCCCGCATGTAGTGTCAATTTAGCCTTCGTGTTCCTAAGTAATTGAATTCTGATCTTACAAACCACTTCGTTTCGTCATATAGACCGTTTAATTTTTTTATAACTCGCGATGTTTGCATATGAAGGACTTTGTTACAAAATCAGTAAAGAATACCTAAATAACATTTTTTTACAGGACCAAAAACATCAGTATTCAAGCCTAAAGCATTACGTAAGAGGAAAATGAAAACAAAATACACTAGCGAGCCTTAGGTTTGTAAAATTATTACTTAGATAGAAAGGTTTCAGAAAAATTTGATGTTTTCGTACAAGCTTTTACTGTGCGGCTTAAGTACTTGTCAAGTCAAATGTAGGCCCAAACTGGATGGAGTTGCGTCGTTTTCTTACTACAGGGTTCCTAGGCCACCGTCCGGCTCCATCGTCACATCAGCTTTTTGCCATAATAATATTGCATTGTCATAAGACTTACACGAGTAAGTATGCAAAATTTCAACCCAATGGGCGGAGGTTCAAAAATTAAGTTGAAAGTTTTAACTCAAGCAAGTATACAATATACATTGCAAGTTTTAATAAAAGATTGTAAAATATATGTTGACTCCAGGCGTTTTCTAAATTTACCAGTATTTCAAAAGGACGAATGCGAAAAATCTAAGGTACTTACAGTTTGTTTCAAATCAAACCAATCAACTTGCTATGATATGAGAAGCTTCTTAAACTTACTTGTTTTTAACGTTATGTATGTAAATTTGTATTTGGAGGTTCTTAATTAACAAAATCCCGAATAGGGAAACAGTCGTTCGGGAATTCCACTGAGCAATTCTACTCTTAGATATTATATTTCAATTTTAATTCTGACGTACTTAAAACTTTTTCCTTATAATTTTAGCAAGGAAATAATTAAAGTAACAAAATAATAATGATTTTGTACTGAATTTAGTTCGGACATTAGCTTTGTTATCAATAACAATTATTAACAGGTATATATTGATACTTATGATTTTTAAGACGTTGTAGATAAGTTCTTTTGTCTATTTTTACCTGTATAGGGATCCAAATCCAATATCTACTGTTCATATAATAATAACTTTGAATTCACAATAATTGTTTTTTTATAGTGTCTGCAATGCAATATTTACACATTACACAATGGCAAGCGAATAGCTGACCCCTAGACGTGTGGTCAGGTATCTGCTTGGCAGTGAGTACATAGGTAATATAGGTGTCCATGGTCAAAAATAATTTACATATTTTGTACTGTTAAGAAAATAACAAGTCACAAAATAATGTCATTTGTCCGTGATCATGTCCACTTTCAACTATGATTTTATATCTATTAATGCAGAAAATTATTTCTGGGAGGCCTATGTCCGGTGGAGTTCCTGTTGCTGATATTTTGATGATGAATGCAAAAAACAGAATAGGAGTGCTATTTGATTCCATTGCACTGACCTCCATATACGTACGCTGGACCTCTGATACCCTTAGAAACGACAGCTCTTTATTGTGCCTATTTGAAGCGCCCCCAATGCGTGGGAAGAGAACTAAATCTGACATAACTAATTCGGAAATGACTTTTATCGATATCATTGTCCCATCTGTCATATTAGTTCCGTTCCCACCCACTGCTATGAATGCCTACGATCAGCGCCAAAATGGCGAAAATCAAATCGCCTCACTATGGCCCGGCTAATCATAGGTCCAGCGTACTTGTATATATGGAGGTCAGTGTTCCATTGTCTTTACTTTCTTGGACTCCAAGAAACTATGACGTCACGACTAGCTACTTCAAACAAATATCATAGACAACGTTTTAAAGTTTAGAAAAAGTCAACAATGCTGAGTGACATTATCAAAGCTCTCGAGACCTCGTTTCAGCATCACAATGTTGGTTAAATTTCATTGAGATACAGTAGCGTGAATGAATGTGTAATCAGTACGATAAAGCATGTGTGTTGTAACAGTGAAGCAACTAGAACTGTTTAACAATAAATAACATAGTATTAAAAACCTGCCGGTCACATTTGCCAAAATGATCACCAACCTACGATTATAGTTCAATTACAAATGAATAAAATTTAATAATAAAAAAACATTTAAATAAGAATGTCAATACGTACAAATTAAACACAGAACACCTCAATACTTGCAATGCACTTAAAGTACTTCAAGTAAAGATACGTACATGAATACCAGAGCATGTATGCCAATTCCCCAATGGAACTGGCAAGAATTCTAAATTTCTTAAAGAGCATAATATGTGGTAAAATTGGAAAAAAGTATTCCCGGTTAAATCTCCGCAATGACACCGGATATGACCTATAATTGCCTACATACTTTGTTACCACCTATCAATGTTTTAAAATAACACGACACACTTTAAAGAATATCAGAGCAATTCAAATTAACTCGAGTACCTATATCCGGGTGTAATAGTTTGGTTGTGTGAAAGACATGTCATCGCCCGTTGGCCGCCCTTATCGCGCCTGTTTACGACTGCGGTATCACAGAAAAATATTGAGATTTCGCTTCTCCCACCTAACTTGACTTACAAAATAAATAAAATTGGGAAATAATATTCTTACACGATGGTAGTGTAAGCCTCATCATCATCATTATCAGGTGTTTTTAGTCTTCACTGCAGGAGCACGACTCTTTCTGTACTACCAGAGCCATACTTGGCCAGAGCAGCCAGAGGATTTGGCCTAATAAATGTTAATTTAAGGAAATTTTCGTAAGTCTGTGACAGTGTTTGCCATTTATAAACAAAAATTGTTAAAAGCATTCGTCAAATGTTTGCAGTACAATCAGTCAATATGTCAGGCACTTTTGAATATTGTTGTAATAAATGGCCTGAATATTAGGTATTTAGATTTTTATCTACACCCATGCTATAAATCCTCTATATAAATGTTTCTGGAACAGTTTATTGACAACATTAAATCAACCAGTGTTATAGTTTATAGTAACCAAATGAGTGATGTATGTAATGTTGTACTAAATTCCATTATACAACTCGAACTCAATTCCTTCTTTACTCATAAAACAGCCACATTCAGCGTGGTCGGCAATATGCCGGAGTTTTTAGAAGAATTAAAAACATACATTGTTATACACGCGAGTTTAACTACCACAGCTCCGTAATTTTAAAAAACTTATAGGTGATTCGGATTCACGTCGTTTCCCGCCATTTTTTCGATATTAGTATAATTTGCATTTCAATAATCGTAATAATTATTACAATAGTTCTATTATTACATACATGGTTCTTTATTATTAGATACTCAGTAAATAAACTTACCATGAATTTACGTAGAGTTCTTACAACACTGTCCTATCCTATAGTTTCAGAACCTTTTATAGATGATTTCATATCATGGGTCATAAAGTCTTGTATGGAACTGTACCTATACAGGTATTAAAACACTCACATATACTCGTATTCTTATACCTTTTATCACACTCGGCTTCGCCTCATGTGGTAAACCCGCATTCGCGTTTTAATACTCCTTATTATACAACAGTTGCATAAATAACTTTTAGATAATTAGTACATGTTTGATAATCTAGAGATGTTTTATGAACTTATGAACATTTAGTACTTTTATTATTTTAAATTAATTTTAGGGGGTTTGTACATCGCCTTTTTAATTTTTATGTGTCTTTTAACTCTACATATCTTATCTTATACCTTTAAACGAGCAATTCTTGTAGGTATATTTATATATAAATTTATTTCTGTAATACCGGAAACGGCTCCAATGATTTCGCTGAAATTTGGTATATAAGGATTTTCCGGGGTACACAATCGATCTAGATTAGTCTTATGTTTGAGAAAATGCGTGTTTTCGAGTTTAATGCGTTTTTCTATCCGCGCAGAATATGGTCGCTAATTTCGTCCTACCGGCCACTGTCCGTCTGGTCCAGCGGGTTAAGACGCGGACGGCAAGAAACGAGTGTTACGGGTTTGAATCCCGCTCGGTGACTTACTTTTGTTTTTTATATATGTTCAAGTTTATACATAATTTTTTAATTTTGATTGTTTTTAGACAAGTTAAAAAAAATGTAGTTAATGTTTAAGATATAACCGAGCAAAGCTCGGTCGCCCAGGTACTTTTCATTTTACACGTATACGAACATGTAAAATTTAAATATTCTGGCATTCTTCATTGTAAAAAGCTACCTTTTTGATGTTTGTATGACAGAATTAAGTTAATTAAAGAAGAGTATCATCAGTTGATGTCGTAGTCATCAGCATTATATTTTTATGTATAATATACATTTAATATTATGCACGAGAGATAATCTCGAAGAGGTTTTTTGAGATTTTGCAATTTTGATAAGCAATCCTCGAGTAAGCTTGAAAACCGTAATTCATTACCACTTGGGGCTGTACAGATGAATTTAGTGGCTTTTGAGAGCAACCTTTGGTGTTCAAGATGATCTAGGTATAGGATGCTGTATCGTCAATTATCAAATCCCATTCAAATAACGTATCGGTCCCGATAACAAAGGTTAAGTAACTAGCCCGCGGTGACACAAATTGATTTTTTATCGTTGAAATGTGACGAAATTGCAGAAGTCGGTTTCTCAATGTTCTTTATCTGGCACATTAACGTCAATGTTGAGATTTGATGGACCATCATGCGTCAGTCGAGTGCTCTTAGAATGTCCAGTCCATATAGTGTCATTTTAAACATACATACATACCTACATATTACCACGCTTGTTTCCTACAGAGGTAGGCAGAGACTATGAACCTCCACTTGCTACGATCCTGACAGACCTCTTTTTCTTCCTCAACACTTATCAGTCATCACTCTCAAACTTATTAAACTTATGCAATTTTTAAAGAATATACTGAAAGTACAAGTACCATAATAGTAAGTACATCCAAATGCTGCCATCCGGCACCGATTGACTAATTGTTCTGTCGTACATATCTCTGGTAGATTTGGTAAACTGGAAGAAAAACTTTTGATAACATTAGGCCAACTGTGTTAGATGTTTAGGCTGCAAAGGTCTGCCTGATTGTATAGAGTAAGAGGACTGATTTGTATATGACAGAAATGAGTTTAGAAAACTCATTTCTGTCATATACAAATCAGTCCTCTGCCATTTGGAGGCAGGGTTCTATGAATACAAATAATTAGTAAAAAATATTCAGCACACACACACACGCATGAGCCATAGGCATTTTTGGTCGGGGCTCATAAAACTAGTCCTTGATAGCAAAACAAACGGATGCATACTTAACTCGGGTTCTTTCTTAATTAGTGTTTGTAACGCAACATACGATGACGTTATTCCGCGGCCGTTACTTTAAGTTTCGGATTTCCGCTGGAGCTTCACGCCCAGTGGCCGCTAAGCTAAGGGTGACAAAACTTTTTTTTGTTTGTCTAAGTCAAATTTCAAAAGCTAACCTTAAAATGTATAGTAGATTGTGCTACAAGGGGTTAAGGTAATATTTATAACGCGAGCGTGCTACTTTGAATCCAGAGCGAAACGAAAGATCCCACAGTTGGAAACCTGAGTGAAGCGAAGAAGAGATAAAAATATTACCGTATCCAGATAGCACACTCAACTTTTTATCTCCATCTATGAGTAAAACTAGCAAATACAACAGAATATAAAAAAACGACGGGTTGCACTCTGGGAGTGCCGGCAGAAGTGAAAACTTGAATATTAACGTTGTGCATTTTTGATATTTTGAAATGGTTAGGTTAGGGCGTCTGATGTATTGTTTTACTATTGTGTCTGCTATGCCGACATTCGAAGGGTTAATTATCAGTATAAAATATTTCAAATCTTTTCTGAACCACAGTCTGTCACAAATGTCACAAGCATGACCAAATTTCAACAAAATCATTTTCAAATACACAGCAGTATGGCCACTACACAGACGGTCGAGCCATCAGCTGTCATCATCCATGGATGCGCGTAGCACGCTGTAACATAAACACACACGAACATTCGCGCAAGCGCCCTGCGCCGTCTTACGAATTTTCGATCAGGTCACGTGTCCTGGCGCGAGTTTAACATTTTTTACCCATTCCAAAAAAAGTGCACAACGCCGCTAAAGAAGTTTTCACTTCAAAAGTAGAACACCACGATACCTAATCAGAGTTCAAATGACAGATGCTTACCTTTATTTGGAGTCGTTTTCATTCAAAACTATACCATGAAATAGATTTTGAAGGACACCAACTTCTGATAAAATTTTCACTCATAGTCATAACTTTGTTTAAATGGTAATTCATATCTATTTATTTTTATAAGTTAACTTGATATTCACTACTATCGGCTTAAACTTTCCGTTAGAATCAGCAGTACTTTAGCTCCAAATGTTTTGGGATGAAAACATAGTTTTTCGAATAGGTGAGATGAAAAATATTTTTAAAACTGTCTTCTGATGATGATATGTTGGATCACGTGCTTTCTAACTCCTAAAGCATGGACGAAATGGTTTATGCCACTTGTGTGTCCTCCATCAATCCCAAAGTGAGCCACTCTCATGTGTAAGTGTTAACAGTGATACAATGTGTATGCACGCTGGAGCCATCAAGGTCCCCATATAGTTGTTGCATAGGTGACGTGACGAGCGACGTCAGCTGACTGCTAAAAGGTAATCTAAAGATGACTAGATTGCTAGCTAAATTAATTAATTTTTAACAAAAAAGCAGCCGAATTCATATTTTTTCAGTACTTTCGTCCATATCTCCAAAGTTCTTCACCATATCTTCACCAAATAATACGGGGTCAAATTGGTACACAGCCGAATAAAAGCTAATTATCAAAATCGTTTCACAAGGATCGTAGATATCACGTAACATGAAAAAACATACGGGTCAAATGGACAACCTCCTCCTTTGTTGAAGTCGGTTAATAAAATAATATACATTTTATTCAACGGGCAATTACCACTATGCCATATACGTGTACCATCTACTGCGATCGCCAACCCGCATGCTCGGCGATATATATGGGAAAGTTCGCTATTTGTTCATTTCGGGAGAAGTGACGTCTTTAGTCCAGCAGTGCATACTATACCTGGGTTGTTAAAGAAAGAAAAAATAATATTTTACACTTACCAAAGCATTCAGAAAGCAGTTGACCTAAAACAATACAAAATCTTCATTAGTCAGACGAACATAAACATACGAATGCACCTTTCGTTTTAATAAAATCAAATAAGTACATAAACCATTTCTGTCTCGTAGTGTTTATTATACTAGCCTTGTTTTAATTTTAAAATATTTTAAACGTTAGATACGTCTTACTCCATAGTAAGACGTATCTAACGTTACCCACGTGAAATGGCATTATTTTTTGAAAAAATAATGCTTTTTCACGTGTGCCCAATAGTGAAGGGAACTTATGTACTAATTATAATTATATATATATAATATTATTTCAACATGTTACTATGACACGTAATGTATATATATGACCTATATATCCATACAAAATTACAGCATTCTACAGTACATCATATTCTGTGCTAGTACTATAAAAATCTCCAAACCAAGCCGCAGACGGCCAAGACGTGCCAAAATTATATTTGAGTTGAAGTTGGGAACTTCGGAACTCTAAAATGAAAATTTCACACAACAATAGGCTATCCAAGACAATAAAGCCAGACGTGTAATATTTAAGACGTAGTGCCAAATCGAATAGGTAAACCTTGGACGTATACAAATACTGAAGCGGTTGAAACTGGCGCGTCTAAAGGTGGTCAAGTTGAGTTGAACTAGATCTGCGGGTTGCGCGCCAATTGTTTACCCAGGTCTTCCAGAAAGCGGCATTGGGGGCGCCGGGCAGACGGTTTGCAATTAATCGATTACAATAATTGAACTACGTGATGACGTAGTAACAGCTGCGCAAGCGCCACCGCCGTGTGCGCAGCTGCTGTGACGCTGTTTGAGGAAATCAGAGAGCCACGCGCTGCGCTGCCCCTGCTCTGGCATGGTTTTCTTCGCGAATTTGTTGCCATGTATCTTACTTACAGATAGATAGAGAACAACTGGGGTTTCGCGGAACATCAACACACATATTTTATATAATTATTTTAATCAATTTTCTGTTCAAATTCAATATAAATTAAAATGGCATCTATTATTCCTACCGCTTTCATATCAGACTTGTTTATGTATGGTATTTTTCAAAAATGTTTTGTTTCGTTAAGAAACTTTTCTTTTATTGTTTCTCAAGTAAAAGAGGTACAAATATTGTATAGGTTTTTGTCATGTTCCGTTTTATTCTTAAGGAATTATATTCTTGTTAGTGCAAAAATCTACATGTGTAATCCTATTTTGGGAAATTGTTATTATTGTCACAAATAAATAGTTGTCCATTTGATGTGCTGCTTGTAAGATACTCAACTGGTCCCTTCCTCGCACTAATCTGCTTTCGTGAGCCTTCTGTAAAGCCTAAAGCATAACAATTGCTATTTTTATTAGTTTTAACTTACTACTTCTAGATTGTTTTAAGATAGTAAAAAGATTCATGTTTTACTTTGCGGAAGTCAAAGTTACATGCTCTTTGATTTGGATTACTTGGTGTGCTTCCTCCACTAGTTAGTTGATGCAAACTGTAGCCAGCGCCCACCCACGTTAGTCCTATCAATTTTGCCACCAACATCTGATGCCCCCGCCTATGCTGCTGTTATGTCTAGATTGTTTTGACACCATTAGTGTAGATAGTTCATATTGTTTTATCTACACCCGTGCTATAAATCCGTTTTAATAGTTTCTGAAACTAACATTAAAACAATAAGTGTTATAATAACCATAATATCATCCGAACGAATGTTATAATTTTGTACTAAATTTATTCCTTATTCCTTCTTATATTTCCTACTCATCAATCAGCCACATTCTCACTACTCAATATTTCACTTCACAGATCCGTTATAAAAAAATAAAGGTTATTCGAATCCACGTCTTATCCCGCCATTTTTTCCATATTAGTATAATTTGTATTTCAATAACTGTAAGCTCCAAAATGTTCCTATATATTTATTACAATAAGCTGTCACAGATATATTAAAAGTAGATTTTATTTAGATTAAGGTTTACTCGATTAACATTAATTTTACAACAAAAGCACACGTTCCAATTTAAGAAAAACCTAAAATCATGTGGTTTAAGATAGTCAACAACAAGAAAAGGATCTCCCTTCCTTCCACCAGAAATGTTAAACGCATATAACCCATCTTTGCAGGAATTTCAAGATAATCAGTATCTCTTCCTCAACCTCACATAACCTCAGTAATCAATATTTTTTTCTTAGAAGGTTAGTTCTAGTTGGGTCACTACCATGTACACTAGACACCAATATTGTAAGCAGTTCTTGATTATTTTTTTCACTATTGTCTATACAAATAGATATCCCATTTTATTACTGAGCTAGTCAATTGGTCGCTTCCTCACGCCATAAATATAAAGCCCTTAATCTCCTTTTGAATATTTATTAGGTGTACATTTGTTCCTACTCATGGAATTCCAAGACACCTCGTTCCTTGAGCATGTGATTCAGTTTGTTAAACTTTTTAATTTTTACTAAGAAATTGTTATAACAACATGAATTTACTATAGCTGATAGCTACTGGTTTAAACTTTGCTGCTACTGAATGACTACTCCTACTATTGTCTTTAGAAATAAGTGTTGATATGATATTAGTTGTACCTTGCTTTTACACCATCGATGTGAACATTATAATCTTTTGAATATGTATGTGGTCCTTTCGAAGGAATTTCAACACTCTTCCTTCCTGAAACCAATACCGTCAATTATAAAACGCAGACTAAGTTAAGGGTCTGATTTAAACCATTACTTAACCACATGAAGTTGACAGTTCATATAATAAGACTGATAAAGTTAATTAAACCGACGAGTATTTATCTACAAAGCAGTTTGGGAAACATACTCGTATGTGGCAGGTACCTATGAATGTAAATGTAGTAGATATTGTTTCAAACCATGTATGCTAATCCTGCGTTATTACTGTTATATTATCTCTTGTTTGTTTAGTTACCTAATTTCTTATTTACTATATATGTTATTAGGCTCCTACTTTTAGAATTCCTGAACTCCTTGTCTCTTTTAACTTACTACTCTCACTATTGTCTCCATATCGTACTTTATTTCTGAGATATTCGGTTCCTTCTTCACACCATAAATTTTAGGCACATAATTATGAGTTAGGCTCAGTTGAATATGTACCTATAGTATAGACATGTGTCTCTGCTTCAGGAATTCCAATACTTGACATCCCTTCTGTAACCCATATTTTTTTTAATTGCCCTGTTTATTCTGGAGTCGTAGTAGTTTTACTAGAGTGGTTTCAATTAATTATATTAGTGCTGCGTTAACTACTCTTCCCATATCACATTTTATCTAAGATTGACAACTGGTCCCTTCTTGACACATACATTTTAATCACATAATCTGCTTTTGGATATGAATATGTTCCTGCATAAGGAATTCTACAATCCTCATCCTTTCTGTATATTTATAAAATTTGATATCTATGCTATGCTAGATATCTTCTTAATTCTATATACATTTGTGCATCGTCGGTTTCTTACCATTGTCTCATAGCATTTTATTGCTGAGACAGCCAACTGGTCCCTTTCTCACTTCATAACCGCATCATCCCCTTTTGAATATGCATGTGTTCCTGGCCAGGAATTCCAAGAATTTCTGTAAATTCTTTTAGTCGTCCTATACCTAAAGGTAACGTTTAATAAAATATACTAAAACAATTTCAGGGATTGTTTCAGTCCTGATAATAAACTACTTTCTCTAAGAACATCTATCGAAATAAGAAAAAAAATTGGCTTAGTATACCCTGTATATAATAGTTTGTTAAATTCTTTGATTATACTGGAGTAGTTTTAGTTAACTGTGCTATGTATTTCTGGAAATAATATTATTTCTTTATTGCTATGCTTATCTGGTCCCTTCCCCACTGCAAAAATGTTAGACGCATAATTATTCCTTTTTGAATATAAATGTGTTGCGCCAAGAATTTCAATAAAATCCTTCTGTAATTAGAACTTCGTTTTTTGGCATATTTCTAACCTACAGTTCTTTGAAATATGTCTACCTAATGCGACCATCCAGCCCTTGATAAGCGTCTCTATAGCTCTTAAATTTATAGGTCTGATAATAAGTAGCGAAAAAAGGTACCAGATACATTATTACGTCTTTATCCCTAACAGGGTAAACAGAGCCCCGGGCCGTAAAACCTAAAGGCCATGTTTAGCGTGATGTAGGTGCAAACAGTGTAGTAGGAACCATACTATCTAATGGTGAACAATTTCATATATCCAGTGGTTTTATCCTAAGCTGCCTAGATCATTAAGACCATTCTTAAATGGAAAGCCAATTTATTTTCCTTTAATTTAGAATAATAAGAGTACAAAATAATTTTTAAATGTAAATATAAATGTGATAAATTATTAAAAAATAGTAAGTAGTTTACTAAAATAATTGTTTTATTAATATAATAAATTTATTTTGTAATTTTTAACTGAATAAAATATTTTCAGAATATTATTATTACCTAATAAAATATATTTGTATCTAAACAATGCAACAAAAATTGATATAGGTATTGATATATTTGAAAATATTATATTTTTTGTATATATTTTAAATGAATAAATATGCCTGTTTTATTAAGGACAGACACAAAGGAATCTTAAAAATTTCTAATTACCTAAATAAAAAAACTATTTTACTGTTTTAAATTACGTACTTTATTAATATAATTAAATTTAAATGAAATTAACTAATTTAAAACCAATTAATAAAAGGATTGGATGGTATACACGTGTGAATACGTGAGTAGGTCGGGCGGCGGCGTCGCAGCGCGGGGCGCCGCGGTAGGTATGGCGAGAGGCCGAGCGGGGGCGCGCACGCACACAGCGCCGCGCCGGCCAATCGCCGCGCGCCGCGCACTCACACAGCCTTGCCGACGCTATGCCAAAAACCTAGTTTTCTTACGAAAAACGCACTCATTTTGTGCATATTTAGGATTTAGGTGCCCCCGCGCATACTAACCCTCTACGAAATGAACACCCTCATCAACTTTCCACCGACGAAACGCACCGAAAAAAATTCAAAAGTATTCGCACCCGGAACGGCGCCTCTGCGACTTCAAATAATTATCGTCTTTTTCCCCGAGGGACTATATTTGACTTCTTGCTATTTTTATAAAGCTGATTAAATGCGCATTCTAATGCACGTTACTAGAAATACTACAAAATTTCAACAAACTGTACAATGAACTTTAAACTTTGCGGTTCTACTGAGGTTTTTATTTCAAAATTCCAGAAAAAAATCCAGGTTTTTATGATTTGTACATTTAGAGGATATCATGCTAATACATTTTCGGGAGTAAAAACAAAATTAAATTAAATAGTTTAGAAGCAAAGACAAGAGCGCGGGGGCCCGCCCAGGCCGCGGCGACGCGGGCGCGGGGCGGCGGCTGCACCGCGCCCCGACCCACGACCACGTCTCTGGCGAAACACAAACTTTTCCACCCCGAAACTTTTGTAGTCATTTCACAGGCGCAAGCATGAAGATCATTATTACACTGCAAAAACCGCGAAAATTGAGCGCATATTTTTAGGAAAATTGTAAGAAATTTTCCGGACTCGTTGTAACTTTGACGTCAATGTGACCTCGCTGAGGGATATGAGGGACGAATTATGGATTTTGTTTCTCTAAAAGTTGTTTTATTAATTACTAAAACCGAGGATGATTTTAATGCATTAATTAGTAAGAAAAATTAAAGAAATATCAATGCACGAGGTAAGAGTTGTACATAAGATAGACCTTGTACCGGACTCCCAATACAAAAGAAGTCAAGATTTTTTTTGAAAGAATGCTCAATGACATCCTTTGACATTTTGCGTAGAAAAGAAAGGAGCCGAAGAGCGCAACGACAAAACCTTGATGTGAAATACATGTCGCCAACATTTGTAGAGCTGCATGAGTTTTTATTAAATTATCGTGTAACGTGGCGATCCTACTTTATGAAGTAGGTATGTAGCATAGTGTATAAACCTAGTGTAAATTCTTTTTATAACATAAAAAAAATGTATCAGATGTCTAACTATTGACTTAATACAAATTGTTGTGATAAACATTACAAGAAAATATTACAAAATCCGATACAGAAATGTAGTTTTTATTCAATATTGTAGCCACTAAAGCCTGATCGTATCATAATAAAGTGGTGACTTAGTGTGGCGAAGTGTGCGTTCGTTTCCTGGCTTGGCTGCCGCCGGTCCCGAGGGTCTTAAAGCAACGATTCCGGGAATCGAACCCAGCCGCAAGGCCCGCGAGCGTCTACTTTGGCGCTGGTGTTCACTATGTGTGCTCTTATTTTTTATTTAATATTTATTCCCTAGGGATTTTATTATAGTACTATTACGAGTACATACGTGTTTTGGAGATGAGTTCAAATAAAAAAATGTAACTATTTAAAAACCTACTTTTTTATGGAATTGTATTTTGGATAAACAATTAAAAATGTAATATCTCTTATAGGATATACAAACTTATGTCAACATAATTTTCATAGGTACCTACATACATTAGGGTACCTAATGTGTGTAAGTATATACCTATGTTATAGAGAATATAAATTTATCTACCAAATCACTTCCATGCTGGTCCGGGAGAAAATAAAACATAAAATGTACCGACTGCATCTCTTCTCACGCAGAATGTAAACGTCGTTCGGGGGAATGGGCAAAATTGGAATCAAGTTGATTGACTTGATTCTATGCAGTTAAACATTAACTGTTATATGATTCTGTTTTTCCACCATGCCTATTACCGTAACAAAATGAAAAGTCCTCGGAGTTCTATATATACGGCCTTCGGCTCTGTTTTCTTCGTTATTGATAAAGACGTTATAGCGGATTGTAAAAAACACGTTTCCTTGAACTAACCTGCGTATAAGGATACTTCCTTCGTAGGAAATATATACCATGTACTTATCTCATTTCAAACGAAAAATATTATACCAAAGAGTAAGAGGAACTGATAAATAGAATAAGTCTATAGTCTATAGAATAGGTAATATTATATTAAGTCAATGATTTTTTTTATAAAATTTTTTCCTCATATTAATCTTTTAGATATTTTTCGTATTGGTAGTATATATGGATAGCTCCTGTTTAATAGAACATTGTAAAACCATCTCTTTTTGGAGATAAGAAACGAAATATTTTTTCGAATTATGTGGATTTGCTTTAATGCTGTCGTGACAAAAATCTCTGTTTTAAAAGGTTTAAAATATCTCCGTATTAAATGTTCTACCACACTTAGTAAGAAAAGTAGTAATATATTCATTTGGCTTGAAGTCGGAGGGTTGTAGAGGGCATTGAACCTGCGCGGGCGCATCTTGAGGGTTCCTTCCGCCCATTAAAATGCTCTATATTCAATCACAGTAATTTCCGTTATAGTAATTGTGATCGCAAAATGCTTAGATCACATACTGTATAATAATTTTGTCAGTAACAGCTCATTAAAAAAAAAATAAGACTACGTAAAGAGTACGAAAAGATCGGTCTACGTAAATTGTATAATGAGTAATTAGATTTAGCTTAAACCTAAACTGTGTAATTTTTTCAAGTATATCTTAAAAGGGGCGAATAAAAACAACGGCGAAAAACGGCTAATTTTGGCTGATGTGCTAAAAAAAGCTTCACGTTCTTACTTTAAACTACAAACAGTACCTAGTTCATAAAATAGTTTGAAGGGTTATATCTAGGGCTTCATCTAGACATCTTTCGAATAATTTATTTTACCATTTAAAATAAATACACAACACTACACCGCACCGGGCAACACTAGACCCCGAAATATTCAGGTAGATAAAGGTGTTTTTGCAAAAAACTATTATTTTACCTTTTTGATGTTTCTCGTTTCCTATAAAATACTGAAAAGCCCTTATAAGTAAAGGGCAGACGTTAAAGTTACGAATTTATACTATTTTAATTAGTCTAAAATCATTAGATACGTTATTTTCCTTTGCAGTAAACAAAAAAAAATATTAAGTGAAGTAAGTATTTGCATTGCATTACATTGCAATTTATTGATGATTCCGTTTAAATTTTATTGTTTTTATAAATAACTGAATATGAAATAATGAAGATTGATAACTGAGTTGTTTAAAAACTCTTACAAAAAATGTCTTCCTGAAGACTTTATTGACCTAAAGCCTATGAAAAACAAGGCCGTAGTAAAGTTTAGTCATAATGCGAGGTTGTTGTTTTGCGTACCTATTAGGTATGCCCCGCATAAATGATATAATCGGCTCTCATGCCTGGTTTTAAAAGTATTTTTCTATTTCCTCTTCCATTTCATTAATTAGTTAACAATCTCTAATCTCAGCGTATACCCAGCTGCATCTTCCGCTGTAATGCTGTAAAGCCAGGGTTCCGCTTTCTGGCTTTTACTTCTCCACTTTGCATGGTCTTGCATGCATGGCATCCTTAGTAGTGAGACTATTGGCACGTATATCAGCCTTGACGACATCAAGCCAGCATTTCTTTGGTCTACCACGTCTATCGGGGCCCGGCAGAGGCGGCATGACTAAACATACATTTATTTTACACGTAACTTGAGGGTTTTCGCCAGACATGCATGAAAGTACCAGAGGACTCTCATGCAGTTTGTCTGCTGTGTCCCGCACAGGAAGGCTGCCGCAAGTGCGGGTGTACCCGCACGGTCTATCCGTGAGACTCCGCGCACATCCAGCGCAACATTTGCACGCAGTTCCTGCTTGTGCCGCTCAAGCACAGGCTACAATTCCCTGCCATATAAAATAAGGTCTAATGATGGATGTGTAGACCTGTTCCTTTTGATCTAACTGGCATTTTGGGGTAACAAACGACACCGCCACTATGACCATGCTGCAGATATATGGGCCTTGACATCGCCATTGATGTCTCCGGACGATGCGTGAAGTAGATACAGGTCCTGCGGTAGATGTCGCGGATTACGCCAGTATAGATTTCTGGCACCTCTTTGGAACTCCTTGGACATTGAAGTTCACAATGTCATGACAACAATGATAATGATATTACTAAAAACCGATTGCATTAGTGTGTGCCATGCATTTAATATGTTTTTGGTAAAATTGCAGTGTGTGTTGTGGTTAAGATTTTAGACTTTTTTATTTAGTTGATTTTTTAGTTACTCAATATATATTACAAAATTTTATAGCATTTATTCTACTTAATGTAACTTCCTATATAGTTTGAAAAACTTGTGAAAAATAATTTAACAGCTTATATCAGGGCAACACAAACATTTAAATTATGTTAAAACTCTTCCGTTTGGCAATTAAACTATGTAATGTCGACTTAGTCTAAACAAACGAAACTGTTGGGTAATTATTGTTGTAGTAATTAAGTGGGGCTTTTATTGCTGTCCTTGGAGTCCCGGAGGGAAGAAGGGCGGAAATGAGGCTCCACACGTGTGGCGCATGCGACGATAACAGCTAGCAAACATTTGGATGTTTTCCTTTAACCTTTATAGCCAAGGAATAGAGTTCCTATTTGTATTGCAGTAGCGAAGACCAGTAAGCTCATTAAGGTAAGTAGTACCTTTATGTACTTAAGTTAACTGAACGTTAAAGGTATGGTTTTGTGTTTACTATTTACTTTATCATAATTTTTAAAAACTATAAAAATATTCAATGTATATTTGTTAAGGACCAAGTGATTAATTAGACAGTATATAATAATGAGGGGCAGTGTGATTTAAACTTTTGAAATTATCAAATTGTCCGGGCATTATCTTAACATAATGATAACTGAACAAAAACATGCGAGACTGTGGAGGTTTGTGGGTGGTTTCACGGTGCTGGATACAAGTCCTTTGAGTAAATTTTTTGGTCAGCGCGCGTATGTCACGCGTTTGTTATGTTATTATCCGATTGCCCGTAAGCCCCATGACAATAATTAACTTGTCATTATTCATAATGCCTCGGGCATTATGGAAATTGCCCCAATTTATCACTTCGTCCATAACATATCAATTATAGTTAGGTAAACTTAATTGTTCATGATTTCACTAGGTACGCTGATAAGTACTAATATGTAGTTGTCTCACGATTAGACCAAAGAAATACTAAGACTATGGCTAACTGAATTGTAGAGTCTGAAAGTTGTGGTTTCTCCTGGTTGATTTATATCTATAACAATTATCTACGTTCCTAGCATCGATTGAATGATGTAATTCTATTATTGGTATTGTTTTGACGATTATAAGTATTGTGAAAACGAATACGCGAGAAAAAATCATTTAACATTTTAATTGAGGTAATCGTAAAAAGTGGATTCTTGCAGAGTAGTATAGGGCCACTCCAAGTCCTCTCGTGGACGTCGTAAAAGGTGACATAGGAAATACAAGCTAAACAAAGCTTATAAACATCAATGAGACTTTTCCAATCCGTCTGGCCAGTGAGGAGAGTGCCGGCAAAGTCCTCTGGCTGCTCTGGCCAAATATGACTCTGGTAGTATAGAGAGGGTCGTGCTCCTGCAGTGGAGACAAAAAGACCTGATGATGATGATGATGAATCGGAAAGAACGACCAGTTTCAATCACCATCAGGGCAGGCCGTTTTACTACTACGGGAATAAACCGTATTTATAAAAAATCATACTTCGAATATTTCTACATTATTGATTAAAACACTATCACATACTTTGACAAGTTTATTTTTCTGGCAAATTGAAAAACCCGCGACTTTCAAACGTTTACTCCCATCCCCTAATATCTATTGAAAGCCTGAACCGATGTTTATCAAACATACCTAAGAACCACCGCAAGAAAACTTGCTTTTACCTAAAAAAAAAAAACGCATCGAAATTCGGTCCATCCGTTTGAACTACAGGCAGACATACAGACAACGACATTAGAGTCTAAAGTTATAAGACCACTCTTAGCGTCGGGGGTTAAAAAGGAGAGGTAAAGACTTCTCCAGAACTACAGTGCAAGTGTGTAAATGCAGTAATTAAAATGCAACAAAAAGGGCTTGTAGTAAGAATGGATACATACTTAAGCCAAATAAAAAAATTGAATTGCTAAGTTCGTTATGCAAACAAAGTACCTACGCTTGAATTCTTTCTTACAAAGTGTATCACGTCGATAGGGGAAAATGATGACGCAGTGTTTCGTTGCACGTGGAACGTATTGAATAATGTGAGCACTAGTTCCCAGTAACGAACTAAATACCTACTCTATGCTGACGCCGCTGGTTGCCATGTATTCAATTATATGTCGTCGATAACAATAGAAACTATCATATTTTCCTCATCGACTACATGTTAGTTGTATAGCTCGCAAAACTAGGGATTTTATACCATTCTTCCTCTAAAAAGTTTATTTTATTCACCGAAAGCAGTGAATAATAGCCGGCCAAGTGCGTGTCGGGCCGCGCAGTAAAGGGTTTCATAGTTGCAAATGCCAACTTTGAATTCACGAGACTAAATACCTAATTTTCTATTTAGTTGTGTATAGTATGAAATTTTACTTCTACGAGTTCATTTTTTAATTTGTAAACTCTACTTAGCTTTTATAAATTTTATTAATTACTGATGTGATTTTTTCACGAGTCTGTATGCAACCATTTAGTAGACAGACGCGGTAGACACTTGACTATAAAAAAATTACACTATAAAATCAAATATTTCAGAAACGGATCCCTAATTTATCATCCTACCTACTAATATTGTTGATCGGATCCTGATAATATTGTTGAGAGACCTATTCAACGATAAATCACACGATGGTTTTATAAGAATTAATGAATATAAAGTTCTTTTATAAACATAAAAATATATGAAGGACCACGCTAATACAATTATTTTCTGAGTGTAAGTGTGAATTTGAATTTGAATCTGAAGCTGGTGCCTTTTATAACATAATGTTTTTAATTTTTCTTAAATGAAAACGAACCTTAATAAGGGTTATACTTAGTATCTGAGCTCTGATTAGGTAAGTATGTTTTACTTTTGTTTAAATTCTGATTTGTATTTGCCAGATTTTCTCATAGATAGAGATGAAAAGTAGAGTGTGCTACTCGGGTACGGTAATATTTTTACTTCGGGTGATATAGTTACATGAATCCCTCGCTTCACTCAGGATTCAACTTTTAAAGTATTCTTTTTAAGTATTTCCTTTGCTCTTTTTAGCACAATCTGCTGTAATTTTATTTTACCACTTTGTCATCATGATTAAAATACGTAAAATACTGCTTTCTAGTACTTACTGTCTCTGAGTAGAACTGCGGAGAGACAGACACAGACAGACATGGCGAAACGTAAAACTTGAAAGGTTCCTTGTTAACTACGGAAACTTTATTTTGGTGTGTAAATTTAGAACAATATTACTCTTAATTTTAATAATTATTTTAATGTTATGTGCATTTTAATTAATTTAACCATTCCTTTTTTCTTCATCTTTCTTTTTCTCGTAGTCATAGTAGCCTTATTATACGTAGCTTTATTCTATTTTATTTGGGGCGGCTCTCCTCGTCATTTGTTGCCAAACTTCTTCTTGTCATTGTTGATGACTAAATTTGTAGGGGTCTTCCCGACTTTCTTGGACCAGTGTCTTTATTCAGCACTCATGTGATTTTCAGGTTTTATCATGACATGTGCATAACACCTGAGACGTGTTTTGGAGCTTCTCTTCAATTGTTCTGATTTTGAAACTTTCGCGAATGTGTTTGTTTCTCACGCCGTCCGACAGAGTTACACCTCCTGCCCATCCTAACATCTTTATTTCCGTCGTATGTGTTCTGGTGATAGGGATATTTCTCATGGGTCAGCTTTCGACACCGTAGATTAGAGCAGGGTGTACCGCAGTTTTATGCACCTTTCCTTTGACACGTCCCGGCAATTTGCTGTCGTATAGCATACTCGATAGTTCTCGCCATTTCACCGACCCGGTGTTAACGTGGTGTGTTATATCAGCGTCAGTCATCCCGACATTTGAAACAACAGAATCCAGATACTTAGATTGGTCAACTTCGTTCAACTGCTTTCCTTCTAAGTTGACGGTATGTTGATGTTGATTGGCTGCAAAGCAATAACATTGCATGTACTCGGTTTTCTCATGGCTGATCTTTAATCCGTCAGTTTCCAGATCTCCAGTGCTCCAGCGATTCTTCCAATTCTGCGGGATTGTCCCATGTAAAGACAACATCATACGCTTAAAGTAGATCCCAAGGCAATTCCTCCTGTATGCCCGCTAAGAGGTATAGAGTAGTGGGCTCTGTGCCGATCCTTGGTAAACCCCACTTTTACATGCTTTTCAAGGTCTATAAAGGCTAAATATATATATCAGTTGGATTGTATATTCCGCTGTTATTCAAAAACTCTAGCTGTTTGGCATTACAGCTCGGTTTTGTAATATAGCTGAAAATCATTCAGCTAGATCGTCCAATGTGTGACGTTTAACAAACTAGCTAACGTAAGATTGTGGAACGATTAGTTCGGAATTCTGCCACTTGTGGGTTTTGTGGCTTGTGAAGTGTCAGTGTCATAACAACAAATATGGCCTCCCATAAAGTAAATTCTTCGCCGCGTTCCGGGTCTAAGCTGTTTTTATCGAGCACATCGGGGGCATCGTTTGTGATTTCGGAGTGCAAAAGATTGAAAAGAATAAAGCAGACCTATATATATGTATGCAACTTTTGACGGATTTATTTCGAGGGACACGAATCACTCGCGTCGCTCAGGATTCTAACACTTGAATCTCATGGATACTCCCTACGGTCGAGATTCAATCGCTAGAATCCTCCACTTGCTCGTGATTCATGTATGGCTCTCTTAATAAATAATAGTAGGTCTATTATGCAGTTAGCAGCATAATAGACCTACTATTATTTATTAATTATGTTTTTATTAACACTACGACTATTGGTTTAAACTTTGGCAAAGAAAAAACTTTTATAGTTTGATTATCTACTATTTTGGTGAATGAATTAACCGATACCAGGTACGAGAACTGAGGTATTTGAAAAACACTAAACAGGAAGGGTTTCTTTGGCGTCCAAGGAGAAACATTGATTGATGATGGAAACCCACAAGCGAACCAAAAGTTACTAAATATAACACAAATACCTGAACATTACCTATTTACCACCACTCCACCGCGTATAGATGTATATAGCTCGATTAAAATTGGGTTTCGCGAGTAAGTATAGAGACTACATTTTTATCGAACGAAAAATATTCAAAAAGAATAAAAAAAAAACATTATGTACTTACTTAAATATTTATTGTACCTACTCAGTTACACTCAGCAGGAGATTTATGACACTTACCTACTGCTAATTAGACAAAAAAAAAAACATTTAAAATTAAATGATGCCTTTAGATATACTAGGTAAAGTAACATTTAATAGGTACTTATTTGAATAAACAAAAGAAGATTTTATTTAAGTACCTATATAGGTAACTATCTAGGTACTCGCAAACAATATCTGTAAAAAGATTTGTTATCTCCGATAAACTATAATAAAGACTTAAATAAGGAGGTATCAGCGTGACATGCGACACCCAATCCCTAGGCTCTTCTGATAGTCAGTACGTATTTTTTATCCTACATACGAGTACTCATATTGCTTTCTCCACCCAAAGTTTTACTTTATGTACTTCAATTTAAATAAATTTATTAGAACTGACGCCTGCTAGCCTGTTATCAACGAGCCAGACCTGAAGGTTGGTTTGTGGAAAATAGAATCAAAAATAGCCAAAATTTAAAAGAAAGGATTAATATTCTTAGTATCTGTTTAGCCGACTTCCAAAAAAGGAGGAGGTTATGAATTCGTCTCGACCTTTCAATTATGTTCAGTGATTATTCGAAGACGCCTGAACCGATTTGAAATATTTTTGAAAAGGTATGAACGTGATATTCCGAAGTGATCCCATCGCAATTTTATCAAAAATGGTTGTGTAGTTAGGAAATGAAGTCGGTATTAGTTTTGATAAATTATTAAACAGTTCTGTTACTCAATTAACTAGGGTTGTCAATTAAGTAGATACATACCCGAATGTAGGTACTCAGTGTGTATATAATCTTACATGCTTGCCAGTCAGAAATAAATAAAACCATGATATTACATTTGAATCATAAATGAACACAAAATTCATTAGACCTTGACAAATACATCAACACTTTTGGAATATACAGTGTCAATGAAACATGATAATGGAATAACGATCAGGCATCCGCCATATTGGTATTGCTGAGCAGCGTGCATGCCGTGGCCGGGTACATAGGTTCAGAGCTGGTGCGGCAACTGGCATACAGTTTTTAATTAGAACAATAGATATAGCATGTAGGCATGTTCAATTTCCCTAATCGGGCGGCAGTGCGCGTGCGCCGGCTGCCTACTTGGGGCCGCGAGGGTGCTTACGCAGGCACGCCTCCTAACTCACACCACATTGCTCATTATATCAAATACCAATAATAAACCATTCGAAATTATGAAAATTTAACAAAGAAACAATTATTTCACATACCTTTGCTCAAAGTAAATATAACCACGACCGCATCCAAACTAATCAGCAGCCTATCACTGAAATTTTTCTTAAGAAAGCTCAACGATCGCCTTCGCACGCACACACGTGCTCTGTGTGTGCCTATAATACAATACAGATACACTCACACATTCTTGGCTCGTCTTGAGGTTTTACATAAAACAAAACGAGTGGAAGTTAATATATTTAAATATTGTGTTTGACGTGTATGATTTTATTGACATTTAAGATTGTTGAAATGCAAAGGCCGATGTTTAATTCCAGAAATTGTGTCCGATGACGCGCGCTTGCTGTGTGCGTAACCTCTGTAAGCGCGCCATGTCTGTGTGCGCGCGGCCCACCAACGAGGTTATCACTTATCAATGTATGAATCGTTTAAAGTTATATTATTTCAAATAACCGGCGAAGTGCGTGTCGGACTCGCCTACAAAGGGGTCCGAACCCATTATCTATAAAAAATAACGTTAGTTGTATAGTTGTAGATATGGGAGCTCCACTTAAATATTTGGCAAAGCAGCTGGCAGTGGTAGGAACATACTAAGTTTTTTCCTTTCTCCCGCAGACCGTACGTTTATTTGTATAAGATATACTGTAACTGTTAGAAAATTACAGAATAAATAGTAAAGTTTAATTTTTATTAGATAATGGCAAGGAACCGTTCGTGCACGAGTCCGACTCGCACTTGGCCGATTAATATTAAGGCTCCTCCTTGCGCTAACGACCTTGAAAACACAAAAAAATTAATTTCTCTTTCTGTAAGTGAGATTATTAGAAACCCTCGTACAACTTTTTAGCTAGTATCCTGAAGTTTCATTAGAACCTCGAAAGTCATTGAAATACTATCCGGTTTAGAAACCTTTACAAAAAGAGTCAAAAATGGCCGTTTTTAGTATTTTTTGCAAAGGAAAATTCAGGGTATTTTATTTCAATGATTTTCGAGGTTCTAATGAAACTTAGGGATACTAGCTAAAAAGTTGTACGAGGGTTTCTGATAATCTCACTTACAGAAAGAGAAATTAATTTTTTTGTGTTTTCAAGGTCGTTCGCGCGGGGAGGACCCTTAACTAACCTATACCGTTCCAAATCTGGACATAGGTCACAATCAAAGTTTTTTGCTTTATTGTAAATTGGTTAGGAATAAAAAGTTTAAAAACTCTCCGTTTTATTATAAAACGTTGACTAACTTTGTTTCTAGGTTTAAAACACTATCCGACCAAATCATGTTGACTCATCAACTCTGAAAATATCATTTTTTTTTGGTCAGACAATGTTTTAAGCCTTGTAACAAAGTTAGTCTGCGTTTAAAAATAAGACGGTACAAGTTTGCAAGTTACGGTTATAAGTTACATAATTGTAATTTAAATTTAAGACTGTCTGATATTCATTAAGATATCCTAATGAGAGTCTCATACATAGTGGAATATGAAAAATAAGTCTACTTCTTATCGTTTAATTAGCATCATAGCTAAGTATGATATATAAATTATACGAGCGTAGAATTAATACCGCGTACAGCTTAAACTTCGCTATATTGTGCGAAATTCTAGTGTTGCCATACTGTACTCCACCCGACTTAAAAATACATTATCATTCAAGATCGCATGTCTTCGTTGAACATGGTACTGAAGGAGAAGAAGAATACTGTGTTAATTATGCGTTGACGTTGTATGAATCCGGTGAAGACAGGTCAATAAATCCGGTGAATGGGCGGAAATTTAAGGCATGTTAATTAATTGGGCAAATCGGCTAGCAAGCCATCACTATTTAGGTTTCCTTTTACCATGCATGTACACTATCACATTAAACGTGGCTATTGCGTCTTACGTTCTCGTGGGCTCTGTCTGCTTCGTTAGTGCTAAAGACGTGATAATGTTTCTGTATGAATATCTGACGGGGCAAACTTTGCTCTTGGTTGTACCAACATTTTCCGTAGCCATAGTTACAACACAAAAACAAAACCGTTTCAAACCAGTTTTTTCAACTACGTAGTATATGTCGGCGACCGTCGGCGACAGTTACCGATAAACGCTGATAATCGGCGACTATCACCGAAGATCGCGTGGCAGTTTTTGACAGTTTATGATAGATTGACATGTGTCACACACACGACACTATACCGAAGATATTCTGGACATCAGTCTGTACGAGATTAGGATGGCACTCAAACAGCTCGAGAACAACAAGGCACCGAGTGAGGACGGAATCACAGCAGAGCTTTTGAAAATGGGCGGAACGCCGGTACTTTCTCAAAGGCTTTTTAATTTCGTCTTATACTTACTCGAGGAAGTGATGCCCGAAGCGTGGTATGCTTCTGAGCCATGTCTAAAAGTTGATATCAAGAGCCACCACGAACCGTCTCGCTTACAGATTTATTATTATTTATTATAAGGAAGACAAAGGAGTATAACCGTCCGTTATGTTTGAAGTTCGTGGACTATGAAAATACTTTCGATTCGATCGAAACATGGGCCGTGATTCAATCTCTCCAGTATACAACAAAGCCACTATGTCGATCCGAGTTCAGGAGCTTAGTACGAAAGATATTCCACTACAAAGCGGCGTAAGACAAGGAGATGTCATATTTCCTAAACGGTTCACTGCTGCTCTGGAAAATGCCTTCAAGCTTCTGGAATGGGAAGTACTGGGCATTAACATCAATGGCGAGCATATCGCTTACCTTCGATTTGCCGACGATATCGTTGTCATGACAGAATCGATAGAGGACTAGAGTATGCTACTCGAAGATCTAAATTAAGTTTCCCAACAGGTCGGCTTTAAAATGAACATTGACAAGACGAAGGTCATGTTGAATAGGCACGTTACGCCTTTACCTGTTGAGAGCTCCACCCTCAAAGTTGTAGACCAGTATACCTGGGTCAATTAATCCATGCAGAAATTTCCAGCTTCGAATAAGAGGTCTTTCGACGAATACGACTCGGCTGGACAGCGTTCGGGAAGTTACGCAATGTTCTCTCGTCCAAAATACCTCGGTGCCTCAAGATTAAATTGTTTAATTAATGTGTGGTACCAATGATGACTTATGGCTCTTAAACGTGGTCCTTAACTTTGAGTCTCATAAGAAGGCCCAAGGTCGCCCAACGAGCTATGGAGAGGGCTATGCTCAGTGTTCCATGCAAATTAAAAAACCCCAGACTTTCAAAAACCTCTTATAGTGATGAGTAGCGGAACTACATATTGCATTGATGTCTGTAGCGCAATCTATTATTTGCTAGGCAACCTAAAGAATCCTGACTTTCAATTATCAATAAACCGAATTTCATCAAACACATAGGTCTGTAAGTTAACTAATCACTGACGATTGCTTACACTAACCTTACGAGTACGACAAAGCGCCAGGAAAAAGGCTTTTCATACTTGTCCTCCCGTGTGTCAATATTACCTTAACTACTACCGAAGATCCAAAGTATTCGTTAATGGAAAAACATACATATATACTACACGTCTTTATCCCTAATAGGACAGGCAGAGCATTTTGGGACAAGTGACTCAAAGCAAATGATGCCCAGCCCAGGCAGGCAGGGCCGCAAGACTAATGAAAAAAACGTTTTGAATGATGTTGCTGTATGGATTTTGCAAGTTTTTCCATAGCCAAATAAATCTTTCCATGTTTTGCTTACGTTAAAAACATTCATTAACACTTAATTAGAACAGTGAACCCTTTCCTTTTCAGTGTGACATTTGCATTTTCTGCATGATCTGGATCCTGATTACATCCTTGATAACTGCTACTGACACTTTTGATAAAACATTTCGCCGAAAGCTGTTTCGGCACATATTTGTATTCTCCCAACTTGCGACTGTTATTGCATTCTTTCCTTATTTTGCATGTTTTTACACTTAGCAGTTAGTTACGTGATATCAGACGCGTCATCACGTGGCAGTGATGGGTTTAAGCGAGATATTTAAGTAAATGCCGCGACTTAAACCTACATAAACCTATCATGTCTCTACATGGTAAAGATAAGATTCTTGTAATCCTTCTTTTTAAAATCTTGAATCAAATAAAGATCTTTTTGCGAAGCAAAGACAAGGACTCACGAGGTGGAATATTTATTTAACCAATAATAGATTATCCGATATATAAATAAGTACTTTAACGAAGTCAATCAACTTAAATCAGTAAATCAACCTCTATTTAATCATTATCTCTTATTACTTCTATCTAACGCCTATTCTAACTCTTTGGAGGGATTTATGGTCATTAGGGCTTTTTTAGTCTGAACTGCAAGAGCACGGCCCCCTCTGTACTACATGAGCCATACTTGTCCAAAGCAGTCAGAGTATTTAGTCTTCACGCTGCCAAGCGATTGGGGTAATATTTTAAATACTCTGTATGATTTTGTAACGACCACAGTTGGGAAAAAACAGCGAAAACCTGGCGTCATCCATTTACGAGTTGATCCAGGGATCAGCCGTCGCAGGGCTCAAGCAAAGTTTGATTTCTGCTATTCGATCGAACCAGAGATAAATCTGCTCATGGACTATTCTACCAAACAATCTAACTCAGAGTTTAGCAGACCAGTCCTAGTATGGCACCCGTTCACGAGTTCACGAATAGACCAGCCATGCCGACCAAGCAAATCCGACCTAACCCGAGTCAAATCTCAACATCAAGCAGCCTAACAATAAAGTTTTGCATGAACAAAGTGCATGATGCCTGCGATTAGAGCGAGTATCGCTATGCAGCGGGCGAAGCGGGTCGGGCGGCGGCGGCCGGCGCAGGAATGCGACAGGTAACCATTTCCAGGAAGGCCAGGCCCGTTACCGCGCCGAATATCTCTCGACAGTCAAACGCACCGACAAGTGCGCCCGCCACTTGCGACAACACCGATGCGCCTGCGCCTTCCCTGCTCCCCGGCTCGCCCGCAGCCCCCGCTGCATTCCAAACGACATTGAGTTAGAAACCAGTCGAAAGTTTCATCGCTTTCTGCTGCTATCCGCTCGTGCTTGGATCTCCTTTGCCTTACTTCAGGACGTTTGCAGAATTCCTTTGTTAGAATTTTTAGAGGTGTGCTTATGCTAATAGGTGCTATGAGAACACTGATAACTTTACTGAAAATACCTATGATATGATTGTATGTCTGATTTGCAATATTTTAAAATTGTCTTTAAAAATTTTTTTCTTCGTACTGTATGTTTTGGACAGAAACTTGTATTGTGTCTTGTAGACGATATTTGTGAAGTGAAATGCAGAGTTCTTCTTTTTGACATAGATTAACGTATTACCCTATCTTTAACGTCGGGATGAATTATCGGGTTCGTTTTATGAGCAACTTTCAGCGAATGGACACTTATTTGTGTTCACCCTCTAGCCCCTAACAGAACATTTGCCTTGATCCGCGCTTAAGATCCCTCCGACAGCCTCCCTCACACCTTTTAAAGTTTCTATAAATAAATAGCTTTATTTTTGGCTGTTATGATATGGGAAGTACACCGACATATGGCGTTGAGACTTAACTAAATGGGTACGTACTTCGTTTATCACTGAACACATTATTCCCTTCAGTTAGTGTTCATGACATGTGTCTGATCCTACTTCCTGTCTAAAAATCTTTATTTCCTTCACTTTATCATATTATGGATGTATAATTTCACAGTGAATTCAAAAATATATTAAGTCGCACTTCAACACCTTAAACAGCAATCAGATATGGTAGAGCCGCTCGGACAATCGTTAAAATAAAACGCAAAACAATTGACCAGTGCAAACAAAACGCGGCGGTATTTTTCTCGTCGGCTGATCACGGGCATACAATTTGTGGCGTGGCGCTGATGGCCCCGTAGGACCCCAGAGACTCCATTCATAGAAAATCATTCATAACTCCCAAGGACACGTCTATCCATTCATGATGGTTGTTTTCTTAGCTCTATTATACAAAAAAGTTAATGAAGTTTTTGGCCAAATGTGCTTCCTGATAGTCGGTGGTGGGAGCCGTGGGGACAGGCGGCTGACAGACGAGGAGGTCTCAGTTCCGAGTCGCCAGATGTGAGCCTAGAGCTACTCGTTACGATAGGGTTGTCACCGCGGCGGTGTGGCACCCACATGGCGCGCCACACAGGAAACGTCTTTACTTCCTGATTACATTAATTTATGTAATTATCACTTAGGATTTGAAAGGATTACTGATCTATAAACAAATTAACGTTCCAAGTTGGTTTTTCAGATTGATTTTTGAACGCTCGTATCTAGTAATTTCAGAAGCTGTATGGGATTTCCATAACTCAACAAACCGGAAGAAATTATCGAAAATGCTATAACTACTGTGTTTACTGTATTTGTATGTGATAGCTACTGGCGCTTATATATAACAAAAACATAACGAAAGATAACTTAATAAGAAAATTTAAATAAGCTAACTTAATTAACAATTACGTCTTAAGATTCGTTTTGTAATTAACTTTACAATGTGTTAGAGGTTATATTGCAAATGCTCCATGACATGATGCTTATTTAGTACAAATGCGTAAAACAATATGATGATATGATTCCAATGAGTCGGAGCAAAAAACTACAAAATTTATTTTATTTCGATAGTCGAAACTTGAAACAACCTTCAGAGAATGTAACATAAAGACAACGCGCGTGGTATCGCTGCCACGTGGTGCGCCCCACCGGAAATATCAGCGCGATATATTTCGAGCCGAGCGCCCCCTGCGACGCATCTCAATCATCCACTAATAAGCAGACGGAAGGAAAGTAATCTAGACAAAAGTTTAAAAATAAGAAGTCAGGAATAGATCGAAAGGTGAGCTTGAGCGCCGCGGCCCCACGAGTTAAAAATACGTCGCGTGGCGTCTCCGGCGGCGCCCGCCCTACCGCGCCGCTGTCACCGAAACCTACTGAACAATACGTGCCGTTTGCGGCCATTGCGGGTTTTCCGCAAAAACAAACGATTCTATTAAACTTATAATGGTAACGGTCTCCTGCAAAGTGTGACGCGGCTTTAGTACAAATAAGAACTTTATTCAGTGATAATATTTTCAGTCTTTCAGTAGTTTGCTTGGAGTTTTTTGATTATTTGATTAACCAAACCAAGAGGAATTCATATAATAACTTCGTAGTATATTAGCCGCCCGCTTGCCTGCTATGCTACTACAAGTTATATATAAGTAGAATTTCAACCGTTTCAAATGCTTTCAATGATGAAAAATTATGGGAACATTTCAAAATCCGTCATTACGATTTGGCTGTATTTTTACTTAGTTTTCATTTAAAAAAAAACATGTAGGGACTATTTTTCGTCCAGTGATACTTTTAATTTTATCTTGTATAAAAACAATTTGAAGTTTCAAGCATATTCGGTAGCTATGGAATTAACACACTCAAAATCTGTTTTATAGATTAGATCCATTTTATATTGTTGAATAGAGGACACCAAATACATTGATTTCTATTTCTGCCCTAGTTCACAATGCAACAGATTTGTTTTGTTGGCGCTGTTGTCAATAAATAACAAACAACAGAGCGGACATAAAAATATTGAGGCCAATTAGGCGGTGTAATCAAATTATTGGTTGAATTGCCCGATTACGGCCGCTGTAGAAAATACGTTTTTGTTTGCCCTAGTAAACGCGCACTCCATATGTGTACTTATAAAATTAGGACAACAAAGTGCGTATCGGGTGCGGTATCGGCCAGGAAGAATTAATAGGTCGAGTTTAGTTCGATACTCGTAAAATGTACAATGTTTTGTTTGTTCTTGGATATCTACTTATAAATATTTGAACTGTATCTTACTAGAAAGTGCTTGCAAGGAAAATGAGAGTTACTGAAGAAATTTCCTCATCATAATAAAAAATACTCTTTTTTCTAGGAAACATACAAGAACAAGTTTCGAGAAAGCATTTTGCTGTATCACGTATATCTATCAACTTGCCATTGTTAACGATTTTTTTAAATAGTTCAGTTTAGATTTTGTTTAAAGTTCAGTAACGCACTCTGTAAAAACTTCGTCCGGATATGAAAACCATATTAAAGCTTTTGTTAAAAATACATATGAAGTGCTCAAAGTAAAATACAATGGATCTTTTTTTCTTTGCCCTGTGACGGCAGCGATTTGGCCTCAATTTTTATATAATTTAATATAAATTATTTTTAATTAGTTTTAGTTAGTTTTAATTTTAGGTTGTATTTATTTAGTTAATATTATATTGTTATATTATGTTTAAGTTAATAAATTTTTTATGGATCTTTTAATTCCTTTTACACATTACACCCACGAAAAGAACACTTTGCCCGCCCGCCCTATAAAGCTCCCTTGTTTTTTTTGCAAAAATCAAACAAGGTGGGAAATTTACCAAGCCGTACTCTAGCAAAAAGCGTACCTTTGAGAGGCCTTGAAAAGTGTTTATAATATCCAGTTGCTATAGTTTAAAAAATAAAAGATTTTCGACATTGCATGAACTATAATTCCCAGGCAGCGAAGCAAATGTTGAAATCAACCGTTTCAGTCAAGTTCAAAGCAGATAAGGTGCTGCAGTCAGTAAAAAAAAGAATATTTGATCCAAAAGTTTATTTGTTGGGTAAGAGGTGTAATAATAGACATAAATAACACATAAATACGTGGACTCTGCCTTAGTACAAGAATGTTACAGATCCCAGGAAAAACTTGTAGGTAAATATAACAAAGGACTCAGTAACTCCCTGGACACAATGCAGCACCGAGATGCCAGAGGGACCCTACCAATGCCCAAGATTCCCTTTACGCTAGGTTCGCTCTTAGATTAGGTATCGCATCAGCAAATAACGAGCTCAATCACATCAGCTTCGGATGTATTGACAGGTAAAAGAGGCAATACCCCAGTGGGATAGCCGCTTATCTCAATGTCTGCTAGCACACTAAATAAACACTTGTGATAAAAACCTTTTCACCCTAAGTGCTACCTACTATCTGCGAGACATCTCCTCGAGCGTGAAGGTTTCGCACACATCAGTTCCTGGACTACCGAGGCACTATGGAAGAGGGCGTTAGTGGCCATCCTAGGCTTTCTGTTCCTAGCTGATCCTTTATTTTCAATCATGTATTGTCAAAGAGGGAGAAGCACATGACACGTCTGTGGTTAATGGTTATACCTATTTACGAGTACTTTGCGCCAGACCGGCACGTTTATCGCCATCACTACGGCATACTCGTATAGCATATCCCACCCGCATAAATAAATTACAGTAAACTTTCCAAATGCTTTCCCCGGTGCAGGCGTAGGGCGAACGGAGCAGGCAGTGTGGTGCGTGTGTCGTATCGTATATGCTCATGCAACGATTGCGAAATTTCGTGGAAAACGGGGTATCGGGCTTCGATGCAGTGGCGGCGCCTGCTACCTTTGATACTCCCGAGTCTCGTGAAACGAGATTATTTTTTATTCTGGACTTTTCAGCTATCTTTCCTATTTACATGTTTTAGTGCCCTGGCCGCCACTAGTGACTAATTTTCGTCCAATGAGGCCACATAAGTTTGGTGACATCGTTAATTCGTAGGGGCTGCTACTTTTAGTAGTTATTGGTATAACACTGTCGATCTTATTTACCTGCCTCAACTTACAAGTATCTAGTATGCTACCGATTAACTGATTTTCGTATATTCTTTGCTAGTGTGAAATCTGGATCTAGTTATGGGTCTCATGCCATGTTCATAATATCACTCAGTGGATTATTTATGTAGATAGTTTTAGACCATTTTCTGTGGCCCTGTGATGTGTATATACCTATGTACGAGCTGACACTGTTTGGAAAGTGGCTGGCCCGGGTTGCAATGACAGCGGAAGTAATATGCAGCTCTGGGTGAACCGTATATTGAGTATCCTACCATTTTAAGAAGTGCTGATTTGTTATGCAATTGACAGAGAAAAAACAGTGCCTACCTAATCAGTAGTATATAGCATTATAGTAATATATATATATAATAGACAAACGTCTAGCGATCCAACTGGGCAATGCCTCCAGCCTCTCCTGATCTTTGCCCAGAAATAGCAATGATTTCACCTCCATTGTTTTTACAGACATATCAAAATTTGAATCACTGATTTCCAACCTCCAGAAATGAAGTGGCACCTACTTTAAAGAGTGGTTTACAGATTATTATCTCAATGTGAATCTTCTTAACACATTCACGGACACTTACGGCTGTGGACGTAATTCAATTGTTATTTCTATTGTGTCTGGCTTAGTGTCCGTGAATGTGTTAATAAACTTGATAGGCTCCTTATTAGTGTCTCAGCACACTATGCCGAAGTTCAGCCGCTGAAGTTCAGCCAAAGCATACGTTTTATCATGATCATGTGTCTTCTTTTCGTTTTGAACTTAACTGGCTTTCTATCCGGCAACGCAGGGAAATCCTAACTACCCTCAATATCTAAAATGTAAATTCAATTATCTTTCAGACACCCTCGATCGACAACTTCGTTCTAATGAGACACGTCAGCTCTTTATCCCCCTTTTCCGGACAAATTTTATGTCTAACTCTTTTTTTCTCTTCAAGCCTTACGGCTCTGGAATGCTTTACCCGTTGACATCAGAAAAATTTCTACTAAATTCTCTTTTTAAAGAAAAGTTCACGACCACCTTTTTAACACTAAAACAATTCTTCTCTTCATAGTTTATTTATAATAGGTATAAACATAATTTTATATTATATGGTAATATTTTATAATGTAAGTATATGTATTTGTATTGCTTTTTTGTGCCGCATAATTTTCTCGGTTTATCCCTATGGTTGACTGGGAGAAAATGCTCTAGCATTAAGTCCACCATTTGTTAAAAGTATATTTGTACTTCTGAACAATAAAGTTTGATAAAGTAAAAAAAATATATTTTCAGTCCTTTTCTTTTTTTCGTCATGCCAAGATTAATGTATTATTTATGTTGTGACTGGGTAGCTGGTAGCGACAGAGCATTTGCTTATCGTAACATGCAGATAGTTACAAAGGCAACATTCATTAATTTACCTACTACAATTTTATCAAATGTTTCCAGTATTTTTATTTAATCATTAGTAGACCATTTTAATACATGTACCACTTCCGAGTGCAAGCGGTATGAGTAAAATGCTAATTAGCATCTTAATTGTTTAATAGGTGAGTAACGATCTAATTATATAAATTTATTGCCTAGCCTAGACGTGCAAAAAAACTCTTTGTTTATTTTATACAGAAACAAAGAACGTAGGTACGGTTTAGAGTTGCCTACGACTACGAAATGTGAGCACTTCGCGCTTCTTGTATCTTTTTGGATTCCCGGACCTGGCGTTCTCGTATGTGTAACTATGTATATTTCGACTGCGATAAGTGTAATTTATTCCATGTTGATCTGGGAGACATGGAAGAAAAGAAAATGTACCAACTGCTTCTATTCGTAGCTTACCGATTTACCTTCTATTTGTAGGCCGATCGAGGGAATAGGCAAAAAATGTAAATCATGTTAATAGGCGATGCAGCGGCAATCTATCACTCTTTGGATTTCTTTTTCTGTCTTCTTGCGACCCAGAGCTCTGTCGGTTTAGAGCCGCAAAAGCAATCACTCTGTCTATCCCATCAGGGATAAAGAAGAGACGTCACGTCTTTTCTTAATATAAATAAAAAAAAAATAGAAGAGCACTACCTCAACTTTCAGCTTATGATTATGAGGCGTGCAATATAAATGTAATTCTATATAAATGTCTTTGCTTCTGGGCTTGTTATTATTGACCGAATGAGCGAAGCGTCTCCGTTTCAGCTTCGGCAAAAATTCTTTCGTGTGTCCGGATGTCCGATGTCCAGGTTTCGGGCTATTCTCGCCTACGTTCGTATTTCTCAACCGATTGTTGTGTGATTTTGTCTGGAGCAGGTTCGATAAACTGTATAGAATATTACGTCAATTCAGTTTCTGATTTTTTTTCTAAATGGTGGAAATATGAGGGTTGAAAACTAAATCAGCTCCAAATGTCGTAAGATTTTTTTGTTTTAAACTTTATTGTCCGATTTTTTTTTATCTGATAATCTTTTAAGTGGTCAGGGGCGGGATGCAAAGATAGACTCGCGGTCTGCAGGTCACAGAGCCACTAGTTGGGTAAATCCTTGTGTCTTTAGTGAGTGATAGGACTGTCTTGAATCCATCAACGGTATCTGCCAATCTTTGTCTGTCTTGTAGGTCATTTGTCGGCTATCGCAGTCAAGTTTTGTTGAGATGTTAATAATTTGCAAGCAGAGACGTAACGCCTTCAAAGTAATGAATACGCCCTGGGGGTTGTTAAAAGGGTATTGGACTGTGTCTGTTTCTGGCTGTAATCTACTATATTGCTTCTTTCTTGTTATAATTTTTCAAATATCTATCATGGAACTTTTTGAGGTTGAATCTGTTGTTTTTTGTTGTGAATCTGCAGTTTCCATGACAGAATGCCAAGCATGGACTGACTTGAGTATGTCATCATCATCATCATCGTCAGCTCTCAACGACCTACCTCTGGCCATAAGCCTCCTTTTGTCTGCGCCATTGAATCCTATCCCTAGCCATTGCTATCCAGTTTTTTCCATCAATCCGCTTGATGTCATCGACCCACCTATCTGCCGGCTGCCCAACACTCCGTTTCCCATTCCTTTCGTTTACCACTCGGTGATAGCCTTACTCCACCTTTCATCAATCCTTTTAGCCAGGTGTCCTGCCCAGTTACATTTTAGGTTCGCAACCCCAGAGAGCACGTCACGGACTTTCGTTCGACGCCGACTTGAGTGGGTATAAGTTACACTTTTCATTGTTTTCTTATTAAGCATTCTAATAATTCAGAGTTGCCGTCAAGAGACTACGGGACTTACTATTACCCGAATACAGCATGAAACCCAAAGCATTCCCACGAAAATCGATGCCTGCACAAAGGTATTTTTGAAAATCAAGTCAAGGATGATTAGTGTTGTGTTCTGAACTTCTGACTAGAACCGTGGGAGAGCTGCCTCATCCTTCACTGCTACATGAGTTATAACGAACAGTCCACCAGAAAAATGGTTGTCAATGATTATTATGATCTCGTGAAAGAGAGACGTACGCGTCGGAATAACTGATTGTTTAGTGAAGTGAAGCCTGGGAAGGCGCCAGGCGCGCCGCCGCGCCATACATCAAATAAGTTACGCCGCATTCTACGTTAAATAACATGTATACCTATTTACACGTTTCATTCATCTCGTTTTATAAGAATGACATTCGGTCTGTCTTTATGTGCAACTTCGCATGTTAATTTATTTTTTTATTGGTAGGTGGTACATTCTCTAAGCGGGTTTAGATAGCACATTAAACAAGCTTACAGCAAACCTACTGCTGTCAGTAACTGACAGTAGTATTACTGGTATTTATTAACTGTTAATAAATACCTAAATTCTTAGCTTTGGATTTAAAAACTCAGCACTCTGATAGAGCAGAGGTACCTTTGATAAATATAATACTTACTATGCAGCAATACACGTTTCATTATACTCGTCTAACCAATGTTATCTAGATACGTAAAAGATTAATCAAAATTAATAGTATTTTGGAAATTGAAGATTGACGGCATAGTTGGGGTCCGTGTTCATTGTCCAGCTGATATGTGGGTGAAGGAGGCGAGCGGCGCGGATGTAAACAGTCTTAGTGAGGTTCATTCAATTAATGGCGGGATAGTCTGAGTGGGAGTCAGGGGACGTCATTGAAGGGCCGATGGTGGCGGGCGAGGGGTGCGGGGCCCGGCGAGCGGGGCGCGGGGTAACCGGGAGCAGGAATATTCAAAGCGTGAGAACGCCGCGCGACCCGCATGCCGCGGCTTCACATATCTCACGCGCAACCTCCACAACCCTACACCAACCGAATGTCGACTGTAACATGCCTGGCTTAGAGTCGCAATTAGCAGCAGCTTTGATTGTGGTTATCGCTTGAAACATCGAGGACAATACTTTTCTAGTTTAGGTACGGACCGCTGGCATTGGCCCGGATACTGCCGATGAGCGCGCACGTCCACTCGCCGCTGTAATAACTCCAATGGAATGTTTCCTAATGATTCGCAATGACACGTCTTCGTCCTGCCAGATAAACATTCTTTTTCAAGAAAAGGCTAGTTCGGCAGTACTAGCGATCTGCTAGAACACAGTTGATGACGAGAATAACAGAAATATTCAGATGATGGGTGGATCACAACTCAACAGTTTTCAAATGATTCGCAATGATAATGACATCTCTTCGTCCAACCAGATAAAAATCCTTTTCGAAAAGGCTTGTACCTACGTGAATAGTAACGGCCGAATAGAGCAAAGTTGTTGACAAGAAAAACAGAAATAGTCAGATGATGCGATGGGTGGATCACACAACAACAGTTCCCAGAAGTCGTTCGAATCTTTTAATGCCTGATCTACCACAAACGCCTGTTAAAGTCATGTGATTACGTGGGCATAGACGCCGACGTCAAAAACGTGGAGTCGAAAGTTATGATCCTTTTATTGCTACAACGTCGCTCATGGTGAGTGCTGTAGGCGTGTCGTAAAACATTTTCTTTCGGCCCGAATCGCCAAGCCGATCTTATTTCTGCGGTGAACTCAACGTTCTCGGAAAGACACGGGAGGCGGTGTCGGCTGAGATCGGATCGTCTGCCCGCTGCAGCCGCACCGTCTCTGCTCACCTTGAGACGGACAGCATATCCTAAATATAGCCATCGGATTACGTACTCGAGGCGACAATGCGACCGCGCGCACTGCATTCGTAAAAACGGCTAGTTTCCTCGTGTCTGTAAAATTGGGAAAATTTTGTAGGGGGTCAGGGGAAGGTGGCGTGTGCGGGGCGGCGGGGGTCGGTTTCGGCGGGGCCCCAGCGGGCGTCGACCTCGTGAAAGGCGCGCGGCGGATCCGCGCGTCGACCGCTCGCCTTTTTACGCGCTCTTTCCCGCGCCGCGCCGCGCCGCCGCCAACCCCGCGGGCCCCCGGCGCGGTCGCCGCCCGCTGATAGCGCGCCAGCCGCTACCAACCGAACCACTGTCTGCACCGCAACTATCCATGATTCATACCCTTGTACTGGCTGTAATTTACTTACACACGCTTCTTGACTTCCTATTGGTGATGATTTGATGAATGTGGAGTAAGAAGTAAGTGCCTTATAAACTTTATCAGCGCTCATGTGCCTTTTAATTCAGATCAGTTATTTATACAGTAGGTATAGTAATTAATAATGTATGATGTATATGCTCCTCTGAATGTACGTACTCATCATTACCTGTATATGTACAGTGATGAATTCATTATCTCTGACACCACATTTTATAAAACTTTGTGAATCTTTATACTATCCTTTTACAACGCGTTACTCTATATGACGACCCTGCCTGGTTTTTTAGCCATTTGTGGGGATAATTTTTCCGGGATTGTTGATTTTAATCAGGAACCCTATCATTAATAGAATTTCTTCTTATATATACTTGTATAGAAAATACACGTGTTATTATGTACTTATTTATTTAAATTTCCTCAAGGACACTTCAATTGAAATAATCATTTTCTTTTGAAATGTTAACATTATTTTTTAGGTGTTATTATTAAGGCCATACCCAAATTTTCCGGGGTCCAGTGGCGCCGCCATTTAAAATAAATCATTTAAAAGGAAACGGAGATATCATTTAAAATTGTGTCTTGGTCAAGTTCTAGATACCCATTCAAAGTATTTTTTAAACTACTTTTTGTAGTTTTAAGTGAGAACGTGAAGCTTTTCTACGCATATTTGCGAAAAACGGCCACTTTTAGCTAATGTGCGTAGAAAAGCTTCACGTTCGCACTTTAAATTATAAACAGTAGTTCATAAAATAGTTTTAAGGGTTATCTAGGGCTTGACCAAGACACAATTTTGAATGATATCTCCGTTTCCTTTTAAATGATTTATTTCAAATGGCGGCGCCACTGGACCCCGGAAAATTTGGGTATGGCCTTAACTTTTGAGTATCTTTAATTCTCTTTTTAGTGTGCATTTTTTGTTTCTGCTGCTTTTTTATAATTTTATATAATACATATCATTCTTGTGTGTATTATCGTCCTTATGATTCTATTCCATATATGACATGGACATTCTTCAAGACGCAATGTTTTATATTCTATTATTATTTTCATTATTGAGTCCATTACCCACTTTGAACTCGTCGCGTCTTAGATCACAGCTAATGTAGAGTTATAGGTATGTACTACTGTAAGAAAATGTGCGACGTGCGGGCCGCGAGTGGGTGCTCCCTGGCCGCCGCTCCGCCGCCGCCGCCGCTTCGCCCTAATTAAACAATAATCGAAAAACTACAATGAACGGGCGCGCGGCTCCGTCCTCAGTGTCCCGCGCCCCGCCCCGCCCCGCGCCGCCGCCGCCCCACCCCCCCGCTGCCCGCGCGCAGCCTGACGTCGCATTGCACTCCTCATTATCGCCTCTCGACTCGACTCCAAGACGCACTCACTAATAGATCCGTCCAAACTATTCACTATAAAAGGTAATTTGTTCGACTATAAGCTCGTGGCTACTTACGCAGTCGACTCACATTGAAATTGCACTTCGATAACAACTCTGGCTAAAAGTGATAGGTACTTACTACGACTGTGTTATTTTGTATTAAATGTAATTATCATACTGAGAAACCAGACATATTGTTAAACGGTTTACGCTCAAATTGTCGTCAGAGCCATTGTTACTGGGCCGAATTCAGCTATTGTTATTGCCAGTTGTCTATTTAGTGGGCGCCGCGCCGCGCCGCAGCCACCACGATCATTAGGATCTTATAGAAAATCATTATTTATTACTGGTTTGTTAACAAAATAAATGCAAATACTCAAATATATTGCAAAAATATATCAAATTAAAATTATTGGATTGTCTTTTATTTTTTAATACCTAATTTGATGGATTTAAGATTCCGATCATGAATCTGAAAAAACGGTTAGTTATTAAGGTATTTTTAAAGGGAACTGAAAAAAAGTATTTTATTTTTTTATTATGCTTAAGAATACTTACTACCAAGTCTATGGACAAAAACAAATATGTTGATACTTACATCGCGATAAGTTTGAAAAAATATCCTCAGATTTTTGATAAACTTACCCTTAAAATAGTTTTAGTGAAGTAATTAAGCCAACCTTTATATCTACAAGTAACGGTTCGGACATGAAAACCATTGACTGATGGTCCAGTGCGGTAAAAAGTCGTTACTTAGAAAAAAATCGCTACAGCGAGCGTCTGCTCTGTCTAGAGAAATTTTACCGATCGACGACCTCTACGGGCGTGACGTCACAGATCCGCCGCATGGTGACGCAATAGTTAATTATGTGCGGCCGACTGTTGGCGAAAACTGTTTAATTAATGTTATACACGACACATTACAAGGTTAATTACAATTGCTATACGAATAGTCTAGACCTAGCTAATTATAGTTTAGTGATGCCAATGAAACGTTTTGTTTCGTTGGTTGTCTATTTTCGGTAACGTTTCGCGATATATAGAGGCGCTTCTGTCCGGCAAGGGAACGAAGTGTGACGTATCGCTTTGCCGTCGTCATCAATAATGCTATATGCAAAGTAGTTGAGTCGATACCAATGAGACTTCGATTAAACCTGGTAATAAAAACTTAAAATAGTTATTATATGTACCTTTTTATAAAAGGTTGGTTTTATGATGGTTAAGTGACAATTCCTTCATAAAAAAAAAACAACCGGAATACCTATATTTAAGAATGATTTTTTTTAAATTACCTATATATGCGTTAATTACATGTTCATTTCACATTTAGCTTCTATTTTTGTGTTCGCTAATATGTTTTACAAATAGATATGTTACTTAAGTTACTTTTTCAGTATGTATTATTCTACGTTCAAGAAGTGTACTTACATGCATTTTTACTTAAGAGTTCCAGTTGATGGTAAAACCTATTTTACGTATTGTAGACATTATTTTAGATAATAATTTACAGGTACCTATATTATCGATAAACGGCAGTTTATGATATTGTCACATAATAAGGGTTATTAAAATAAGAGCGAGGTTTTTATTAATAATATCACACGAGTTTTTTTAAATAACCAGTATGTGATAATATCATATACTATTTTATGTAATCTCATAAATTGGGATTGAAACTACTAAATAAAAGAGTTTATATGGCGCCCAAACCCGGCATTTCACCCCGTTATAAAATTATTTTGTTAGAGAAGCAGTATTATATAGTGATTATATTTTTTTAATTTTAGTATTATGTTCATAAAGTATGCTAGTCTTTAAAGTTTCTTATTCGAATTTTACTAAATGAGTTTAGATAAAAATAATTTAGTACGTAACCAAAAGTTTAAAGTAGCCGGACTATTTGTTAATGAATTATTTTCAATTTATTAGTTCATAGATTATAATAAGTAACTACACAAAAGAGATATTCCTTCAAGTAGAATCTTATCATTCACTATCTTTATGTTTGCAGTAATGTGGCGCCAAAGTTATACGTCACCGGGTAATTTCTTGTAGGCACAGTGGTGGAGCGTGTGACGCCACGTATTTTGAAATGTTTATCAATTATTCCTTGAGTAATAACTGTAATTGGTATGCCAGTGCAAAGAGGCGCTGCAATTCACCTAGACTTTGTTTGAATTTGAACTTTATTAACAGGACTATAAGTCCTAAGTTAGCATGAACGATTTAAACAATCTGGCTGCTTTGTTGACAAAGACATTAATTTTTTGGAAGCATATGAATTTTTGCATTAAATGAACAATACCCTCTGAAATTTAGGTTTACATAAAAACAATAAAATCAATTTACTATCACAGAAGGTATACTCTGAGGTAGCTGTAAATAAATATGTGTTTACGCAGCTTTTACGATACTCATCAACATAAAATTACAAAAATTATCTGCCATCGACATTCCAGGTTAATTAAGAAGCCACTTTGTAAAATACATAAATAAAATATGTTTATTTCGGAATTTCTTTGTCCATAGAAGAATTAAAAAATCATCATTCATCACCAATCTCCTCCCATCTTACATTCACCAAAATTCAAATTTACATACCTATTACTCATATATATATTAAATTTATATGTATTTTTCTTTGTCAAAACCCTTTAAATTACATGTCTTATTTATTTTTCAATTTGTACATGTGAGGGCTCTTGGCTTTTAAGCTGGAGTTTCTATCTTATAAGCTATAATGCTCATAATGCTATTAGGACTGCATTGGATCCTGCGCATCGGAGACGTAGCCCTTTTGCGTAAAATTGCCTGATAATCTTTTACTCCTGCATTAGCGAACATCCCTGATGCGCTGCAGAACCGAGGCAGTTGCAATAGCTAAAAACATATTGTATTGAACTCTCAGGGTGCTGGCAGCTAGTGCTGTATAGTTAACCCACAAGCTGCAGGTATAGACAATATGACAATATGCACGAAACAAAGTTACCTTCACATCAGCAGTGCTCACAAGCCTGCGAGCCACCACGTTACAGCGAACTGCCAGCGCCCTGCGTTCCCTTTCTACATCTAGTTCATCATTGACACCTATGGTTGACTGAAAGAAAATGCTCTTAGCATTAGGTCCGCCATTTGTTAAAAGAATATTTGTACTTTGGGACAATAAAGTTTGATAAAATAAAATAAATATAAATCATTCATGTTCTCTGTGACATATGTCTCAAATATTTAAAGTGTGACTCGCTTCAGTCAGGGGGACTCCTCCTAGGGTCGCTATCGAAATACTATAACTTAGTTTTTCTTGGAATTGTACCGAAATGAGCCCATGTGACTTTATGAACAGTCACATTTCTTTTAATAACTTCTTTTAATCCGCCTAATTTGTCCCTATTTATTACTTATTTACGAAAACGGCAATTGAGCCCGGTGCTTTTCTCCTCTCAGTCCAATGCGTTCTTCAGCAGCGGTTTGCTTCATATTAAACTTTGATTTATCAACGATATCTCGAGATAAACACTTCTGGCTACGAAGGGTAGTGTATGACGTAAGTGAGTGAGTTCCACGTTGGTTTGCACCGGTGTAGTGTACCGACGTATTTATTTATAAATGTATGTTTGAGTACATACTAAGATTATTAGAAATACCTTTTTATATCTGAACGGATCGTGTGCATGTTATAAAATGTTTTTGCAACAAGTTTATCACTCTAATATTATAAAGGTGAAAGTTTGTGAGTGAGTGAGTGTGTGTGGCTGGACGGCTGGACCAGTTTTGATAAAATTTGGTATCCAGGAAGCTGACACCCTGGATTAACACAGGCTACTTTTTTCGCAGATAACACCAAAGAAAGGATTTTAAAAACTTTGTATGGAGAAACAAGATAAGACCATTTTATTCGAAGCTTCGCAGAAGTACCTCCTGGCGGTAAATTAATAAGTAAGTATTTCGGGATTTTTCAAAATTTGAATCTACTTCAAGGATGAAATGGGGTGACTAGGCCATGTTGAAGCGTTCCGTTACTCTCTCTCGCTTGGATCAGAGTTGGAATTGAGGTCGGGAACGGGAACGGTTGGAACAAAGTTGGTCGGGCACTACTCCTTACACTATAATAAATATTGTTATATTTTATAAGTATTTAAACATTTGAACATAATAATTTATGTTATAATAAAATTAATAACGTTATAAGATATATATTATACCTATGTTTAATAATTTATTCTTGTAATGTATAGTATTTTTGAGTATACATACTTATGTACTATATACATTTAGTTTACTTTTTCACGTATTTTATCACGCCAGCGACACATATTTTCCGCTTGGTCCAATGGTTGACCGGGAGAGAATTCCATATGGCATTAGGTCCGCGACTTGTTTTTTATTGTGCAATAAAAATTTAATAAATAAAAACCAATTAAAAATCGCAGTAGAAACATTTTCGACTTCTAACCTATACATACATATATAGTCAAGTAAAGTGTTTTTACACGACTACGCGAGGTGTTGACCATTTGACACGTGGCATCCGGTCTCCGTAGGGCCGTCTTTGATAAAAAGCCTACCTCGACGCCCAAAAGTACCTCCTTCACTAAGTATTTGCAATATACAAAAACAGGGTTAGTTATGATAACATGTTAGTGTAAACCAATAACAAAGATTTGTCAAACCAGGTCAGTCAAATAGGTCATCAGAGGTCTGTTTCCCCAGAGGCTGATATTGATACGGGAGTCCTTGTTCTAAGGGCCTTAGCTAAGTTACGCGGGCGCACGCGGCGGGTTTCGGTTTATCTCTGTCACAAACTCTAAATGCGAAAGAGATAGCAGATTCCGTCGCGGGTCACCTGTCTCTGTCGCACGTAGCGTTTGTGACAGAGATAGACTGAACCCGCCGCGTGCGCCCGCGTAACTTAGCGAAGGCCCTAAGACACTTGAGCAGTGTGCCGTGTGCGTATACTTCAGTACGAACTACTAGTACGCAAGCACAGAATTAATAATAGTATTACATAACGCAAGTCGTAATAAACAAATATATAACGTAGAAGGGACATACTCGTACCCGTAATAAATCAAACCACGGGCTATACTAGATCAATATTGTATAATAAAAATTAAAATAATAGTAAATACAAAAAAAAAACAACATTTCAATAAAAAAGTGTCCAGCCGCCCCGGAAACTTGTATGGGAATGTCGAATATTTTTGTTTACTGCCTGTTATTTTAATTTTATTATACAGAAAAATTCATGAATTTGAGGGAGGAGAATGCGACACAGCTTATTATTTACTGTTTCTAAAAAGCAATTCTGCATACTTTGCTGTTCCTACTGAACTCAGCAACAGGGTAACAAAAACCTTGATAAATTACTATGTCCTTTTTTATTATATGCGGTTATGAGCCAGCTCTATTTTTTAGTTCAAAAACAAAAATAGTCTTTAATTCAATCAGTTGCCTTTTTTGGTGTAGTAAGACACTGTTCTCTACTACTCTTCTAAAATTAAAGAAAAATACATAAAAGTTCTTTTTTGGTACAAAAACGTAAAAATAAGATTATGTACTACTATATCATACAGGGTGACTTTTTACCCACCAGTCAAATTTTTGGAGCAAGTTCAGTCCATGATACCAAACTACTGGGTACTGAGTCTTTAAAAAAAAATATTGATAAAAAGACGAATACTTAATTTTTTGTTTATAGTTTATATGAAAAGTATTTCAGTATCATTGACAGAACTTGCTCCAAAAATTTGGCTGTTGGTCAAAAGTCAACCTGTATTATGTATGAAGTCAGAATATGTGAAAGAGTATATGGGGAGAACTTTTCCCAGACCACTGTACTACAAAAGGACATGATAAATGCTTCAAAATGCCTCAGCAAATTTTGTGGTGGTCTAAGACGCTGGCCTTCCGGGGATGCCAAGTTCAAATAAAATTAAACCAAAATGGAATATTTTACAATTTCGAAGTTCTATATAGCTTCTTTATTATAACTTGTTTCAAAAATAGAACAAACAAGATTTTGTAAGTCAATAGGTAGCTGTATCCAAAACATAAAGTAGATATAGAAAAGTTGTCAAATTAATCAAACGGAACTTTGCACAGCGGCGTTTGGCACATAACGCATATATTGCATGTTTGATTATCACCTCTGATAGATTTTAGCGGCCAGCCGGCCGGCGCGTCACGACGCGGTCCTCGAGTTTACATTCGAATTCGAAGTAACCATACGTCCTTACACATGTAAACTTACTATATAGGTACATATATATATTGTGACAATAGTTGACATCATTACATTCTGTAGCCCACTTTTGAATTGCTTATAGACATTATATCTAAGGACAAATACCACAGATTGTGGCAGCCTCAAAGTTTAACCTTTTAACCTTGTTTTATGTATGGGATCAAATTTGACCTTTTAATTTAATACACATATAAAATATTTCGTTCGACTCTTTATAGATAAAAAATAAAAACGTATTACAAACAATAAAATAGACAAAAATGTCATGAGAAAAATTAGAAAGAAAATTGTAGTTTGGGGTGAATTGTGAAGGGATGTAAAAGCCTTATCGTTGATGTCTTTTGTATGGTCGCTTGGTGGAAATGATATTAAAAAAGCGTGTTTCCTAAACTTTCATATTGACGCTCCAGAATTTTGATATAGTGTGGTTATTACTTGAATCCTATTGGATTACATTGCACTTTTAGAGTACCGCACCCAAAGGGTGCCAACGGGACCCTATCACTGAAACTCCGCTGTTTGCCTGTTCGTCTGGCCCAGGTCAAAGAGCACTATTGCTTGAACCTTAATAGCATTTTTACCGACTCCGTATACTATGAACAAAAAATAGTAATAATAAGATTAAATTAAAATTTGAAAGAGGTCGTCATAGGTACAGGAAGCGCGTTCTTTAGGATTCCGTAGTAAACAAGGATAAACCCTTATATTTATTCGTCATGTCAAAATAAAATCTTGAAAAAATATTTTTTGCGTAGCTCCTATACAAGTAAAGTGGGAGTATTTTTTTTCTCGACTAGTGGGGTATTTTTAATAAAATTTAATTAGGTTAATAGGTCATTTAAAAATATTGTTGGCTTGTGAACACCATTTTTCGATTTAGTGATACGTTTGAGAAATATTTGGTTTTATAAGTAGTGCAAATTTTTGTTAGACTCAATTCTCTCCCTTTGCCGGATACGTGCAAAAATTCATAGTTGTAGAAAACTATCACAGCTATGTTTTACTCAGTCTTGGTATGGCATTAAATAGATAGGTACCTGTTCGAGTTTACACAATCGAACAGTTTTATGCCGATCAGCACTTTTACGTATTAGTGACAAATGACACAATAAAATTCAGTTCGCATCTAACCAGCGGCTGAACGACATACCATTATTTATTTTAACCATTTTTAATACCATTTTCGAACCATTTTTATAACCAGTTTAGAGTAGTGATTGCATTAGTTTTGTGTTTTACTATATTTCGTGTACAGTTCCAATAAACCTTATTTTTACCATTGACTTATATTTTCGTGTTACTCAAATCTATCTGATAACTTCCAAAGAACATTATATAACCATTCTAAGCTCTGTAACGGTGAATTCTGATTAGTTAGGGCGAATCGTTACAGTACCTACATGAAATTTTTTAATGAATAGACCTGAAATCTAATTACAATTTATGCGTAGTGAGTAGTGAATCAAACTAAACAATAAAATTAACAGCGTCTATTCACATTTATAGTAGTAGTGTCATAGAAAGGGCACCAAGACACCACTTGGGTTAAATAAGGCAGAAGATTAAAAATGATATCATTGTTTTGTTATTATATTACAAGTTAGTTGATTGTTTTCAAACTGTCGCCGTTTCGTTTTATAAACACGATGCACGTGGCACGACGGCGGCGCACCAACATTCCACTACTTCAATAACTGTCTATCTGACGCTGCATCGGTATACTCAGTGTTTTGTTTTGATATCTCATACCGCATTTTATCTAAAGTATAATTAGTAGAAGACGGAGGCTGACAAAAGCTCGCTTTGCAAAACTAGGCAATGTTTACATTCTTATGAATGAATGTTTATTTATTCATCATTACTAAGATTTAGAGTAGCGTTAATCTGTTATTTTAAATAGATAGCGTTATACGAAGTAAAGCAAGCGGTGGTGCAAATACGGCGTGACGGGCAGGTGTGCGCGCAGCCCCCTAGTGCGCTGCGGCGCTTCCGATGGCGACCGCGCACGCGCGTCCTGCCACCTCGCCGCGATTTTCAACTCTATCACCATAACATAAACATCACAATCACCTGTTGCCGCTCGCTACTCGCGCTGACACCACGTGCATTCGTTGCACTAACGGTTTTAGATTTTGTACGAAAAGCAACGAACCGACCCGCAACAACTGAGTTACTATACCTAGTCGCTTACTTATCACCTTAACTTATCATCGTCAAAGACACTGATTACCGATCGAACGTCGCAGCTTAAAATGTAAATAAACAAACGAGTCGCGTATCGAATTGAGCGCATTGTGAAATGCGCATACGCACACGGGACATGCATAACTTACGTGTTTGTGCGCAGTGCAGACGTAAACAATGTAATAGTCCATCGGTCGAGCGGCATAAGCCGAGTGGGTAATCGATGTCGGTGAAACAGTACGGAGCAGATCCAAGGAGATCGAGCACATGCACTGTCGCTGCGGTGCAACGCGCATTGCAGCGTGCGAGGGGCGCGGGCGCACGCGGCCGACTGCAGCCGCGGGGCACCCCGCCGCCGCGCCCTATGACCGCGCTGCCACCACACATTGTCAACAAACACCGAATGAATGGAAATGAGGCCGAAGCTGCTTCGCACAACACCATCGATCGGGTGCATCACGCCTCGCCGCCGCGGCCCGCGCCCGCCGCCGATGCACTCATCTCAGAACATCGTTCAAGTTTACCGACGTTCCTTTTATTTATTGTGCTCCATCATAAATCCTAATAAGTGGTCGTGATCTCCGATAATTTTATGATCGTCATTGTCCGTTGTCGTTTGTAAATGGGAGCCCGGCGCTTGCTTTTGGAGGCGGGATGATGTGGTGTTCGGTTTTGTTAATGTATTCATTTGAATTGAATAAATTGATGCTACTCCGCTGTGTAGAAAACAGGATTGATTGTTTTCAAAGAGATAAGATTTGTCGGGTTGTAGATTTTTAGTGGAAGGTGGAATATGACCGGGTGTTTATGCTTTGTATATCGATGCTCTGGATAAATGTTTTACCAGATGAGCATATATGATGCACCTGACAGTGTTATTAACTCATTTCCGTCAAGAGACATAGGTGACACAGCTCGTTAAGCTGCTAATGCTGCAAATAATAGAGTTTTCTTCTGTAAAAACTATATGGTTTTGGCCTTTCCCTTATCCTTTCCCATTCCGTATTTACTTTTCCACAAGTTTTATCCTTACCCTGTTCACTATTTACCGTTATGCGTCCTTAGTTTTAAATAGGAATGTGAACGGGTCTGTAGTCCATCAGTTAAGACTACTACTACAAAATAATCGCATTCATTTCGGTTTATCAAAATTGAAAAAAATCTGAAAGATACAAAGCATCGAAGTTCCGGAGTGGTCGCTTTTTACGTCACCGCCCTGTAAAAATCATGTGAAATCGTGATGTCTTGTGAAATTTAAATGCCCTGTGTAATAACATTTTAACAATATACCCGATGGACCAGAAATATTCTTTCTGTTCACGTTTCAGTCCTTTTGTGTGCATTGTAACAATCAAATAAATAAAGAAAATTGTACTCGTAAAGTCGTAATTAATAAGATAAATAAGTATTTTTAATTATAAAATGTTGACTGATATGTGGAATCTATAGTAAATAATAATTTATAATGCAATCAAGAAAGCCATCTTACTCTTAGGTTTGAATACCTGTCCACAAATGAGGACTGCGTTTGTTTTATAAAGCTTTTTCGGAGCGACGGCCGACTTCGGTATATCTTCTGCAAATAGACGATTTAAGCGAGCTTAGCTAACTTGCGAAAGACTGACAACAACAGCTTGTATACTAAGTAGAGTATTCCGGAACTTTTGTTTAACGAAACTGAGTTCTGCGTTTTTTCATGGCTCATCATTTTCTATCTTGACACCTTTATCTTCGACTATGTACCAAAAGAAACAAAAAGAAGAACTGCAAGTGGCTGACACTGATATAGGAGTATGAAATAGTTGATGAAACACAAATAACTCAATATTAATACAAAAAGCAAACTCTTCAACGCTTGCCTACTTCCTATCCTCAAGAACGGTTACCAACCCTTGCCTTTGGCCCTCTGTCAAACAAAGTCACGAATTAACTCATCACCTGTCAACGCACCATGGAAATAAGTATATTGAGAATTCGGAAATCTGACAGAGTAAAATCAAAAGATCCAAAAAGCGATGGGCATTAGGCAGATCATGTTATAAGAGGAAAAGCAAAGTAGTGTAAAATTGTTTTTTGGTGGTATCCAAGAGAAGGACATGGAAAAAGAGAGGGAGACCACAGACACATTTGGGACGATAACATAAACAGGTGGCAGAAAAGACTTTGTGACTTGGCACAGTGTGGCACGAGATAGAAACGAGTGGAAGAGGTTAGAGGAGGCCTTTGCCGAAGGTAAATCAGACTTGCAGAGAGAAAAAGGAAAACATAGAATTGTGAAAATACTCGCAAAAAATAAATTTGTGAAAATACATGTCTGAAAACATAAGGCTAAAAATATAAAAAATCATCATCATTTTCTACCCTCGTTAACCCACTGTTTTCAGAATTTTTACAAATTTGATATAGATGACTCTCATTTTTGCGCCATTATTATTCATTGACAGCAAAAGAAATTCAATGAAAACCTGAACAATGTACCTACCTAATTACTATTTACATGAATTAAAAATCCTTCTAACTTTCACTTTGAGCTATCACCACACAGTTGAATGTCTGACACGTCGGCGACACAAAACTGGCAATCTCTTCACCAAATTGACTATAAGCAAGTTAACTTAGAGTAGACTATTGAATGGTGTGCATTTCATGTAACTTTGTCAAAGCGCATTGACAATAAGTCCTACGATTTACATACCGTAAGTGCATACAAGTAGATACGCGGAGCGATGCCGGCGAGCGCTGGTAGTGGAAGCTACTTGCTCAAGTGGGAGCGCGTGCCTGCAGCGCCACATGTAAGCATGCCTCGGATTCCATTCAGAGGGGTTTATCGGTGGCGGCGTGGAGCGGAGCTGCGTACGCGCAAGAATTCGACTGTTTGGGTGTGCGCGGGTCGACGACCGCATAGCGCCGCGCGCCCTTTGAGCGATTTTTCTAATGCGACTCGTAACCGCCGACATTCTTGTAAGGCTCCTCTCTGCGCCCTTCAGGAAATATATGGAGACAGTTGTTTTTATAATATATAAGTACCTACTTGGTCAATATCAAGTTGGAAGAATTTCGCCGTCAAAACCTTTCAACTATGGACTTTTCGCTGATAGAATGGTTCACATTTGAGTGTGGACGACAGGAATTTCAGTATGGACTATTTATTCACCGAGAGATCCTTTTGTCTCTAGACGTTTCGCCATTTTCGGTTACGTTGTAGTACATGGTTTCGGCTGATCTTTGTCAATGTATATCTGGTAGTATTCTTCCTCTATAAAGGCACCATGGAAGACTAGGTAGGTACCTACTATTATAAAAATATTGCAGCAAGCAAATCATTTTTATTTCTTTCTTTCAACTGAATTCCTAAGGAGGGTGGCGGCACAGGGCACAGGGTGACATTTTATACTTAATTATATATCAACCGCCTGATTCCTCTTCTTTTATTTCATTGGTAATTTGAAATCCAGGGCTGTATAATAGAAATAATGCAACTTTGAGGTCGGCGTATTAGGCTGAACTCCCGCTCGACCCTGAGATTAACCGGCTACTTCGCCTACTTGCCTCCAGGACGAAGTTTTTCATGCAATATTTACACAATTCTATCATCTATAACTCTAGGGGTTGGTTTTTAAGGTTTCGTACCCAAAAAGTAAAAACTGAATCTTATATTACTAAGACTCCGCTGCCCGTCTGTTCGTCTGTATCACTAGGCTGTATCTCATGAAGTGTGATAGCTAGTTGAAATTTTCACACATAATGTATTTCTGTTGCGGCTATAATAACAAATACTGAAAACAGAATAAAATAAACATTTCTCATAGAGGATTATAAAAAACGATGTTAAGTGGGGGGCTCCCATACAACAAACGTGTTTTAAAAAAAATAGATAATGGTACTTACTGGACTCGCACTTGGCCGGTTATTTCTTATTGATCTACATAGATGCATGCAGGCAGGCAACAGCTGCTATTGCTGCATCCGTCTCTTTAAATTCTTGATTATTTGCAATAGATTTCGAACAGTATATATTTTTTAACTAGGTACCTATACTTTGTACCTATATTGAAGTGGGATACTGCGGATCACGTTGGCTGTATACATCCGGAAAGATGAGCTCATATTGCCTCAAATTGGGTTTCGACAGATAGATTCAGAAAGAGAGGTACACCAAGGACAAGATGGGCAAACGATTTTTACGATACGAGCCTTTTGCCCATTTGTGGGAACAAATGGCTAGTAAAAAAGGTACTTTATGAGTAATCAAAACCGGATACCAGGAAACTTTTATAATGTACGAGTACATAAAGCAAATAAATACATACCCAATTTTTTTGGAAACAATTATTAAGATGACGTTGTGACGTGTTCGGAATAGATAGTAAACGTGTAACATTTCGAAAAATAAAGTCCCCATGTGGTAACGTGTAACTTCGTAATGTACATTACGAAGTTTCACGTTACAACATGGGGACTTTTACGAGTACGATTATCTTTCAAGTCGATCAGGATGCTGTATTTTGCAGGTTGACACTCTAACAGAGGTACACACACATAAGCATTGTACAGTGTACACTGCATGGAATTGTTTGTACTGTAAACTGTAACTGTGTGGCAGGTAGTGGACCAAGATATGCGACGGTGGGGTAATATCTCACGTGCTTTTTCTTGAGGTTCAGTTTTACCACTCACAATATCATCATTTCAGCCGCATTACGTTCACTGCTGGACATAGGACTCTCCCACTCACAACATAACGGGATGCTATAGTTACGTGAAGCTGGTAATAAAACTTTTTCGACAAGCCTTGGTTTGTACCTGTCTAAAACATCTTGTCTTTCATTGGATTGGACTCCATGTTGGGCAAAGTGCTGCAGGTCCTTTGGATTCGTTTATAGGATTTATATCATACGTGACGTCAATAATTCCGAAATTCGAAGTGGCTGTAGTCCTCTGAGGATATGCAGACGTGTAGAGGTCCATTCGCTTGTCAGCCATACAGTAGCAACTATTTTTATTTATTGAAACTTTATTGCACAAGAAAGAGGGTAAAATGGCGGACTTAACGCCATATTTTTTTTTTTTTTTTTTTAATTTATTTATTTTCAAATAATAACATACATTTTTTTATGCCATCCAAAAACCACGAAGGTTTGTCCGGAGAGCATACATCTACGTTAAATCTTATATTAAATTAGTACTCACATATATCAATTATGTGCTTATATCTAAAATTGTTAGTAATTAATAATATATTAATAACAAACTGTTCTACAAGATCAGTAGGTACATAATTCGCGCTGGCGGATAAGCCCGCAGCGCACACTGTAGGACCGGTTTTGAGTGCAACATCTATAGGCTGTTCAAGAAGTGTGATTTAAGTTTATTCTTTATATTTATGGCGTTCTCTGCCAGTCAACCATTGGACCAAGTAGAGATATAATTTGGGTGGTGCGACAGAATGTGAGTACTATATAGAAAAGTATAAATTTAATACCTAGAACAGCAACTACACAAGTCAGTCTCATTGTCTGCTCTGATTTTTTACATGCAGACACCCCAAGTAAGTTTATGGTGGCCGTGGCGGCTACGTTAGGCTTCCTTTGTGATATAATCCTTTTGCCCCTAACTATTTAACGTCCCAATTTCAGCTTTTATGCTCTAATCATGACAGGGTTCTGCGCTCTTCTGAAAAATTAACCCTATCTATCCCATCTCACCGTACTGGATTTCTCTCTAATTCTTTTGCTGTCACGGCCGTGCGTCTTTGGAATGCCCTGCCCGATAACATTATTAAAGCACAAACAAGGGATCACTTCAAGATGCTTGTAAGTAGACACTATCGCGAAAAAGCAATGCTGCAATAATAGTTTAAGTATGTTTATTATACGTATTTATATTTATGTAAGTTTATGATTTGTATTTATTATTATTATATATATGTATGTATATTTTATGGTCATTCTTGTTATTATATATGCCCATTATATTATAATACACCCTAATGTATTTCTTTAGATATACCTACTTGTCTAGTTAAATTTGCACCCCATCTATCATCTTTTCTATTACGTCCCAAAGGTAAACTGGTAGACAATGCTTAGCATTAAGTTATACCTTTTGTACTATAATCTTAAGATTTAAAGTGCAATAAATTAAATAAATAAAAAAAAAAAATAGGTGTTTAGTTCAGGCATCGTTGATGGAGCGGCGCCTTGCTCGGCTGTCAACGGGATGATGGCAGATTGTACTTGCCTTACGCCGGTGGTGACAGTTCGCCAGATCTTAGGGCGGCTTCTTTTATATATTAATTTAAGGTCATGTCTCCTGGTTTAACGACAAAAATGGATTAAAAATTATTTTTCTATTGAATTTGTATAAAAATTTTCTTTTAGCGTTCCTTAGAAAACAAGGAACCCTTATAGTTTCTCCATGTTTGTCTGTGTGACTGTCCGTGCACGGTTTTGCTCACAGGCTATTTAATTTGGCTTGGGTAGGTATGTATATAAATCATGCCGATTCATGCCAAAAAAAGTGGTAAATAAAGTCTTGTTTTTTAGGGAAGCCCGTAAAAGTAAAGCAGGTGTAATTTTTTTTCTTGAATAACACTTTCTGTCGGCATATCTCCCCCCCCCCCTGTATTTGTACTGTTCAGAAAGCAAAGCACTGGTAATCAAGTAGGCGGCAAAACTAAGCAGGGGCGGCATATTCACATTTTGCTCCGCCTCCAAAAAATCTAGATTCGGTACTGTACTGAGGCGTTCGCCTTATGATCCGAAGGTCATGGGTTCAAATCCCACTGGAAAGCAACCAGGAACCAGGTTTTATACACAGATAAAAAAAGAGTTTAAATACCGTTGGTAATGTTAATAATTCAAACATTTTTGCTTTGTTAGCGTAACCACGTTGCGAACACCGCTAAGTGTAATCTGAATCTTTATATTTGCGCCTGCTGCCTCCACTTTATTTTGTGCTCCTCCGAGTATCAGAACGCTCACGAAGCCGTTGGGCATGGTTGGTACCGCTAGTTGAAGCATCTTGACGAATCAAATTAGTATTCTACTTAGCTACTTACCAGTCTTATGTATGTTGGTTGTTATAACAACAAATCCTCGTCATCTCCATTGAAATTTCGAGTTAATAGGCGAGTAGCTGATTGCCTCCGTGGACCAGCGGTCAAGGCGTTCGCCATGGGATCCGGAAATCATGGGTTCGAATTCCACTGGAAATACACTGGCATACTTTGTGAAAAGTTATTTGCAATCTGGGTAGGATATTGCAGGCTTGAATCACCTGATTATCCGAAAAGAAAAATGATTCCGTGTTTCGGAAGGCACGTATTAAATGTAGGTCCCGAACGCCATCTAGCGTTTGATCATAAAACTACCCAAGGATTGGTACTGCTTTACCCTTTGGGTATATTTGATGATAATGATGAGGCGAGTAGCCGGAAGGCCCGGCTTTCAGTGCTCATTGTAAGCGATTTCGCATGTTAACAGCCACCACAAGCGTATGGACGCCAATGGGAGGGCCCACAAAACGGGGGAGGGCATGAAAAATTAAAATGGCATAAAATAAATAATTAAACATAATATTTCGGGCTTTTTAATCTTTACCTGGACTGGTAAAAGGGGAGAGGGGGGGAAGGGGGGTCGAGAAAGGGTCATCCTTGATTTTTGAAAAATTTAAACTATAAATGAATGGTTAAAGGACTTGAATAAAATCACAGTATAATATGCATTTAACTATATTCAATTATAAAGAAAAGAAAATATACAAAATACATGATACTCGTAATATAACATATGTATAATAATAAATTCGATTTGCACACAACAACATAAAACATCGTGTAATTTAAAAAAAAATACTTTATAAGGAAATCAAGGGTGTAGGTATCGAGAATGTAGACTTTTTTATTTCAAATTCTAAATCACTTTTGTTTTTCTTTAAATATTTTTGTGTATATTTTTTTTTTTTTTTTTGTAATAAGCGGCTCTTGAATAGTTTTGAATTTACAGAAGACTGAAAGTGCGATTTTTTTTAAATCTCAATACCTACGTTGTATTTATATACCCAATGAGTTGCGTAGATATGCAAGTATAATAATATTTAAACATTTTATTATGAAGAATACCATCATAATGAAATATTTGTAATATTTGGCGTTCCGTGCATTTGAAATATATTATTCGAAAGGAAACAGGTATCGTTTAAAATGTTGGTCTCATAAAGCCTCAGATGGGCTATCTAGGGCTTTATGAGAAACTATTTTATGAACTACTGTTTACATTTTGAAGTAAGAACGTAAAGCTTGTCTTCGCACATTTGCCAAAAGTGGCCGTTTTTTACATATATTATTTTAAATGTAATTATTTGAAAGAAAACGGAGATATCATTTAAAATTTTGGTCTCATAAAGCCCTACATAACCCTTCAAACTGTGTTATAAACTACTACTGATAACAGTTCAAAGTGAGAACGAAAAGCTTTTCGAATGTTCGAAGAAAAGCTTCACGTTCTCACTTTGAACTGTGAGTAGTTCATGAAACAGTTTGGAGCGTTATCTAGGGCTTTATGTGAGCAAAATTGTAAATGATAATGTCCTTGTAATTTGCCTCAAGGGGGGACGGGGGGATACATGAATTTTACAGGGCCCAGTGCTGCCATTTAAAATAAATCATTTGAAAGAAAACGGAGATATCATATTTAATGTATATTTGCTTTTTCGTAAGCTGTCTTTGTATATGTATTTGGTTTGGTACAATAAAGTATACAAACAAACAAAATGTTGTCTTGACCAAGTCCTAGATAACCCTTTAAACTAATTTATGAACTATTGTTTATAGGTTAAAGTGAGTACGTAAAGCTTTTCTACGCACATTTGCGAAAATCGGCCACTTTTGGCAAGGGCTTGGTCAAGACACAATTTAAAATGATATCTTCGTTTCCTTTCAAATGATTTATTTCTCCGGAAAATTAAAGTACTTACCCCGCTCCTTAAGTACTCTAAAATATGCAACAAATACATATATCTGATAAATATATTAAATTAGATTGCCATTACTACGAGGTCAGAGGTAATTTAACAGGTCTAACTATTATTAAATGCATGAACAGGCCATTTGATTCTGTTAAATATAGTGTTTTTTTTCACTTTTGGTAACTATTATTAAGTGGTTTGTAACAGTTGATCAAAATATTTTAAATTAGATTTCCTTCAGATCTACTTTTATTGCTGAGCAACTCATTGGTTCAATATCAAAAGGTTCAAATATCATGTATTGTCGCCAATTTTATAAATTAACCTAATTGCAGATTAATTTAAAACTGTAAAATAAAATGCATCACTTATTTGTATCTTAAGTCAATAAAAAAATTACTTACTAACGATTTGTAAAAATGATTCTAAGTACAAGATGTACTATACTAGAACACAGCATTTCATTGCTTTCGGCTGGTGGAACTCGTATAAAAAATTCTAAGTAAGAAATTGCATTTTCATAGCATTTCTTTTTTACAATGGATCTATATAGAATAATTATTTGATAATTGATTTTTTCATATAAGAAATATTCCAACCAATAAGTTATTAAATAATACCGCAAAACAAGTAATAAAAGAAAATTTTATTACTTACATATTTTAGTTTTCGTATTCTTATTATATCAGGAAATATTTTTAATTTTGGAGTACTTATCTAAATTTTACATTTCAGTATTTAACACTGTACATAGTTATTTACATCGAATTCCGCCAAAAATAAAAAAACCATTAACAATAGCCTAGCAATTCATAATTTGTGGATATCTCATGCAAGATTTCATTGGTTTTTAAGGTGCGATTACACCAATCTTACTATTAAGCACTGATTGTGCGCCAGTGTTGTGTGCGCACTCCTTTTCCTTAGGGAAACCATAGAAAAATAAATAAACGGAACTAAATATTTTGTTTTAAATAAATAATTATTTTTTTTTTACACCAATTAAATCTTTTTTTTGGTGTACGAACTTATTCATGAATCATGATTGTACTTTATATAAACAAAAACAGCGCCATAAAGTTAATCATGAACACTACTATTTATTTTGGTTTGGCTGCATACAATATTTCTAACCATATACATAGGTACACGGTAAGCGTTCTATTTACATTGCAGAAATAAGTAAAAAGACGATTTTTTATACTATATGAAAAAGAATCGGCACTACCTCAATTATTGTCGAGAGAAGTTCCGATTCAATTAGGTAATATACTAGCCACATTGACACACATATATAAATTCTTAGCAAGCAATTGAAACGTAGCAAATATTCCAATTACGTAGCAAGAAACTCCATAAGGTTTATTGTCAAGACAAACAAAATAAGAATAAAATTTACTATACTGTAGGGAATCTGTCCATGAAGATTACTGTAACCACTAACCAAGTTTATCGATAAAGGACTCACACGCACTGATTCTACTCGTAGTCTAAACTAGTGTTGGAGAAAACTCGATACTTGAGTTCACAATTTACTGCTTGGTCTCCTAATCACAATTTTCTATTAATAAAGACACACGCTCTTGCTCAATGAGTTGCGATCTTAGCGAGTTTGTCTTTAAACTCGAGTTCAAAATTAGTGCGAGTGCGAGCGAATTTTATTGTAAGCTCGAGTCTCCTTGTAATGAACGAGTCGTGCTCGCGTTTTCTCCAACACTAGTCTAAACATAAATGGATAGGGTTACTCGAATTTAAAGGGCTGGAAGTTTTCACCTTATTACAAATATAACATTTTTCACAATTGTCAAAATATAACTGTAATGTTAAATTGTTATTAGTGAGAAAAAACAAAACTTTTGTACGTATTAAGCGCGGCTCTTACTTCAGCCACAACATTGGAAAGACTCAAGCGTATTCTTATCTAGTCCTAACAGCTGTCTGTAAATTGCCCCCAGAATGGTGCTAAACATGCAAACGAAGCTTCGCAGCTGTCTTGTAAACGACATGCAGCTCTACAGATTTGTGCGGCGTGCGTGTGACTACACTACCCCAATAAACATGTATGAACAAACCCACAATAATTTGCAGATAATTACATGTAAAATAATGAATAAACCTCACAGTACGTGTGAACCCTTAGGCTAGTAGAACTGGGCAACAACAGTTAAATAACAACGCTTAACTTAACGCTGAAATAATAATTAACATCACATATTCATTTTAGTCTTTTAAGAAATACTTATAGTAAGCCGATGGCGATGGTGTGTGAGTCGTCGGGAAGGCACGGAGTAAGCGGGCGCTCGCAGCGTTAGCCCAGCCCGACGTCCAGGCACATCATCACCACGAAACCAATGATGCAGCCCCACGTCGCCAACTTTCCATTGCCTCTGGACAAATAAACAAACATATTTTGAAGGGAGTGTTGTTGATGCCTACTCTTATGCTAGTGAAAGCTGGCTGGCATGGCAGAAAAATGTTAAAGTGGATTGGTCATGTTGAGAAGATGGATAAAAAAAACACTTACAAAAAATATTTATCGTGCGGATGTGGATGAGAGAACCGGACCGGATCGACGTAGTACGACTGCGTGTTTACGAAGTAAAAGAGGTTTGCAAGGATCGCACCAAGTAGAGATCTATATCTCCTTACCCCCATGGGAAACTGGCGTGAAAATATGTATGTATTTTAAGACTAAACATTTTTATTTATGTTAAAGCATCTCGCGCAAGTCCTAAATTTGGCTCGCCTTTCCAACAATCAATAATATCCTTACTAATCAACAGCAATAATGCGCGATGCTTAAGGGACCCTGAATAATGTGAGAACATAAAGAAATATTTAACATAAATAGCTTGTGTTGTCCCGCTCGCATTGATATATCAATCTTAATACTAGTGGCTCTGTAAGCTTGTAAAAGTAGCGGCCTTCTGCCCCACCCAGGGGACAATAAGTCAATTCTGTTAGTTGTAGGCAACACATCGCAGCCCTGACCACTTAAAGTTTAAGTTGCGTCGTCTTATGGGTAACAATAAAGACTTATGATAATTTTGAACATGTGCTAAAATGTGATTTCTTAAAAGTTTTTTTCATATTTCCGTCATTTTTTTTTAAATCGACATATAAATATTTATAATTATCGAACTTGCTCATAAAATTCCACGAGAAACAGTTGAGAAATGCTTATGCAGGTGAGAACAGCCGAAAAACCTGGACATTGGACATCCGGACACAAGAAAGAATTTTGCCGAAGCTGAAACGGAGACGCTTCGTTCGCTCGGTCAATCAGCTTAAAAAAACACAAATATTGCAGCGGACACTCGTATTCCAGGTACTGATCAAATGTTACTATTTCATTACCATGAAATACCTGTATCCGTCCACGACCGTTTTGGATTCATACGCATGGTTACAAGAGATCCGAGGAATTTAAATTCTTCCTTGACCTTGTTTATGCGAGGAGGACTGAGGATGGAAATCGAATCGAATAAATATAGATCCATTGACGTTGTTGTATAATATATTTACAATGGCATGTACATTTATGCATACATCGGGGTCCGTTATAAAGTGCTGTCGTCACAACACTGGCCATTGAAAAATAACGAGCAAACCGCATTTGAATATCAACTAGTTGGCAAAATTACGATATCGGAAAGACCGAGTGATGGCGCTTGCGTCTCACGCAGCCGGCCCGAGAAACAATGGGCATTGATGCCAGTCCGGAATCACTAACTGGAATTACGCTCCATTACATTAAAACGATTCCTCGTAGCTACTAGTTAACTCGCGCGCGACACCTACTAATGCCAGTTGTCAAAAACGAACAATTGATATTCTAGCCGGTGTTCGATTATAAATATTGTTAAACAGTTTTTGGTATTCATGCAATACGATGATTTCTAATGCCATACCAGTTTATTAGGAATTGGGTAGGTAAATAAAATGGGGGACCATTCAAAATTATAAGGAGTTTCGTTTTAATGTTAATATACATACATACATACAAGATTGAACGTAGATGTATGCTCACCGGACAAACCTTCGTGGTTTATAGATGGCCAAATCCAAATGAAAAAAAATGTATCTTGTTATTATTAGAAAATAAATAAATAAAAAAAAACATGCTGTTACGTCTTTATAATGGAGCAGACTTCGACTCCAAACTACATAACCGATCTTTATAAAATTTATATCGGTCGACTTGACAAGTATGCCCTTTCAAACAAAAACAGAATTTTCCAAATTGGTCTAGGCGCCTTCGAGTAATCGGGGAAAACACATAAAAACATGTATTTGAATTGATAATTTCCTCCTTTGTTAAGTCGGTTAAAAATTACTGTTTGTCACTAGAATATTGAGCTACCTCAGAAGCCTTCAGGCAGCTCTTAAATCTGACAACAGTATGAGCTATAAACACATTTGAAATGAAAGAAGAACATTGAATCTACATAAAGTAACGTCTAATTCGGTTTGACATAGATATAGGACGTCACTTTGGTACGAGTAACGTATTATATTATGGAGTAACCCCCCAGTTAATTTTTGCTCAGTTTTTCGCAACAAGGTCTGAGGAGCGAGGTCTGCTTTGTAAGGACGCAAATTTCAACGAGTCAATATGGGTATTTTGTCCATTTTTCGTAGCGCTGATCACGCCGTACCTTGTCACTCGAGCACTTATGAATAATTATGTTGATTTAGAATAGAGCGTATAGAGCGTTTTAGTCGAAAATAGAAAAGACGGGATTGTTAGAATCTATCGAATACCAGTATCAACTGAAGGGAAAATAAAATGGAAAACAGGAATTAGTTTAAACTGACCGAATACTATAGCATCAAATAAATATGGGAGGATTTTATACGAAAAAGTATATACTTTCGTATGACTAGTTACACCGTAATATAATATCATAAGGAAGAAAAAAGTCACACAACTTTGGACTGGAGCGTCCTTTGTACGGTGACTGCCTTAACATTAGCTCGCGTTTAAGTGCCTACATAAATTGTAGTAACCTGTAAACCGTTTCAAGTTTTGACATCCGCCTTGCGGTGATGCAAAGCGCCATGACAGACGAGCCGTAGTAGCTCGTGCGCATTCGGATCACGTCGCCTGGGGAACCCCAACTATATACATGTCCTGCACCCAAATCTCACAAGTGACATCACTCCCAAAAAGCGAGGAATTTCAAACGTGTACCGGCGATGCCGGCGCGCACTGAAATTGGCTGTTAAAACATATTGACTACTCCAAGTTGCCGCATATCTGCCCTGATAAGAAAGCTCGCTTCTCAGACGTCCAACAATCACGTATTTGTCATCGCCAGATTTAGTATTGCTGGGCCATTAAAAGCTTGATTGTTTCAGATTGTCAGCGTAACTTTAATTGCCTTTGCTCTGTATGTTGTACATATATAGGGTTGCCACCCGTACTTTATAATAAAGTATTGTACGTTATTTCAGGTGATTGTAAGTGACCGTAAAGATGCTGTGCAATTGTTTAGTAGAGATACTAACTGCAAGAAGCAATAAAAATATGTTTTTAAACATAATAATAAATAAAAATTCTACTTTATTTTATTACTATGTACTTTTTTTTCTTACCTATAATACCCAATGTACTTTAACTGCCTAAAAAAAAAGGTGGCAACCCTATACATATATGTCGCAGTTGGATTGTATAATCCGCTATTTGGTATTACAGCTCGGTTTTGTAAATCAGCTGAAAATCGTTTAGCTGGATTGTTAGTGTGTTACGCTCGTGTTACGTTTGACAAAACAGATAACGATAATATCGCGAAACGTAAGATTGTAGATTTTAGTTCGGAATTTTGCCATTTGTAGCTGTCAGTGCCATACAACAAATAAATATGGCTTCCGATAAGGTAAATTCTTCATGGCGTTCCGAAAGGTGCAGATTTTTATCAAGAGACATCGGCGACATCGTATATCGTATATGATTTCATTATCATTATTGTTCACACCTCAACACAAAGCTGAGCTGGCCGCCTTTTCGGCACTCATAATAGATATAAGTCTAGTCTAGTACAGTCAGCATCAGAGATATCTGACCCCTCCTCCACGTACATCTTGAATTTTCTCATAAACTGAAAATAATATTAACATAAAAATGTGTATTCAGAGAGATTTAATTAAGTCTTTTGGAATATACATTTTTATGTAAATATTTTCTTAAGTTAAAGAGAAAATTCAAAATGCAGATAGAAAAGGGGTCAGGTATGATGTCTGATGCTGACTGTACATAAGATCTTATCTGCCGAATAAAGATTTTCTTTCTTTTTATGATTTAGACTGCAAATGGTTGATAAGAAAAAAGAAATTGAAAAGAAAACCTTCATCTTGGTTCCCATATTGATATTTTGTTGCCTTCCAGCAACGGCAACGTAGATTCAGGTGAATGTCGGGTTTGCAACATTTCGATATTCGACCGCATCGAGATGATTATCATTAATTATTGGTGTACTATGATGTTCGAGGCTGGATTAGTAAGACGATGAATTGAGGTAAATAATTTAAAAAATCGCCAGTTCCATACACAAGTATCCAGCCGCCCGGGCAATTATGGGAATGTCGATTTTTTTATTATTTTGACTGTTATTTCTATTTCATTATATTATAGTAATGTAGTATAGCCCGTGGATCGATTTATTACGGGTATGTCCTTTCCACGTTAAATGTAGACTTGATGTATAAATATGACTTTCTGGTGTTTTGAAAGCAATGTATATAAAATTAAAGGCTCTGCTTGTAATTTGATCGGACAAATTGCGTCGCTTTTTCGGAGTAGTGTTTGCGTCGAGATAGCACTATCAGACTACTACTACGAGCCGACCTAGGGCGTAGCTCACACTTTGATTGGTGACCACAAGTGCCATGAATTATATCAAGCTCCTCCATGCTTCGAAGGTATAAAGCCATTGATTCCGGCGGTCATCATTAGATGGTAGTCGTAAAGCCATGACCTTAATCAGCTTGTAAAATCTGACCAAAAAAGATACAGGAAAACGATCAAACTGAGCTCATCGTCATCCCTGGTATAGTTTAGTAGTAGGTACCTTGACTATATAGGGAAAGATAATAAAATATATTGGAGCGCGAAAAAATCTATACGTTGGACCTTATGATTCGTTTGATTGCTTATTCATGGCTAGCAAAGACATCGCAATGACATCCACTCGATGCATGAAAATGCAAGATCTGGAGGTAGGTCAGGGAGAGTACCCAACGGCGCGCCGGATTCCCAGACGATGACGTCAGCGCATAGACAAACTAGAGCGGCGTCACCGGCCTTATCCCGGCAACAAACGCGTTATTTCATATATTTATTAGTATTGACAGTGGCGGGACGGTGACAAACCCACGCGCGGCGGCCCCGCATTTACTTCGGCGCATGTGCGAGCACGCCGGCCCTCCGCAGTCGCCGTCGCAGGCGCACTGCAAATAGCGATACACTTCACACTTACGAGAACCAACTATTAGGAACTATTCTTATCCGCCAAGAGTTTATACCAATAAAACCGAAAAACGAGGGAAATAATTTTTCCATGTTTACTTGGGGAATACTCCTTTTTCGTCTATTCCGAGAGATGCCATTTGTTCGACCAGACCGACCGACTCATAAATAACATAAGCACTTTCGCGCTGCGGAAGAGAAGATCTGTTTCTTTACAGTTGTGGGTGCAGATCTGCGGTACGTTCACTTCATTCATGCAGTCCAGCTGCTTCTTTAGGAAAGCGAACAATCTCTTGACCAAGTCAAACCAAGCGAAACTAGAATTAAAAATTGCAGGCTGCACTTTGCCATAACATACATAATGTTAGGAGTATTTTATCATTAATAAGACCTTTATTACCCTGTATTAAAGAGATATATTCTCTGAATGTGGTCTAAACCGAACATAGATCAGACACTGGGTATTCTTGACGTATACTTGATTCAGCTCTTTTATGTGCGCTTTGTCTGATGGTAATGCGCAGTTATTCTAAGCCAACTTCGTCTAGTTTGCATTCACGTTCAATCAACTATTAATTTGAATTATCTTAAACCTGAAATATATTCAGAAATAGATAAGTCATATGTACATTTACGACAAATTACAGGAGATGTGCCTTGACATACTTTGAGATACCACAGTATCAAATTGTAGACAGGAATCTCGCAGCAATTTATCAAACAAGTGTACTCGGATGACAATAAATGCTGGGTCTGGGTCTCTTCCGGGGCACCTCGGGTTGGTAGACCAGCGTCGTCTTTAACCATTTTATTGGAGGCCCTAGACGGGATGAGTGGTGACTTGTGCGTACATGTGGAGGTCGAATTGTTAGCAGCAACTTAGGCTACGTAAGCGATAAAAGTGTACTATTTTGAGATTTATTTTTACTTTGCTTATTTTTACTAGCTCGCTAGTCAAAGAAGGTTTAAAACGGCAATTTTTTTTCTTGCCGTAGCCGAAATTCGAACCCAAAACACCCGGAGTGGCGGACTCACTGGGTCGTGGTCCGCCATAATGTAATCCTTGATAGATACACTTATCTATCAAGCTTTTTAGATAAGCTTAGAAAATTACGTCGTAAGTCATTGCGCTTGCTGCACCCATAGAACACGCTGAATTATTAGGAAATCCAGAAGTGGATAGACGTTGGGTTTGGACGCAGGGTAAAGCGACACGACCGAAGTGTCAGCCGGCGCTTGCAGCACCGATAGCTATTGTCTCCCTATTATTGCAAACTTTGCATTTTAAATCAAGGAGTGGATAGATGTCAGGTCTGAATGTAGGGGTTCGGCGGAACGTCCGGGGTGTCAGACGGCGCGCCGCTATTTCTGGCGAAGTATTTGCGTCGCGTCGCGTCGTCCGCAGCGCGCCTACACTCCACGTGCCACTTGCAGCACCGGCCGCTATTGTCTCGCCTATTATTGCAATATATATTCGCATAACGATACTAGTGCTTAACTGTAAGTTCACTATTTAAAATGTATTTAATTATGTCTCAACAAAATATCTGTTTATATTTATGGGTTACTGGGAGACGCTTTTAGCGTTAAGTCAGCAAATTGTTTAACAATAATTTAGAAACTTAAAGTTTTATAAATAATATTTTATTTTTAAATAAATATATTGGTAAATTTCAGCTTTAATTTATTTATAAAACTGCATCCACTAAAATTTGTAAGAATGCCAAAGTACAACTCTTAAACACCAAATGCTGAATATTTAAGAATAGTTTATCAACTGGAGTGCCAGAGGAAGAATGGGTTTATGTAAAAATATATATGGAATCTCAGATATTGTGCTAAACCAAGGATTTAAACAATTCTTTAAATGTTTATATGCTGATACAGAAAAGTTTATAACGCTAATCAATATTACAGTTGCAAAAGCATTTTTAGCTAATGAGACTCAAATATTATACTGTTAATTACTAATTTTGTTTACATTTTGATTAGTAAATACAAGTACAAATAAATACAGTAAGTACGTCGAATATGTATGTTTTTACTTTAAATATAAAATAGGCGTATCGAGCGCTGGTATCCATGTCGGTGATCAGTAAACCCACGGGAACCAAACAACACCTTGAGTAGATGGATCCTATCCCGTTTTAGTAGGGTAATGTGAACAATCGGCTAATAAAAATACTGGTAAAGACCCGTCCGGAAGGGAATCGGGGCCGGTCTTGGACAATGTGTTCGCCGGACAATACATCTCGTCGCCAAGGGGAAGTGTCTGCGATTCCTTTCGCTCCTACCCTAACGAGCCTCCAGCTATTGACACGTAACAAGCACATGTCATATCCGAATCTGTCAAAAGATTGACATGAATCAGAACAATCTAACGCGCGACCCTCGTCAATTTCATTCTGAGTATTCTGACAGCGCGGATTTTCTGCCGCGAAACTAAATAGCTCTGCGTCAGCAACACACTTTTAAATGTGTCGAGATGGCCATTTAAACGATTTTAACACACTTTAATGAATGATTTTTTAAATTTACGTAAATAGATAATTAAACGAATTCGAGATGCGCAATAAAGGCGTCGCCGTCGTTATCGCAGTGGCATGAAAGGACGCGAGGGTCGGGGCTAGCGAGGGTCACAACAAAGCCGAGCTTGTCCTTGTCATCTTTTTGGATCAATCTCAAGGTCAGCTGTCTTATTTTACTTCTGCTCACGAAACAAGGGTGACGTCAAACATCTCCGCCAGTGGTGTCTTTATTCTTCGTTAACATTACAATTAAGCGTCGATATTTAATGCATGATAGTCAAAATTTAAAATTATTTTCAATAAATCCATCAATGCATTTTTTCAAGAACAATTTTTAAGGTAGGTATACTTTTCGATTGGGTGTGTACTGAAACTATTCAAGTTTATCGCGATTTTTAAAATCTGTCTTAAAATCGAATAGTGTTCTCGTTGTATTATTAATTTGGTGGATATCAATCTGCAAAATAAATAACTAATGTAGCGGAAACCTTTGGAAGGAAGTCGGTGACCACGTAAATCGTTGCATTTATAGCGATAAGTCTGCTTTTGTGCCTATAGTGTATCTTATATTGTAATATTTATTTGTTTATCATGGTGCAAAAAAGTTAATTTGTACTGTATCGTAGCTCAGATAGGAAAAGTTTCGATAGCAAAGGCCAAAAAATTCGGTAGTGTAGGACAAATTCAACCAAAACTCGCAGAAAAACGAATACGCTTATCCCGACCGCCCGCTTACTCAAGTTGTATTAGACGTCTTCCATTTTATGTCCCCTTGTCGAGGCAGAAGGCAGACACAAATGTTTCCTAATTGATCTGCCACCGCTGCATTTTAATATTTTCCAGGAGAATCCCAATTGCTTATCCTTCGATGTGACGCTGGTTCCAATTTAATATTAGCTGAAGCCCATACGGCCCTGCCCGCTTGCGCTGTTTAGGTAATTTTAGCTGAGTTTCATACAAACTTTCACGCCCTATTTTATCCCCATACATTAAGTTTTTTTGAAAATACACATAATACAATAGATGCAGTAAACTTTTGTTGCAAAGCCAAGAGGAAGATCAATGATTTTAGCAGTCTATGTGTGTAAGTATGTGTGTAATATGTATACGTATGTGAATATGTATGTGTGTTCCACCGTAGCAACATGACATGGACTACAATTTGTAGGCAATAAATGTTTATAAGCAATGTTACATACAAAAGAGAGCGAGTGAAAAATGTTTTTTAATTTGATATCCAGTGGGATATCAAATGAAAGATCTTAATTAGCACATTACAAAATATCGATGATGTAGTTCACAAATGTACTAACTATAAAATTTTTGATTTTTTAGTGCCAGATACATACAATTTTTGGATAAGTTGTCAAAGGACTACAACTTTGAATGTTGTCAAATGACTTGAATAGACGTGAATTTATGTAATTTTTTATCTCACTTTCATGCTGTTCATGTCATGACTAAACTTTATCAAACTTTAAATAAAGTGCTCTTCTGTAAAGTTGACAGAACTGTAGTTAGTACAATTGTAAAGTATAGCATTGATATATACATTGTTAGCCATAAATGGTTGCCGAGATTTTTTTAAAAAAAAATATGTATACAAAATTCTAAAGATAATATAGGTACATCGAAATGATACTGTTTATAGGCTTGGATTTAATAGATAATTCATACTTTTCCCGCAGTCGTTTTTTAAGAGTATATCTTGTTTACTTATAGATTGGATCCTTGCAGAATCTCTACCTGTAATAATTGTCTCAACATAACTGCCTATAACGTTACAGAGGCACCTGTTTCCGAACACAAACATTGTAAAGTAACATGACTTACGAAGCATTGGCCTCTGGTATGATGTCGTCGGTGACCACGTAGATCATGGCGCCCGCTGCGAACGCTAGCGCGTACGGCAGCGCCGGCTCAGCCATGCCCACGGCTACGGCACCCAGGACCCCAAACACAGGCTCCACCATGCCGGATAACTGGCCGTACCTGGCAACAAATACGTAAGCTTGTAAAAATGCTCATCATCATCATCATCAGGTCTTCTTAGTCTTCACTATAGGAGCACGACCCTCTCTGTACTGCCAGAGCCATACTAGGCCAGAGCAACCAGAGAATTTGGCCTACACTCTCCACGATGGCCAGACGGTTTGGAGAGGTCTCATTGATGTTTATAAGCTTTGTTTACCTTGATTTGTTGTTGTAAAGATGCAGCGTATCTATATCTATAGAGGAAATAAGCTACTTAAAAAACAATAACTGTTACTATTTTCAGCCTATATTTTTCCACTGCAGGAAAAAGGCCTCCCCTCCTACCTTCCAACTCTCGCGATCGATGGCTCTTGTGGCCCAATCTTTATGAAAAGAATCAAGATCTTCCCGCCGTCTCTTTTTGGGCTCCCCCGGCTTTCTTTTACCATTTAGTACACAGTGTAGTCGTCTAAGTCCACAGTTCATCAGGCATGCGGCAGATAATGTCCTTCATCATCATGTCTTTTTGTCTCCACTGCAGAAGCATGACCCTCTCTGTACTACCAAAGCCATACTTGTCCAAAGCAGTCAGAGGACTTGGCCTACACTCTCCACGCTGGCCAGACGGGGTGGAGAAAGATAATGTCCTGCTCAGTACCATTTAAGGGTGGCAACTGTTCGTAAGATGTTCACCATCTGTGTTTTGGAGAGGAAAATTGTATTTAGTTTAGAAACAGTATAATTCATAAACTGAATCCTCGCTCAAAATCTCGTACTTGAACAAGGAAACTTTCCTATGTACTGTGTAGATTTGATGTCGATTTGTTGATTTATTCCAAATTTTGGGCGGGATTCCTTAACTAGTGATTAGGTATAATTAAATCAGCGTCGTGAGGCTGTCATATATACCTTATTTAATTATAGTTAGTAATTATTTGAAATAAAATATGTTAGTCATTGGGACACGACACGACAAGAGTAAAATTTTCTATATTGGAACACCAGTTATCATCATCAGTTATATGTTAATTTAGATACAGCGTGGTGGTTTTTGCTTTTACTGGCTGAATTACCAACTCTTACACAGACGAAGATGTTTGGGAAATCCACTGAAAATATATTCTATAGATATTCAAAAGTCATTCATATAGCTTATCTACTCCAGTCGGAAAAGCTTTGACATATACGTTCAGACGCTGTGTATTGTTTCGTACGACTTACGTATAGTGAAACGATACACATGTGTTCATAATATTTTCTTCAGAAAGATTAACATTAATCGTCTATGCTGGTTAAGGTTTTAACAGAAACTAGGTACCTAAAGCTTGTCTAAACATAAGTACAGTTATCGTTAAAAGAGATACTGTTGCTTACTGTAAACTTAGGGCGTAAAACTTCAAATTTAAGAACTTAGATGCAAAACTTCGTTAACATCATAATGAATACGCAACTAGAATTCTGCAAAACATTATAAATGCTACGAAAATTTGTGTCTGCGTAGAGAAGTCAATGAAAGGTGATAAAATTCCGGAGTAGCTAAAGTACGACGTTAGCATTGGGCGAGCGTTTCAGCGGCACGGAACTTTAAAAGGGCTCGTGTCGAAAATACCGATCACGAAGCCAGCCATGTATCAGTGTGTTGTTAATTTTCACGTGTTCGGGTGGCGGGGTTGCGGGCTGCGGCGTGCGGTGCGATGCCGAAAGAGGCCGCTAACGAATTGTTTTGGTGAAAGTGCGGCCCGGTGCCGCGACCACATTCCGACGAACTGGTCGAGGAGTTGCCGCTGTGGGAAACGCCGCCAGGGCCACCCCACACGACGTGCAGCCCACAGCCCATGGCCGCACCGCCGCCGGCTGCCGACGAGTCCGTCGACCAACTCGATCCGATACTAAGTACCGGACGCCTGAAGGTACTCCCTTTAGCAACTATCCACGCTTTTTACTGAATGCCTGTCGATCGTCTTTAATACGGAAACTACGACGGTCGATATAACGATAATGTCAATGATAAATCAAGGACGTAACCGCAACAAGTAGAAGTTGAGTAATGGGGTTTTAGAAATGGCTATGATATCTAGGCGGAATGCGCAAAGGAACGGGTTTGGTAAATCTGGTGAAGGGCGCGGGGCGCGGGCGGGCGGCGGGCGGCGGTGCGGTGGCGGCTTGCGACGTGATGTTATGTTATCGCATGCATTATTCAGCGGGTGGCGAAAGCGGCAATTTGCGACAATATCCACTGGTTCGGAGAACTGCGACTGTTGAGCCGCCGACGAGCCGTAAAACAGGATGCCCGTCACTCAATAACTACGTTGAATTTAAATAAAATCTTACGCGTATGATATTTGTTTGTTTAACTTTTTGATTTTATTCGCCCAATTTACTTGTTTTTCCTAGTCTTTGTTTCAAAGTCACGGAGATGTGAAACGCTGTCATGTAAGTACTTACATTTCAGCAAGTACATATTCAACTCCGTCAGTAATATGAATAATAACGGTTGAAAATAAAACTGCATTCAATTTTTATTGAGAACCACGCGATTCTGTACATTATTGCGTTAAAGCTGTTTGGATCTGAAAAAAGTTGAATTTTAGTCGTATATGTATGTCTACGAGTATCTTGGCAGATATGCATAGTGTGAGTGGTTTGCTAATAACTTTTTCATAACACAATTTTTTTTGTGCACCCTTGATGGACGTTCAAGTTCCTTCACCAAAAGTAATAGTGGAAATATCAAACGTGTGTAAAATCATATACCTTTAAATATACCTTTAAACGAGCAATTCTTGTATATATATATATATATTTATAAATTTCTGTGATCTCGAAAACGGCTCTAACGATTTCGCTGAAAATTTGTATATGGGGGTTTTTGGGGGTAAACAATCTATCTAGATAAGTTTTATGTTTGCAAAAACGCGTGTTTTTGAGTTTTCATGCGTTTTTCTTTCCACGCAGAATATAGTTGCTAATTTCGTCGCGCCGACCGCCTTGTTTTTAGCTCAGCGGTTAAGGATACCGACCGCTAGAAAGAGTGTTACGGGTTCGAATCCCACTCGGTGACTTACTTTTGTTTTTTATTATTTTTAAGTTTATTTATAATTTTTTATTTTGCATTGTTTTTAGACAAGTTTAAATAAGCGGCCAAGTGCGAGTCGGACTCGCCCATGAAGGGTTCCGTAGCAGCAAGTAACATAATATAATAGTCTTGTAGTATGTTTTTATTTTTATATTTGAGTTGATTGAATGAAAGGTAAATTGCGGTTTATGACATATAAAAAAGAAACTACTTACTAGATTTCGTTAAAACCAATTTTCGCTGGTAGATTTCATGGTTATAAATATCATATTTTAGAAGTTACGGGGGGGGACACACACTTTTTTCCACTTTGAAAGTGTCTCTCGCGCAAAGTATTCGGTTTAGAAAAAAATGATATAAGAAACCTCAATATCTTTTTTGAATACCTATCCATAGATATCCCACTCGTATGAGTTAGATGAAAAATAAATTTTTGAGTTTCAGTTCTAAGTATGGGGAACCCCAAAAATTTTTTGTTTTTTTTTTCTATTTATATATCAAAACCTTAATGCGGTTCACAGAATACATCTACTTACCAAGTTTCAACAGTGTAGGTCTTATAGTTTCGGAAAAAAGTGGCTGTGACATACGGACGGACAGACAGACAGACAGACATGACGAATCTATAAGGGTTCCGTTTTTGCCATTTGGCTACGGAACCCTAAAAAGTAACCGAGCAAAGCCCGCCCAGGTCGCCCAGGTACTATACCTTTAAACGAGCAATTCTTGTATATTTATTTATATATTTATAAATTTCCGTGATCTCGAAAACGGCTCTAACAATTTCGCTGAAAATTGGTATATGGGGGTTTCCGGGGGTAAACAATCGATCTAGATTAGTCTTATGTTTGGGGAAACGCGTGTTTTCGAGTTTTCATGCGTTTTTCTTTCCACGCAGAATATGATCGCTAATTTCGTCGCGCCGGCCGCCATCTATTTTGGCTCAGCGGTTTATGATGCTGACTGCTAGAAAGAGTGTTACGGATTCGAATCCCACCGAGTGGGTTACGTAATGCTCGGAGCATGTCCCTTCCACGTGGTTTTACGTCATGTAATTTTTGCCACAAAGTTGCGATTTTACTGTCTAATAAGAAGCTCCATGTATAAACGTAAAGTACCTGGGCGACCGAGCTTTGCTCGGTTACATCTCAAACAATAACTACATTTTTTTAAGCTTGTCTAAAAACAATACAAAATAAAAAATATATATAAATTTGAACATAAAAAAAAAACAAAAGTAGGTCACCGAGTGGGATTCGAACCCGTAACACTCGGGCAATTTGTACGAGAATGTCGAATACATATTTTTATGTTTTTTGACCGTTATTTTATTTTCATTATACTATAGTGATCTAGTATAGCCCGTGGTTCGATTTATTACGGGTCTGTCACTTCCACGTTGTATAAGGAGTCTATCGGGATCGGGATTAGTGTTGCCAGGTGCGGATAGCCGAACACGAGCTGAATAATTCGGGATCATGGCTTCCGAATCGGAACATTATGAAAACAATATTAAAAATCTTTATTTTAAAACAATAATTATCAAAATCAGTTAACAATAAACTAAGTTTAATGAAGTGAAATTAAGTCAAAATGATAATCGAATAAATTCGAATTATGATTGATTACCTGTTCTTCTTTTTTAAACATATATTTATTATTTGACTTCACTGCTTTCAGGATATTTTCGATTCATAATAAATAGTCAGAACACATCCTTTACTAGACTGCTCAATCACTTTAATATAAGTAATGAAATTAAAATAACAGTCAAAAAGCCAAAAAATTATTCGCCAATTTCATACAATAGTGTATGGGAATGTAGATTTTTGTTTTTAGGATTTCGTGAGCAAACCCTTATAGTTTTGCCATGTTTGTCCGTCCGCACTTTTACTCAAAGACCACATTAGTGCTGAAAGCTGTTATTTGGCATGAATATGTATATTGGTCACACCAAAAAAGTGGTAAAATGAAATCTTGAAAAAAAAAACTTTTTTAGGTTAGCTCCCATTTATATTAGTGGGAGGACACGACTAACCCATTGGCAGGTCTTTCAAAAATATTGTGAGCTTGTCAACACCATATTTCGATTTAGGGATCCGTTTTTGAAATATTTGGTTTTATAGTTCAAATTTATGTTAGAGTCAACCCCACATCTATCTGCAAAATGGTTGTAATATGGATATATGAAAAAAATCATAGCAGTAGTATAAAACGTGTAAGGGACATACCGTAGTAAATCTAACCACGGGCTATACCTACTAGATCACTACAGGTGTATTATCATGAAATTAAAATAATATTTATTACAAAAAAAAATTCGACATTCCCGTACAAATTTAATAATTGAAAAATAAGTTTGGAAAATCAATAAGTGCAAGTCTCAAAATGCTTACAAAAAAACTAAATTTACTTCATGCCATCTAAGTCGAGCTTATTGGCGCCGGAATGATGTCCTGTCGATGCTTCGGCGGATGTGCCATTCGCTGGAGTCGGCGAGTTAGTTGTGGATGCTTGGTATGAGGACCAGGAAGAGTCAGCTACGATGGCCCTGAACATTGATCCGTTCGTGCTGACTTGCTTTGAGAGTGATGCTGCTAAACAACATTGATTGACAGTGTGAAGCGATGATGAGAGTTCAATGATGTTGAAGAAAGCTGCTTGGCAGCTGATGATGGAGAATATTGCTTCCAATAACGTCAGGACTGTAGCAAGAGCAAGGTGATATGCTCGACTGCCACAAAGGGAAGATGATCCCGTCAGGCATGTTGTTGCGCCTGGGGAACCGCGACTCCGACGGTGTATATATATGTTAAGATCGAGATGTAGCATACTGCAGGCGCCATCTCGTATACTTCTTGTGAACTGTGTTATCGTTACGTTAATTGTAGATCCTCGTAGTGGAGTAGGCCACACAAGATTAGGTTATGTGATCAAACACAGTTTCGAACATAGGTACCACACTCACAAACTCCGACGAAAATTACAGAACTTCAGTTCGCCCCCAACCATGAACTAACAATGTAACTGTTTAAAGAACAGGTCGTAACTCTGCATCGAATTGGCATTACCTTTGAAATCAAAAATTATGTTTGTTTCATCTAGGCGCCTCTTTCAGGGCTCTTTTTCTTCTTTCCCTCGAAAGAAAAACATATTGGCAGATAAGAAATATTTTTTTCAAATGAATGCACATGCCGCATGCAAGCAGGTAGATGGCCATAGGGTCACCTTGTGGGTACCAGATGGAAGAAGACGTAGGGTAGACCAAGGAAGAGATGGCGGGATGACATCGAGAATTTCTTAAGTGGATGGCAGCAAATTGCTCGGGATAGAGATAGATGGAGAGGAGAAGGGGAGGCCTTTGCCCAGCAGTGGGACACAACATCAGGCTATTTAAAAAAAAGAATGCACATGCGTCAGCCTCAAAAGACTTACAATAAGAAGGAAAAAAATCTATATTTGATAAAATTACATTTCAAAAAATATAAATAATAGTACATGGAAACCTTGGATGTCTGCCGTTTTCAATCAGTTGTTTGGGAAATTTTTGGTGAAGGCCTATGTCCAGTGGTGGACTTCCTGAAATGACGTCGATTATAACCACTAACACCGATGGCGTTGGTGTCGTCTCTAGGGCGGGCAATGTTTCTCTACCAGTGGCACGGGCTTCTTTTCATTGCTAGCCTAACTCTTAGTATCCTATTAGGCATAGATGACGCAATCAAGAACTTCTTGCCTGGCTCATCATCATCATTGCAGCTGGAAATCCTTTGAGAACTGATTTCTTCCCCCATATAATAAAGAAAATTGAGTCTGAATTCTTGAGAATCAACACAGTTATAGATCTGTGGTATAAGCAGACGACGCGGTTTTCAAAATTCCCTCGATTTTGGAATTCCACTCAGGAATTTTAAATTTTCTTAACTGCCTTTTCAGCGAGAAGGCTACATTAAATACCCTTCTTGCTGGTGAGTCGGATGTGCATATTTCTCATGTTACGTCTAAGTATTAAAGTACCCTGAGTAACAACACATTTGTATCAACCTATGTTACTGAAAATTGGAATTATAAGATGCTAAGCATTAGAGTTACTCTCTTATCTAAGTAACTGTAAGTCTCTGTGTTTTGTGAACATGTGGCAGGTGTGTGATATTTCCATAATTATTTCACTATATCATATGGCATTTCTCTTAAGGATATAACGTGGTCAGGTCGCGTGGAGTTTGTTGTAAGATAGAAACATACTCACTTCTTAAGAGCGAATATATCAAAAACCTCTATCAGGAAAATATGCATGTGTCTGGCGGCTGCGGCCTGTATTCTATAGAAAGTATTCGAGGTCCTTGTGTTTGCTTTGACATATACAAATGTTATAGGTACAAAACTTGTATATCATGCATATGAGAAACCACCTATCAATCTTTATTGGTCAGTGTAGGAAGGAAGGTGGTCTCGTAGATTAGGCGTGGCATCGACGCAATATGCGTACCACAAACCGGCCGCGATTGCGCAGAACAGCGCCATCAAGGCTGGCAGCGCCTTCCGCGACCGCTTCTTCGGGGCCTCGGCCGCTCGGACGGCAGCGGCGGCGGCGGCGACTGCCGACACCGCGACGTCGCTCTCCCAATTTAATTATTTAACTCTGAAGGCCGATCGCCTGAGGCGGGCAGCGGGCGGTGCGCTGCGACTGGTCCGACGGGTGCGGTCCGGAAGAACGCGCAGACAGCGCGCCGCCGTCCGCTCGCCGCGCATATCACCAGACTCGACGGCACCGCAACGACACATCGCACACGCAACACTCAAATTTCGAAATAGACAACTTTCTCGGGCCCAGTTAGCAATCATTATCTGACCACATAACGTCTCTGCAGACGTAGCGGCCCCTGAGATCGGCGCTAGCGCGCGCGGACCCGCGCCTCTTCGCTGCCGTCGACCATCGACGCCCTCGTGACTCGAGGCAGTCATTGCACTTCAAATATTAGCATTATGGTCGATCATGTATAACAATAACTAAAATTTTGCTACAATAATGGTCCAAACGAGTGGCGCCAGACATGCCTTTATATGTATAACAAAAATATACAAAAAAATCTTAAGACTAAAAATTATAGACATGTGCTGTAGTACGCATAGCGCAAAGAATTGAATAAGGTGATCTAACGAATGAGGCACCTATATGGTGGTTATGTGTGATGTTTGCTACGTCACTATGAGTCATGTGCGCATGCGGTGAGAAACATTGCCTAGACGCATTGTCTACACCAATGGATCACCGCACTCACTACTTGATCTGATTATGTCATATTATGGAACAAAAAAATAATGTAGGCTATACGATCCAGTAAAAAGACAACTATGATAACCGACTATACCCACAAACTTGCATATTAAAATTCACGATGTAGATGTGTTGGTATGATATATACACGTATATATTCGGTAAGTTTTAACTAGCTAACAAGTATGTCTGCGTACAATTCATGTTGAGCTTTTTGCTTTAATGGACATGGACCATTTGATAGCTGCTTAGTGTGGGTCAAACTTCGCTCAAACCAGTTATGAGGCAATGATATAGTTTCAGGTCTTCCTGTTTATATGTTAAGAATAGATATTGAAATCTTTTTGCAGAATACAGCTATTGCAAAAATTTGCAATTTAGTTATTAAGGACTCATTCCTTTACAAAAATTACACAGTTTTGGTATGTTTTTATACCGGTCACAGCGAATCGCTAAATGGAATTAATTGTAGCATTGCGATTCTTAACAAGTGGTGAACGTTTAATACATTGGAATGTGAATCGCACCACCGTATATTCGCATTTATGAGAAGGTTGCAAATGTTTTAGAGTAGGCGCGCGGGGGGAAGGGGGGCACGCGACGTGAGAGCCGGCGAGGGCATTTCTTGCCCGGGCTGCATTCCTCGCTCCTTGCATTCCGCACTGCGGACCTACTATTACACGTTGGTTTCGAGCTCACATATTATCCTGCTAAATTTAAACAGGAGGAATCCCTAATTACTCTTACAAGAATCCATCATCCATACCCATGCATTTAGTTTATGTTGTATGATTATTTTGTTCTTAAAAGATCTTTGAATTTGAGGATAAATATAACAAATCGTCACGACGATGTTAAGGGTCTTACAGCTTATCGTTTGCAGCGTGGGGTGGCGAGGTCGTCGCTCGGCGGCCTGCGCGCATTCCGCCCTACTCGACCAGGATCCCACTCGAGCGCATTCTTGCCGTTGCGCCGCTTACACGTAAAGACTGGAGATGGGACGACACTACGAAACTTTAGAGGCGACATTTTAACAATTACGTTATACAATTCAATGTACATGTGCAATAATGCGCATATTAGTTCAAAAGTCAATATAATAATACGAAGACATATTTCGATATAAGTACATATCTCTTTGACTGGTTAACTAATTATAGCTGGTAATTAATTATTATTACGCTGTTCACAAATCCATACATCGCATACTATGTACACGTAACAATAATAGTTTTAGTGACATTTCAAAAGGCATATTCATAAGTTTCATGACATACAAGTCCAAGGCAATATTAGTATTTATATTCTAAACTAGCCGAAGCCCGCGACTTCGTTCGCGTGGACTTTATGTCTCTGGAAAATGCTCATCAGGCTGAACAACTTTTACTAAGGCGGCATTTTTATATCTCTTATAGTTTAGCTGGACCATTAGGGTTCTGCATCAGGCGTTCCATTTTCCAAAATCATTTATACCCTATATGTTGCCCAGGCTTAATAGCTATATAACAAAAAAAGTTTCATTCGAATCCGTCCAGTATTTCCGGAGATTAGCGTGTACAAACAGACAAACAGACATACAGACATACAGACAAACAGACAAACAGACAAACAGACAGACATTTTTTTTAAAATTCTTACTCTATTACTACGTCTAAATTACCCCCAATATTTTTTTGGAAATATATTTAATGTACAGACACACTTTTTTTACTGTTTTATTATATGTATAGATTTGACATTTGTTAATCTAGTGAAGGACTAACACCTTAGATGTAAGAGGTGTTGAAACTGACGTTAATTCTTAATCATAAACATTGGATTTGACATAAAACACAAGCTCATAAAGCGACAAATGTTTGGCATTGGACGCACACGGTTGGACGGACATAATTGACAATAACGGCGATCACACAAAATCATTAAAGATGTCATAAATTTCTACAATTTTAACTAAAGGGCTAACAAAATTTTTAACTAAAAGAGGTGTGGATCATTGCATTTTTGTTCTTATTTATAAATCGAGTGTTTTAAAGGCGGGGTGCTATTTGGTGACTCTTCGACGTAACGGTCAAAGTTTTGCAGCTACCAAAATCATAAATAATAATTAATTAGACGACGATTTCTCCTGCGGAAAATCAGTACAAGTGTGGGAGTAAAAGATAGGAATTCTATATATCCTAGTTCCTGGCATATCCATGCACTGTGTGGCTCAACAAGTGTTCGTACCTCGGGGTGCCTATGACCGGCGCCCCGCGCGAAGCTTGTCGGCGCCAGCGGTTCCGAGAACTTCAAGGAATGCGCCTATTTACAACTTTTAACTATTTGGTAACATTTACAATGCGTGCACGACGCACGCACTGCGCTCGGCAGATGTAACCTTTTGCTTCGACATTCCATTAGGGATTTGAACCTTTCAAATGACGACTTATCGATAGTTCTTCCTTCGATGGCAGAGGGTTCAATCACTTACTTTTTAAACAACCACTTAAATAATATTGTTGATAAAATAGTATAAAAGTGTCAAGCTTAAAGTAGCGGAGGTAATATCGCCGTAGTTTGATGCGGCTACACTCTATACAGTCGCTAAATGAATTAGCCTGAACAAGAATGGGGTCGGCCAGTCTGGCTGCGTTGGCATCCGGCCTAACGACGAGCGCGCATTCTCTAGCCGCGCATGCCATCCACTAACTAGCGACGAGCTAACTCCGCGACACATTATTTTATGTCAAATGCTTGAAATACAAATAATGGTGCCGATTTATCTGTGCACATTGTTTATGATAATTTGAATTTGTCACGCCGAGACAAATGCATTTGCGAAATATGTAGTTTTAGACCTGTAAGCTTAAATAGAGGTCGATTAAAATCGCGAGAAGACTGTGGCGAGGTGAAATGTGGCATATGATGCTACCAAAACTCACTTCACAATCAAAGGTCATTGATGAAGGCATTATCTTTGTTCAGGACACAAAATGAACTTTGAAGAGATTCCGAAGAACATTCTGCATAGATATTACATTCCGTCAACTAAGCATATCTAGAGTAGTAGGGATACATTCATGTGTAAAGTAACACTTGTGAAAGTAGTAGAATTTTAAATTATTTCATCTAGACCATCGACGCACATGTCTAATAGATATAGAAATTAGAATCAACAACGGACGACAAACAATATTTTTAAGGTTGTATAAAAAGCTAAGACTTACCAAAAAGCTCTCCACACTGAAAAGCCCGCTGCCTGCAGAGGCAAACTGACAGCCAGGCCTTCTGGGAAGTTTTGAATGCCAATGCCCAGCGCCAATGTCCTAAAAACAAAATAATTGATATGTAGATCAACTAAGTTGAATGTAATTGCATGCATATTTTATTGAACGAGCGAGCTAAGCGGGCAAAGTTTTCCAAATCTACTTAACAATAGCATTTTGTTCGATAATAATTCACGTATATTTTTGATAAGTAATTTTGCTACCTAAACGTGTAGATGTACCAAATACATTTTGTGAAGTGAAAACTTATTTAGCGGCGTTGTGCACTTTTTTTGAAATGGGTAAAAAATTTTAAACTCGCGTCAGGACACGTGGCCTGATCGAAAATTCGTAAGACGGCGCAGGGCGCTTGCGCGAATATTCGTGTGTGCTGCTGCGGCCATACTGCTGTGTATTTGAAAATGAATTTGGTCATGCTTGTGACATTTGTGACAGACTGTGGTTCAGAAAAGATTTGAAATATTTTATACTGATAATTAAAGCAATTCGTGCAAAATTATTCCCTAACCATTCCAAAATATCAAAAATGCACAACGTTAATATTTAAAGTTTTCACTTCTGCCGGCACTCCCAGAGTGCAACCCGTCGTTTTTTATTTTTTTTAAGTACGAACATGAGCCAAATCTGTCAAAGTTTGCCGAGATATGAGGCCATTCGCGACATTCCATAAGCCTGTTGATTCCTACTAGTACTATTGCGTTTTTGTTCCATGGAACAAGTGCAACTCATTTGTCCCACCAGTTCCATTGAACTTAATAATGGGACAAATGTAACTAAAAAGTCTCACAAGATCCATTATAAAAAAAAATAATTAAAATAAACGAATATGTGTACATAAATGTCTCAATAGGTTCAATGTAATCAATAGGTTCCCTAGTAATTTATTCAGATATTTTTTCATTGATTTTGATTGAGATTTGAGATTATTTTTTTTAGATAAGTAAGTATTTTTACCAGCCACCGCAAAATGAATTTAAGTAGGAACTAACGATGTCATCATCTAAAGTTTGGCACATTTCCATTAGCCGACTGTCGCCGACCGTCCCGAGACGGTCGCCGACAGTTTGTAAAAGAAGTGACAGACGCTTATGATCGCGCGACGGTCGCCGAACGAAAAGATATGCCTATGCGAAGGTTGTCGTTTGTCGTCAGCTGTCATCATTTGTCGCCAACTGTGGTAGTCTGTCGTCGCCTGTCACTAATTATCGAATATCACTTTCCCTAGTAATTTATTTAGATATTTATGCACACATAAACGTTTATTTTAATATATTTAATTTAATTTTTTTGATAATGGAACTAGTGAGACTTTTTAGTTGCATTTGTCCCTTTGTTTTGTAGTATTGTACTAGTGGGACAAATGAGTTGCACTTGTTCCATGGAACAAAAACGCAGTGGTACTAGTGGGAATCATCCGTTGATTCAGCCAGAAAGCACACAGGATTTTGTACTCAAAACCCCAGAGCGTCTCGGTCGGTCTGACGACTGAACCCAATAGGCTATTGAAGTTTTTTTTTAAAAATTAATTAAATTCATTACAATATACATGTAAATGGCGGACTTAAGGTCAGGACCCTTTTATACCAGTCAACCAACAGGTGATGCTGAATAGTAATCTTTTGGGTAAGTAACAGAAACTAACTAATAATACCGGCCAAGTGCAAGTCAGACTCGCGCACGAAGGGTTCCATACCATTATCTATAAAATCGAGATTTTTGTATGGGAGCCCCCCTTAAATATTTATTTTATTTTGTTTTTAGTATTTGTTGTTATAGCGGCAATAGAAATACATAATTTGTGAAATTTTCAATTGTCTAGCTATCGCGGTTCATGAGATATAGCCTGGTGACAGACAGACGGACAGACGAACAGACGGACAGACAGCGAAATCTTAGTAATAGGGTCCCGTTTTTACCCTTTGGGTACGGAACCCTAAAAAAGACAAAATGAAAGGAGTAAACATATAATTATTAGGTACGTAGGTATATATAGTCGTTTAATATATATCGTGGAAAAACCTACACAAAAATATACATAAATAATTGTTCAAAAATAAACCATACATAAATTACATAATTATTACTTATATAATATATAATAAAGATAAAGTGCACGCACTGCTCTCTTAAACGCAAATCGAGTTTCTCAACATCATTCATGAACAAGAAACAGAGAAACTCACTGGAATTTAAAGAATTTATAAGATCCAAAAATTGAAAAGGCATTTATAATCTCAATGAATCCTATTTACTCTCATTTCTATAACCTCTGAAACGCTCTGAAGTTTGAAGTTTCAACTACAAAAGCTTGTGTGCTTCCTGGACGAAATTAGTAGGCTTATGGAATGTCGCAGACCAACCTACTGACAAACACAATGCACGTTTTGTTATAGACATATTTTGCACAGTAATCTTTGAACCTGAGCAAAAATTTATTAAAATTGATTAGCCTTTATACCTAGCTTAGCTTTTAAATAGTTCAATAATCTAATTAGCAATTAAAGTAAAAAAGGATCTTCTGTTTGAACTCTATAACCTTACTGGCTAGCTGATGTGCTATGCTTCGGTGCCCCGATATGTCCTGACATCATTTATCCGCTTTTCAGTGCCGGTTTTAGCTCTACCAGCGCCCTGAGCGAAATTTCTACGGTGCCCTCTACCTAACTGCAATTCAAACCCATTCGAAACAAGATTTAATACCCAACTACGGAAGTCATTTACAGCTAACAATGTATATATTTTTGAAATGTGCTAATTAAGACCTTTCATTTGATACACCACTCGAAATAGAAACAAAAAACGTGTTTGCACTCCGGGACTGCCGCGGTAAAGCTATTGCGCATAGCATTTTTTATCAACTTATGCAATTAGCAGCCCGCGGTTTTTCGTGCGGCTGTTGAGGTAGGCTAACACATGTTTCCAGTTCAGAAAATGGGTAAAGACTGCAGTCAGTAAAGAAAAACATCAAAATATGTGTGGGGCGGCCATCTTGGATCCAAAATCTGATTGCACTTTTGAGTTCCGCGGGGTGCTTTACCTCCACGTGCAAAATTTCAGACCCGTACGAAGTCCCAGTAAGACGTTATAAACGAAATAAGTTTATTTCCTGAAATCAAGACGCCATCTTGCATTTTAAAAAAAAATGGATTTTTGGGGTCAAAACACATATAGATATCGATTTTCAGCCGAATCGGAGGCAGTTGACTATAAAAATTTGTCTTGCAATTATTATATGTAAAATTCGTTATATACATTTATTGCATTCAAATTGTAGACTATGTCACCCGGACAATAATGAAGAATCGATTGAGATCTCTTTTGTGAAAATTAGATATACGGTTCGGATGTTACGGTGGACACATTTAGATATCCACGATAAAATATACCTAATGAAATAATGATTTACGAAAAAAGTAAGTAGGCCTCGATCAATTAGCGAGGGGATATTATACAGGGGCAGTCGTGGCGCCCAACCGCGCCCTACCCTAAAACCGCAACTGGCGCTTCTATATTTGCGGTATTAGATATGCTTTGTAGTATTTTAAAGTGAAGTCACACTATCTGATACAGCGATCTACGTTTAGAAGCAATTATTAGTCTTACGCATAGAGAGAGCATAGAGCATAGCATTAAAACTTTGTTAATAGTGGAATGTTTTACTACTGATAAAGGTTATCCAAACAAAAACATAAATGTGAAATAGGAGCCAAGTTTGAATCCGACAGAGGAGTTGATATCTAAATAAGTAATTTCAATCCAAGTTTTGTATTCTCAGAATCCTGAAATATATTATAAGCTAGAGGAATGAATGTGTGTGCAAAATTTTATGTTTTTAGCCATTTTAGTCCCATGAACTTAAAGTCGGCATTCGCAACTACCCAACCGTATACTGCGCGTGGCCTGACTCTCACTTGGTCGGTTATTTCTGCAAGAAAATGCGATTAATTTGTGTATATATAAATATTATTTTGACTTGGATGGTCATAATAGGATGTCTGTAAATAATAAACCTTCAATACCGTTATAAATGGTTGAAATACTTATTCATACGAAACGACGCGTAGTTAAAATCATAAATTATTTTTTGATTAAAACTAATGTGAGACATAGACATTATTCGCATGAATTAAAAATGTCGGCCAGTAGCTGACTCTCTACGTGAGTAACCCGTTTAATTCATGCGAATAATATCATAAATGATGCTTAGAGACTAGGTAATATGTAGGTACTTCCTTTAGCAGTATTCAAGTTCCAATGTACGATTCATTGAAACTTTTATGTTGAAGTTAAGAATACTCATACTTATACTTTGCAGCATAAACTAACTGGGCGACTTTTTCAAAAAGCACCTAAGTACTTTAGTTAAAATAAAACTCTACCTACATACTTGTGAACACAAAAATAGCCCTTAACGACATTGACTATGAGGTATTTATAGCAGACTACTATTTTGTTAGCTTTAGCGCAGATACTGCGTGTAGGTTAGGTTAATAAGGGCTTTAATAAAATAAAATAAGGTTCTATAATATAAAAATATTAGCTGGACTGGTTTTTCATCCCGAAACCACGTAATAATTTTCATCAAAATCGTTGAGCCGTTTCTGAGTAACACAGGTATTGCTCGTTAAAACTTGTATAATTGTAAGATTTATTAGGTCTTTGAGCATTTCACTATTATTTCTAAAGCTTTAAGGGGAGTTATGATTTGCTGCATCGTAAGTTCATAACCCCCGAAAGCAATGATGATGTATTTTTAGGGTTCCGTAGTAAACAAGGAACCCTTATAGTTTCGCCATGTCTGTCTGTCTGTCTGTCTGTCCACGGTCCTACAGAGAAACTATAAGTATTAGAAAGCTGTAATTTGGCATGGATATGTATATTAATTATGGCGAAAAAGTAGTAAAATAAAAAATGGAAAAAATAATTTTTTTCAGTGTAGCTGCCATACAAGTAAAGACGTAGTCAATATTTTTTTTCTCGACAAACACATTGAGTAGAGTATCGTTGAATAGGTCTTTCAAAAATATTGTTAGCTTGTAAACACCATTTTTCGATTTACGGATCCATTCCTGAAATATTTGGGTTTAAAGTTCAAATTTTTGTTCGAGTCAAGTGTCCCCCCCCCCTCTATCTGCTAAACGGTTATATATGGCCACGTGAAAAAAAACACAATTATAGTATATATAATGTAGTTTGAAGGAAAACTATCAGAGCCAAGTAGAGTATACAAATTAAAAAGTTATAGGCGATCAACTTATAAAATGTACTTAAAAAACGACATTTTCATACAAATTCAATAGATATTAGTTTTTAGACGTTTTTAGTGGCAAGAACTCAAAGTTGGCATTCGCAACTACGGAACCCTACACTGTGCGTGGCCCGACACGCACTTGGCCAATTATTTATTTATTACTTTTTGAAAGTTCTTAGAATGTAGCCACTGCGGCCGTTGCGGTGCGGCACGCTTCGATTTTGTTTGCATTTTTATTGGCCTTTACACACAGCCCCGTAGCGGCGCGTAAGGCATGCGATGTGCCATCATAAAAGTTCCATACAAAGTCATGTGCAAATGCGTAACAATTCAAGTGAGCTGTAAGCACCAGATATGCTTTTGATGTCTTCTTTTTTGCCCACTGAAACTACTACCATGCACTGACATTTCCTCCTGCTATTATTTTAAACAAGATCCTTATTATACTTTTCAGCCTTTCTACTTTTCTTTTTTTGCCCGTTGCACCTTTCCTCTTAATAATCCCTTTACTGGTGTTTCCTCCCTTCTCTTTTTTTGTGTGTTGTAACTGTTCTCTTAAAAAAATCTTATCTTATATCTTTTTAGCCCCCTTTATTTTTCTGCTCGTTACAATTTTCCTCTTAATAATATTTTGCCGTCATATTTTTGGTGGCTTTTTCATGTCCGAAAATACTTATAAGCTAAGAAAATAACCTATCTTAAAAAAGATAAATTAAAAAGTCAAACGAAAGCAAATAATAACCGGCTAAGAGCGAGTCGGACTCGCGCACCACGGGTTTCGTACCATTATTTATAAAAATCCCGTTTGTTGTATGGGAGCCCCACTTCAATATTTATTTTATTCTGTTTTTAGTATTTGTTGTTATAGCGGCAACAAAAGTTAACGTTAAGATAAAGCCTGGCCACAGACAGACAGATAGACAGACGGACATACAGACTGACAGGGAGTCTTAGCCATAGGTCCCGTTTTTACCCTATAGGTATGTAACAGTAAAAATGAAAAAATACAAGGATAAATGTGATAGTGTGTTTGGACCTTTTACCTTACCAGGCGCTCACCATGCCACTAGACTATCAATGAGCTAATCAAGACTGTGATATTACCTTTCTCTTCTAAGTCTAAAACTTTAATGCATGAAAACACTGGAAATGCGAGATTCTATTAAAATGAAACTTCGCTAGATTGATTTTTCAGCCTCGTCACTCCTTAAATACTGAGTTTCATCAAAATCGTTGGAGCCGTTTCCGAGATCTTCGAATTAATATAAATAAGAATTGTTCGTTTAAAGCAATAGTGGACTTCCAATCAATGAAAGAAAAAACACTTAGTATATTTTTAAAAACCTTAACAGAGTATTTATAAACGTAGAAATCGTCTGAACAAAGCGTGTGGCCGGCTTGTGGCGCTGTTTGCACTGCGCTCGAGTGCCATGGGCGGGCGGCCGCCTACGCCGTCTTGACTCTCTATTTTGCTTTTTGCGACACTGCCTTAATTGGTAGAGCACTAGATAAATGCTGTTGCAAATGTAATACGAATGTTATGAGGTGACTAAGCATCAATAAATATTCACGTGGGTTTTGCACCTTCTGCTTGTTTAATCTTGACTTAAGAATAGTACACAAATATGTGAACAAACATTTATAATTGTTAATTCACTAAAATTCTTAGTTATGGATTAATGCGTGAGCAGACTTGCGAGCAAGACTGACGTTTGTAACCTATAAAAGAACGAAGAGTTTTTTAAAACAATTTTAAAATAAACTTCGCAGCAAGTTGCACGTTTCCGCGACAGATTTCTGCGACATTTTCTATCTCATTTCCTTGGTATTAACGTAAGTACAGAGTGCAGGTCAGATAATGTAACTGCGATGGAAAAACCACGAGATGTGGCATCGCATTCCTCGCGAGGACGCCCCTCCCCTCGCACCTGCCACCCTCGCCCGCGGCCGCTCTAGGAATGCGCCTAACTGTACAGCCTCCGTCACCGTTAAACTCAACTGTTCCCGCAACGAAAGGTTACCGCCGCTACGAGTATGCATTACGTTACACCGGAATACGTTATGTATGTTTCATAATGGACAATTCCTAAGTAAGTACATAAAAGTTTAATGGTAGGAAAGCTGGTAGGCATTTTTGGGTAGAGATGTTTTTCTTATCATTCGCATACTTCGGATCTAAAGTTGCCAGTCATCAAAATTTTCTTTATTAAAATGTTGGTTTAAGACTGTATCATCCGATTAATGGTAGAAATTTGTGGTTTTGATACCTTGATAATTTTGCTAAGTATTTTTATTACAAATACATGAAAATCACTGGTTAGTAATGGTAAGAAAATTACAACCCTAAAACTTAATCAAAGTGGATTTTCTAAATTAAAATACCGAAAATCTCTAAAACTTTCAACCTTTTGTTAAGGCATAGTAAGTCCCTTTATATTTATTATTATATAAATGAATGACTAGCTAATGCCCGCGACTTCGTTTGCGTGAAGCTATCCTATCTTTCAAGTTCGATCAAATTGCACACGGTGTGCAAATCAAATTTAAAATCGGTTCAGTAGTTTAGGAGTCCATCGCGGACAAACAACGTGACACGTAATTTTTATATACAAAAATAAAGATAAAAATATTTCTTCAACCTCATTCAGTTTTCAAATAGTCAAGATCAAATTTTAGTTTCTTAAATTTACGTGTATATTGTGTCTAATTTACTTGGCAACCAAAACACGGGTCGCGCGTACTAACAGCGACGTAAACGGAAGGCCCGGGAATTGCTGTTAAAGTGGTTAAGTTAATAAACATGCATGGTGGCGGCGCAGCCTTTTGAACTCGGTGAAAGCTGAATGCGCGCGCGCCGCCCGCCGCCGCCGCGATCGCGCCGGTCAATTGAGAAAATTCAGGCAACCCTTTGCGCACTCAACGTGCTTATTTTATGCACCGTCGATATAAGCAAAGATTAATAAGATCACAATTCAGTGGCGCCTCATTCGAAACAAATAAAAGTAAATGTAAATTACAATTCCGTGGTAAATCCTACCCATTTTATAATTGGAAGACAATGAAATACGTAAATTGTATCTATCGATCACATATTTTGTACCAGGCTTATTACTGTGGTCTGAAACTTATCTTATTTCACCGCCCCCCGTAAAAACAATACGATTTCGTTAATGTTGCGATAAAAATCATACAAATTCGCCCATCTGAGTATAAATCATACTTCATTAATCAAGTAAGACATACATTGTAGTTGTCGGAAAATTTAAGTCGATGATAAATTTGGCGGACCACCATCGTTTACTACCTTTAGTCGGTCGGAAAATTCGAGTGGTTGACAAAGGCGAATTTTTAATGTAATACCTTAATCAAGTACTACATGCATTGTGAAAAATCCTAAGGGAACGATCGATTGGGTAATTTATTTAGGGATTACAAAGCAACTAAGTACATTGCAGAAAATACGAGGGCGACTCTTATAACTACAACATTATAACTATAATTATAAAAGCCTTTATTTGTTCCATATCCATTTTTTTTCCTTATATAATGATTTTAGTCTAGTTGTTAGTAATTTTATTTTTATTTTTTGTTTTTGTTTAGATATCACTTTCACTATTAGTGTCATTTATTTGTGTATTTTTTTTCAATGTTAGTGTTTTTCAATTATTATTTTTATTTTATTTTTGTCATTTTAAACTTATTTAACTTAACTTTTTAATATAACTTATAACTACCACATTTACATTAAAAAGAAAATTCGAGGGCGGGCGACTGCCATTTTGGTAGAGGTGGATTATGTAAAAGTCAAGTAACCCATACCGTGTTGCGGCGCCGCAACACCAACAACACCGAATTCAGCGGCACCGCTGCCGCAAGCCGCAATGCAAAATTTTACGTTGCGTGCCGCGCCACGTCTTCTAGCTTGAAAACAACAGTGTCGTGCAGTTCATACAAATACTCGATATCAATAAATAGCCTGAACTGCCTAGCTTGCAGTGGTAAAAACTAAAATGATTTTTGCTGTTTATTTAGAAATTATATTTTCGTGGCACGGCGCGGCACCGCAATGTAACGTTTAGCGGCACGTGTTTATTAAGGCCATACCCAAATTTTCCGGGGTCCAGTGGCGCCGCCATTTAAAATAAATCATTTAAAAGGAAACGGAGATATCATTTAAAATTGTGTCTTGGTCAAGTTCTAGATACCCATTCAAAGTATTTTTTAAACTACTTTTTGTAGTTTAAAGTGAAAACATGAAGCTTTTCGACGTACATTTGCGAAAAACGGCCACTTTTGGCTAATGTGCGTAGAAAAGCTTCACGTTCTCACTTTAAACTATAAACAGTAGTTCATAAAATAGTTTTAAGGGTTATCTAGGGCTTGACCAAGACACATTTTAAATGATATCTCCGTTTCCTTTCAAATGATTTATTTCAAATGGCGGCGCCACTGGACCCCGGAAAATTTGGGTATGGCCTTAAGCTCTAAAAAACGTTGCCGATAAACCAAAGTCGCGTCGATTAAGCAAGTGGCTGCCTTTTAGGTAAACGCGACTTACGCGACTCTTGAATAGAATAAGAGCTCTGTGACCCGGTGCGAGGACACATTATCAAAGCTTTTGCATGTTAAGCAACCCCAGGCGTGGTCCTGCCTTGAATGGGTAAGCACAAGTGAAAATTCAGAAACCAGTCTTGGCCACTTTTACATACGAAAAACAAACAATAGTATAACTGAGAAAAAACTGTTAAAGTATGATTTAAAAATAATTGGCCAAGTGCGTGTCGGGCCACGCGCAGTGTAGGGTTCCGTAGTTGTAAATTTTTTGAGTTCATTCCACAAAAAACGTCTAAAACGTCTTAAGTATCTATTGAATTTGTATGAAATTATCCTTTTCGAGTATATTTTATAAGTTGATCGCCTATAACTTTTTAATTTGTTAACTCTACTTAGCTCTGATAGTTTTCCTTTAAACTACATTATATATAGTATAGCTGTGATTTTTTTCACGTGTCCATAAATAATCGTTAAGCAGATAGATGAGGGGGACACGTGACTTTAACAAAAAAAAATCACTTTAAACCTAAATATTTCAGACACGGACCCCTAAATCGAAAAATGGTGTTCCCAAGCTCACAATATTTTTAAAAGACCGATTCAACGATACCCCACACAATGTGTTTGTAGAGAAAAAAAATATTGACTTCCTCTTTACTTGTATGGCAGCTACCCTAAAAAATAAATATTTCCATATTTTATTTTACTACTTTTTTGCCATGATTGATATACACATCCATGCCTAATTGCAGCTTTCTAGTACTTATAGTTTCTGAGCAGGACCGCGGACGGACAGACAGACATGGCGAAACTATAAGAGTTCCTTGTTTACTACGGAACCCTAAAAACAGTGCGGCTCCGGCGGTCTTGGGCGGGTGGCGGCTATTTGTATAAGGGCGACTCTATGATATTCTAAAGTACTCATTCTAATATTTACATTGCGGAGAATCCGAATACTGCCACTTTTAAGGTGAACTCGGCAGGACTTGTACTCACATATGGGGCAACCCGAGGGCTAGCCGCTATTTCTGTTATGGTGACGATTAGGAATAAAGAAGCATAGCACTTGATCATGTTTTATACTTTACTTTTGCCGTGTGGTTTCCGGCAGTGTAGCCACAGTGGGCCACTTCAAGTCCTCCCGTGGATGTCGTAGAAGGCGACCTGGAAATGCAAGCTAAACAAAGCTTATAAACATCAATAAGACCTCTCCAACCCGTCTGGCCAGCGTGGAGAGTGTAGGCCAAGTCCTTTGGTTGCTCTAGCCAAGTATGGCTCTGGTAACACAGAGAGGGTCGTGCTCCTGCAGTGGAGACAAAAAGACCTGATGAGGATGATGATGTTTTATATATACTTGCTTTGCGGGAAATGCGAGGAAGGTGTTAAATGCGCCCGGTCATGATTCTATACTTATCTCGTATTAGCTACATCGTTGTTACGAATTATAAATGTAGACCACAATATTACTTAATTTATGGTTACGGTAAAAATAATTCTCGTCTTAAAGGGTATATATGAGAGATCATTTTCGAGTTGACTCCGTAGTCCAGTGGTCAAGGCATTCGTCTTGTGATCCGGATGTCATGGGTTCGAGTCCCACTGGGAAATATACTTTGTGAAAAGTTGTTCCCAGTCTGGTTAGGATATAGCAGGCCTGAATCACCTGATTAGCCGAAAAGAAAGAATACTTAAGTTCCTACCTGGAAAATGATTGTGTTTAATATCCGATAATATGTAGGGAAATTTTGATACACAGAATGTAAATAAGTACAAAACTTTTCGAATCATTCTTGAATAAAAAATAACTAGTCTATTAGTTCCTGTAAACATGACAATGTCAATGTAAGATATGATCACGATCACATAGAACCAACATTCACAACAAGAACGTTCTTTTATCCTAGTCATCTAAAATATCAAAAGATGTTTTTATCAAAAGTTCTTGGAAACCATTCTATGGTAAAAAGCGATATTTTTAAAACATATAAATGTAGGTATCTTTTGATTACTCCCATGCTGGTCTGGGAGAAATAAAACAACTTAGAATGTACCAGCTGCTTCTCTTCCCACGCAGATCGTAAAAGCCGATCGAGGGAATGGGAAAATATGCAAATCATGTTAACAGGCGATGCGGCTAGCAACCCATCACTGTATTGATTGCTTTTCCATCTTCTCGCCCACCATGACGCTAAAAGTGGGTTTTGGGTCTTGCGGCCCTGGGCTCTGCATAGAACCGCAAGACCCAAAATGCTCTGTCTGCCCCATTAGGGATAAAGACGTGATAGTATGTATGTATGTATGTATCTTTTGTTTATTATAAGATCCAAATTGAAGTAAATGGTAGAGAATTTCGTGGTGATTCGATTATGCGAAATTAGTACAGTTATAAAATTACGTGAAGTAAGTAGAGTAATGAACATATAAATCTATTGAGTCTGAAATTTTATGAAAATAACTTTATTCGTTTGCGCTACAGGTACTTTGTCTCCGTAACCGTTTACTGTGACACGGCAACAGCCGCGGCTAACAGCTATTATGTCAACCAATATCTATAGAAATTTTATAAGTGAACGGAGTAACGCTGACTCCGGATACATCCGAATTCCAATTACATCACAGACGAGTCCATTTCACTTTCCGACCTACCCGGAAGTGAATTCCTAAGCACGAGCATACGGCGCGGCCGAATTTTCAGCGCTAAGCCAATTGCGACCGTGTGCAGCGGCTGCGTAGAGACGGCGGCGACCCGCTGCAGAAAGTCTTCGAGGCACGCACGAAACGCGAAGCGGATGTGAACGTTTCAGACCGCCAATCGAAAAGTGACTTAGTTTTCGAGCGTTAGAGTGTAGAACGTTGTGTCCATTTTAGCGACAGTCGCGAAAGTAGTGGCAACTTTCACGGCACGATGGGGGCGCAAGCGGCTGCGCGGGGCCCTGCCGACGGCCCATTGACGACACCGTGACCTACATACCGGAGCTCCATTCATGCCGCGGCCTCGGCATGCTGTGCGCATGCGCAGGACTCTATACCCGTACACTCGTCAACACCACCACGCCGGAATTTCCATCGGCCACTTGCACAACCTAGTGTCAACCATTGTCGCAATCAGAACTACGCGGCGGCGGCAGGCCGAGGTCGCAACCCGCCACCACCACACACTTGTTCAATTAGAATCTTTCAATAATATGCGCAGCTAACTAATCTCCGATAAAACGCTACTCTTTAAACAAGGAATGAAATAAATGCGTATAAATAAGAACAATATCTTAAATATGCTCCTAAAAAGGTATAGGCTACATCATCATTATCATTCTCCTAGCCTTTTTCATGTTTGGGGTTGGCTTCGATTATATGGTCTAAGGGTTGGCTATGAGGTTTTCTATCATTAGGTACATTGAGACATATAGTACAATGAAGCAAGTATAGTACACTCGTGTGTGAAACATTTGGGAAGTCAAGTGTCATCTAACAAAGGCAGAGTACACAGACTCGCATGCCCGTGATTATTCGCGGATTAATTGTGAGAAACACATGTTACTCACATGACCTAATAATACTTTGATACATACTTAACGAAGTATTCACACCATTAGATGGTCCGTTCAAACTCAACGTATAATTATAGACTGAATGCGAAGTCGACTAAATATTACAAACTGTGGTTATAGAGATGAAAAATATACAAATAACTAACTATGTAGGTATTTAGTTGTGCATTTAACCCTCCAAATACTGCTCTTTTGCAAGAAGCTGTTTTATTCCGAAAGCAATTATATAGTTAATTTCCTTTATTTAATTCAATTGGCCAAGTTTATGCATCGGGTTTGGTCATTTCAGTGTGTTTGAGTTGGGTATTACCCAAACACTAGACGGAATGTTTTAAAACAGCATCGATTGGTAAAATAGCGTAATGTTAGTACTTATTGTTACTAACTAGTATTTATGAATTCGATGAGGTTTTTCCCCTATGGTCACAATAGGTATATTATGACCTAATTGGATATTTGAATGAACAAAATGTTGTATATTGGTATATATTACATTGGTACTCATTTTCTGGATTTCTAAAATAGATTTGATAACAGCATACCTACTGTGTACGCCAGACTAATAGAGTCATTGTACCAACCAATACGCATTGAATATCAAGAAATTCTAGACAAGTATCCAACCTTGGAGGTAGTAATGAGAATGTCGACGTGTCTTTGTGCCGAATATGCGGTGGTAGATGAAGTGGCAATGTTAGGTGGTTGCGTTAGGTATGGCAGGCGGGGGGCACCGTTGCGGAGTGTTGCGAGGGGTGCGGGGGGGAGGAGGGCGCCGGCTGCCAGACAGCGGGGCTCCGCATGGGAGGTTGGCAGCAGCCTCTTGCATCGCCCGCGCTCGCTGGTCGTCGCGGCGCGCCGGCGCGACACCTCTGCGCGAACGGTGCTCCACTTTGATTAAATGAGCTTATGAGGCAAGGATTAGGACCGCTATCGCCATTTTATAACTATCGACATTCTATTGTTTATTTCTTCAGACACAACTATCCGCTATTATTAGAACACATTAATATGCGACGAGACTTAAATATGGCACATATAGGTACACACAGAAATAGGATGAAGAAGTCGTAACTAAATAGAATATGTCAAAGTGATGGTGGTAGAATATGTGACTCGCAGTCGGGTGGGTCCTTCAGACCCGACTTCGGGAAAACCAAAGGATAATTTGATTGAAGCTGTCTTTGTCATGTAACAAATAATCAATGCAAATTCACTAATGTAGTACAACTACAAAGACCTTCCCATTCTTTGGAACCAAAGTAGTCGCCAGTCGCTAACATACATAAAGTCCGACCACTTTGATTCCAAACAGTTTCCACTAAGATTACTGCAATGAAGGAGCACCTCGCTACAGTTTTCTCAAGAGACCGCATCATTAACATCAGGGTCGACAACATGCGCACTACACCCTGATCTCAAAGCTTATGTTAGAAAACCGCTTTTATCAGGCGGGCAGAGAGATGCTTGTCAAAATAAGTTGACTTTAGCTAAGTTTCGGCTCTGCAAACATTAGCGAGAAGTGAGGGTGACTTGATCGTGTAAATTCGTAACATAATTAATACTAACATCTAAAACAAAGTCGTGGGGTGCAGGCAAAGGTTCGCAGTGTACTTACCAGAATTAATTGAATAAGATACAAGTACATCAGCTAGGTACTCTTCCAACTCGTACATGGATATTTTTTCTTCTTTCGAGTCGATTGCCTATACAACTAAAATATTTCTTTTAACAAGTTTGAAAAAGATATTAAATGGTCATCATAAACAATCTTTGTTAATAAATAAAAAATACGAAGATACAGTGTACGTATACAGCCTCAAACATATTAAATACACCCACTTAAAGGTATGAAACGAATGATTGGAATGCAATATCTATTGAATGAAAGAGCAATTAATAATCAACATTGGAAAGCGTAAAAGATTACACGAGAGCCGACGAATTCCTCAGTGGAACGCGCACTCGGCCGCGGTGACCGGCGCGGGCGGTGACGACGGCGACGGCGACCATCAATAGCAGGACATTAACCAACTTCACCGCGGGACAGATGAGAGGCATCAATAACGACGGGCCGCTTGCCAAACAAAATTTATACCACATTCAGATCACTAACTGTAAAAAGGTATCATTAAAATGACTAATCAAACGATCAACATTCAAGAATCCAGTAAATGTTAATTATATGTCGGAATTTATTGAAATTATTCGAAATAAAATTAATTCTCGTTGTGATATTCCCTAGAAGAGAAGTTTTGGTTGTTTGTGGTGAAGTGGAAGGCTCCCACGGACCGGTTCAAGTAAGTGGTCCGTCAACCTCCGCAAGCTCCTTACCAAGAACCGCCAGCGCTTCGCCTCGCGGCCTGACAACGCTCAGCTCGGTGGACTCACCGCCCTTCACCGGGTACATACTACATACACCTACCTAACGACATGCCTGTTAAATTGGAATGGAATTTGGCATTATATCGATTCATTGGTTGCTCTACGAGAGGCGCGCTCTACGCGAAAGAATAGTAAAAAAAGGAAAGCACCATGCAAGTCACGGAAATATTTATCATTTCATAAGCTTTATATATCTTTAGTTAAGAATAGGAGATTTAAGAGTAGCTATTAAGGAGATACTTGAATTATTCGGGGGTCAAGTGCGGCTTCCATTTAAAAAAAAATTGAAGCTTGTGCGAAGAAAGTTTCACGTTCTCACTTTAAACTGTAAATAGTAGTTCATAAAATAGTTTCAAGGGTTATCTAGGGTTGAAGACAAAATTTGGAATGATATCTCCGTTTCCTTTTAAAAAAATATTTCTAATGGGCGCAGCACTGGACCTCAAAAAGTTCATGTTAAGAATAAGCTTCTATTTCCCAAAATTAAGGAACGAATTGTGTAAGAGTTTTCATTTAGAATCTATTTCTAAGAGCTTACATACGCGCCGCGTTTTCTTTGCGTTTGTTTTGACCCTTTGACATATGGCACTGCTACGGCAGCGTCACGCGGCAAGCGGTGGCCGTGTGTAGAGCTTCATAAAATGCATACAAAATTTCAGTTGGTCGGATTGGAAGTCCAGAATTTAAATGCGCGGCGGCAACGGCACACCTCCTTTGTAAGCAGCTTTATACTTACGGCTGCCGTCTAAACGGCGCAAAATCTTGCCACTTTAATGCAGATGTGTACTAAACTTTGTGCAAGACCGTGGATCTAGTTAAGTCGTTTTTTAAAGTCCAAGTTTACTCCAAAAGGAAGAAAGGGAACCCTTATCGCTGAGCCAAAAGCCGGGCGAAGCCAATTTGCTTTAAAGCTACAGGACCGATTAAGTTCGTACACATACATACAAGCCAAAACAAACCCAAAACAGACATGTAGCGTACCTAATTTTTTTTTTATTCTTCTTAAGACCATGGCTTTTTGATTCCAACACGAGTCCGCAACTATTGTCTTTTACTGTACAGCTATTTACTGAACTTGGCGCCAGACATGCAACTTTTATATTTACGAGTACCTAACTTTAGACTAGGCTCACTAGACTAAAGACATACGATTTTTATGTAGAGTCTTCTGAACTGAGCACAAGACCTTTAAAAAGGGCTTAACAAGAGTATAACGGTTTTACTTTAATTTGATGTAAGGTTCTTGCAGTTGTCTTATTTTACTAAACCGAATTATTAACTAATAATAATGCCGTGTGGTAGGTCGGCAGTGTAGAATAGGCTACTCCAAGTCCTACCGTGGATGTCGTAGAAAACAACTAAGGGAATACAAGCAAAATAAAGCTTATAAACATCAATGAGACCTCTCAAACCCGTCTGGTCAGCGTGAAGAGTGTAGGCCAATTCCTCTGGCTGCTCTGGCCAAGTATGGCTCTGGTAGTACAGAGAGAGGATCGTGCTCCTGCAGAGGAGACAAAAGACCTAGTGATGATGAACTTATAAACCATTTCGTTTTTTGAACTCTGAGAAAGACCATGGTGCTTTTATTGTACAGCCATTTCTTGATTCGGCGCAAGGTTCTGTAGAGCAAGCTTTCAAACTCCAGCATTGTAAGGTTCTGCACAGTCTTTACTATACACTAAGTTGTTCGTGTGTGATGCTATTCCAACTTGCCGTCTGTACAAAATTAATAATGACGATTAAAGCCATGATGTCCGTTGAAATTGTTAAGGTGTTTCTTAATTTCAATCGCCTCACGTACCATCCTAAATAGTGCGATAATAGCAATCGCAGGCGAGGCGTTAGATGAAACTCAATCCAGTTGTTAGTGCCTGCTTCAAGAAAATGTTCCACTATGGCAGATTGTCAGCATTTTGGAATCCAGTCATTAACAAAACACAACCCTACGGTTTGGTGTTTAATAGGTTAACTACCAGATACTGTGAGTGTAATGCGTGACGGTAGTTGAAGAATAGACAGACAACTTCACTTCACAGTGGATGAAGATCGAACCGGCTAGAAAGAGGCCTTAAATCGATGCTTCAGTCAGACTAATCTGATACCACGTTCGGTGCAACCCGATCGAGCGACAGCGCAAATAAATAAATAAATCGGTCGAGTGCGTGTCGAGGTACGCTCAGAGTAGAGTTCAGGTATGTTTTGCGTTGAAATGCATTAGTTTAGTAACGATGCAACGCAATAGTTTAAAATAAGTAAGCTTTCTGTATCTACGTTGATACCTGTTGGCTGTTAGAGGAAGAAATCAGTTTACAAGTTGTAGATCACTGTGCAATGATAAGCATTTATCTACTCTCTCACGTGCATTAAGTGCTGAAGGATAGCGTAAAAATGTATAGCAGAATAGTAGGTATACGAGAATAATGGTAGAATTAGCCCTATGGTGGAGTGCATCGAGATCGGCATCGGCGCCGCGCACGTCACGCGACCGCATTCCATGGCGCCTCCATTCATGTTGAGTGAGCGAGAAATCGCCACAAGACCTCTAGTAGGAACGAGAAAGGCGAACGAGCGCCGTTACCCAGTATGGGAATGCAATTCGTAAGCGCACGCGCACGGATTTGATGCCGGACTTGTGCGTTCCATCTCACGCCCGTCACCCGTCTATCGACGTCCTACTCGCGCGCCATGAGCGTTTCGGCATAGCATATCTACCGATGCGTCTGTTTGCATACTGGCGGTGTGATTTGATCGATCGCCGGTTTCCTGTGAGAAACACAGGTTGTTTGTCGAGTCAGGTGGCGAGGTGCGTTACCGTTACTCTATGTGTGTCCGGACCGCACGCACGTCTACTTCCCTACAAGGGTTTTGTCTATTTTTGTTTCGTTCATGATACTAAACTTCTGTTTTAAAGTATATCGTATTAAAAGGGATTTATTGTCTTTAGTGCGTAGAATAAGTAATTGGCTATTTCACAACTAATCGTAACGTTAAAAGGAACAGGTATTACATTGTGTAAGCAACATTTTATCATGTACACACCATACAAACTTACATAGTAGCAACAGCGCTAGCTGTAAATTCTTTAAGTACTTTCTTATTACGAACTAAATGGAATGTGGTTAGGCACAACGACGCGACGTCCGAGTTTGTTATTAAAACAGGTTAATATCAGCCTTGTAGACTAGGCAAGTCAAATATATAAGTTTGAAGTCAAAGATGTAGGATTGTGGAAAGAAGTAGCCTTTGTAGGTAGTTACGAAAAGTTACACTAATCAAAACAATTAAAGGATAACAATCCTTGCGATAACAGATATAAAATTCAAGTTTAGCGATGCTGGACCTACAGGCCGCAGGTGGAAATGTCAGGATAGTGACAGGGTAGCACCTTAACAGTGCTAGGCCTTAGATTGTGTGTTCCCTAAGATAGGTATAGGTATTAATAAAAATCAAAATAGAATCGTCATCGATCGATACCAATACGCTAATTCATAATATGTGAGAAAAAATAAAGAAAGGAAGAAATTTAAGAAAATTTAAAATGAAAAACCAATCAATTAGGTAGTAGGTATTTGATACTATAGTATAGGATTAAAAATTATATTTATAGAAGTCTTGAAAATGCATGTTAGAAACATTCTGTAATCTGCAAGTGTATCTGCATTAGCTAAGAAACATGCCTAACTCATATAAAAAGTCAATGAAGGAAATCTTTTATTGGTAAATCATCGGAAAGGCTTGATAACGATTGCACTTGTGCACCGTGTAATAGCTTGGTTGCCCAATGTCACAATCTGGAGTCTAGCCAAAAATGTCACAATAAGGAGAAAAATGTAAACACAGCCGCATTCTAATTCAAAAATAAGGTCGGATCGTCGAGACTGTCTCATCTTCTTGTCCGCGAATCGGACGAGACGTCTCGCCACAACATCATGCGCATTTCGAGTGTGATAATTTTGGAACCAGACAAATTCAATAAAAACTTACGTTCCTCGTGCCTATAATAACATTAATAGTCGTGATTCAGTTATGAAAGAAGAGAGGAAGGTCACAAAATTTGTAAGAGACCAATAAATTGTGCACTCACGAAAGAATTTTGTCTGGGGCTAAATCAGAATTGAATAGTTGCATGCTGAGATATTGTAATAACTGATTTTTATTACAAAAACCATGCAGACAAGCTAAAGCTCAAACAGCAAAACCAAACTGCGCAAGAGAGCTTTGTTCGTGAACTAGAAAGGAAACGGTGACGGCGTTCACATAGCTTTAGTGAAAATCGATTCACTTTAATAGGCTTTGACTGAGTCACTTCAATCTTGTTTCTAATATTCATGTCAGGGCGACGCGACCCTTCAATCACATCACCAATGCAAATGAAAATGATGTCATTGGTGAGCAATACAAGTCGTCGCCATCGCATTTACAAGTAGGTAAGTACATACGCGTACAAGGCGCCAATGCGGATTTCCTTCACAGATGCAGCATTCCGCACAAGCCTCCTCGGTTAGTCAGCATCGGTTTAGCGATAACTGGGCAAAGGCACTCCGCCGCATGTTGAGCAGGTGAATTATGAATGGGACACGTCATTACGCCCACGTTTTCTGCTGTGGCCGCAACTTGGGCGACTATGGCGCCGCCGTTCACTCCAACGATAATTGCTTAATAGACCTGCTGGTTGTGATTCGTGACGGTAATTATTTATATCCCCGAAAGTTAGAGACTATTTTATTGACTATCTGTCCGATATAAAGACGCCTTCATCAATAGATAAGAATCCATAACATAATCAGTGAGAACCGGCTTATCGACCGAAGATGATCAATATAAACGATACACATAATTGTATATATTTGACAGCTTTATCAATGACATCTTAATAAAAAAGTATTATTTTTACCTTTATAAGGTTTGCATTGAATATACAATAACTATAAATACCTCACACAATAAAACACAAACAATCGCTTGTAAAATTACTCATCCATTCATATTGCCAAAGGTGTCAAGGGCGGCGCCGCCACCTAATCACCAACTCTGTGTATCATGCAATTGGCTCATGGATTCTCAGAAAAATCATGCAGATGATGGGAACTGATATCTAAGAGTATAATAAATTGTGACTCATGGGTCTTTACATTAACAAATATTTCCATTATTATTCACTTCATAAATATTGAACAGATGTGAAGCATTTATGAATATTTTTCTCTGAAATTAAATATTTTTCTGGAGAATGAATGATCAGATTAGAGGGATGGATGTCAAAAGCTTAGCTAATATTGGTCATCATGAAGAAATAAATTCGTGAGATATGAAGGTTCTGCCTTAAGCCCCTACTTGTTCGTATTGGTGATGAATGCCTTGACAGCTTGCATTCAGGAGGACGCGCCTTGGTGTATGCTTTTCGCGGATGACGTCGTTCTAATAGAGGAAGAAGGGGAAAAGCTTCAGAAGAAACTTGACGAATGGCAAAAAGCGCTGGAAGATGCTGGTTTGAAAATCAGCCGAACGAAGACAGAATACATGTTCTGCGATTTTGGGGGAACTTCCAGCGTTGCGGCTCTGAACATCTCGCATTTACCGCTGCCAGTTTGTACTGACTTCAAGTACCTGGGATCACTCTTGCAGAGCGACGGAGACGTGGATCGGGACGTTACGAAGAGAATAAATACCGGATGGCTTAAGTGGAGACAGGTTACAGGCGTGACGTGTGACAAGAGAGTCCCTTTCAAATTGAAAGGGAAAATATATAAGACCATCGTTAGACCTGCCTTGTTATATGGAGCAGAGTGTTGGGCAACGAAAAAGAAAGATGAGTATAAGATGCATGTGGCTGAGATGCGTATGTTAAGATGGATGTCTGGGGTTACTAAAATGGATAAGATCCGGAATGAGTATATTAGAGGGAGTCTAAAAGTGGCGCCAATAGTCGACAAATTAAAAAGCCATCGCCTGACCTGGTATGGCCACGTAATGAGAAGGGATGCCGAACACCTGGCAAAAAATGGTCGACTTAAAAGTAGACGGGTATAGAGGAAGAGGAAGGCCGAGAAAGACGTGGGAAGAATGCGTAAGATTGGACATGGGGGAACGGGGGGTCAGCACAGAGATGGCAAAGGATAGAAGATTATGGAAGGAGTTGACATACAGAGCCGACCCCAAATAGGGAAAAGGCAAGGAAGAAGAAGAAGAAGAATGAGGAAATCATCAACCTACAAGATATCAATTAAGATTCATACTGAAAAGTACAATTATACAGTCAATGCAAGAACAGCAGCGTGTAACAGCTTGTAATATAGTGCTATTAACCCTTTCATTTGATGTACAACTCATACTTAACGGCTAAACGCATAACCCTCCTTTTGACTTTGCCGTTTTAATAGTATTGTTATCCTATATGCACGCAGATCTGTGAACCACGCAGATGCTTTTGTACGTTTGTCGATATTTTTAGTGAACGTTGATTGTAATAAGAACTTTTCTCGCACCCTTATACTAACGTCAATCAGCGTTTACGTGAAAAACAGCACAGTGATTACAGGCGAGCAATTATATCGATATATGACGTGCGAGCCGCCAGCATGACGCATTATGCGTACCTGACGTGTCCCACTTTGTAAAGTAATTGATACAGCAATTAAAATCATTGTTACACAACGTTCCCGTAAATACTGAAAAGTCGCGTGGCCTTTTGAATTATATAGGAAAAGTAATCCCAAAAAGTCACAAATTCGAAAACGATTGTTTAAAAGTGAACGCTTAATAAATTATAAATTAATCAATACAAAATTGAAAACTATATATAATAGACCACCCAAGTCAGTAGGCAAAATATTTGCTCTGATCTTAATCCCAGAGCTAATTCTGCGTATTGGTATTGGCTTTAAGTTAAAATCGACAACCATTTTAAACATTTCATAACTTAATAAGTTTGTATGCTAGGTAAATACCCACAAACTAACATTTTAAGACTTCAAAATCAAATAGACTGGTGTGATTAGCTTTTGCGACGTCCGATCTGACGCAATGGTTCTAGTTCAGTTCTCGGCCACCTATGGAATGCATATTAGAACTCTGGTCTAACAAAGGAATCTACGAAAGCTCAGAGGAGATGAGACAGTCAATAATATGCATCTATTTTATTTTTAAACTTATTACTGAGCATGTACGTACGTCCATCTACACCGTTAGCTTGCTGTAATAGACACAACGGTGTCACGAAAAACAATGCATTGTCCTCATTGCGAAAAGTCCAAAATTACAAATATTAAAGGGATTTTCGGGGTACCTATGGATGATACTGATTTTTTATGTCTATGCAAATAAAAAATAAAAAACTTAAAATATACATTAAATCTCGATAGTTTCAAGTAACAAAAAGCGAAAAACTTATAGCGGCTTTGTTTTTATTGCATTACTCATAATATGATATGTATACAATCAAATTTTATTCGACGTGGTAATATCAGAAAGCGTTTTAATGCATTTTTTCGAACGTACTTACTAGCGTATTGACAGCTGCAAATACAACGCGATTTTTGTAGTAAAAGATTCAAAGCAATTTTCCGCATCGTTTCACGAACTGGATCGTAGGATTAAAGTGAGTTAACTCTATACACGTCAATATTGGCCCTTATCCGAATAGGAGACTACTAGTGAAAAATAATAATATATAGAGTATATTTTTGTTGTCTCCACCCCTTCTTCTCAGACAGGGTGAGAGGCGACTAAGCAAAGTATAGATAACTGTGAACGGATAGCAGCGTCTTCTGGGCAATGACTTATATTCGTATAGGGCTGACTATAGGCTTATACCAATGCGATCACCCACCCACTCAGCGAAGTAATTATTTATGGGCAAATTTTCACTTTATTGGGAGAGGTCTATTACTACTAAGGTGGAATTATTTAAAAAAATGAGAAAAATTATCTTGGGTGTCTGTTCCTTTTTATCACGGGTATAGTAAGATTTTGAAAACAATGCAGTCAATGACTTTTTACCCGACTACGGTAAAGCCAAACGGAAGGGTAATAATTTTAGCAGTGTATGTAGGTATGTATCTGTTTCAACGTGGCTTTCAAACATCATTCATTTTTGTCCGGGAGACATAGGTTTGTATGCAATAAATGTATATAACGAATGTCAATACAAAAAGTGCCGCGAAGAAAATATTTTATTTTTTTCGAATTCAATATCGTGTGGGGTATCATATGAAGTCTTAATTAGCACATTTCAAAAATACATACACTATGTTAGCCGTAAATGGCTTGCGTAGGTAACCTATTAGTTTTTTAAACATAGGTACTTATATCTTTAAAATTTTAGCAAAAAAATTATAAAAATTGGCATAACTAATATCATACGTATATATAATCGTAATACATGCTTTCTGCTGTTGTGCAATAAGTTATCATTTATCTAATAAACATGAAAACAATAGACTGCCACCAATCATGGTGAGTGAGTATTAGCGTCGTTTAGACGTCCGCGCGTCCGGCGCCGGCGCACAGGAAATCGTAAAAGCGCATCTAGAGCGCAATGCGCGGGCGCATCTTCCGGACGCGTTTTCCGGCGTCACTTCCTCCTGTCCATCGGTTTATGAGACGCGGCCAGTTTACTGAACTATTTTTGGTAAGCGCCGGCCCGGAAGCCGGCCGACTCGCTTGTTTAACATCGTTTTATGGAATCTAGATAGGTATTATTGTCTAATGAGACTGGCAAAAGGATAAGTCATTATTTTTGTTAGAGAGTCGGAATGGACTAATACATTTTATTATATGAGTGTAGACCAACGTGTGACCTCATTTACGCCTCTGTTATTAGCAGTTTAATGGTATTCTATTGTACAGGGGGTTGGACAGCTGAAACATGACAGTATGTGGGCCATGGTCTGAACAACTCCACATCACAACGATCGTGATGACGAAAACCCCACTTCGCCCGGTTTTCGTGATATCTCCCAACACGAGTCCGGAGCCTGTTTAGGGACTTCCAGATTGCCCATGGAAGATCGCTACTTCGTGGAAGTTTCTCAGCAGGTAATGAGATGGTGAATAGAGGATATTAATTTTTTCACCATGCCAGCCTAGTATTTGATTTGAAGGAATGGCCGTCTGAGGAAACATTTTCGGCTCTTTAAGCGCGGAGGTGGCGGAACTTGAGGTGAGGAGGTGGCGCATAGCGCGACGAATCGATGGCCGATGGAGCAAAAAGGTTCTTGAATGGCGACTGCGTACTGGCAAGCGAAGCGTAGGGCACCCACCTACAAGGTGGTCCGATGAACTGACCAGGGTCGCTGGAAAGCGCTGGATGCAGGCCGCTCTTGATCGGTCATTTTGGAAATCTTTGGGAGAGGCCTATGTCCAGCAGTGGACGTTACGCGGCTGAAATGATGATGAATGATGATGGCGGAACTTGATTATATGGTAGATGTCTGTTTGGATTTCTTCATAGCGCTAGCCACACTGTGGTGAATTATTAACAAAACACTACAATATTAGTAAAGGTGTAACTATTTTACTTTACGAAATTAATAATTTTAATTGCCACTTGCTTTATATTCAAATATACCTAATATTTACACGAATTCATTTTGATTAGTCGCACACTCAACGGAAATGAACTAAAATTATAAATCTGAGATATAGAGAAGAGCTTGACAATTGAATATAGCGGTTTTATTGACATTGCGCTTTTATCATTTCCTAAATCACATCAGACGATACAGTCGTAGGATTTCTTCAAATTGACAGAAACTCGTAAAAATAACGTATATTGCGTTTTTTTTTAGAGGCTTGGAATCAAAATTGCTACTGCCTCTTTTGTATTTTTGATGATTTAAACAACTAATAATTTGACTAAGTCAAGTCCATGAAGTTCAGAAGCCAACGAGATGTTACACATTTAAAGCGACTGTTTCCTTCTACTTTTATCAGGTCTACCTTGTATAATACTCTAGGCTTCTCGATAAATGGTTCCCATTTAAGAAGGTATACTGCCACCAGACACTACTTTATTGCTTTTCTTTTAAAACATTCCATACGGAAACGAATTCAACCCATAGGCTACGGCTTTTTAAATGGATCTCCTTATCCTTGAATAATAAAATCTTGTAAATATTTTTTTTCCTCAGTTCATTGCATGAATTTTAGTCTAATACGTGTATTAGGAAAGGACGATTCAGTGCAGCTGAAAAGTCGTTTTGATTACTATTTACAATTTTCATCATCAGGCCTTTTAGTCTCCACTGCAGGACCACGACCCTCTCTGTACTATCAGAGCCATACTTGGCCAGAGCAGCCAGAGGACTTTGGCCTACACTTCCCACGCTGGCCAGACGGGTTGGAGAGGTTTTTTGATCACTACACGCTGACACATTTAGAATGAAACGATGCATCATGTCGCCAGAAAAGTAGACCTAACTAATGTTCAAACAAAATAAATAATCGGCTAAGCGCGAATCGGACTCGCGCACAAAGGTTTCCGACCCATTATCTATAAAAAAATCACGTATTTTGTATGGGAGTCTATTTATTTATTTTATTCTGCTTTGACTATTTTTTGTTATAGCGGCAACAGAAATACATCATATATGAAAATTTCAACTGTCTAGATATCACGGTTCATTAAGATACAGCCTGGTGACAGACAGACAAACAAACGGACGGATAGGAAGGGAAGTCTTAGTTATAGAGTCCCGTTTTCACCCACGAAGCCCTAAAATGACAATAAGCAAACGCAATTGGCTGTTTTAGAAAGTATAGCGTCAGTAAAGAATTCGTTATGAAATAGTATGAAAAGGTACCTATTGTTTGTGGCGGCGATAGAGGAAAAAATGAAAAAGCAAACAGTTGCGCATTCCATTGGCTAGTGCACGTGGTACATTCCAATGGGGTCATGCACCACACGCCGCGCGCGTGCGTAAAAACAAGTGCAACGTTTCGAACCAATCCGGCCCTTCTGCTTCGCATTCGGCGCACACTTACACGTGCAAACCACCTTTCAGTACTAATATTTGTGTCTAACACAGAGCTGATACATCGTTAATGCACATTCGTTTTTAGAAAGAAACTTGCACCTTCCTCATGCCACGCGTGAGACATTATAAAAATACCAACACGTCACATGACAATTGATTGAATTAATATTACACGCATAGGTTATTTTATTATACTTATTACATTGCTATAATGAGCAGCCGGTTAATAGGTGATAAATTATTAGGTGCACGTATTTTAAACTCAGGCGTTTTAAATTATCATCGCAATTGCACCAAACATATAAATTTAACCTACAACACCTATGTACCAATTTGTATTAGAGTTGTGCTCGTAGGTTTGTTATTTATTTAGATAGCATTCCATCCTGTAGGGAAAGCGGCAGAAGCTCCGTGGAGCAACTTCGGCAGGGCAGAGGGTCGGAGGCTTCGCAGGAATGCGGCCGGCCGGACGCTCGGTGGCGCGCCCCGCTCGCCCCGCACCGCCGGCCGCGCGGCCGCCGGCGAACAATCGTGTTCGCAACATTTTTCAACTGTGCCAAAGTAGATGAAAACCTTTCAGTTTATTCTTCACGGGACGAACCCCATATTTTTTATAGCCATTTTGAATTGCTTTTGAATTTTTTATAGCCAGGCGAATTGATGAGAGACATTAAATACATAGATACCCAATATGTCATGATATTTTCCAGCATGAAATCAGCATTAACTTTTAACAAAAACCGACAATGTTAATCACATTAACATCCGAAAGTTAACTGGCAATCAGTTGATTTCCATTTTCTCGTAAATCATTACGCGATGCACCAAAGTGTTGATTAAGTATGGAATGAAAAAAAGCACAATCTGATTCTGAAAGAGTTACGGCGCCGTTTGACGGGGAGGCGTGTAACATAAAATCGACAAAACAAGTCCAAAATCCGTGGAAGGAGCCAAAGCCGACACATTCCCGAGGCTCGAATCGTAAATTACAGCAGTGCGAGCGGCGAGCGGCGCCGGCGCCGGGAGGAGTGCTTGTTACGATATTTGAACAAATTCCCGGCGGTGTTAATCTGCATAATAACAGCGGCGGGTACAAAGCGTTTGCCGACTCCCATTATGCGCGGGCGCCACCCGCGCCCTCGCCCGTCCTCCGGCCATCTCTCCGGATCCGGCAAGACGGGCGGTGGCGCGCGGCGCTCATCTCATGCGCTTAACTACTCCGCCTTATCTTTTTACATCGTAATGACTTTGAGTTCTCGCCTTTTCACCTTGGTACACATCTCCTTAATCTAATACCTACAGTATATTACAACCTATATATTAAACATAAAACGGAAGGTGATGTTTTCATGAAGTTACTCCGAACCTATTTTTATGATAACGGGGTGCTGCTTGAAAAGACATCAACGACATTTAAAAATGATATTTAGTAAGTGCTCTTTAAATGAAAAACTAAGCCCGAGCTAGGTTTGGCGGCAGATCCGAAACGATAGCAGCAAATTATCGCCTCTGCTTGTCAGATGACAGACTGCCCGACAAAGACGTCAGTTTAGTGGCCAAACACAAAAATTTAAGTAAAGAAAGTTGAATTTATATGGCTGGCGTTAATCACTTTGTAAGTAATTAAACAAAATTTTAGCTCGTTACAAGGTGCAATTATTAGTAATAAGCTGTTGGGCGACTGCATAACAAGCGGGACTGCGGGAACAAAGGAATCGCTGTTATAGCAAATTAAAGAGAGTTACAAATGCGACATTTGGGCTGTAGAAAACGATAAAAATTTGCATAAAAAATATGAGGTTCGCGCTAACTTAGCAAAACAGAGTAAAAACTTATGGAAATAAAAAAAATAAGAAAGGTGAAAAAAAATGTTCAAACTAAATAATCTGTCTATAAAATCCTTTCTATCTTCCTGAATATGAACTTCATTAGGTGGCATATAGACTTTCATTTTTTGTTTTACTTTTCTACTACAACATCGAATAGTTTTTTTTACATAAATATGAAGCCTGACAATAAGACATTCCACTAGTCCACCTACAGACGGCGCGGAGGTGAAAATATTTTATTAAAATTCAACACATTCGGAAAGTATTACTATTTTCCACACTGAGTATAATTGAGTAATGTCCTTCATTACGCACATATTCGAAATCGTGAGCTAAACTTACTAGTAAGTACAGTAAAGTATTTTGTAAATATTCTAGAAATAAGATTCCAAAGAATCTAATATTATTTTTAAAACATAAAATCTCTTTTCATGCAGCCAACTTACTTATAAACTAAACCTTATTTTACTCAAACTAGCCCAGTTTAGTAAGTGAAATACTTGTAACAACACTCAAATAAATGTATAAACCTGACGTGTTTAAAAGGGTAAGTATTTATTTTTTTATTAATAGTTTGGCGTCGGAGGATTGATTTCCGTGTCTCTCGAATCACTTCTTAAGGCAAGCGCATGTGCGAATGTGTGGAAAAGAAAAGTTTTCCATTTGCGCTGGCTTCGCCTGTTTGTGTGAGTCAACCTTCCTCTACTGTAATGAACAATTTACCACACTTGTATCATAAACTATTATTATTTAATACACTCGTTATATCATTAAATTATCAAAAATGAAAAAAAAACCTTTTAACAAGTGGCTAACATTTTGTCTCAGTCATCCAGGATAAATAGAGCAAATTTTAGAGGTATATGATCAGTTAGTCTTTTGTAGCTCTTTTATTTTCAGCTGTTATCTTGTTAGTTACCCGCCATTACCTCCAGCGGTGGACGAGCCCTAGCAGACGGCCCTATCGCGGATACTTATAAATAATTTATCGTGTTTGGCGAACCACGTATTTTTAAATGTGTAGGTGTTACTAGGATTTCCATTATATTTGCAACATAATAATACATTTTCCAAATGTTTGTTAGTCTGATAGTCAAAATCAAAAAACTAAGGTGGTCGTCAGTGCAGTAAAATAAATAAGCAATGACTACAAGTCCGTACACATACAAAGATTCTTTAAGGTTTTACACACTTTTTATAACACGAGCATTAACCCAAGTGTCGATCAATATTTCAACAGGAAAATTTAATCAACAAATTGTTTGTCTAGCTACAATAACTGAAGTAAATAAACATAATGACCGTTTACTTTTAGAATAATAAGTTTGTTTGTGTAAGTAGTAAGTACTTCTACGTAAAATTTGGCTAGCGCGTTTCTTTTCAGAGGCCAAGATAGATCTACTTCGGGTCGCTGGGTCACGATAAACTTATTATATAGTATTAATATTAATTGGTTTAAAATCTTCCTCGTGCCTCAGCTTGATTTTTATTAGTTAGTTACCGATGTAACGCGAAATGTCTAAAATAGTTGGAATAGCGACGTCGGCGAACATTAGTGACAGGTGCCAATATTTAACGGTTATGAATATGCTCAGGAGGCACCCACGCATGGACGACGCGACAAATCGTCAAGGTTGATTTTTCAGTGAAATAGTTTCACCGGCGGCAGCGGTGACGGCAACGTCTGAGCTGCGAGGGTCGATGCCCCCGCGGCCCGCCGTGCGATTTGGCTCGACTCAACGCAACTACAAATGAACCGTCGTTGGCAAAACGCTCGTTTCGCGACTCTGCTCCACTTTTGCCCGCCTTCTGATAAATCGATACTCCGCATCGAATGCTCTCTATACGTTAGCCCCGACTGTCCGTTACAAAAACGGAAATAAAAATTCCTACGATTCGCCACCGCTATGCGTTTTTTCATTATAAGTATGATGTAATTGGCAGAATGTAAACGGACTAGGTATTATTAAGATAAGCGCTAGGTGGTCAATTACTACAAAGCCTTAGCGGCTTCAGCAATGTCAACTTTATTTACAAACTAGCCGAAGCCCGCGACTTCGTTCGCGTGGACTTTATGCCTCTGGAATATGCTCATCAGGCTGAGCAACTTTTACTAAGGCGGCATTTTTATATCTCTTATAGTTTAGCTGGACCATTATAGTTCTGCATCAGGCGTTCCATTTTCCAAAATCATTTATAACCTATATGTTGCCCAGGCTTAATAGCTATATAACAAAAAAGTTTCATTCGAATCCGTCCAGTATTTCCGGAGATTAGCGTGTACAAACAGACATACAGACAAACAGACAGACATTTTTTGAAGTGAAAACTTCTTTAGCGGCGTTGTGCACTTTTTTTGGAATGGGTAAAAAATGTTAAACTCGCGTCAGGACACGTGACCTGATCGAAAATTCGTAAGACGGCGCAGGGCGCTTGCGCGAATGTTCGTGTGTGTTTATGTTAGAGCGTGCTACGCGCATCCATGGATGGTGACAGCTGATGGCTCGACCGTCTGTGTAGTGGCCATACTGCTGTGTATTTGAAAATGATTTTGTTGAAAATGAATTTGGTCATGCTTGTGACATATGTGACAGACTGTGGTTCAGAAAAGATTTGAAATATTTTATACTGATAATTAAAGCAATTCGTGCAAAATTATTCCCTAACCATTCCAAAATATCAAAAATGCACAACGTTAATATTCAAGTTTTCACTTCTGCCGGCACTCCTAGAGTGCAACCCGTCGTTTTTTTTTTAATTTTTACTCTATTACTACGTCTCCATCGCCCCCAATATTTTTTTTGGAAATATATTTAATGTACAGACACACTTTTTTTACTGTTTTATTATATGTATAGATATTTTAGTAAAATTAACTGCATGTCATACAATATTAGCTCTACCTTTTTAGGGTTCCGTAGTAAACAAGGAACCCTTATAGTTTCGCCATGTCTGTCTGTCTGTCTGTCTGTCTGTCCACGGTCCTACAGAGAAACTATAAGTATTAGAAAGCTGTAATTTGGCATGGATATGTATATGAATTATGGCGAAAAAGTCGTAAAATAAAAAATGGAAAAAAAATTTTTTTAGTGTAGCTGCCATACAAATAAAGACGTAGTCAATATTTTTTTTCTCTACAAACACATTGAGTGATGTATCGTTAAATAGGTATTTCAACAATATTGTTAGCTTGTGAACACCATTTTTCGATTTAGGGATCCATTCCTGAAATATTTGGGTTTAAAGTTCAAATTTTTGTTCGAGTCAAGTGTCCCCCCCCCCCCTCTATCTGCTAAACGGTTATATATGGCCACGTGAAAAAAAACACAATTATAGTATATATAATGTAGTTTGAAGGAAAATTATCAGAGCCAAGTAGAGTATACAAATTAAAAAGTTATAGGCGATCAACTTATAAAATGTACTTGAAAAACGACATTTTCATACAAATTCAATAGAAATTAGTTTTTAGACGTTTTTAGTGGCAAGAACTCAAAGTTGGCATTCGCAACTACGGAACCCTACACTGCGCGTGGCCCGACACGCACTTGGCCAATTATTTTTGTATCTTTTACTTTTATTTTATTATTTAAAGATGGCTGGCAGACATTTTAGAGCAAGTTTTTCAATTATTATATTAAAGCTCAAACGCCAATCGTAAAGAAAAATTTAAATAAAAAATCTTAAACGTGCACTTAGTAATCTATCGGGATTCAGGACGACTGTTAATAAAACTCATTTGGCTAGTCTCAACAACAATCACTGAATACAACCTACTCGTATAATACAATACAATAGTTGCCTTTTTTTCCAACTTGTTTGCTTAGAGACTTTAAAAAATATAGTGAATGAAATAAAGAGCGTCCGTGCTGAATACTAATGTCTTGCCACTAATTATGCGTAGTGTCCGTCCGTGTATCATGTACTGTCTGCGACCACGGTTTTATAAGGTGTCGAATACGAACGATATCATCTACCGTTATTGTACTTATTAGTGGTAAGCATCAGATTAATAGCATAGTTAGGCATCAAATAACAGACTAACATTATTTGCTACACTTTGGTGGTCTTTAAAGACGTCTATTAAATTAAATTAAAAATAAATAGCCGGTCAGGTGCGTGTTGGGTTCCGTAGTTACGAATGCAGACTCGGAGCTAACGGGTCATGGGACTATAATAACGTCTAAAAAATAATTTTCTATTGAATTTGTATGAAATTTTCCTCTTCCTAGTAATTTTTTTAAGTTCGTCGTTCATAACTTTTTGTTAACCCTACTTAGCTCTGATAGTTTTCCCTTAAACTTCGTTAATATACGTGTCTAAATACAACCGTATAATAGATTAGATAGAAGGGGGATATTACTTTACTTAAATGAGAGCTACCAAAAAAAATTTTTTCCTGATTTTATTTTACCTCTTTGTTGGCATGATAAATATAAATTACAGCTTTCTCGTACTTATAGTCTTTGAGTAGAAACACGGACGGACAGACAGACAAACAGACATAGCAAAACTGTAAAAAGATAATTTGACTAATTTTGCTGAATAAAATGAATCAAAAAGCTCGCAAAAATTTGATATAGCTTTGCATTCATCTTCAAATTCACAGGGTAAAGTCAAAATCAGCCATTATTTTCCACCGTAATATTTTTGAGATTATTAAGATTAAATTCATAAAAAAAAAACAAAGTCATTTAAAAATTACATTTTAAAACAAGTTTATCTTAACTTTTTAACATAATATGTTTATGTTGCCGTGGAATTGCCAAGTAAGAATTTTATTTTTAACTGACATGGTTTTTCATGAGAGTTGTTGTGGTCTCAAAGCTTATAAACTGGGTTGCGAGACTGGCCTTTCGTAACAGGTATTGTTTTTCAGATTATTATTATAGCGTATCGTAACATTTAAAAGCTAATTTAAAACTTAAAGTTATTAGATATCTTTTTCAAATATGATGAAGCAAAAGAGGTCTGTTAGGATCGTAGTAAGTAGAGGTCCATAGTCTCTCCCTACCCCTGTGGGAAACAGGTATGAGAATATGTATGTACGTATGTCAAACCAAAAATCGAATTGAATGGTGTGACCATATCACATCATCACAACATTTTACTGGTGACAAATATGAAATATTATTATAGTTACATTGTGTACATAAACAACAAATAAAACTTGTAAATAAGTTGGACTGTCCAAATAAGTATTTATTATTACTTGGTATTGCAAAGTGTCTTCCGTTATACGTAAGTAAATTTAATGCCCTAAAATATTTCTTTTTTATTATTTTGGTTGAAATGTTTCAGTAACATATGTTTGGGAATTATTTAACGCAATACTAAAGCCAGTTATTATATCATGATATGGAAATGTAACATAGATGGCGGGAGGCGCTAGCTTCCCGCTCGCGCCCGCAACTTATCAATGAAATTCCTGCGCAGACGCCGCCGCCTCACCGCACCAACGGTGCCTCACGTTCCTACCACTGACGTAACAAAATGGCGGATACATACGTGCTCGTCCTGCTTAAACATTCAAAAGAATTATATTTTACTTGAAACTATGTTGATATGTAGAGTACCTTATTTCGCAGAATTTTCCGTAAGTATACGCGTTTTCTACGTAAGAGAACTAGTCCGAGTATTAATTGAAAGTACAAAAACTCTTTGAAGATTTAAAGTGCAAAAATAATATTAGTGAAACGAAAACGTATGGTATAAACTTAATCTTATTCAAAACTGTCTTTGTTGTAATTGAATCTAATTGCTTTGTGTATGGTGCTGCCATCTTGCTTCTGATACAATCACTCGCGTAAACGCATTCTAAAAACGTATGAATCAAATCAAAGAATTTTGTTTAGATGGCAGCACTTTATCATTAAAAGCAAATACAGGCGGCGCAACCACAACTACCTATCTTTGTTTTTTACTATCGCAGAAACTTTGTGAATCATGCTCTGATTACGATGTTTTTATGCTACAATATGTACATAGATGGCGTTACTTTATCTAAAAGTATGAGTACTGACAGGTTGCTGTTTCTTTGCTTAGTGTAGCTCTCAGCATTCCGATAACCGATGAGTAATAATAAATAGTGAACTCCGATACCGGTAGATGGCGCTACCCTATACATCAGGCTCAAAAGTTAAGTACCTATACCTTCAAAGTTTAAACGCATGCTGAATATTAAGAAAGCATTTTAATACCATACAATGATGTATGGTAATTAACACCCTGATAGTCGCCCAGAATAGTATCATCTTTTATCACTGCCACTGCCTCATCGATCTTTTGAATATCTCGACAGTCAACGAAAATGTACATACCTGGCAGCATTGAAAGACGCGGCATTGTGTGCCGTGGCAGCTCCAAACGAGACGCCTACAGCCAGGCCCTCAGGGATGTTGTGCACCGTGATGGCCACCACCAGCAACATGATCCTCTTCCACTGGGCATTCCGCGCTTCCAGTGACTTCGTGAGACTGTCTCGACGGTCACCTTCGCCGTTATCACCAGCTTTCTGAAATGTCACATTTATATATGTCAGTTTTATTAACTAATGTATGATCGTAGAATAGTAACTCCGTGATAGATTTTGACCTGCGTAAGGTTTTGACAGATAAGTACTTAGTCAAGTAATTTTTTTTCGAAAAAAGTTCATTTGATTTGGTGTTCTATAGAATAGGTTATTTCATTTAATATTATAGTAGTTATAATTTTCACTTTTCTGTATACCCATTAATTCAGCAATTACACATGTCTGGATAGAGAACCTCGGGAACAAGATTTCATCTTTGAATGACAAAAATATCCAGTAGCTTTGACTTAAGCATGACACGCTGTATCTCTGCAACTTAAGGACCTAAAAATATTAAAGTGGCCAAAAGGGCAAAATAAAGTATTTAGTTGTTGCCCATCTAGAACATAAGAAACCGGTAGAGAAAATTCCTAAATTGGGGAAAGAAGAAGCTTCTAGATCACGAATCCTACTTACTATACTTACAACTGGCCAATCACTTCAACCTCCGGGGGATAAATGCATACTCGTACACTTTAGTTGATTGTCGACTAGATTTCCTTGGGGTTGCTAAATCTGGGCAGTATTTTAACTTCTTTAGAATGCTTTCTCTGAGCTCTGTTTTGGTATGTGATACCGTCGGCGAAGTCTGCAGTCCTTAAGAATCCCCTTACCCTAGACTTTTCCATACAAACGTAGTCTACCCTAGACTTCTCCATACAAACGTAGTCTACCTTTAATTTTAAAGCAACATGTCAGATTCCGGTAAAAACTGGTAATTTTAAATAAATTGCAATTATCTAGGGTAATAACAGGTTTCCTACAGTAACATTATGAACTGGAAAGAAAATATAACGATTTAGAAGTTTCCCATACTGATGGTCAAAAATGATATAACACACTATATTCTATTTCAAGTTCATATTTTTACCGTCGGAAACCAGTTATTACCCTAGATAATTGCAATATCTTTGAAATTACAAAATTTTGCCGAAATCGGGCATGTTGTTTCGAAATAAAACGTAGACTACGTTTGTATGGAAAATTGAATTTTGGTCTAGGATAAGGGGACTCTTAATTAGCATAAATTAAACGAGTTACTCAGTCAGATACTGGAAGAAATGCTTCGGTCTCATCCGGAGAGGTCTTCATCAGGGCGATAGTGACCAGAGCCGCGCGCACGCTTTACGTGAGCAACCCGTTTAATTCATGCTAATAATATGTCTGTGTCCCACGTTAGTTTTAATAAAAAAAAGACAGATTTTTCTTGGGTTCTCTTGAGATGCCTTGTCAATGCCCACTTACCAGCGAGTGATGTGAGTGGTGGTGGCCGCGCCTTCTTTGGGCTGTGTGTTGGTTGGTGATGCAGTCGGAAAAGCCTATAGGCGGCGGCGGTGGCGGCGAGCCATCCATGGTCACCACGCTGGAGGAAGGCCGCCGGTTAAGCGCCGTCATCATTTCTAAGTCTTCTAGCTTGTCTTTAGATTCTTTACTCTTTGTTATAGCTGTAATCGAACATATTATAAAATAAATATACGATAATTTACATTCTGTCCTTACTTTCCCTTTTGGGTAAAATGGAAACTTGAATACGAAACATGTGTCAAAATTTTGTGATTTATAAGTCCCCTTAGCCTAGACCAAAATACAATTCTCTATACAAACGTAGTCTACGTTTTATTTCGAAACGACATGCCTGATATGGGCAAAATTTTGTAATTTCAAAGATATTGCAATTATCTAGGGTGATAACTGGTTTCGACAGTAAAAATATGAACATGGAATAGAATATAGTGTGTTATATCATTTTTGACCATCAGTATGGGAATCTTCTAAATCGTTATATTTTCTTTCCAGTTCATAATTTTACCGTAGAAACCAGTTATTACCCTAGGTAATTGCAATTTCTTTAAAATTACCAATTTTTACCAAAATCTGACATGTGGTTTCAAAAATAAACGTAGACTACGTTTGTTTGGAGAAGTTTAGGGTTAGAGGGTTCTTAATATTTAAATGTTTAAGGGCGTAAGTTTTTCTTCCCGGCTTTTAAGTTTTACAGTATAGTTTTATTATGTATAGATATTAAATGATGAATAATAGTTTTAATGATTACACCTTTCATTGCTTTCGTTCAATTATATAGGTACTAATCGTAGTGGAAAGTTTAAATAAAACATTTAAAGAATACTAGGTATAAATGATTTATTTTATGCTGACAGAAATATTTGATTAATGAATAGAATGGTGTACGTGGCAAGCTAGCGAAGATGTGTTGATTGCGTATATTTGTCATAGTTTCAATGAACGTTTGCTGGATGCTATAATAAAATATAATGACATTCACTGTCATTACATTACTGATAAGCGCTGCCTTGTGCCCGCCGTACAATCTGGTAGTCATGAAATGTTGATAAGACTTTATGTAAAGATTGTTATTCTACCCCATAAATACGAGTTGATTTAAGAATCAGATAAGTTAACATTTGTGTAAGTAAAATAAGTAATTTCAATTCCATGTGGATAAATATTATTTTAAATATATTTAAACTATCATAATGCTATAATATGGTTTCGGAATCGAATTTTGTAACATACTAATATACTTGCAAGTTTTTGTTAATTTTCAAGAAAATTAAATGTAGGCATATACTACGGAAAATGCTTCACTATCTTATCGTATTTCTCAAGGGTATAACAATTAAAGTATCATTGTTTCATTAATCATTGGGAGGCATAAACAAAATCTGCGTCTGCGATCTACGCAGACGCAGACAACATACTGAGGTCATGTTTTTTTCTAGTGACAAACGAAAAGCAATTTAGGAAATTAGGTACCTACTTGAAGCATTTAATCATGTCAAGTTGTTTACTATCTCACCAGAAAAATAAATGTAAAAATGGAAGCCAAGTTCAATATTATGTTAGGTATGTTGTGTTGTTCAACTTGACCGACAAAAGAATTCAGATCTAAATGATGGCCAAGTTCTGTAGAGAATCCCGAAGTTTATTTGTAAGAATCTCAATATTTGACCTGGCTATCTGCAGCAAATCTAATACATATGTATTTAGTGGAATGTTGCAATGTAAAAACGATAATATAAAATAAATATAATAAATTGATATGCCAAATATAAGACGACTGGTGAACTAAAATTATTTATTATGTTATTTTTCAATTAGTATTATTACAATTTCAATTAGTTTTTAGCAGTTGACACAATAAAAATTAGGTTTAAAGGTTTTCCTTTTTTTCAAAATCTATAATAAAAAATAATTGCAAATTTTAAACCTAAGCTTTTACTGTGTAAGTAAGATCCTAAAAAATCATTGAGATCAGATAACATTTAAGAGTGAAAAACGTTTTCTCTTTTTGTATAGACGAGTGTGCGCTAGACTTTATTCTTAATCGTCCCTCAATGTGTATCTTAGGAATGGCCTTGTTTGTCCATCAAGACATAATGTTAAGTATGAATTTCATAAAAATAATCGGCGCAGGAATAACATATGAATAGAAAAATATCAATTCAAATTTATAATAAAATCCGCAATTATTTAAAAAATAAAATAAAAAAATATAAGGATAAATCATTCAAACTTAAACTGAAACAATTTCTTTTAAATGCCTGTTATTTTATTCTTTCAGATTTTTTAAGTGATAACATTTTAAACTAATTATATGAGATTATTTGATATACATATGTTAATTTAGAAAGTAAGTATGTATATAATAATGTTTTCGTAACTATAAATATTCTTATATGTTAAATGTGAAATGCTTTGCCCAACATTAGAAAGTATCAACGCTACTCTCAGGGTGACAGCTGAAAATCAGCGGTTGTTCAACACGAGGAATATTTTGCTATGCTGTAGTTACCTATGTTACTAATTATAACATCTTTGGCCCCTTTGTGCTTCTGTGGCACACATGACGCATGTTAGTATTAAGATATTTAAGGTAATATTTGTTTTACTTGATTAATGTTTATTACAGTCAAACAATACATACTTAGTTAAATCTATCTATTAATGTGAATATTCACAATTAGGAATAATAGTAAGTACTTTAGTTACTTTAAATTAAAAATAGAAAATAAACAAGAACATAATTTTTGGCTTTCCATAAAAACTTGGATCAGCCGATTGGTCAACTTGTATAGTAAGTCAAACATTATCGTTCACAATCCAGTTTATGACAATTTACAAGAAACATTTTATAATGCTAAAAAGCATACAATAACCCTGAAGACTTAATTTATTATTCTATCTGCATTCATAACAAAAACTTTGTGAAAAGGTCAGTGATTTGGCTGTCAACAAGCATAGTTAAACAGAGATTAAGACAGATATAAAGTTATTTGTAAAAGATGCAAATGATTCAAAATAACATTGTTTAAGTAACAGAACTACTTAAATAACCTCTTTATCAAATACTTTTTCTTATCAAGTGCACTTTCCGCTTCTAGCACCTTTTTAAAATAACTTAAAGAGTGTTGAGAGAATGCCTTGCATCAACTTTTGTAGAATGTTTGTAAAATCGAGAACAAAGAATAAAACATACCTGTACTTAGTGAATGTTATAGTTTAAGAGATAAATTCGGGCAATTTTCATAATGCCCGGGCAGCATGAATGATGACAAACTAATTTGTCCCAAGTAGAAAATTTTAATAAGAATTTCTAAATTTTATTACATTGCCTAGACATTATGATAATTGTAAAAGGACTTACGGGCAATCTGATAATACACAGAATAAACATGTGTGACATACGCGCGCTGACCAAAAAATAAACTTAAAGGACTTCTACCCTGAGCCATAAAAAATTCAAAAACCATTTGAATTCAAACTGCACTTGTCCTTTAAATATTTGCAAATTATTAAATTGGATCTTGTATAACTAGTAGTTCGCCACGAACGTAGACCTCGCGATTATTATTTCGTTATGCGGATTCATGGGTGTGACCAAATTTCCAAAATAGTTGCCAATCACAGCCCTTTCTTCAAATGACTTTCGATCTAGCTCTGAAATGTCAGGAGCACCTTCCAACCATACAATCCCATGGATATGAGGTCTACCGTGATGCTGAAATTCAGTTCTGTGCAAGTAGTCTTTCACCGAAAAATGACCCATCATTTTTCAAATGACAAAGTCAGATCGTTGGCAAAACCAAAAACCCATTAATGGGTTTTCGTTTAAACGTTTATTTGTATTGCCATGGCTCTATGCCGCTGCTCATTAGTTTCTTATTCTCTTCGTAAAGCTACTTTGCGTGCTTTGGTTGCTGTTGATCTCTTATTAGTTCGTAGCATAATTACTAATACTACTACAGAAGCACATACAAGCAGCGATAGCGATTGAACGAAAGTTCGCTCAACAAAATTGCTAAATTTAATAAACAAGCCAACAATCAATCAAAATAAGCAAAAACTAAAAAAAACTAATAGTAAAATAAGCAAAACCCTTTTTTTTAAGTCGGTTAAATATGATAAAATTTATAGAACTACTTATGAAACTCAAAATAATAACCACCCTAGTAACCTCGTGGAGCCCAGGGTGTATGTATTTTTAAGAAAGTTGTTCAGTAACCCGGACTGAATTCACTCTTAAATAGTTTTTGTATCATTTGTAAGAAGATTTGTATTGTTTATCCGTCACGGCTCAGTCAGCTAGACTTCACGAGTAAACCCGTTCAAGTATAACATATAAAAAAGTTGTTCAGACAAAAAAGTTGTTCAAATAAAAAAATATGGTTTTTATAATGGCAACAAAAAAGTCTAATGACATTTTTGAAAATATTTTGAAATGGCCGATATATAACAGTTTTAAAATTTTAAACCCCCATATTGCTGCCATTTTGAAAAATTTCGAAAAACTGGCTCGACAAAAAAATTCTATGTAGTTGCTGAACCTGCTTACAAAATTAAATGAGAATCGGTTAAGGAATGCGACCTGTAGGCGAGAACAGAACAGACAGACAGACAGACGGACAAAAGAATTTTTGGCTAAAATACTGGCTAAAAAAAGCCACTAGCTATGTGTATCGAAAGTTTTTGGCCATGAGCACATCTAAATCTGCTACTGACCACCACACATCATTCTATTTGTAACAGTTCTTACAAATCAGTCTACCCAAATAAAACTAAACGCAATATCAAAAACAAACAGATGTCAAACTATAAATCCCTCTATTTGGTTGGGTGTTAAAAACAAACTGATGTTTATATTCATTAAAGACACTATGTAAATATTTTAAAATAACAGGATTAAACTTTGATTAGGATTTTGTGAAAAATGTTTACCGTCACTCTGCTAAACTAATAATTTATTAATTAAAAAAGACTAAGAACTTCAGGGTTAGTGAAGCATTTGTGGTACCCCTGGTGATAAAGGTTCTCGAAGGGTCAAACTTTATGGCACTGACCATCTGGTGGACCATTCTATATAGTTTAATTATACAGAAAAAAAACTTACCAAACATCATGTTAGTAGAATTGATGCCTAAGTAGTCTAGGAACTTATCCGTGCCAAATACAAATACAGCTCCAAACAGAAATCCTGCAGCTATTGGTAGAAATGCGAACTTTCCATATAACTCTGACTTTTCACACATTTCAATTGCAGGTTTTAATAGCGACCAGTATGAGGCCGCTGTCATAACTCCAGCGGCGAAACCAAGAGAAACATCAAGTAATTTTCTCTGTAAAAAAAAAATGAATCCAAATAATACATAAAATTGTAAATTTGAAATTAATAAGCGGTTACAGAGGTTTTACATACATGTTTCCCTCTTATGAAGAACACGCAACCGGCTCCAGCAGCAGTCAGGCCCCACGTTAGTAGTGTCCCTAAAAGGGCTTGTGTGACTGCACCGTATCCTTCTATCATTTTTATTTGTATGTATTAAGTAAACCGTTTCGTTATTAAGTACGCCCTATGGCACATATTATTTAACGGATTGAATTTGTAAATAAATCAAAACTTAGTCATTATGTTCTTTTATAATGAATACGTGTTTACCTTCGTATATTTTACACTTTACTGACAGAGACAGATGTCACTCACTGCCTGCCGATTCGGTATGTCAACATGACATACCAGTGTTACCGTATCACAACAATATTTACCCTGCCTATAAAACTATATAAAATTATTATAATGGCGTACGTATGTATTACAGAAACAGATACATTTTATGATCTTTATCCCTGGCAGTGCAGACAGAGCCCAGGGCCGTAAGACCGAAAAGGCCACGCTTAGCGTAATGGTGGGAGAACAGAAAAGAAAAAGAATCAAAAAGTGATGGGTTGCTAGCCGCGTCGGCTATTAAAATGATTCAAATCTCACCCATTCCCTTGATTGGTTTTTACACCTTTTTCCCAGACCTGCATGGAAGGAATATACACGCTGACTTTTCATTGGTTTTGGAAAAAAAAATGTCGTATAGTAAATAAATTCCTCTACCCATATACGTAATCCAAATTTCTGTATGTCATAAGATAAAAAAGTTTCGTAAATGATTTTCGATCGAGACCACGTAGTTATGTCGGCCAAAACAGCTGCGTGGACGTCGATGTCCTCCGCCGGCCGGCGGGCGGTGTATGGCGACGGTACTACTAATTGATCTCATTATTTTGCTTTCGAGTTTTAGTCAACATTTTTTGTTTCTGATTTTTTATTTTGACTAGCTAATTAGGTCTTACTAACGATGCCTATAAAGTAGCCTTCGGCTTCAGAACCAATATAAAGTCACCGTGTATATCACAGGGTCCGTCACTAAAATGTTACCAATTTGAAATGATGTTACTTGGATAATTAAAGTACGGTTTTTCAGAAAGTGTAACAAAATGCTGGTAATGAACGCTCCGAGTGACGGAGGTATATATTATTATCTTTGACAATAGACAACGTGTTTTGTTCTTTCTGCTTTAACAATCTACCACAATTTGGTTAAACTATGATAGAGTGGAAACACTGCAAATTATGTCAAAAAGGTAAAATAAGCGCAACTACCTTGTGTCTCTTTCCCTCTTAAGGGCATTTACTATAGACGGAATGAGACTTCATTATACGTCAAAAAGTAAAGTGTCGACGTTTTTTGTTAAAGTCCGGAGGCATGTCAGATGTCCATAACATAAGAAAAATATCGACATCGATAGTTTTGCTAAATATTAACACCATCGTGTTTGTCATTAAATTGTTTGTAAAATTTATAAAAAAAGGCTTGCTAAGCCTATTTCAGTCACAAGCTCACAAGTTTATTTTCAGGCAAATTAGAAAAAAAACAAAATTTTATTTGGTTTATATTAATCTTGCCGATCAAATCAAAGATTTAGTAAAAATTTTCATTATATATACATGTACCTGCAATCCTGCATTAGTAGTTTTAAAAATGCTGACGATCGGGGCGCTTTTAGACCTCATTAAAGCCCTGCCTAAATTACGTTACGACCTGATTTTCTATAAAATTGCTGTGTGATTTCCGGCATAGTACTTAGAATATTCTCCCAGAGCGTAGGCCAAAGTCCTCCGGCTGCTTTGGCCAAGTATGGCTCTGGTAGTACAGTGAGGGTCGTGCTCCTGCAGTGGAGACGAAAAGACCTGATGATGATAATGATTTCAATAAAAATGCAATTCCTTAAAACTCAGTATCTGTTTAATTTTATAGACATACCTATAGAAAAACCGCAATGTGTGGACCGGCTGTTAACTTATGGCCATCAACAAAGTGCTACCTACCTATGTAGCGTTTTAACTACTCATACGACTTTATCAAAAAGATGGTATCAGTCACGTCGTCGCTCTACTGAATTAAAACTTACAAACAGTCACTTTATTGCCTACTACCGTGTAAATCGCGTTAAGTGTTATTTAAACACGTGGGAATTGGCTCTAAGTTACCAAGATCATGAACCTAATACACCTTATAAATTATAAACACAGTAGCTAGAGCATACTGTAATCTAATCAGTGTTTAGCATTGTAGTTGTAGGTAGGTAGTGTACTGAACACATATATAAAGTCGACACGTACGTCTGCAGCTTCAAACATAAACGGAAGGCTGTCGAATCTAGGTCAAAATTTATGAATATACCTACATGCTTCCCTACTTACGTAGATAGGTGGTAATGGTACCTACCTACCTAACTGTAACTGTAGTACTCTTGCATACAAGTAAAAACGTTACGTCGGTAGGTACGTAGGAGTAGCGTACATTCTTTAGTTAAGATTTAATAATTTAATCCACTATATTACTATCGAAGTTATTCCCCACAACTTATCTTGAGGGGTAAGGACAAATTGTAGGTAATGAGTATTTAGTAGTAGATAGTATATTACCAAATTCTGAGGGAAATGGGGGGGGGGGGATAATTTAATCTACTATATTAATAACGAAGATATTCCCCACAACTTATGTACCTAGTATTAGGATTAGGTAGTACATTATTTAAGCGAGGGGGGAATAGGTAGGTATGTTAACGGCCCCTTCGGCGAATAATGTCGTGCATAACATTATCATTGTAACGAATCGTCTCGTAAAGTATCTCTACCTACAGGTGCAAGCTAGTACGGTGATGGAAAGACACATGAAGATGAGGTGACTTAGCCCGTTAATAGGACAAACTTTCCGTAAGGGAACAACTGTTTCATACAAACTTATTCAGTACCTGATTGGCAAATTTGTATGGGTATATCGAATTTATAACTAACATTTTTCCAATAACCCAATCCCGAGAATTCGTTTTTATTGATCTGATGGTCTCCTTATGTGTAGCCATCACATTTGCATCCTGCATAAGTATTAGTATCTAACCTTATATTTTTTTTTGGTTTAAACCTTACGCAATAAAAAAAATCTAGGTATATGGTTAAAATTAATGTAAGACAGACATTATTAATATGTGAAAAAAATCCGGGTTACTCGCACGTAGACAGTACCGTACAGTACTGTAGTCTTACGTAGAGACGTAAGACTACAGAGTACCGTCTACGTGAACGACCAGTTTTTTTTTCAGCTCAATATAAACCTAGATTTTATTACTCTGAGAGAATAACGTTGTGAGAATCGAACTTGTTTGTGCCGCACAAACGGTGTCTTTAGTTTCAGTTACGTTTGTATATAGGTATAGTAAGTAGTAACGTAACTTAGTAAAACTTGGTCACCTGACTGCCTCCGTAGTCCTGTGATCAAGGCGTTCGCTTTGTGATCAGGAGGTCGTCGGTCCTACGAGGAGGCATATATTTTGTTGAAAGTTTTTCCCAGTCTAGTTAGGATATTGCAGACTTGAATCACCTGGTTATCCCAAAAGAAAGATAATTGCTTGTTTCGGAAGGCACGTAAAAACTCTCCCAAAAGACATCTAGCATCTGCATAAGGATTGGTTCTGGTTTACCCTTTGGGTTGCTGAGGTGAGACGACAGTCGCGCTGTGTAAAAACCAGTAACCTCGCCAAATCACCGGGATAGGTAGCGGACCTCGGTCTCTGAAGCGTTACCGCTGAGGATGCAACCGGGAATAAGCTCAATCGGATGATGATGATAAAAAGCTTGGTCACCTCCGCTTATAATACACCTCGTGTAAGAGTTTTAGCGGCCCTATTATACTTACCAGTTAAACGAACGAATGCTAAACGGAATTGATGTCAATACTTTATCTACACTAATATTATAAAGAGGAAAGATTTGTTTGTTTGATTGTATTGAATAGGCTCCGAAACTACTGGATCGATTTTAAAAATTCTTTCACTGTTGGATAGGTATGTTATCCCTGAGTGACATAGGCTATGTATGTACCACGGGCGAAGCCGGGATGGACTGCTAGTATATTATCATAACTAATATTATAAAGAGGAAAGATTTGTTTGTTTGATTGTATTGAATAGGCTCCGAAACTACTGGATCGATTTTAAAAATTCTTTCACTGTTGGATAGGTATGTTATCCCTGAGTGACATAGGCTATGTATGTACCACGGGCGAAGCCGGGATGGACTGCTAGTATATTATCATATAAAAAAGTATACCTGAAGGCTCGGCGCAAACAGGCTACCGACCACAGCCACCGGTTGAAGTCATCGACCACTTTCCTGTAGTTTTTATACATTTTGTATTGACTCGCCGCACACGGTGTTGCTGGTGACGGCCACTAAGTATGAAAGTGATCGGTGGCTGTTAAGCTGTGATCGGTGGCTCGTTTACGCCGAGTTTTTACGATCTTTAGCTCGTCTACTTTAGACACAATAACACTCGTAAGATACGAAGTTTTTGGTCTTTGGTAAGATCACAAAATAATTAAGTACCTATTATTTTGTACAAGTATTTATTTATATGTAGAGCATGATAAGAAAGTGCTGGTATCTACATACATAGGGACCTTCAACGTTGGCTTAACGAAAACTAAGTAGTTACATGATACATGTTACATATTAATTATATTTTTACAATAGTGGTATAATCAAATCAATCAAACTTTTTAGGGTTCCGTAGCCAAATGGCAAAAACGGAACCCTTATAGATTCGTCATGTCTGTCTGTCTGTCCGTCCGTTTGTCACAGCCACTTTTTTCCGAAACTATAAGACCTATACTGTTGAAACTTGGTAAGTAGATGTATTATGTGAACCGCATTAAGGTTTTGACACAAAAATAGAAAAAAAAACAGTAAATTTTGGGGGTTCCCTATACCAAAGATAATATAATTACTAACGTAACAGATACCCAACGCCATAGAAACGATTGGAGAGCCCGTAAGTACGCAAAACTGGAGTTGCGGAGCGGCCTCTCAGAGATGGCAGCACACACGACTAGCCAAAAAGGTAACGAAGAAAGTGTTGAATATACTTTAAAAAAATATATTGCACTTCATAAAGGTCTTATTTAACTAATTAGAGTACTACTTTATTTAAATAATAGTAATAAAAGATTTTTATGTTTTAATTTTTACCTTAAAGCGCCATCTAGTTACAAGGAAAAGAAATAATAATGTTTATATGACGATGGGTAGGCATGCCCATACTTAGAACTGAAACTCAAAAATTTATTTTTTATCAAACCCATACGTGTGGGGTATCTATGGATAGGTCTTCAAAAATGATATTGAGGTTTCTAGTAGCATTTTTTTCTTAACCGAATACTTTGCGCGAGAGACACTTCCAAAGTGGAAAAAAGTGTGTCCCCCCCGTAACTTCTAAAATAAGAGAATGATAAAACTAAATAAAATATATGTTGTTCATTACCATGAAAACTACCAGCGAAAATTGGTTTGAACGAGATCTAGTAAGTAGTTTTTTTTTAATACGTCATAAATCGTAAACGGCAAATTACCTTTCATTTAATCAACTCAAATATAAAAATTAAAAAAACATACTACAAGACTTTTATATTATGTTATTTGCTACTACGGAACCCTTCATGGGCGAGTCCGACTCGCACTTGGCCGCTTATTAATAAATAAATTGGCCGCTTAAATTGTAAGTGCAAGGGCCATGTAGACCTTAGTAGGTACTCTATACTTTTCGAGTCTCATTTTGTCATTGCGAAGCAAACCCAGCAAGCTGACAGGTATCTTTTAACTATGCTTTGAGCACAATTTAAATAAGAGTTTTGAGTTTTTAGTCATTACAAGTAGGTACTTAAATGCCTAAGTGTGAGCACTGTTACGTTATGTTATGTAGTGGTAATAGTAGCACCATTTTAGACTATCAAGTTTACTAGCAACTGCAAGCTGAAGTAAAGGATTAAATCCATACTTACTAAATCTGGTAATAGGTTCCTATTAAATTGATTAAATAGTTAATTATAGTAGTTAATACCCCGGATGAATATGTATGAATTGCTGAAATATACTGCGAGAGAGTCGATAATAGTGGTAGTTAATTACACACCGTATCACATAAATAAGTGGCATATCATTTACACCGTCAAGAAAATAGGCAAACGGTACAAAATGACTGTACACTTTGCAAGAACAATACAAATGCCGTGCAGCTGTATCTAATACCTTTACCGATATAGTTAATAATTATTGGGAACTTTGACGAATTATCGGCGTATAATTGGGGCCTAATCTCCCTGTCGTGGCTACTGTAAATAAGACAGTGAACCGTTAGGATTGACATAAATTTCACAGCAGATTGACTGTACACTCACCGACACTTTTCCGTAAATTCAGAAAAAAAATATTATGCGGAATACAATGTACTTATAGTAAATAAGAAAACGAATTTTAGGCTGATTTTATTTGACTTCCCTCCCTCAATTTTAGGCTGTGACATGATAAAGTTACATTGGAGCTAGTGTATCTAATGACAAAACTCAGATTAGTCTGTACGTAAGTACATTTGCTCGTTGTCATTAGTAATGTTTTAAATTCCTAAAAGACATTCTGGGTAGAAATGCAAGAAAAGACATAAGACCTACGAATAAGTAAAGACAAAAAGTTTTTTCCAGTGCGTAATTTAAAAATAAAAGTAAATACTATCAATTTCAAAAAAAGAATGGTAAGTATATCATGCTAAAGAAATATTAATATTGCTCGCGACTGTACCGATTTTAAATTTTCCAAACTATGTTCATAATGAAAAAGTTTGCTTCGCTTTACAACCATTTATAATCGAGGTCAATTTCTAGATTGATACACTGAAGTACTCAATATTATAATAGGATACCTAGAGTAAATCTGTTGTATCTGGGCTAAATAAGAAACTTTTGATTTTTCGTTTTTGACTTCTCCGTATTATTTGTCCGTTTATACTTCTCCGTCTGATCAGTATTGAGATTCAAGCTAAAAAGCAAGAATTCAAGAATAAAAAAAAGCATCCTACATTTGATTCAACATCTCGATAAGATGCATTGAGGCCAAATCAAAGGTAGGATATACGAATAATTGATCGATGGTGCCATGCTTTCTAACTGCTGGTTTGCAAACTAGCAGTCAGATGGATGATTTGTCAATATTTTATAGGTAGATGGCAATTAAGACCGATATCTACGCCAGAATCGCCGCATCAGGATCTGAATGGGAATTCATGAAAGAGACATTCACATACGTACACAAATAAACAACAAAGACATGGTTTGAAGAGAGCTTTGCTTGAATGAGAAATGGCAAACTATTGAGTTCAGCGAACACCGGGGGCGCACATTTGGAGCGAACATAGTTAATAGTATAAACACAGTCGAGTGTAGGTTGAATGGTGACCGCCTATGAAGGTAGCCGCCGGCGGCCGGTCTGCAGGCCGAGTGCGAAGCCTGCAATAAGGGGCGGGGTTGTCGCATTACACTTACTAGGGCTAGCTCTTCGTCTTCTTTGCTAGCCTTTCGTTATAAGTTTCAACTCTAATACGTGACGTCACATATTGCTGGCGCACAGCTCCCGCACTTCGCCCCTCAGCCCAGCGGTCCGTGCTCCGTGTGATATATAAGCTCCCCGGTGGCCTACAGTTGGCCTATCTATAGCCATTCATTCATTCATTCTACTTACAACTAGTGCTTAGCTTGACCGGTGCCCGGCGACATCAAGTCAAAGCAGCTAGGAGGATATAGGGTTGCGATGCTCTGGATCCATCTTAAGATCTATAATAGCCTAAGTTACCAATTGAACATTTACACGCGAACATATACACGAACGCGATAACTCTTGAGAAAATTGTAGCTAAGAACCATCTTGATCACGGAAGCTTTTAAACAAAAACAACAGCATCATACATAATCGGTCCATTCGTTTAGGAGCGACACGTCAAACTTATGACACCCCTCTTTATGCCTGGGGTGTTTAAAACAGGCTGGGATGCTATAATCTATAGGTATTGTTTTATTTATTACCTGCAAAATCCTACCTAACCATACAGAGGTGTTAGTTTCTCTACCTACAATTTGGATATACTCCAAGCAAACTTCTTAATGGTTTTTGCATACTTTTGTGCATAACAATAGTTTTTTATCATTATACATAAGAATCAGTCCTAATTCAGTATATTATTGCCTTTAAGTTGAGTCGCCGCCAAGTCTGCCCCGCTTTTATTCAAACATAAAATTTGCAACTTAAGAAAACCTTTGGAAACTGAGGAAATCGAGAAAAATAGTTTTGCGCCCTGAAGAGCAAATAGATAGATAGATTAAATAAAAAGCGGTTAAAGCGGTAAAATAAAACGTTGTGATAACCCTGTCGCTGTAGGGTGTAGTATTATGTCCCGCATGCTCCAGTTGGAGACAATTAGCGGGGAGGCGCCACGCGCACCGATATCACAGCCTGGTAATCCGATTTCGAGCAGCGAGCAGGACCAGAAACAATTATTAAATCAACGAAACTTTGCTACAGCTTTGTAACAGTTTAGGCACAAATAAGGAAGGGATACTTTTCATGTTGTAACAATTGAATTCATAACTAGTGTGTTAAAAATTTAAAACTAAGTAAAAAAAGCTTAGGTTGCATCAGCTGTTTCTCTTCTCGCGCAGATTGTAAAAGCTTTGTATGAGTTGCTGCTTCCGAATAATACAGAGCCGTGCTGTGCTACTATTCAGAAGTTCAAAAGTTGGTAGTTTACATGCGTGTTCTGCAAAAGAATAGCAGGCGTGGTGGCGTCTTGGACGCAGCCAGCGTAGCGTTGAAAGAACAAAACATTCCGCTAGCTAGATCGTCATTATTCAAATTTTCGCTGTACCAGTTGCCCGCTTGTTCCGGCCTCTGCTTCTTGCCCTATTTACTATCACTCTGAAATTACGATTAGTCTGGTCGAAATGAGGCGCGGTCATCCGTGGTGGATGGCCGTGTGAACGGCCCGTTATACAAACAGTTTACGCGGTTTGGTAAAAATCGCCGGAGACACTTTCTGACAGGGCTGGATTTGGAGGGCTGGAGGCCCTGGGGCGAGAAGCCGTATTTATTTCTCGAAAAAAAGGAGTAAGTAGTTTTAGAATCATGTCAAATAAAATTATTTTAACAAAAAAATTTATACTTCATTTGTAAAATCAGTCGAATACAATTTATTAATTAAATACTAAATTACATCTTTAAAAAAAAGTAGATAATTTATCTGAAATCAAGCTTTCAGAGTAGGTTAAATACTGTGTAGAATTAGCTTTGATATGATAGTTGGTTCACAATTATTATGTGCACACAGAAGGCGAAAACAACTGTTTGAAAAAAACCGCAAAAGTTTGTGAAAAAATATCATTTTTGGGGGCCCCTCTATTCTCGCGGCCCTGAGCTTGCCCTCCCTCAAATCCAGCCCTGCTTTCTGAGGTTGATTTGTGAACCTGTAAACATTTACCACATTTACTTTCCGTTACAATAAAGCTACTACGCTCACACGCCGATTAACAGATAAGTATATTACTGTGGTTAACTAAGTTATTTGAGTCCCACTAAATTAATATCAAGTCAAGCAATTTAAAATTTAAGTAAGTAGATACATATGCCTGTGGTAATTTGTCTTTCAGATGAAAACTGAAAACGCAAGATGTTTTGCTTTGCTAATTAAATTCTTTTAAAATTAGATTCCGTTATTAGTTTACATATTTATACATAAGTTGTAACTATTTACTAATCTACTTGTATACCATTATAAATGATGTAGTAACTTGGAGATACAATGATGTTTTTAGAACAAGTCAAAATTGCATACCTACAGAAATGTTCATAAAACTAAATAGAATGCACAAGAATGCACTTCGAGGAACCGACGACTTAGTGAAACTGGCAAATAAGAAAATTATCAAATAAAGAAACTGTTCAATGAGTAAACTGGTACGTTTTTCTTGTATGTAAGTGGCCAACACTGGTGTCAGATTTTTCAGGCTGCCTAAAGGCATCTGACATAGCTTGACGACTGCCATACAATGATGACAGCCGGGAACAACGGCTTATACGTGCCTTCCGAAGCACGGAGGAGCTCGAGAATTTTTTTACGCCACTTGTGGTCACCCATCCAAGTGCAGACCACGCTCGGCTTCGCTTTACTTGCAAAAGCGACAGCAATGCGCACTTCCGCCGGCCCACCGAGCTCCTTGTAAACTGGTGAATCAGAGAAATTGACGAATAAGGAAACTGACCAGTGATATACGCTACCTTCTTACACGTCTTTGAACTAAAAGATATTTAACAGAACGAAAGCAGCATTCTTCCGTTGTTGTACCGTGATTATTACGCGTTGATGTCTTTTGCTAAGATTTTTTGTTTGAAATTTTTATTTGAATTTATTTCAAGTTACTCTAGTGCAAAATCATCAAAGAATGTACTAAATGGAGTCAATGTACTTACTAATATTAAATGTAGGTTACTGCGTTTAAAGGGTGATATGAATATGCCGTGAAATAATTAAAATACTGGATGTTTATTAATTTAATTAAAATACTGGATATTTTGATTTACCATGCATAAGCGGTTTGTTTAATACTGCCACAGCCGATGTGTTTGTCAACTTTTTGTAATAAAAATATTAAAATTTTGTAACTTTGGTTAGAAAATGAATAAATAAATATGTAGGAGATGCTCTGTCATTGAACTTACTGTCCTCGCTACCTGGGTATACGGTGCTCCATTAATACACAAGGATGTCCTCGAAAAATAGTAGCTAGTTTTTGAGCGATACGTACCTACCGATTCGAGATGAGACGAATTTAAACAAAATGGTATAAGATGTGGACAAAGAAGTAGAACAACAACATCAACCCTGGTGCTAGGGGTCTTCTTGATGAGATCTCTCCAAGACTGACTGAGCGCACAACGAATCAGTACTTATTGGAAACCAACGGAGAAATGTGGCCAGCATTTTTTGCATTAGGCCACACCACATTAGGACGATTTTTCAGATTAAATTTATAGCAAGTATTCAACTTTATTTTATTTAAAATCAATCAAAAAAAAAAAGATTTGTAAACATGTAAATTAATTTATCTTAGGTACTTATTTCTTGTATTTAAAGTTTTTTTTTAAAGATGAACAAGATCACTTCTTGTCACTATTTGCAACATGCAGATACTGTTAGATGGTCTGTCACCGCCATCTGCATATAACTAATGACCGACCCGTCCATCTCGCGCTGTGGTCACTCCGCTTCCCGTACGTTACCGCTCCATTGCGTAACGGGTCTCCGTTTACTGTTTATATCGATTTCGGTGCACGCACACTTTCCTCCCAATGCGAGGCAGCATGCGGAAGATTCGACATCATCAATCATTGAATTCGCCGCGGAGCTGCATAGCAAAATGAAGATAGTGCAGAAGTAACGCTCTTGCTCAACATTGTACGTTGTTAGAACGTTTCCGCCAATGTGACATAAATAATAAATACGCCAACATCCACAGGAAGAGACACCTCTTCCTGTAGGACGTGTTCCAACCACACAGCTGTGTGTGTAACCTTGAGGGTTTGGGACAACCAAGTATAAATGCGTATAAATAAATATATAACAGGGTTAGGGTTCGTATAAATCCCCAATGGTTACTTAACAAGATGATGGGGTTAAGATAAACAACTAAAATGAAAAAAAAGTGAAAGTAAGTATGTATGCATTAGTAAAAATCTCGGGTTCATTCCCATTTCAGTTTTCGCGCTGCCCTTTACTTATAATATACACACGCTCATCGCAAATATGGAGGGACCCCTATAAGATGAGTATGTTTCTTCTACCCTAACTGCTACAGAGGGAGAGCAATGGAACTTTGTAATATAAGTTTCTATCTTCAAAAGGCTCCAGCCTCCTCCAATCTGCTTTTGAAACCACCCCGTCTTTCTTTCTATATTGTACATTGATTGTTTGGAGGTAATTAGTTACTTTTTTACTTAAAGTTACCTAAAATATAATAGGACAGTGAACACGCTTTTGTATCACATGTATATCTAAACTTTCAATAGTTTACGCGTCGAGTTCCTAATGGCAGCAAAAAGTCGCGGATGGCACGCGCACGCGCATGCCATACGCTCAAGCTTCCCTTGCCCGTAATCGCATTCTATTTGAATCGGGGGCAAACAATCGCCGAGCAATTTATTACGTTTGATCGCCGCGATCTCGAACAGTCACTGCGGCATAGAGAAACATTATCTAGAGTTTAGTGGCAGAGCGCAACATATAGCGGAAAGGTTCCAGGTTCAATCTCTGCCTAGTCTATACTTAACTCTATCTTTGAGTTTGTTACTTGCTTACAATACATTCTTCCGGTGAAGGAAAATATCGTAAGGAAATCTGTATACTAGTTTAATAAATGGCGTGTTGGGACCTAATGATAGTCTTTGAGATACATCAGATGACTTTAGGGAGCCTAAAAAATCTGACACTGGATTTAAGAGAAGCCACAAAGAAGATCTTGACCTATTACAGCTTAACTGTTTATCCGACTCAAAACAATAAGTCGGAATACTAAAGAAACTAAGTTTACCAGCAACCCAGAGAATTTTGAATCACCCATAAGATGAACGGGTATGCTCCATTGTTAATCATCATTTCAGCCGCCTTACGTCCACTGCTAGACAAGGACTTCTTAAATAACTGATCTAGAGTGGCCTGGATGCAGGCCACTCTAGATCGTTGTTGCGCTTGTTGGTAGATGTCCTACGCTTCGCTTGCCAGTTCGTGGTTTTCGTCGAAAGAACTTTTCCTCGAAGCTGGAACCAGGATTAATTGACCCAGACTGCTATATTGGTCTACAACCTTAAGGGTGGAGCTGCCGACACTTGGATATGGAAATTCGATTGCTAATGTTGTAAATAATCGGCTAGATCCGAGGGCTTTCTCGATTGTATTTAATTATTCTCTGAATGATTTGTATTGTAGAGCATCCAATGCAGTTAGGAATAGATTGATTTTATAAATGGAATATCTTTATCATTTTCATAGCCAAGTGTTCGACATGCCTCCTAATTACGAGACGAGGCCATGCCAAGTCTTCCTCCAACTTTTACATCCCGCCCGTTCGCGTCTTGATAATTCTCTCCATTCCTATCAATGTCACCATCGTGGCTTAAAATTAGTACTTCGAAAATGAGTTTTACACTTTTATTTAATGGATATGACCGGATTCTAATATGAGATAATTTGACTATATGTACTTATTCGAACAAAGAGTCTCGTTAATCAAAGAGAGTAAGTACATGTATAGTAAGAACTGATTTTAAAGGGATATGATTTACCTCGGCATTACAGAACTACCTCCTGTCACGTATGTAAATGCAGTGCAGAGTGGCAGTTGACAGTTGTTTATACAGGCAGACCATCCTGAACTGACTGTTAAATTGTCCAGATTACATACACATTACCCAGCTTTTTCCTGAGTCTACGACACACGAGAACCCGACAGCTGTCGTCTGTCCACATTGTCTAAACGCTTCCAAGATTTATCCATTTCCTTCATCATTGTTCTGTCTACAATGTATCTCGTGTATCGTCTATTCGCAAACATAGTTCATAGCTCCCGTTAAACCTTTCTAGTTCACAGTAAACAAAATTAAATAAAATAACTTTGTTAGCTTCCAATGGGGGAACTTATCAGGAACTTTTTACACACACTCAATTTTTTTTATCGCAAGTTTACTACAATGGAAGCGCTTTTTAAGAATGCCATCTAATTTTTTCCGTGTTGTTATGTTTTTAGGGTTTCTGAGGTCAATGGCAAACCCAGAACCTTAATTTTGCTTTGTCAGTATAAGTATGGTCTTGATGTTGGAACACTGCATACCAAACTGTATTTAGAATAGTTTATCAAAATTTTAGTCATTATGTGGTGGGGGTCGTTATCCTATCCTATCCTACTACTACTATCCTACTTTCTATCCTACTATAATATTATAAATGCGAAAGTGAGTTTGTATATTTTTTTGTTTTTTTGTTTGTTACCTCTTCACGCTTAAACTCCTAAACCAATTTAGATGATATTTGGTATGGATATAGTTTAAGACTTGGAAAAGGACATAGGGTACTTTTTATCCCGGAATTCCCACATGGAACGAAGCCCGCGGGTATAGCTAGTATCTATGTGAAGTCAACAAAAGTCAGTTATAAAACAACATAACCTCATTGAGTTTGAGTAGGGCTTAGTTTAGTTTGACTTGGCGAGCACTTTATGGTAGACGATGTCTATCATAGAGATGGAAGGTAGTTGATGGAACTCAATAATAAAACGACGTAACACCATACAGTTTGGGCTTATTTTTTTGACATTATAAGTAAGTACTTCGCCCTCACAATAAAAGCTTGTACAGAAAATTTTATTTGAAAAAAAATCTTAGTATAGATAATGGTACGGAACTCTTCGTGCGCGAGTCCGACTCGCACTTGGCTGGTTATTTAATGTCGCAGAGTTTACTGTAACCACGCCTAATGCGCCTGCGATCTCTGCAAAAACAGTTTCCGGCAAAATTGTACGTAGTGATCCAATAAATACAGCCGAGACGATTAGAATTTCGTTACGTTTTTATCGGTGCTTAAATTGCTTCAGTTTTTGTGCGCCGCTGTCAATTATTCAATTCGAGAGCTAACGAAGATCTACGGCTTGGTTGAACGACTGATCAACTCGTGTCGTACTTCTCTATGGAGTCGGAGTTTCTATACAAATTGGCCGTTCATCAAAAACGAATCCATGGAAGATAAGCTGGTGTGAAAAAAATACACTGAGGTTTCGTGATCTTTCAGTGTTTCATTGATCCTGTACATTATTTTTGATTGTAATTTTATGGAATTGTTTTATTACCAAATTAATATTGTGTGAATAATTGACGTTTGGTTGTATGTATCCACCCCACTGAAGGCATTCCAGTGACACCAATAGGTCAAAAACGTTATTAATTTTGAGTCTAAAGAAGATTATCAGGATAACTAATGACTTTGACTTAATCTATTATATTGGATACACACAGTGTCAAATGTGGGATCACAAGCGCCGTGTTGAGACAAACACTTGAAATTAGAGAAAAATTATCATACAATTATTTGTATGATAGGTTCACAACTACTTTTAAGAGATTTTTTCTGCATCATTACGGCTGCAATCAGCTTTCGAAACAAAAACTAAGTTATTAACAATTACTCTGAAAAAGAGATAAAATCCTGTAATAATTAAAAAAAAAGTCTGGCGTAGTCGGTTAAAAATGTTGACTCTGACTTTGATGGACATATAAATTAAACCACAATTACATATATATCAGTCTAGCATGGATAACTCCAGAAATAACTAAATAAAGTTCATGATTTCATATATTTTTTAATGACTGATGCGATTCGATAAAATTAATTATGCTGTAAAAGAACTCTTGCAACGTGCTTATAACCTTTGAAAGGCAGTGATGCGTATAAGGAATAGATTTTAATTACTAAGCAACTGGAGCTCATTACATAAACAAAGTGAGGGCGTGACCGAAGCGGTCAACTGGTTCGCTTCGTCGCCGTCACCTGCAGAAACCATCTGCTGCACTCCTTTAAAAAGCACTAATTCTAATGGGAAATCTATTTTTATGAAACTATTTTATAACAAAAAAAAATAACATTAAAAATGTGCCTTCTTTGCTATATGACCACGGTTATGATCACGCTTTAGTGCCGACATGACCACGAAATTATATCAAGTTAAGCTGTATACAGTAATTTATGTACAACATTTTTCTATTACTACGGAATATTTCTTGTGTGTAAGTACCAGATATGTGAAGCATCTCTCGTGTTCGTAATTTGAAAAAGGAATAATTTCTATTTCCTTAAAAAATCAACAGAGTAAGCGTAAATTATTATTGTTATTCTACTAAACCTCGTCGTCAACATTTTTTAACGCTAATTGAAATTGTAAACTGGCCACCACAGGACAGGCATGTTGCCTAGTGTAGGGCCAACAGTGTAACATTAACAAATTTAATTTCATTATGTTAATAATAACTGTGGTCGTGCCATTGGTATTATATTATAGATTTTTGTCACACAATACCTATACAATTACTATATAAAGAGTATTGCCAACGCGGACTTACCTTTGCCATAATGGAATGTCTTCCAGTCAACCGGCGAATAAGAAGTAGAAACCTTCCTATACCATGTCTTTTTAGGGTTCCGTAGTAAACAAGGAACCCTTATAGTTTCGCCATGTCTGTCTGTCTGTCTGTCTGTCTGTCCGCGGTCCTACTCAGAAACTACAAGTACTAGAAAGCTGTAATTTGGCATGGATATGTATATTAATCATGGCGAAAAAGTCGTAAAATAAAATCTGGAAAAATATTTTTTTTAGGTTAGCTGCCATACAAATAAAGAGGTAGTCAATATTTTTTTTCTCGACAAACACATTGTGTGGGGTGTCGTTGAATAGGTCTTTCAAAAACATTGTGAGCTTGTTAACACTATTTTTGGATTTAGGGATCCGTTTCTGAAATATTTGGGTTTAAAGTGAAAATTTTTGTTGGAGGCAAGTGTTCCCCCCCTCTATCTGCTAAACGGTTATATATGGCCAGGTGAAAAAATTCACAGCTATAGTATATATAATGTAGTTTAAAGGAAAACTATCAGAGCTAAGTAGGGTATACAAATTAAAAAGTTATAGGCGATCAACTTATAAAATGTACTCGGAAAAAGAAATTTCATAGAAATTCAATAGATAATTAGTTTTTAAACGTTTTTAGTGGCATAAACTCAAAGTTGGCTTTCGGAACTACGGAACCCTACACTGCGCGTGGCCCGACACGCACTTGGCCAATTATTTAAATTAAACTTTAATTTATATGAGCGCAGTATAAACATGGCACTTCCTTAGGTAAAAGTGTAGGTTATCTGATATCTATGGTATTCATCAAAAAGTTGATTAACTTTCTACAGCGGCTTTTATTTTGTATTGATCCGATAGCCTCAATGAGCTCAGTCAAAAATAAAGCTATTTAACTATCTGATACTATCATTTCCTGTGACCATAGTCATCGATGGAGAGATTACGAGTGGCACAAGTCCGGTCGACGGTCGCGGCCGCATCTCCGAACTGCTTTTCAATCATTGATACTGCGCAATTTCTCCACGCGAATGTCACGGTAATGAACGCATCGCGGTGACCGCCGAAACCCAATTCCGCCCTAATCCGATACCAATCAACGATGTAGATCACGAGATTGACGAATTGCGAGCAGATCGGTGATCGTGTCGTGAGAACGATAAGGTACAGGCGAGCAGGTGGAGCCCTCCCCGGCGGTGGCTAACTGTTCCACCATCATCAACGGAGCGCTCCGAGTGCACCACCGCGCAGTCCCGTCGAGACTTCGCAGCCGCACACCGTGGCCGTCGCAGCTTGCAAAGCATTCGCGCGGGAAACTTGCGCAGGCGCAATACGTGCGCTACGCTTGAGCTTTCGGTTCTGTGCTGTGGAATAGAATTATTAAAAAGTGATTAATTTTATTGGACGGTTAGAATTGGTTGCGTTTTTTTGTATCAGCCGGTAAGGTAATCGGGGCAGATAGCATTAACGGTTGGCTCCGCGCTCGAGTGTGGCAGACCGCAAGCATGACGAGCGCCAACCACTGCGCTCTCGTGCTGCTCTTGCTGGTACGTTTTAACCGTCCTTATCGTTACACTAACCTATGATTAGATCTGAACTCCACTAACCATTAAGTACATAATGTATACAATTTTGCAAAATTGTGGCTATTGAAGAAGCTTTATGTATACTTGAATATCAGTAGAGCTATTTGCATAGGATAAGTACATTTTTATTACAGTTCCTTACTTCCGATTATAATGTATCTTAACAAAAAGTTTTATTACGATCCCATATGTACGGTACCGTAAAGTGGAAATGGAAAGAGCTTGAGATTATTTTCTATCAGCTTAATAATTTACTAGCTGTGCCCGCGGGTTTCGCTCTGCGTGGGAATTTCGGAATAAAGAGTACTGTATATCCTTCCCCGAGTCTCAAACTATATCCCTACCAAATTTCATTCAAATCGGTTCAGTAGTTTAAGCGTGAAGAGATAACAAACAAACAAACAATCAAACAAATATACAAACTTACATTCGCATTTATAATATTAATAGGAAATAGGATATAGGATATTAGTAGGATAGGATAGCATTAATAGGATTTTTCTAATCTGTTATACGCAGACAGCGACGTTATTCTGTCTGTACAGTGTATGTATGTCAATGGAAGACCAAACCATTTTATAATTCATCATATATTTTTTTAAATTACACTACAAAGATGTAAATATTTAAATACGAATGATATACGGCCGGTGCAACACAATAGTGCATTTACTGCAGAGCCGGACATCGTAACACACTCCAGAGGCATATAATATATGCGCTTTTGTGCGCTTTATACAATGATATTGTATTTTCTCAAGATGTTTTAGTTCATTTAACAAACTATTAAATGTTCAACTCTGCACACAGATAGTCTTATATTATATCATTACCTCCAGAACACAATTTTCAACAAATGCGCTTGGGGCTCTAAATATTTGAGAACTTGACCTTATAAAACCTCGAAATACCTCGAAAAACATTCATTTTTCGAGATATTTCTACAGCAACAGTGCTACATCTACATATTTATTTTTCAAAGGCTTTATGTGTCCTACATGAAACTGCGAAATCTCGCGAAACATGCATCTACAGTTAAACTTCCTCAAAGATAAGAAATGTGAAACGCGTTGCATTTATTTGAATGAATTTTATTGCTATGTTTTGTGTACCTATTGTTATTGTAGTGTGTTGAAAATGATAAAGAGCTCGGTGACCCAGTGGGGCGCGTTACTTGCGCTTTCACAAGTAAAGCGTCACCAGGCGCGGCCCGCACTTGGATGGGTGACCAATGAGGCCTATATGGCACGTTAAAACATTGGTCCTGGCTAACATCATTGCATGGCAGTCGACAAGCTATGTCATTATCATTAGGCAGCTTGAAAAACCTGATGCTAGTGGCAAACTGAGAAAAATAATTTGGATGAAAGTGAACAAGTGCGGTATGTGCCACTGTACATTCTGGCAAGGGAGATAAAGATATAAACAGAAGTTATATTTACGAGATCTCAATCGAGTTAGAAGGAGAAAGGCATGATAAATACGGCCAGTTTAAAGATTAGTACATAGATTTCTACGTTTATATACATTTACAAGCTTACCGGCTGGCGCTGACGAGTTAGCCATAATTGTTGTTTATGGTATAATTTGAAGAGGACATAAATGATTCAATGGTGTCTACGGACGCACACATCATAGTATACCGTAAACGAACGATTCGACCTGAACAATTGCAATAAATCGTGATCAAAACCGTTTATAAAATTAAATTTCACGCGTCGACAATGTTGTGACGCGAACAATAGGTCAGAAGTGGAGCTTCGTCTGTAAACCGGCGACTCTTGAATGCTTTCTCAGAAACTAGTATTTGGATGGTAATTGTGTGAATGGATAATCTTTTTGTGAGTGTCATTCCCATTTCGAAGTACTGGTTACATTGACAAATGATAAGGGTGACGAATGTTACACTTTTACCGACTTATCAAATGTTCTGCTAAATAACTAGGTAGTTTGGTTTAAAGTAATATTTTTTTTTAACTAAAAACCGACTTTAACCTCAAAACACAATATCAATTTTGATAAAATTTCTATGGGACAAACTTGCAAATAAAACCTTTAAAAAAAACTTTTTCAAATCGGTCCAGGCGCGTCTTCGAATAACCGGTGAACATACTTATAAAAACCTCGCGACGAATTGATAACCTCCTCCTTATCACACATACAGAGATACAGGGTCTAACGAAATATACAGAAACTAGTTTTTTTATAAGGCAGAATTTATTTAAACAACATTCCATAATATTTTATAGCTTAGTTTAATTTAGTTTAGTTTAGTTTTTTTTGTTGTTATTTCTTTTTCTCTAAGGAATAAACTTACTTATATCGAAATATGAAAAATATTTTTGGCCTTGTAACAAGTTGACTGATCAGATAGTCTTAGTATACTAAGTATATAGACTTTCTATGGAAAGAACTTTTACATATTGGGATTCTGAGTATTGGGATATTTTTTCCTTAGGGAAAGTTGTTCAAAAACATGGACTGAATCTTCCTTTGAAATAGTTTTAGTTTATTTTGTTCCTAGACATTATTGGGGTGGCGTTTCTCTAATCAATTTATTTAATGATATACGATATTTTGATTGATATTTGAACATAAACTATATTATAGTAAGTTCCTAATAACTTCCGAGAGTAATACTGTTAAAAAGATATCAATCGAAACAGACCACAAGATACAGACATTCAAGAAATTTGCATATTCCCTGTGCTTTCTAAATGCAGGCGATGGGGGCAAAAAGTGCCTATCAGCGATACCGCCGGTACCGCTAAGTCGCATACTGTTTATGAACGTCAAGCTACACCGCTGCGCATTGTTTGTTATGTCAGTGTCTGCATGGGCAATGTATGCAAATACAAGTGCAGTTATACTTATCATTGATTTGTCTTTTGTAACTGCTCGTACGTAGTCGAGAAACTAAAACAAAAGTATATTTCACAAAAATATAATATGTAAGATGTCTTGCCATACATTATTATTCATATGTTTACTACGAAACCCTATAAAAGTAACGAGCAACATGTAGAGACAAAACGAAGCTAAGGGTAACTGTACACTCAAATATCACGTACTTTTAATAGATAACATTAATAATTTAGAGCTGCATTAGTACTTTACCTATTTTTGAACCTTACCAGCGACCTAAACTAACCGTATGTCACATTAGCAGTGTTAACTGCTCCTTTATAACTTAACCGACACAAATTAAATGATATTACGTGCTATTTTTTGCCAGATACTTATTTTATTACACTCATAAAGATTAATATGCAAGTACTAAATGAGCTTTCTCATAAAAGTACCAACGTTATGAAATTAGTCATACTTTATGTAAAGCAGTTGAAAAAGGAAATAAAATGTTGAGTACAATACGGGTCCGGGCGATAGCGCACGCGCATTCGTAATTCTTTCACAGTGACTGACCATTAAAATGGAATCCAGTGGTCGCCGCCGCCGCCGCCGCGGTCTTTACACCCGATCACTGGTCAATCGTGCAGGGCTAGAGCTGCCCTAGTACTCTATTTATCTGATTCAATAGAATCGTGCTTTCACCATAAATACCTAAGTGTTAACAAAATCAACTTCAGTTTATCTTATTATATCAAAAACGCAATGGATTTTTAGGCATAGAAGAAGGTTCTTAAGTGTTCAACGGCCCGTTTATGTAGAATCGTTACTTAGACCACGGTCTTAGACCGCCGCGCTTACAACTTCTTAAGGCTTGGCTCTACGCTTTTATTTTTCAAAATCTGTCAAAATTGATTCAAAAGTTGTCCGTTCTTTTCCGCTAGGTTTGTAGTAATGTCTAAACGCAATGCAGATAGAGTTAACCATATATAGAGGTTACAGTATGGAAGACATGACGTAATGAAATAAATCTAATATGTTTACATTTTTGTAACATATTATGTTTTTGTAAAGAATTGAATAAGATCATGTCCGTACAAGGACTTAATGCTGATGCTTTGTCTACCGGTCAACCTTTAGAAAAAAAAATTGTTTATTTAAATTTTAAAATATACACAGTGATTTTTCATTGTTTTTGAAGCTAAGGGCCACTTTATAAGGGTCGTTAGTAAAATTAATTAGCTAGTCGAAATAAATATTCAAAAACAAAGTAAAATCGTGAGATCAATTAGTAGTACCACCAGGCACCGCCTCCGTCCGGCCGGCCGGAGATCATCGAGGTCATGCGGTAGTTTTTGATCGGGCGTAACTACGTGGTCTCGATTTTTTTATCTTATGTCATATACAAATTTGAATTAAGTATATGGATAGAGGAATTTATTTACAATAGATTTTTTTCCAAAACCAATGAAAAGTCAGCATGTATGTACTAAATTACTAAGGGGTAAATAAGTAACTATATAAAATGAGCTGCATTATTCAATTATTTATATTAAAGTAAGTAATATTTTAAAATTGCAAAATAGTTGTACGTTATGATATAAGTTTTGTGTGTGATGATTTTCCAGCCCGAGCCAAAAGCGAGGGCGTAATAGAGCTGAAAGTGTTTTAACTAATATACACACGTATATCGCACGACGTTTTTCAATAAACTTATATCTAAACTGATTTTTATTTTAAGGCTGCTACCAGCGCTAGCGACCTTGAAAATACAGAAAAAATAATTTATCTTTCTGTAAGTGAGATTATCAGAAATCCTCGCACAACTTTTAAGCTAGTATTCTTAAGTTTCATTAGAACCTCGAAAGTCATTGAAATACTATCAGCTTTAGAAACCTTTACAAAAAGTGTCAAAAGTGGCCGTTTTTAGTAATTTTTACTATGTTTATAACGCAAGCGTGTTTTATGACCTACTTTATATATCTAAAACCGATGAAATTAGAGCCACTTTACGAGCAAGTGTGTTGAAAAAATAATTGGATAATATACAGCATGGAAGGGACATACATACCCGTAATAAATCGAACCACAGGCTATACTAGATCACTTTATTATAATTATAAAATAACAGTAAAAAAGAACCGAATTTGACATTCTCATACAAATTTTCCAGGCGGCTGCAAACTTTTGTATGGAAATGCCAATTTTTTTAGGTTTTTGGTTGTGATTTTTATTTTATTATAGTTAGTGGTCTAGTGTAGCCCGTGGTTCGATTTATTACGGGTATATCCCTTCCACGTTGTATATTGGCACTACTGTGGGCACTACATTTATTTTAAACTGACGTCGAATTTGCGGAGTGTCTATGTAGTGTAAATGCTAGGAGAACAATCTTATGTAACAAGATTTGTCTATAGTACAGTTGTGCTACTGTAAACGATGGGCAAAATTTCAAACAAGTGCCAAGAAAGGGTGATTCAGTCCTTTATTTTTACAATTTTTTAAAGTTAAACTAGATCTTTTATCTTTTTAGGGTTCCGTACCCAAATGGTAAAATCGTCCGGCCAAGCCAAGTCTACGCCACCAAAAACGTCTAAAAACTTATTTTATTTTCATTTTATGTTTTTTTTTTAATTCGTTAACCCTTATTAGGTTTGATAGTTTTATTTTAACTTTTATTAAATACAAATATTCTAGAAACGGATTCTTAAATAAAAAATGGTGTTAACAAGCTCAAAATATTTTGAAAGACCTATTTAACGATACCCTACACGATGGGTTAGTCGAAAAAAAACTTTCATGGGGGCTACAATATTATAGTACCTGGGTGACCGAGCTTTGCTCGGTCGGTTTCATCTCAAACATTAACTATATTTTTTAAAACTTGTCTAAAAACATTACAAAATTAAAAATTATATATAAACAATTTTCAGCGAAATCGTTAGAGCCGTTTTCGAGATCATAGAAATTTATAAATAAATACATATACAAGAATTGCTCGTATAAAGATATAAGATTTTCCCTATTTTACTTCACTGTTTTTTGGCATGATTAATATACCCATGCCAAATTATAGCTTTTTTAGTACTTATAGTCTCTGAATAAAACGTCGGATGACAGACAAACAGACAGACATGATGAAACTATAAGGGTTCCTTGTTTAAAACGGAACCCTAAAAACTGTCGATAGTTTTACTTGTCATCGATATTATTGTAAACTATCAGTAATCAATATTATCAATAGTCCTATCGATATTGTTATGGTTTTTTAAGGCCACAAATATAGTATATAGACTAACGATATTTTATACTTATTCATCGATATTTTATATCAATTTTAACAAATGTACTAGCTCTTTTTACCCCCTCATGCAAAAATCAGACTCCTACAAAGTCCCAGTGAGACGTTACTAACGAAAAAAGTTTAATTATCTAAAGCCCAGACGCCATCCTGGATTCCAAAAAAATGCTTTCGGCGGCCATCTTGGTTTGCAAAAAAAGAACGACGAATCACGTGGAGGGAGTGGCTCGGCCTACAGCCTTGTAGTTGACCTCTGCCTTAGGCCTCAAGCTTCACTTGGTTGCTTGTTTAGAGGGATAAGCAGAAAGCCCCCCCCCCCTCTCTGCTCCCCCACCAAGCAAGTGAGCTTCACTCCTTATGGCTATCAGCACGGCGCAGGTCAAACAACCATATCAATCAGTCAGCCAGTCAGTCAGTGGTACAGTATGTACGTGTATATTTCTCGAAATCTAAAAGTAAATAAATCCGAAGAGTATCTATAGATAAGTTTCTTTGGCTATTTTCAAATTGATTTATTGCCACAAAACTGGTGATTAAATAAAACTAAAATATTATAAATCGATATTGTATGTACGGTACTTGTATGAAAAAAAATCTACGCCGACCATGTCTGTCAGGTAATCAATCTATGCCACGCTATACTTTGACACTTCCTTTGACATTATGACAAGTGACACAGTGTAAGAAAGTTACTCGCACGTTTGTTTACAGACTGTTAGACCCATATATATTCGTGATATTATTTTACACTGTGACAATAATTTTACGAAATTAAATGTCATTTTTTTTGTGAAGAGCGACGCGTCCTTGCTCCGCGAGGCCTATCGGCCATCTGACAATTTGATGTATAACTGTCAAAAATCTGTGCAACAAGAACAGTTTATTTAAATACACTCGCGAAAAAGCGAGACGGCAATTACAATAATTTTCAGGAAGGTAAAAGGGCTTATATGACTGAATTCTAAAGCCACGCAAAACTGATCAATCATAGAAAAATAGCTCTAAAATTAAAACTAAAGCAACAAAAAAAAATTTGAACCACAATTTTGAAGATTACATAATTACTGATCTGCATAAAAAGTTTCAAAGCTGAAGTCCCTCTCGTTTGTGAGAAATTAGACCATATATGTTTTGGTAGAGGTGTTTTTGACGAGCAAGTTTGTGTTACAAAAATTAACTAATCATGTATCCACAACCACATATATGCTAGAAAAGCGTTCTAGTATGCTATTAGCAAGTATCAGTTCTAAATTTCTGATATTCGCTGAGAAATAAGAAATAGAAAATGCCCATTTTCACGGTGCGTCCTTAAAAACATCTGAACGCTTTTCTGAGAAAATAGGTTCTCTTCGGGACCCCGAGTTGGTCTTAAAGGAAAGGCTGTTTATAAAGACTGACATATACACCCTATATTTTATGCATAGTTCCGAGGAAAAACTAATATGTATAACAGAAGAAGGTTATATCGGATGCAACATCTGGTGATGGCCAGACCGCTCATGATTTTCTTGAGTCATGAGTCGTTGTTTATTTATCGTGTGTAAGTGGCCAGCTGACCATGATGAATTAAAATTTCAACTAATTTGTCTTTAGTTGGCATATCAATAAAACTTTATTGCATCGACTAAGAAGAAAAAGCTAAGTGAACCCTACCTGAGCCGCACAACTAAATTTAAATTCCTATCTGATTGAATGCTCCATTACCGATAACTACATAGGTCTTATGCTGTTTCCGGCAGAATAGAATAGGACCATTCCAAGTCTTCCCTTGGATGTCGACTTAAGAAGGCGAGTTAAGAAACAAAGCTTATAAATTTCTGGCCAGCGTGAAGAGTATACCAAATCCTTTGGCTACTTTGGCTAAGTGTAGCTCTGGTAGTACAAAGAGGGTCATGCTCCTGAAGTGTGTACTAAAAAAGACCTGATTATGATGATATAGCATATCTGATTAAGTCGTTATGCTATACCTGTATAGCATAACGGCTTAATCAGTTTTCATCTATTTATCCAAAGATGGAAGGGCATGTTAGATGATTCAGCGTGGTACGTAGAGGTACACCCCTGCACTTTTAGTAAAAAACCAAATTTTTTGTCTTTTTCTATACTCCAACATTTTGATTTTATCAGCGCGTTTATGTCTTTTATTTATAGAAAAAAGACACGGACGCGTGGAAAAATAATGTAAAATTACAAAATACCTAAAATATTATTAAGTAGTCCTATGATTATTTTAAGTAGAAAAGATTAATTTTTTCTAGATAGGGGAAAGGCCAGCTCTTTTTAAGTCTATTTTTGCTTACCAATTTCTACTTTATATAAAGCCCACAATTTTTGGGTCTTTTGTCATTTAGCTTTGATGATAACTAACATTCAAAATAAAACGCCTGTGTGAAATGTGTAAAATTAAGACACCCAAGTTAGTAAGCAAAACGAAAAGACGCGTGAAACAGTACAATGCGGGTTAAATTATATCCTAGTTATTTCGATAATAATACGCGTGTTAAAAGAAATCTGCATTTCAAATAAGTGGTTCGATTCCAATTTGTTGAAATGATCTGTCGATCATGTACCTGCAGAAGCTGCCGACACAATACGACCAGTGTAAAATGAGTACAGAAGAATAACTTAAATTATGAAATAATATGTTATGTCCACTTTATATGTAAATGTTATATTTAAAACAACCCAAAGTTTTTTTTGTAAATAAACTGCTATATTTACAAAATTCTCATTTTTGTACGCAGTCCTATACACATAAATATTGAGATACTCATATGAAGTCGAAGGAACCAGTTAGTATCGCTAAAAAGCGAATAGAGGAAATAAAAACGATCCAAGATAAGTGTAAAAGAGTGCCAGTCGAGTTCATAATTCAGGTGAACTATTTTTACCCTCCGACACAAAAAGAGGGTTGCTATAAATCTGACTTCTCTGTGTGTTTGTGTGTCAGGTACAGTTTTGGTCGGGGGTTACTGACTTAAAATGTGTAAATTTATTTTTAGTTATCATTGTTTGCTTTGTTTTACCGTCATTGAGCTCTTACTTGTTATCATTCACATGCCTATTTTATACTCTCAATAATTTGTTGCCAACAACCCGTTCATTAATTTGTCTCATTACACGATCTTACATTTTAGGTATTAATAGATACCGCGGTAATGAAAGTCATACGGTTCTCTTTGCCGAACTTGGGAATGGTATCATTTTATGGTAATGTACTCGTACCTACTTTCTCGAAAACCGTTACAAGTGAAATTTTAAAATAATCATTTGTATTTGCGTACTTAATTGATTTTTTGGCTATCGATAGCCTACTTTAATAATGTTTATTTATTTTTTTACTGTTCTCAATTTATCAATCGTAAAAATAATGCAAAGGTTTAGCATATACCTATATGTCATATCACGTGTTTGTTCTTCGCTCATTACCGACAGTTTAAACGATTATATATATATTTTTTTGATAAACAGATAAAAATCAGGATTTAGTAACTAGTAGAAAATCGCCAGTTTGCGACCACTTCCTTAATTTACGACGGTACATATAATCTGGAAAGGCAACTACTGTTTTTTGCTTTAAGAGCGGTAATAACTAAGCGGTTATATAATAGGGTGTAACAAAATATACTACTACTAATTTTAAGTTAAAAAAAACTGAAAATTAATACAGAAAACTACAGAGTTTTTATCAATGCAGGTTTAACGATCTGCTGGTCCGAGTTTCTACAGATATATAAATTTTTCTTCATATTTCATGAATGTTTCTTACTGAAAATAGTTCAGTATCATAGACCTAATCGTTCATTAATGATCTTAGTATATTTTGTTGGACGGTATTCATAAACGTCTCATATGCTGTGCCGAACCCACATAAATAGTGGGATGAGGATAAAACAGAAGAAGTTATTCATAAACCTAAAATTTGCCAGTCTCATTTCTTGAACAAAAAGAAAAAAATAATGAAGTATATTTTTAATGTATTTTAAAGATGCATTTCCGAGTGTACCTATCTAAGTTTCCATCGGCGATGTCATCTCTTCCGCGGTGTAATGCTTCATAATTAAGAGAGGGTGGGAAAGCGAACGCCGTGGGAGCTCTGACAACCGCGACTAATCTTCAAATTAGGGAAGCTTACCTAATCAGTTTCTGCTAAGGAATCGCGATTCCTCGAAATATGAATTAGTTGGTGGCATAATGTATGCAGCAAACCACACAATTAAAAACAACTGAGTACCATTATTTCATTTAGTTTAAAAAAAATTGTTTAATTTTTTATTAGATAAAGACATCATAGACAAACAAGATATTCTAGTATAAATAGAAGAAACTTATGTAGGTATTTCAGTATTTTCTAAATTCGTAATCTTTTCTCACAATCATTTTCCAGTGTGCATATGGTCTGAATAAAATAATTCTTCCTCTTTATAATCGAGTAGCCGGGACTGAAGATATTATTCAGCAACAACTCAAGATTATCTGGAACCGAGCGCATGTCTAACTTTTCGTTTACACTAGTTTACTATTTTTTACAAGCGTTTTTATTTAGTTTAGGTCAAAATCGGTCAAATCATGCAACTCAATTTTCAACCGATTAAGCTGAAATTTTGCATACTTGTTTAAGTCGAATGAGAATTCAATATTATGGAGTCAATGAGCAGTCTGAAGATGGAACCGGGAGATAACTATTCGACAGAACTCAGTTATTTAATTAATAAAAAAAGTTAATTGTGCCTTAATCAAGCCCTAGATAACCCTTCAAACTATTTTATGAACTACAGTTTATAGTCTAAAGTCAGAACGTGAAGCTTTTCGACGCACATTAGCCAAAAGTGGCCGTTTTTCGTGTGTATTTATGTATGTTTATTGTTATGAGTATTATCATTATCACAATTGAATTATTGGTAATAGCAAAACTTTGTACGTAAACAGATCCTCTTTCAAAATCCTAAAATACCCTGTCTGACTGATTACAGATGCGGTCTCGGATATTGATGTTTAATTTGAGATAATGTCATTTTTCAAGCATACTTAATTACCATGTGATATATATTTGGTAAATGATAGAAAACGAGTTACCATACAGAGCCGACCCCAAAGAAGGTGAGAAAGATGATGATGATGACTCAGTTCCCATATAAAAAGTAGTCCAATTAGGATCATATATATCGACGATACATTCGCTAGATCACAATTAATATTAGTATGTTACAAGAAGTAGGTAAATACCTACTACGTATATTGGATTGCCATGGCTAGCAGTGTTCGAGCACGACCAATTCTTTCCCGAGGTCTTTACGTCACGCCCAATAACCAGAGCAGCACAGATTTGAGAAACCGTTTATTCTGAACGCGAATTTGCATACGAGCATTCAGTAAAAGTAATGCCGTTGAGAAAATAAATGTGAACAGGCAGCTAAGTTCGGAATAATCATCAGTGGCAGAAATTTTACGGGATGTCCGACTAGTATTTTTTTTCTTTCCAAGGAGAATGTATCGTTGTATCACTTTTTATTCTCGTGCAATATCGTTGAGTAATTAACCTATAAAACAAGGTTTTAAAACTTAGTTTGGGGCTTGCTCAGTCAGTGTAATGAAAAAAAGACTATCTAAATCGTATTCTAAAATTTAGGTCAGCCAAAACCAGTCAAAAATTTATGAAACAATCTGTATAGTAAATTAAACGAACAAACACATTATTTATTTGTAACGTGACAAGCTATTTCGCACTTACTTAATAAGTACCTAGTTTGACGATCTATAATAAGTAGGTAGGTACATATTTCTTAACTATCTTAAAACTCAACTGTGTCGTGTGACAGTATGACTCAATGTATAGTGATAAATAAGTAGATGTTTATGATACTATCTTTGTCGAAAGCAAATAATACATTTTATTATGTTGATGTAGTTGAAAAAAATAAACTAATTATCTTTAAATAGATAAAAAACAGCTTATTATTGGTATTTCATTTGACGTAAGTACTGTAAGTATATTATTAACGACATTGGGTTATACGACCTCCGTGCAAGTCCGCCACCCAAAGGTGCCGGGTTCGATTCTCGGTGAGGGCAAGTTAGAAAATGGCCTTTTTGTACTGAGTCTTTGATGTTTATCTTTATATGTACCTATTGTTAAAAAATAATAGTATCGTCGAGTTAATTTCCCATAACAACGAACTTAATTAGCTCAATCAGTGTAATTTGTCCCTATATATTTATGTATGCTTTTCAGCCACGGGTCCATAGGGATTCGATCCTTTAAGGCGTTCAAGGGGCCCCAGCCAACATGAAGAGGCTTTTAAGTACCTTTCTATCTAAAAAGTGAGATGGCTGTGTCTACGGAGGTCTATCCCTTAATGTACCATTGAATTGCACTAACGGACAGTCCTCCATAGCTGCCGAACTATTGCCAGGGAAGGATTGACTTGGTTTGGGCTATGTGTATGGGATGTTAGTAGACAGGATAACTGGGTTATGGAGTGAGATACGGACATCTACCTAAAAATCTCTCAAAATAAATTTAGCCTGGTAGATGGTGACTTGCTGCTCGTTGGCTACACTGCCTGTGGGCACCCTAACTAGTCACAAAAATGCGGTAAAGGCGCACCACAATGTGAGCAGCTGAGGGTGTCGAGAGGTGCAGCTTCGGTTTCACCATCACGGGGCATACCCCCGAGAGCGGGTTTCCCCGTTATTACGCCATTACGTGCAATGCACTTCCACCCTGGAGCGTAACTTTTTAAACAGAGGCGGGGAGTGTGTGACTGTTTGTGTAAGCGTATGTGTGTATGGTCCTCCTGGAGGTAGGGTACGTTATTTATTATTATTATTATGCTCCACTAGCGCCATGCCCACTAGTGCACTACTCAATTCTCCTGGAAAACATTTTGAAGCGGAAAAAATCAGAACTTGGAGTTTCTGGATAAATAGAAAATACTATGGAGTAAAAATAGTAAGACAACATAAGACTTAGGTTTCCATGTTATAAAAAATTAGGCAAGTATCCAAAAACATTTAACCACCTTGCATTTACGGAAATCTAAAATATGTAGAACACGCAGTATCTATCTGTGGTTGGAATGTAATTTATAGTACAAAATGACACTAAGTGTCGCACTTTCCTAGTCAAGTTTCTCAGCTTCTATATAATACCGTTCAATTCATATCATAAAATGACAATATTTAGTTTATTGGCCCTTTCTACAAATCAATCACATGGTGAGATGAGTACAATTTAGATGTCAGTGCAATAATTCATTTAAAAAGGCCATCTAGTCCTTGATTATTGAACATACATACACTTTATCATAATTATTTTACATATAGCTAGCTTACATATCTACGTATAAAAAAGTAATTCATAAAGATCGCCTCTTATTTTGGGAACCTTTACACGGGAAATGCCGTGTTAAAGTGCCCAAAACGCTGGCAGCATTGCATGCAATAATTGAAAGCATAACTTTTTTATTTTAAAATTAGTATGTACTTATGTATTAATAAAATCTGTGCAAATAGAGGAGAATTTACTTCTTTAAGAAGTAATTTTTAAATATATTAAATAAGTCAAGTTAGAAAATAATATCAAACACCATCAACTTATGTTGCTTTACATAACAAACAATTAATAAATACAATGATTTATTCGCAAAATGCTTTGTTAATCCTACCCAGCGAATTAAAATCGTTAAAGCATTTACTCTGTGATGCAGGTACGCAGATTTTCTCCAACCGAGGTGTAGGAGCCTATATAGGCTTGTCTGAACCTAAAAGCTTTCTCTAGTATTCGTTATCGCAATGTAAAGCGTGCCGGTAGGACAATATACAAGGCAGTTGAACTGTGACGGACGGCCAGACTACGTCTAGTTAGGGTCAGTTCAGACAGAGAGATTTTTTATGACATTTGGCATATAGTGCAATGCAAGACGTGAGCGAGCATTTTGACATATTTAAACGTTTACAAACACTTTAGGCTACGTTAATAAGGTTTTATTATAAATTGCTCGGGCATTTTTTTCCCTGTCTGAACTGACCCTTAGACACTATTTATAAGCCGGCATTATACTGTGTTAAATTCAAGTGCTGATTTTATGTACATTGCGTGTTATATACTGATTAATCAGAATTTATTAGATGTAATAAAAGAAGCAATGTATAGCTACATATATAAAATATGCACATCTTAATTTTAAAGGCAGTGTGAGCCCAGATTACTGTTATACAATGTCCTTTTTAATTAAGTACAAATATTTTAAGGGGTGGTTCAGTCCATCATTTTGAACAACTTTTCCCAATGAATGTATATGGAAATACGAAAAAAAATTTTAGGTTTTCATACAAATCGAAGTAGTCACGTGATATCATTACTATCACAAATGAAAATTTTTTTTTCGTATTTCGATATACATTCATTGGGAAAAGTTGTTCAAAATGATGGACTGAACCACCCCTTGTACTTAATTAAAAAGGACATTGTATACTGATAGCGGCCAATCTACTTTCTTGGGCTGCTCCGTGTTTCGGAAGGCACATTAAGGCGTCATCATTTTATGGTAGCCGTCAAGCTATCTCAAATGCCTGGAGGCAGCTTGAAAATCTGTCACAAGGGTTGGCCACTTACACACACGAAAAACAACAAACGAGCATCTTATCTTCACTTCAATCGTCTGTGCTTTGAAATCGATGCCTAATAAAAAAGCAAAGAAAGAATTTCGTAATGTAATGAAAGATTATTGGAATAGAAACTGACGAAGAAACTCATACAACAACACTATAGGGAACGACTAGTTTCTTTATTTATTATTCTTTATAAGAATTCATTACTCAGTTCCATTCCACTAATTTCATTGCTAGTTTATTGCTTACAAGTATGGTACATAAATTGCTTATGTTATTGACCGAGCGAGCGAAGCGAGTGAGGTCTCTAAATCGAGTTGAGGGCGAAAACACATTGTATGTATGTATGTATGTATGTATGTATGTTTGTACCGCGATAGCAGCCGAACCGATGATTTGATTTTGATGAAACTTGGTAGGCATGTAAGAAACATCAATAGAATTTTCAAGTTCGTTGGGCATCAAAATCGGTTCAGTAGTTTTTGAAATATTAATAAAAATGTCCGCGATTATGTAGCAAACGAAACCATAGCGCGTTCTAACTTTGGATACCGCCATCTAGGGGTTATTTAGGAAACTGAATTGCGAAAAATAATCGCGAGGTCTAAGTTCGCGGCGAACTACTAGTTAATTATAAACAAAAAGAAAAGGATGGATATCTATATATAGTATACTTCTTATTAATGAATATTTTATATTCAATTTCTTAATAAATGTTTAGTTTTAGTATACCATAATTTTTTTTAAAATTGTCTTAAAATCGGTTTAGATAGAGATCGGTTGAAATAAATTAGTTTAATCTTGTAACACGTGTTTGGCAAATAAATAAAATTATCTTTCAGGCACTCTTTATTTTAATATCTAGTGTAGGGATGAGTTAGTCTCGAGTGGTCCAAATGCAGTGCCTTCTCATCAAAAATACCTCAATGTCTTAAGACTAGTCTATAACTAATGTGTGTTACCAGTGATGACTTACGGCTTTGAAATGCGGTCCCTTACTATGGGTCTCAAAAGAAGGCTGAAGGTCTTGCAACGCGCTAAAGAAAGCTGTGCTAGGTGTGTCTCTACGTGTTCGAATCAGAAATAAGAAAATTCATAAGAGAACTAAAGTCACTAACAGCCCAGCGGATTAGCTCGTTGAAATGGCAGTGAGCAAGACGAACCGATGGCCGATGGGGCAAAAAGGTTCTCGAATGGCGACCACGTACTGGCAAGCGAAGCGTAGAACACCCACCAACAAGGTGGTCTGACGACCTGACCAAGGTCGCTGGAAGGCGTTTGATGCAAGCCGCTTTAGATCGGTCATTCTGGAAATCCTTGGGGGTGGCCTATGTCCAGCTGAGGACGTAATGCGCCTGAAATGATGACGATGATGATAATGGTGGTCTTTAGTAAAAATATTACATAGATACAATTCGTATAAAGAAGCGACAGATACAATTCGTATGAAGAAGCGACAGACGCGCGTTGATCTGTCGCTTCTTTATACGAATTGTATCTACACTATTAAACGAAGGGATAAAACCAAGAAAAATCGAGAGAAATGCTATAAAGAACAAGAAGACTTTATTTACAATGTACTTTCAATTCATATTTTTATAGTGAAATCAGTACACATAAATCGTCTTACTTTCAACTAGTTAGCCACGCTCACGTTTGGACCGAATTATGTGGTATGGTTCGCTTTATTTATGACCGCAACCATTCTTTTAACCTCAGAGCAGGGTCAGTTTAACTAGAAACAAGTACTTTTACGACTAAGCTGTTACTTTTTATTGCTTTTTTAGAAATGATCTTAGCTGAGAATAATAGTAGAGTTTCTAACGATATCTTGAATTAAGTTAGTCACCACGAAAATTTAGGATGAAAGTAATAATGACCAACATAAAGTTAATAGATACTATGAGTCCATATTCTGTTATAGTCGGTAGTTAAGTAGTATTGACCTGTAGTGATTGGCTAGTAAATATTTAATTTACACCTACATAAGTAGCCTCATACTCGTACATAACCAATCAGGCTATAAACTAATGTCAAAAAAAAATAAAGGCAATATGAACGAAAAACATAAGGTGCATTTTTAATAACTACAAATAGAAAAAATAATACTGTAACGAGTAACATCCGCCGCCAATAATTAAGCGGCTTTTTAATACTTGTATGTACCTGTAGGTACATAGTCTAAACTTTAGATTTAAAGCTTTGGATACAGGTAACCGGTGTCATCAAACGGCCGGTTGCCCGCATTATTAACGTCAGAAATAATAATCTCGGTGCAGATACAAGCTGCATCAGTATGCGCCCGCGCAGTCATCTAGCTCCGACTTTATTGCCTACTTTTGCTAACTTTCACCGGACACAGGATACCGTTAAAATCTTCCTATATTATGTTTAATTATATTTTACAAATTTAATTAATTTTTATCTGGTAATGTTATTAAATAAATGAGATAAAATAAATGAAGATGTAGGTAGTAAGTTAAAGCCTGAGAAAAGATGCAAATAATGTAGATTCTTATATCTAGTAATGCAACCTATATTTTGTATTGCTTCGACATTTAATTAACACCTTATCCCTAACTTATTCGTACTCATACAGGTTTTGACTTGTTGGCAATAAAATAAATATCAAAATATACTTACCAGAAAAAATATCTAAAAATTATCGTACAGTATAAGACAATTCTTAAAATAGTTTGTTCAACAAAATTAAGGAATATTATATTATGAAATTTATAAAGCAGTTCGGTACAATCACTACTAAGAAGAGGCTCTGTATTAACAAGAGAGTAAGAATGTATCACGGGAGTGCCGCAGTTCTAACGTAGTTCTAAGTGTAATATATTGGCAAGTGAAGCGTAGGGCATCCACCCAGAAGATAGTTAGATGACCTGATGAGGGTCCCTGAAAAGCGCTGGATGCAGACCGCTCTTGATCGGAAATCTTTGGAAGAGGTTAATGTCTAGCAGTGGACGTTATGCGGCTGAAATGATGATGAAGTGTAAGTAGGCTGTGGATTTGTAAAAAGTACTTTTTGGAATTCGCTTGTAGCCATGTGTTAGGTATGGTAAGATTGGTAAGCTGAAAAAAGCTTACGATGTTTTTCCCACAGTTTGTATAAAGAAAATGAACATTGACACACTGTATTTATCATGAATTGAAGAGAAATTGAATAGATAACATTGACTTCCCGGCTTTGAGCACGCCACCGTCGCTCGAGGTCGAACACATTTACATTAGCTTCACTCTCTAAAGCTGTGATCTCGATATTCTGGAGACTTTAGGACGTCGCCACACTAAGCTGAATGATCGAATGAGAAAATGTTAGCTTTTTTTTCATTTCACTGGTCATGCTATTAAAACGAATGAAAGAAAGCATTGTGGACAGAGCATTGAATCCAAACTCTGCCTAGTCTCGCCATAAATATTGTAAAAAAAAAACATTTTTATTGCAAATAACATTTATTTCTTAGTTTAATACATAAATTTAAAACAATTTAAAATATAAAAAGCTTATTCGAAGTTGTCTTTTTCGAAGTTGGCCAGTGAACAATAGAAGCACGCACTCTTTCCATGGGAAAAAATTTCACTGCCAATCGTATGGATTGTTTTAGGGACTCCAAATTATCATGGCGTATCTTACTTAAATTATCATCGAACAAGCAAACATAGATAGAAACACCGGATAGATTAAGAAGACTAGGAGAACTTGGCTCGCTTCACTCACTTGTTCAACTACACTAGCTTTCGAGAATACTTTCCAGTCTTGCCCTATTACTTGATCGGCTTTTACTATCTGCACTTTAGAGAAACGCTTTTTGTTTTGCTATTGTGCATGACAACGGGATGTGAATTGCAATTTGTATGTATCCAGTATTTAGGACAACAACTTTTTATCACCAAGTGTCATGCATCTCATAGAATCACAGCATTGTTATAGCGAACAATCGATACCTTCTCTCGATCGATACTCTCAATCATAGGATTTACTTTAAGTTATTATACTTAAACCTAAAGAAGTGAATTATTATTACAGTGTGTAAAAATAGTAGTTTATGATACAAGTGTGGTAAATTGTTCATTACAGCAGTCGAGGCGGGTTGACAAACTAGCGGGCGAAGCCCGCGCGTTTGTCTATGGAGCCGAGACTTGTAATGGACAATACCACACGTGTGCCATACCACAGATTACTAATAAGTTACTACGTAACAGATACATCACTTCCCTACAAACGCCAAATACCTACGCTTTATTTAACTAAACTTTCTAGCTGTCAAGCGACGCGAGGAAATATGAGCCTAACTGCTTTGACTCAACGGAGCGTTTTAAGTGCACAGCGGGCGATGACGTCGGCCGTTGTGAGATTACCTTAGGGTTGACTCAATGTTGTAAAATACAAAAATGAACGTGACGCATATTTATGAAAAGAAATTTTATTAAAAATGATCTATAGATGATTTGACTTTAAAAGTTGTGACGTAATAAGAGCGTGTGATTTTCATAGAAACTTCATTAACTGTGGATGTACCGTACATCGCAATGAGAAACATACGATATTGAGTAATTCTTTATAGCATACTTTCTAGTTCACGTAAATCGTTGTTATATACTTTACTAGAGGAGCTCGGTGGCCCGCACTAGCACTTTCGCATGTAAAGCGGCACCGCGCGTGGTCCGCACTTGGATGGGTGACCACAAGTGGCATAAAAATTGAGCTCCTCTGTGCTTCGGAAGGCACGTATAAACCATTGGTCCCGGCTGTCATATTGTATGGCAGTCGTTAAGCTATGTCAGATTCCTTTAGGCAACTTGAAAAATCTGAAACCAATGTTGGCCACTTACACACACGAAAAACAACAACATATGCTATCTGGATACAGTACATCGATGTTAAACTTTCGACGTTCAGTAGGACAATCAAACTTCATACCTACAAAATAATCTGATTGGACGAGACAGTACCAAATCCTATTCTATACGACTACCTACTTTATAACGTAAAAAAAACACTTACTTTCCTTGTCTTTTGGCAATGTGAAAAACGACAATTCTTTATTGGTTTTTGATTTTGACATTGGAATACCGCACAATAATGTCTTGACATTGTTAAATATAACGCTTGTTTATATTGTAAATATAATATAAATATAAGAAGATATTGTAAACAAACAATACGCAGTAAGCAAGTCTCATGCACGCGACTACACAGGCCGGAGTGCGGCGCCCCTTTGCCACTTGGGCGTTAGAAAACACGGCTAGCCGGTAGGTACATTTTGAGCGATCTTGATCGAGTGACGGAGGCCTGGCCATACTACGTTTTTCAACACATTAGTGAGGAAAAAAGAACTTCAATAATAAAACAATTTTAAATTTCGCTAAAGAAAATTTGAAATATGGCGCGCTTAATTTTTATTTTTTTATTTCGCGCATGCGCGAATCTGTAGTGATACGAGAGACACAGAAATCAATCCACCAACAGCCAAACGAATATTTAAAAAAAAAAGTATTTTTTTTTCCAAACGGCAGATTTATAAATTCATTTTAGTGTTGTTACAAGAATTTTACTCTCCTACTAGGATATAAAATGGAATAATTTGAGTAAAACAAGGTTTCGGTATGAGTCTAGGCTGGCTGCATGCAGAGATTTTCGATATTTTGGATTTATAGAATCTTATTCCTAAAACATTTAAAAAAAAACACTTTACCGCACTTGTGCGGTAAGTAATATTTACCGCAAGATTTCGAATGTGTGCGTAATGAATGGTATTACATTAGTAAATTCAGTGTGGTAACCAGCACTTTCCGAGCTAATGTGTTGAAAATTAATTTTTCAACACATTAGCTCGGAAAGTGCTACTTACCACACTGATTTTACTTATGTAATAAATACCATTTATTACGCACACATTCGAAATCGTGCGGTAAATATTACTTACCGCACAAGTGCGGTAAAGTGTTTTTTAAATGTTTTAGGAATAAGATTCTATAAATCCAAAATATCGAATATTATTTTTGAAACATAAAATCTCTGCATGCTGCCAGCCTAGACTTATACCGAAACCTTGTTTTACTTAACTTATTCCATTTTATATCGTAGTAGGTGAGTAAAATTTTTGTAACAACAGGAAAATTTATAATTCTGCCCTGTTTGAAACAAAAAAACATTTTTTTAAAATAATCGTTTGGCTGTTGGTGGATTGATTTTTAGGGTTCCGTAGCCAAATGGCAAAAACGGAACCCTTATAGATTCGTCATGTCTGTCTGTCTGTCTGTCCGTCCGTATGTCACAGCCACTTTTTTCCGAAACTATAAGACCTATACTGATGAAACTTGGTAAGTAGATGTATTATGTGAACCGCATTAAGGTTTTGACACAAAAATAGAAAAAAAGCAATAAATTTTGGGGGTTCCCCATACTTAGGACTGAAACTCAAAAAAATATTTTTCATCAAACCCATACGTGTGGGGTATTTATGGATAGGTCTTCAAAAATGATATTGAGGTTTCTAATATCATTTTATTCTAAACCGAATACTTTGCGCGAGAGACACTTCCAAAGTGGAAAAAAGTGTGTCCCCCCCCCCGTAACTTCTAAAATATGAGAATGATAAAACTAAAAAAAATATATGCTGTTCATTACCATGAAAACTACCAGCGAAAATTGGTTTGAACAAAATCTAGTAAGAAGTTTTTTTTTAATATGTCATAAACTGCAATTTACCTTTCATTCAATTAACTCAAACATAAAATTAAAAAAAATATATTACTACGGAACCCTTCATGGGCGAGTCCGACTCGCACTTGGCCGCTTATTTATTGTGTCTCTCGTATCACTACAAATTCGCGCATGCGCGAAATGCGCCTAGAAAAAGAAAAACTAAGCGCGCCATATTTCAAATTCACTTTAGCGAGATTTAAAATTGTTTTATTATTGAAGTTCTTTTCTCCTCACTAATGTGTTGAAAAACGTAGTATGGCACACGTGTGGTATTGTCCATTGCAAGTCTCGGCTCCATAGACAAACGCGCCTCGACTGTAATGAACAGTTTACTACACTTGTATCATAAACTACTATTATGTGACTTCCATAAAATTATATAATTGTATCAGCTACCTAGTAACAAACAATGTAGGACACTCAGCATTTAGGTGGTCGGACGTCCAATGTCCAATAGGTTGTTTTGAAAATCCTTGATTAATAGACTATGTCCAGTGGGTGATCTCATGACAATGACATATTCGCAAGTAGGGAGCTTTTTGATGGAAATGGCCTTTTAACGGCTCCTTAAACGCCTTAAGTACCTTAAACTTTTTTTTACGCCTTTGGGATTAAATGTCATCTTTTTCCATTTCTGACTTTATTGCAATTTAGCCAACATAAGTTGGCAGTCCAGCAAAGTCATAATATGATATTTTATTTTATTATAAAATAGAAAACTGACTAATGTACTGTAGTACCTGTAATTGGTATATGACTAATAATCTAGAGCCAAATTATTCTGTAAATATTTATACGTGTATTTAATGTAACAATTATCATAAATTTAAAGAGAAAATATTTGATTGTTTGTTTTTTGTTTGCATCGAATAGAACCGATTTTAAAAATTCTTTCACCGTTGGAAAGCTACACATCCCCGAGTGACATAGGCTATATTATATTTTCAAAAAATTAGGGATGCTAACTAAAACTGCAATAATGTACCTAACCCAACGAGTAAAAACATGACTTAAAAATACTTTACATCGCGTATGTTGCGGAAACTTTTGATGATAGAACAAAATGACGTCTTTATAGAACACAAAATTATCTTAAAAAAGTGTCGCGACAGCATTTGTCTATTATAGTTATGTAACAATAAGTGTATTAGAAAAGTAATCCTTATCAAAATAAATATTAGTTCATATTTAAGACTGCTTCAATACCTATAAATAACTTTTTGAATCATTAAATTCAATTCGGACATTCCATCCAAAATATATCACGAGTTTAAAAAGTAAAAAGTCGCGCCGCTCACCCAGCTCTGCTGGCTAGGCACCGTGATATGCGATACGATTGTAGGCGCCACTGGGGTACGCAAAGAAGAAAGAAATGTTATGAATGAAAGAAAGATGGGTGTATTTGTGTGTGTGTTTTGAAATTTAAATTTTTTTTAAAATACCCATGCGAAACCGGTATTTGCCGCTAGTTAATCAATAAAACACGATGACAACGATCCGCATTTTTAATGTATGAAGAGAACGCTCCTCTTACTTGGCCACACTGCGTTGTTAAACCTAGGCTACGTTAGTTTTAATGTAGCTTTCCTTTCTGCCGGTAGTAAAGTTTAATAGTATACCAGGTAGATAATATTTCAGTCCGTAAAGCCAGTTATCGAGCATCTTAAGCACCACGGCGCCACAGAAACCCGATTCCGCTGGACGGTAACCCACATTTGGCACATTGCGAAAGAGGCCCTACATATACACAATGCATTGAAACACTCGATTTAATTACATGCTAATTACAATTTTCCTTCCTCCTTAAGTTTGAATGCTTTTGTTACAGATCCGGACGGCGTTCGCACAAGATTACGATGGTGAGTATCAGTGTTTAAATCTTTGGGTACATCAACTTCTAAACAAATTACATGTACACTATCACGTCTGCCCTAACGAAGCATTTTAGGTTTTACGGGTCTAAACCGACAGTGCCCAGGGCAGTGAACCCCAAGGCGAAAAAAATCTCAAACTGGAGCCTCTTTGCACAAAATGTAAAATAATTGAAACTATTTAAAACTAAGTACTAATTAAAGACCACAATACAACGATGATCACGCACCTAGAGTCTATTATAACAAAACAAAGGAGCTGAAAGAAAACACTCATTATTTTACTAGTCTTCTTTCTCTCTCTTATGAGAGAGAAAGAAGACTGGTAGGCTAGGGCTAGCCTAGAATTATGTTAAATAAACTGTTATGGTAAAAGTACCACCTTCACACACTAATCGGCTGTGGAATCAACAAACAAACGTATTTTCATTGTCAGTTGGATCTTGAGCTCTATTTTAAGCTGATTATAACTGGTGAGAAACTAGTCATTATCCACTCAAAGCACATTATTATCTAAATAATTAAGTTGTACTGATAAAACATAGAGCCACTTTTGCAAGGCCAATTTTACTGTCAGAAATATAAAATATGAAATGTGAAGTCTCGTGTTAAAACCTAAGTAGATAAGTACTTATATTAACTATTACGAGTCAAACACAGAAATACGTACGATGATAGATTCCATCCCATCAGTAAGAAAATCTATTAAAGGTCGTGCGTGGGTGGTATAATCAGTAAGTTGGTGTTTCGTAAAACGTAAATTAATCCTGGAGGTAAATTTGGAAATACCCTTACCGAGACTAATTATTTTTGATCACCCAATGTAATTGTCCCTGAGTAATATAGAAATATGAAAATAACATTCGGAACATTTTTTGATATTTGAACTTGTTGCGTTAAAAACAATTTTTTTTGTTTTCGTACCAATCTTAGCTAATTATGCGATGTTTTCATTTCAGTGACGGACATACAATGCACGTTCGCAAGCACAGGCACCGGCCTCCGGGACTCCGTCACAGCCCTCCTCCGAAAGCCGGAAGGGTTCCGAGGGGCGCCGCTCTTCGCCGACGATCGGGTCACTGACCCGCTCGTGGACCCAATCTGCCAGATCAGGCCTGAGCCAGAAGACCCCACAGGCCTCCTCTACCGCCTGCGGATCACCGACTTCACCAGATGCGGTGTTCTCAAACGGAACGTGAGTTACGGTGACACCGCTCGTCTTGTCAGTTTAATGACTACCATACACGCACTTGATGACTTGAAACGCTAAAGTAGGTTAACGATATTGGATGGATAGATCTTGTACGACACTAATGTTATTATTTATTAGCAACAAAACAATTCTTCGTGAATTATTTCTTTACGTTATAGTTGACAGGCTCTGTTACTTTTTGTGTCGTTGAGGAAAATAGATAATAATGTAGCATACTTATTTAGTTATCCATAGAAACTATCTACATATTTTTGCCGATTTAAAAAATGAGGAGATTATTTGACGAAGCCTGGACCAATTTGACAAAAATAAGTTTTTATTTTTGAAAAATTATGTGCCTATAAATTCACGAGAGAAAGATTGATCTTTGATAAACCTCAACTAATTTGTACAGGAACTTAAAATATTTCTGTAAAGTATGTAAACTATAATAATACTTCATCCATCCAATTTATCTACCGCAGATATCTTCCCAAACTTCCCACGAATTTTCCTACCCAACAAAATTCAAGAAATTCATTATAGCCTAGCCAATTTGAAAACAACCCGCCATTTTCCCGTAGTTTAACCATAATGTTAGTGATAGATAGCGTGTTGACATCAGGCGAGTTTCGCTCACGTACCATCGACATGAAACCAAGTTTATGGTGGTGCCGTGGTAATGACCCTGGGTATTGTTTCGGAAGCCGGCGGTGCGCCGTCGAGTGTGGCTGCTAACACACTAGATGTTTTGTCATCGCCGGGATAATAACGCTTGCCGTTAGTAACAGTACGAGGTGTAGTGGCCTACACAGGCTACAACGAGGTACTTACGCTGATACCTATATTATTAAACGGCAACCGCCGAGACCGGTACACTATCGAGGTAAAGAGAAACTAAAACGTGTGCTTGGGTTGTGCAGTTTGCAGAGATGCTTGATTTGCAAGTATTAGTGGCAACACTGGTGACAGATTTTCGAACTGTCTTATCATTAAGCGGACAAACGGTTTTAATAAAGAGCATGTGGGTTAAAAATAAATTATGGGTAGAGAATAGCGTATATATACGCGTATATAAAACATATAAAGAGGTTAAGAACTTAGCGGAAGGAAGAGAGACATGGAAAGCACTCCACCGACAAGAGCCCAGCTCTTAAATATAAGAAGAAGAAGAAGATCATTATGAGCAATAATGGTGACACTTATCTAATACATATATAAAACATCAATTTGTTTCGATTTTTATCGCTCTCAGATAAATAAAAATCTAAAATTACATCTCGTAACTGAACTGATTTCTACAGGGTTTCGTCCACGTCCGAGTTTGGTTCCCGCAGTTTCCGGGAGTGGTGATGCAGTCAGATCAGGAGCTGATCATCATGTGTAAGCCGCCCGAACCCACCATCATCGAAAACAAGGCGGCGGGGTTTGCTGGCAGCTTGTGAGTATTGTTTTCAAACTACAAATTTCTCTTTTGCATACGTTAGTGACGCTGATGGAGTATAGAAGAGGACATAGACATAGAATTTTTTATACCTATTTACCTCATTTCAAATTTCTTCTTAGACATTTCCCACGCATATTCTGAACTATTTACCTCATTTAAAATTTATTTTTAGACATTTTCCACGCATATTCTGAAAAAAGAAGTTGGGTCTTTTTATTAATTAATCAGTTCCTAATTACCTTGCCTTCTAATTCTATTATTAGATCATCAGCATATGCATATGCAGCATTATTAGATCATGAAATTTGAGCTAAACCGCATACCAGAAGCGAGTCAAGTGCAGTTTGCCAATTTTGACCTAAACAAACATACCAACATTGCAAGTTAAATAGAAACTCAGTAATAATATAAATCAATAAATTAAATAAAGCCGCTCATGCAGGGACTAAGTTCGTTTGTCATTTAAAATATGCCTTTGGTATTATTGTGGTACCTAAGGTATAAATTGTATGTGCCGACAGAGGAATGTCTCTTATTCTACGTACACACACCTCCAAGTCTTTTTATTCGTAAGAAACCACATATATTTTCGCAACAAGCTTTTCACAGAACCGCATAAACTTTCATCAACTTATGCTGCACTCCCTATTATTACGCGCTATGGATAAAGGGCTATTTAAATTTTATTTTAATCTTTTCAAGCAAGAACTATGTTAAGAATGTTATTATTAGATTGTTTCTTTGAAACCAATAAGATTCTGAGAAACTTAATCTAAGAACATTTGCCAGAATACGTTAGTAGGTCCTTCTTCACTGCCTTTATCGTATCAGTCCGATGCTGGTGTATCAGGACTCCCATAAACGGAGCATTTGTACATAACCATGCTAGAAGCAAGCCTGCGCTGGATAATGATCTCAGTAGATAATAGATGGAATAGTCTATGCATAAAGGACACTACTGTAGTAGCAAGGGGTTAGTGACTATCCTATCCTACTCTGCCGCCACCACACGGCTCAGGAAGATTTATATGTTATGCTGAAGGTATAGTCTTACCCTTTTATTTCCGTTTTGTTTGCAGCCCCCACGGCGCCCGCGTGTCGGGCGTGGTAGAGGAAACTCCAGGGCGGCTGGAGTACGAGGTGGCGCTATATAAGGAGGCGCCACCAGTGTCCCGCCACTCCAACCACTCGGTCGACTTGCCGGTTGACCAGGTAACGGCTGTACGTGCCCTTTGTCGCACTTGTGCATGCTAGATTCAACCAATATTAATTTATTTAGTCCATCAATTAGATTATCCAAAAATAATGATCTATGTTTTTTCCTTTAATAAAATAGTAAAAATTACAAAGATACAGCGCATCCAAGTTTCGGAGTGGGGGCGATTTACGTCACCGTCTTTTAGTCGACATCTGTATTGCAAAGCAGCTTTCGCCAGTACTATTGAAGGCTAGGCTTCCCCTTTACTTACTCGTAAATCTTCCTCCTTTCGTGTCAGTGCTGATACCGAGACCCACGGAAACCGCAGGTTTTAGGGTATTTGAGGCATGAAAGTTGTCTTAATTATTTGTCTTTGTGAGCCAGTGGGGAAATGGTTACGTATGATGCAATGATACTGGTGTGTGATTTATATAAAATAAATAATATTACATTAGAATTCTAAATATTTTATGACATTATTAGCTCTAATCAAGTTGAAAATAAATAAATAAGGTGACAACTTAATTACTTAAGTAATAATCAAATTTAAAATTATTACTAGTATCTAGAAGCTGTCTATAAAGAAAATCTCGTACGAAGTCGTCGTACATATCTACTTTTTTTTCTTTCCCCATTTCAATATCGTGGAGAAGTATGTATAGTGGTAACATTTGACAGGCGGTGCCGATAGGAACGAAGCTTCAGCTGCGTGCGCGCATCAACCCTGACTCGGCGTGGCGCCACATCAAACTGCTCGAGGTGGCCGTGTCCCCCGACCCTGACCGACCCCACGCGCCTGGGGCTGTACTGCTCGTAAAAGACGGGTAAGTGATCAGTTTTTATTTCCAGCGTAACTTTTGTGTAATCTGTACCAATGGAGTTAGGTATTTCGTTTGAGTTCCAGAGAGAGAGTTCGAGGTGGCCATAGAGATAAATATAATATAGAGGAGGCCACATTGTACGACCCCGAGGCAAGAAGTAATAAGTAGTTGTACCTCTAGTAAAAAAAATATATTAATATTTAAAAGAGATTGATATTTACTTTACCTTTAGATAGTAACCCCTTGAACTGATCAAAAAAGTAAAACTAGACCCGTTTCGTTCATAGCTACAAATACGCGCAATAGCACCGATTTTACCACACCTCATTCGGTCGATCAAACGCTGGAAAAAGTTGCCGGGACGTCAGGTGTCGCGGGCGTACTGTCGCTTGAATGTAAGAGACGCCGTGGAACCTTTCAGTTCCGTCGTATGCCGTTTGGCTTAAAGAACGCCCCGGCAACTTTCCATTGCATTTGATGGTCGATCAAATAAGGATAAGGCTTTTAGTTGCTAAGTACTTTTAGTAAATAAATCAAAGAGCAACAGGCACTTCACAAATTCTCCTGGTCTCTGGGGCGGACGCGTTTATCAATGCACCAAAAAAAGAGTCGATCAACTCCGAATGAACATACCTATTAGGTACCTATCATGATATACCTAATCCTTATCTTGATATACTTAGAAACCTTAATTTTAGACGGAATATTTTCTCTATCTAGTAAAGACAATGTCTCACAACGCGCAAGCTCCGTTCTCGTTCTACTCACGCTCTACCGGTCACAAACAAAGTCAAAGGTGCTTAGGACAATGTGGGTAATTCTAACCGTATGACTGACATGGCGAAAGTATAAACCTTGAACTTAGTTGTGCTTTCTTGTGAATCTGCTGCAGAAAATGAATGTTCTGTGAGATAAAGATCTGATAGTTGATTTGTCTGTTCTCATTATATATTTTTTGCTGATGTACTATTTAAGAAGTAAAATAACCGGCCAAGTGCTAATCGGAGTCGCGCATAATAGGTTCCGCACCATTATCTATAAATAAGTGAACGTATTATTATTGAGTTTACCACTTTATTTTCAATTGATAGAATTCTTACCTATACATTTTCTTTACAGGTACCATTATATAGAATGTATTATATTGAGTTTACCACTTTATTTTCAATTAATAGAATTCTTATATACTTATCATATATTTTCCTGTAACGTACAAGCAACGGAAAAGACCCGAAAGAATTTTTTTTTAATTATTTACTTTGCACATCAAGACAGATCATATCGGGCCTTAACTTTTCGATGCTAAGGGAATTATATAAGTAACAAAAAAATTTATAAAAAACGCTTGGAAAAGTGTCATGTTTTTTTATGTATTAGTAGTATTTATTCTGTGGTATCAGTCATATTAGACAAGTACAGAATAGTTACTTAAAGATAATTCTGCAAACACCTAACCAACAGACAGACGTCTCACTATAATGTACGTCTATCATGAGTTACCGATCTTAATCGAGCATGATCCTCACGCCTTTCCCACACAGCCCACGAGCAGGTCAGAACGTTCTAAAGAGAGAGAAACAGCTTCATGCAGTTGATTCAAAAAGTATATGAATGTGTAATTTACTTCTTGCAAGGTGATACGTTTGAAGTTGAGACTGGCCACTTTCAGCTGGTAAAACCATAATACAAAGTTAAAATATAAAGTTATGCTGGCTTCAAATGATCACATTGTATCATATCATATCATACTGTAGATAAAGAACGTGGAAGGGATATACCCGTAATAAATCAAACCACGTGCTACACTAGATCACTATAGCAAAATAAAATTGAAATAATTGCCAGAAAGCCGAAAAAAAACGATATTCCCATACAAATTGCCCGGGCGGCTGCACATTTTAGTATTGAAATGCCATGCAACTTATTTTAATTCTATTATACTATAGTGATCTAGTTTAGTTAGATTTACTAAGGGATTCTTCCATGTTGTACCTATGTATCGACCACTGAAAATGGTCTCTGTCAGCTGGTGTCTTCATTGAGACACAAAGTTGTAACAACACATGCGTTTGATTTCCGTACTCTTTACCATCTGTAATCAGATGCCGGAACCGCGACTTCGCGTCCATCATCCCGCACCAGCCGGCGCGGTACCGCGAGCGACACAACGAGGTCTTCCTGGACTTCGAGGCCTTCCTGCTGGCCTCCATGAAGGAGAGGTCCACCCTGTGGATACACTCGCAGATTAAGGCGTGTATGGACGCCGCGGACTGCCAGCCCGACTATTGCTTGGACTTGTTCGAACCGTCAGGTAATTTAGGTAATATACATAATACCACATCTCTATCCCTGATTTTATTTATTTACACACACATAGATACCTAATAAATACAACCAGGAAGAGACTTACCCGTAATTAATCGATCCACGGGCAATACAAGATCACTTTAGTACAAATGGAATTAAAATAATACTTAAACAGTAAAAGAACAAAAAAAACATTTGGCATTCCCATACTAAAGTGTGCAGCCGCCCGGGCAATTTGTATAAAAATATAAATTTTTTTTCTTGGGTTCGGGCTTAGATTGGGGTCTTGCGGCTCTAAACAGACAAAGCCAAAGGCCACCTTTAGCGATAGTGGGTGAGAAGAGAGAAAAAAAATCAAAATAACAATGATTTGATAGCTGCATCACCTTTTGACATGATTCGCATTGTCACCCATTCCAATTCAAACTTTAATACCTTTTTGATGGCCTTTATAAAGGAACTATATATTGACCCTCCGGATATACTCGTAGATCAAAACGTGTAAGGAGGCGATGGACTCGGTCGTGTTGCAAATAAAAACAAAAAAAAAAGACTATGTTTCTATGCGCGCCTAAAAAGTTTCTTACTTTTTAGGCGCGCATAGAAACCACTTTATTGCCTCTGTCTCGTATCCGTATCCGTATCATTTACAAATACTTACTACTAGCACATTAATTTTGACAACAAAAGTGATTTACCTAACCACTAATATTTTCTTATCTCCAGGACACGGACGACGCCGTCGTTCGCTGCCTGACGTCAGCGAAAGCTACAACGTCACCAGCTCCGCCCTCAGCGCAGACAACAACACCACGCCCTTTACCAGGTTCAAGGAGAACCTGGAGTACACCGTGGTGATGCCCGGGGAGCTGTTCCACCGGACGCCGCTGGAGGCCACGTGCGCCACGTCCATGATGGTCGCCGTGGCATTGGGCACCTTGCTCTTCATGTCGGCTTTGTTGGTGAGTTGATACAGCAGTTATTTCACCTGGTTCTTATTTTATATTTAATTTCATTAGCCTATTCTTTAATTACAAGCTTTCATTTTATTTTTTGGCTTGCAATGTATCTTGGTACGAATGTTTGTTTAGGTCAAATCTTGCAACTCAATTTTCAACTAGTTATCTTCAACCGATTTGAGTTATCTTCAGCTGAAATTTTGCATTCTTGTGTACGTAGGATGACAATACAATATTATGAAGTCAGTGAGCTGTTCTGATGATGGAACCGGGAGATATTCGACGGAACTCAGTTATAAAACAACATAACCTCATTGAGTAGGAATTGTTTGATTTGTCTTAAAGAGTACTTTATGGTGGACGATGCCTAGGGTCTAATCACGGAAGACGGAAGGTGTTGAATGCAACTCAGTAATAAAAGTACGCAACTCCATCGAGCCTCACAATAAAAACTCAAACAAAAAAAATAATTTTTGCAAGAATCTTATTTAGAAACTTGTTACTAAGCAGCAGTAGCGGATTTAGAGGGTAATTTCATCGCTGGTGAGGCAAAGGACATATCTTCAGAGTCCTACATTATCGCTAAGTACTTATGTGTTAAGATAACGTTTGCCCAACCAAATAAGGACTTTTTTTTAATTAGTCATTTCCCTCCTAGCTATTAATATATTGTCTCACAAAGGCTTACACTGGAACTTATTTTAAAACCTGAGCTTAGAAAACATTGCTCGACTAAATAACTCTCACCGAGATTAAAAATTATAAGTGCATAAATTTAAGTATGTCTACATCCTGACGGAAATGAGTTTACGGTTCTTTCGCTCACAATCCATGGCCTACAATCATTTACTTTCAATTTTTTAATTTTACTTTTAATAACTTTATGTACCGTGACAAACAGAGAATAGTATAGGTAAAATCTCAAGCCCAGAGCTCATCTGATTCTGTTATGCATGTTCCATGCATTACGTGAAAATTTACGAGTAAACAATTGGTTACCCTAGTTTACGTCTCTACTGCTCTACCAAAGGTAAATGGGACATATTATGACACACACACTGTAGGTACCTTTGAATCCGTGTATGTGTATTCTTCGAAAAATAAAATGAGATATTCCTGTCCAGTTAGCCATGGAGTAACGAGCTAACGAGTAACATACACCTAAACCACACAAATCCATAAACTAGGCAGGCAAGCACTTACTATGTTGATCCTTTGTCTGAGTTACTGTATCATCATTCATCGTATACTAAAGCGACTTTTTGACCGCCAGCCTTTTTGGAACAAGCAAAGGGATAAAAACATCGTTTTTAGATTCCTCTATGAGAAATTAAATTGGTCCTTCCATATAAAATTAAATCGTGTACTTAAATTCATCTAGCTGACCTTTGAATTGTATTTTTTTATTAACTGCGAATTATTTAGTTTTTCAATAATTATTTTTATAAAAGTTATTAATAGGCTGGTGGTAAGTAACTATAGGTATGGTAGTATTAATATGTATATATAACTCCTTAGGTACTAAGTATTAATTATGTACCTAATATGATATACTTTTTAACAGATGTGCTACCTCGCGACGAAGCTGAACTCCACGATGCTCAAAAACAACAGCCTGCAGTCGCCCGCCGGCAAGGGCTTCGAGCAGATCCTGCGGGAGCTGGCGCACCACTCCCTGCCGGACACCGGGTACACCGGCCGGCCCACCGTGCAGTGATACTAACTATTACTTAGGGTATAATAGTAAAGTATGTTTTCTGGTCAGATCGTCGGGCGCTATCTTCACGCGGGTACATAACACAGCGTTGATACAACCACCAGCTCGGTAAAATTAAATATGTATCAGTCCCTTAATTCTGCTTTGCTACTATGGTTTTATATTTCAAATAAAACTATAACTCCATTTGGTTAGGTATTTAAATAAATGTAAACAATCTTGACATGTCTTTTTATTGAAATATACACTTTATAAATCAATACCTTTGCAAATTTCAAAGTACCTAATTATGTAGTTTATAATTTATAACATAATTACTTTGTATTTAGCAAAATTATTGGTTTATAAAGTGTTTATTTTATAAAAAGACATGTCAAGATTGTTTACATTTATTTAAATAACTAAACAAATGGAGTTATAGGTAGATAGTATCTATCTTCTCGATACTATAAGTAGGTACCTAGTGTTAATTTTTTGCGAATCATATACCTACATACAATGTTTTTAGAACTCATTGCGACTAAAAAATAATATTTTAATTGAATACTGCTTACATAGTTTCAACGGGGCTATTTCTGAACGAGTTAATAACCGTAATAGCAAAGTTGCATTGTGAGAGATTGATATTTATTGTTATCAGGTTGTCGGGTACAACGTGAAGTTTAGGCAAATAGGCACCCGATTATCCGACCACTCATTATGTTACAAATAGATCGTTAGGTTTGTAAAGCGTTTTTACTCTTCCATAACTTATTAATAAGTAATAAGTTATATAGGTACCTATTCTTGAATTATAAAGGATAGGTACCTAGTTTCTTTTCTAGCGTGCAAATGTTTACATCCTAACCAATAAGGACTGTAAAAAATTGCGCCCTACATTTACCGGTGGTTGCATACAAAAAAATCTAGAGCTGATAAGATTCAGACCAGAAAAAATACGCACTAGAAAATACATTTTCATAGAAGTAGATAGGTATGAGTGTTAAAAAGCCTCTCTATCTACTACCTAGTTTCTTTTATGCTTACTTACCTACATGTAAATTTAAATGTATTAAAATGATTATTTATTTACCAAAATTAGCATGAAAGATCTTTGTTAACGCTATATCATCACCAAAAGCTAGGTACCAGTATTAAGTATAGATACCTATTAAGTACCTACCTGGCTTTTACTTGTTTTATTAGCTTCAGCCGTAAGAAAGAACCTTGTTAGATGACTGATGGATATACGTACCTAAAGCATTCATTTCTTATAGAATTAATGTTAGTACATAAGTAACTTATTTATTGTAATTATTTATAAATAAAATATACATAGAATAAGATAAGTAAGGAATGTACTTATTAGTTTAATATTTATTAACAGTTTAAGTTATTTTGTCGATAGGTATTGAACTTATGACTGAAAAATCCCGAGTTAAGAGGTAAGTAAGTAAGAACTTATATCTTCAATCAAATGACTTAACTTTTTCAGTCATGACTATCACTTTAATTAGCCATTGATTACAAAAATTAGAAAAATATTAAGATTTTCTGAAAATAAAGTATTTGTAAGTGCCTACGGTCTTGAGTTTTATTTTTACCTAAGTTATTTTACAATTAAAGAAAAGTTAAGGATGGCAGAGACAAGAGAGTAATTTGAGGAATGGAAACATCTCTACTTAACTCCACCAATAAGAGCAAGCTCTTAAATTACAAGAAACTTACTGAATTTGATTATACTAAATTCAATCAGGCCCAACAACCTACCTATTAGGTAAATACCTAGACGCAGTTACAATTTCTACTAAGTCCTAAAATAAGGCGCTGGTGCGTCTCAAATGTTAGGTCAATAGACCCTAATCAGTTCAATTAAGTATATACTGTAAATATACCTATTTATCATATCCTGTTCAAACAACATACAATTCACAGAAATCAAAAGTAATAACGCACGTACATACCTAACTACCTAGATACTTACACTAAGAAATACTAAGAATATAAGTTAATATCTGCAATCATCTAAATTACACACACGTATCCCAGGTAGCAAACTGACGTCAGCGACGTATAAGCGACGTCACTCATAGGTCATAATAAGGTCGGTCATTTATTCGTCGAGAGCGGACGTTAAAGTGACGTCAGTTTAGGGTCAGCGTTGAGCAGGACGTCGTATTTACGTCAAATAAAGGCAAGTATCTGGACGTACCATATACGCCGCCAAGAGTACGTTTTACTGACGTCTATTTAGGGTCAGTATCTGGACGTACCATATTCGCCACAAAGTGTACGTTTTACTGACGTATATTTAGGGTCAATATCAGAACGTACCATATACGCCGACAAGAGGACGTTTTACTAACGTCTATTTAGGGTCAGTATCTGGACGTACCATATTCGCCACAAAGTGTACGTTTTACTGATGTACCTATATTTAGGGTCAATATTAAGCGCTGAATTCTATCCTACTATCACGCGTAAGGATTTGCGAGATGGAGGGAAGAGGAATAGAATATAAAACGTAGCGTAGTCTTTTGATCTAGGGCCCCTGACCAATAACTTAGAACCGTCGTAGAACTTAAATGCGCAGCTTAGGCTTTAGTGCCATTTTAGTTTTGCCAGCAAGTTTACTCAATAGCCAGCGTGGTTCTCTTTTTTAACAAACTACCCATCCAAACTACCTACGGGGAGCATATTGCCGTGCTAACGATATCAGCTGTAAGTGTGTTCTTACAATTTATATACTTAATACCTGCTGTCCAAATTCATGTAGTCAAATTTGTTAATTAATTTTATTTTCTCTAAATTAGGCAGTTTTAGACTCCGCCCAACCCGTAAAAAATTAAGACGTACAAAGCATTAAGTAATAGTTCTAATCATAACCATAAAAACTTTTATTTTGAGTAATATTGTATGCAAATGTTAGTTTCTTAGAAAATCCCTATATGGCGCTGTTCAAAATTAAAACTGGTTATGGTTTCTTTTATGTACATTCTTAATACTTGGTGCATATTTCCAATAAATCGAGTTCAGAAGTAGTGTGTGGTTTAATTTCATATCGGTGTGCGACGGTACGGTAGCGACACCCGCCTTGTAAAGGTAAAAATCGCTTGCTTCTACAAAACACACTGTTCATTTATATCATGAGCATGATAGCTCCCGTAGGTCCTACTCCTGTCGTGTATGTCTTAGTAACGTCTGTGTATGACGTCACATTAACGTCAGTGGCTGCCCTAATATGTACGGCCCAGTAACGTCCCTTTGAATTCAGTATATGACGTCACTCCAACGTCAGTGGCGGCCTTAATATGTACGGCCCAGTAACGTCCTTATATGACGTCTCTCTAACGTCTGTAAACTGACGTATTGAGGCTGTGACAAATTGACGTCATCTGCTGGGACCCCCCGACGTCAAGACATGACGTCTCTTACGTCGAGTAGTACCGTAAACGGACGACATAATGACGTATAAATTCTACCTGGGATTTACCTAGGAGATACATAAAGTACATTTATTGTCTGCGCCTGACCTGTTACCACTAAGTATCATTTCTGATTTCCATCTTACGCTTACGCGGGTGACACTGCGATAGTGTTCACTGGTCCAAACTGGGAAACCGCTCGTAAGAATGCTGAAAATGGTATGACCCAGGTGGGTCCATATTGGCTCTCATAAAATTCTAAATCATATTCTTTATCTTACTAATGATTTGTGTTCATAATCATCACTCTTCATAATTTTATTCTTTATACTTTTTTTATTCATACATTCTTATTACTATCATCGGAGCTCATAACATTTAGTGATCATAATTTTTTTATTAATACTGTTGCTACCAAGAACAAGTTTAAATTCATAATTTTTCTTCATAACTTTCAATTATCACATGGTTTTTATTAATAATGTTGTTACTAATAACATACTACAACTCATAACGTCGTTGTTCGGAATAGTTTACTTTATAAAGGACAAGTATCATAATTTTTGTATTAATAAAAGCGATACTAAAAAATAATTTTAACGTAGATTTGTCTTTGTAACGCATAGAAATGAATGACTTCGACCAAAAATAAGATGGGTTTTATAAGTTTGACGTATTTGTCAGTGTGTCTGTCTATTTTTCAAGCAAAAATTAGTTTCTGGCGCTTCGCCGGCCGCTGCCGCGGCACGCTCGCTTCGCTCGCTCGGCTCGCGCGCTGTTGGGGTCACAGTTCTAACCTAACCTACTTTTCTGGCAGCAATTCGTTTTATTAAAAAATAAAAGTAAATCCATTACTTTTAACCCTCGACCAAAAATGATAGGGGTTTTATAAGTTTGACTTATCTGTCAGTGTGTCTATCTACTTTTCTATCAACAAACTGTCTACTTTCATTTAATTAATAATTGTTACCTATTCCATTTCATTTACACTTATGATTATTTTAATTCAGATAACTGTATGAAAGTGAATATATTAGTATAAAACAAATGTTTGATTATAGATATTATCATTTTCAATAATATGAATAAAATACTTATGATTAAGAAATTTAAAAAAAAAATATTAGTAAAAACAAATGTATGAATATAATAGTTATTAATTCGAATGATTAGGAGTTTAGACCATTAGTATAAACAAATATATGAAAACAAATATTATTAAAAACGAAGTGTATGATTAGTGATATTATGAATTCCAATGATTATAGTTAAAAATCATTAGTATTTCAATTTTTTATGAAGAATGATCATTATGATTTAAAATGGTATTAGAAACATTTTCGGACTTCCGATGATATGAGTTAAAAAGTTATGTAAGACAATGCGCACCCGACCCAGGTAGCTATGTGGTTAAAAACAATCTCCTAAATTTAAACGCATCAAAAACAAACTACATCTGTTTTAGCATATATAATAATAGTCAACCACCTAATGATTTTGATATTAAAATCCACTCATGTGACCAAGCTCTAAATTGTATCTGGCCCTCTATTACCAAACTAAACCATACTAAATATCTAGGTGTAATCGTAGATTAAAATCTCTCATGGTATACCATGAGAGATTTTAATTGAACAACTATCGGGTAGAATACGAAAATTTATATGGATGTTCAAGACTCTTAAGACACATAGTTACATTAACTCTGCTTAATAAAATCTATGTCTCTCTTGAACAATCCATAATCATCTACTGTATACCGGTCTGGGGTGGTGCCTATAAAACTAGATTTTTGGAGGTTGAAAGATCTCAACGCACACTTCTGAAAGTTATGTATTTCAAAGAAAGGTTTCCCACTACTTCATTGTATCAAACCTGTGACTTATTAAAAATTAGAAAGTTATATTTACTACAAATGATATAAAAACATAAAAGTTTACCTTTTGTCCCCCAAATCGCTAGTAGAAGAAGACGTGACCCAGCTAGTGTCCCCTTTGCTAAGACTGAATTTGCAAAAATTCAATATAAAATCCGCTCTGCTGATATATACATAATTATAATAAAATAAACGTAGAACTAATTATATATAATAAACCATCCTATGAGTGTGAATAGCTTATACCAACTTGGCTTAAAAATCTCACCTATGATGAGTTAGACAGTTTTATCACTAAGACTCCTTCTCCATTGTGTTAAATGCCTTTTTGACACTATACACAAATACTCAAATACAACCACTAAAACACACATGCATCCGCGCACACGCCCCTACATGCACATGCCTACACACACGCACACACAACATTCTCAAATCCTCACACACCCACACTCACTCACTCACACACAAACACAAACTTTCTTGGATGTGTTTCTATATATGTATTTGTTATAAATAGAGTATCGTTGAGTTGGTATCCCATAACACAAGTCTCGAACTTACTTTGGGCACAGATTACTAATAAGTTACTTTGGGGTTAGCTCAATCAGTGTAATTTGTCCCTATTTATTTATTTTATTATTTATTATTGTAATTACTGTCTTTATATCATTGTTTCGAAATTTAACTCTTCAATTTATTATACTCTTATTTATTTTCTATTTTTTTGTTTTGTTTTATTTTTATTCTTGTTCAGCTAGGTAGATTAAAATTTGAATAGATACGGAAGAACGGAGCTTTCTGACACAAGTATTTTATTACTTAAAAGTAGGCTCCAACACCTGTATATTATATATAACGCAAACATAATTTACCTAATATTATTAATGCTGTCGAGCCTTTAAATTTTGCGATCGTGAGGTTCTGTTCTGGCTACCTAGTTAGAAAGGAAACACTAGTTTCGACTTTGACTTTGGTGCAGATAGATTTGGAATTTATGGGATAGGTTCGGTTAAGCTGATTTGGTAGGTTGGGACCTTGGGACATTCACCGTACAGTACAGTACAACAGTAATGGCATGGAGTAATGGCAAGCGCTGTGTTGATAGCTTAACTTTTCAAGTCATCCGAAGAGAAAACGCCAGAAGGATAATATGTACTCCTGTGTAGTTTAAACTTAAATTGTAATGTAATGTAGTGGTAGGTATGTATAGTACATACAAAGATAATTCAAAGTGTCGTACTGTCTGTGATGTTTGCCGACGATTGTTTTTTAGAAAATAATTAAAATAAATCCAAAATCACCCGGTAGGTACTAAGCTGTATAATTCAATATTTATGCCTGTCGAGTAAATAGCGAAAGTATAACTGTCAATGTCAGCGTCTGACATTAAATCAAACGTCAAACTTTGTTTACAAAAAAAGAACGAAAAGGCAAAATCAGTTTGTTGTTAAAAAGTGAAATCTTAATTACCTAATTATCACATTAATAATTATGAATAAAAGAAAGTTGGGAATAATGACGGGGTGTGGTACAACAAAGCAACCGAGACATTGGTCTCTGGGCTTGCTCGGGTCTATGGAAGACCCAGAATCTATCGTGAAAAAGACTGACAGAGTTGTGGTGATCAAAGATAAATATCCAAAAGCAAAAATACACTACCTAATACTTCCATTCGAGGAGATCAACAGTATTCATAAGCTTAACGATGCTCATGTCAGTCTATTAGAAGAATTTGGAAAGTTGTATAAAGAATTGAAAGAGGAACATATGGACAGTACCCTGCGCGCCGGGTTCCATGCAGTGCCCAGCATGCAGCGCCTCCATATGCATGTGATAAGCATGGATATGGTCTCTCCTTGTCTTAAAACTAAAGTGCATTGGAATAGTTTCACCACTAATTTCTTTATACCTTATCATGGTAATAAACTTTTATTTTCATAATAATTATGAAATATTATGTACCTATGTACCTATAGTACTAATCGCGTTTTTAAGTTAGCAAAACTTGTTAATGCTCCACTGTTTATAAACTCCACGAGTAGATTGTGTACGGTGTATAAAAGCATTGCATGGTCAATAAGTTGTCAGTCTTATTCAGCAATCTTACTACACATTATTTTGAATTATTTCACATTATGTTGACTATGCTGTGAACATTGAAAATCTGTGTGGGCTAAAGAGTTAGCTTAATCTGTAATACGGTTTGACAAGGAAGCTTAAAGTTCAACATGAGGGGTACCTTACCATAATTTTAATTAATGTCCATTATTGTGGCAGATATCTATTAATTTTCATGTTCCTAATAATCCTGCCTCCGCAAGGAACTAATGCATTGGCTCTGTGTGTCGTTTTTTCTCAACTGTTTAAGCCAAAATATAAACTAAAAAGCAATTAATTCTATAACTTCCATATCTTTAATTTTAGATGTGCTAAAGGAACTAAAGGAAAATGGCTCCATCAAGGCAATCTCAGAGGAGCTCCACAAAAGTCTGATGGCCACAGAACTGGAGTGCAACCAGTGCGACTTCAAGCCCAAGAACATGCCACAACTGAAGGAGCACCTACTGACACATATAAAATAGTTTATTTTTGATTTAAACTTGAATATTTAAAGGCATCTAAATTTTTATAGATCTTTTGTAAGCTATCATTTTATGGATAGCAAATTGTTGATAATTCATCTTGGCACATTAGTTAGTTTTTAGTAGGATCTACTACTATGATGAAAAGCCTAAGTATACTTTTGTATAAATTAATAATAAACATGTGTAAAGTATTCTCATGCAAAGCATGAGTTTTCTTAAAAATTAAGTAAATGTACTGTGCATTTTAATCTAATTACAGATGAGTGTCTTTGATTTATCTATTAAATTTCATGTAAACCTAAGATAACGCATAAATAAAACTCAGTAAAAATTGCACTAATTCATTGCCAAAATTTACAATATGTAAGCTGAAATAACCAGTCCAAATACATATAAAACTTAAAATCCTAATTTAATATCATGTATTATGCAATTCATAAACATTATAAGAATTTCAACAACTTGATTGTGCAAACTCATGTTGTAAAATTGTTGATTTTTATTTTCCTAAATTAAAGTTTTAGGCAAAGTGTTGTAAAGAAAAATCACATGCTTATATGTGATAAAATGCAGGGAAATTATTGTAAGTCTTGTTTAGTATAAGTTTTGTCTAGTATGTAAGACAAACTTCTTATCTTATTATAAAAATATTCATAAAACTTTATTTTTGTTCCTAAGTTTATAGAAATTTCATAAAGTATTTTACTTAGCCTAAAAGTAAGATTTTCTTTTATTCCATAAAACTTAAATAGGATATGTCCGAACATTATTATATATAAGTCAATTCAACCTAAACATCTGTGATTGGTTAAAATAAATAATTAACCAATCAATTTTGTACTATTATTTTTCAGTAATATTCCCCATCACTTAAATATTTATTACAAGCTAAGCAACACAATTTTGTTAAACACATGGACTTAGTCCTGCTAAGTCAAACACTATAATAAATTGCTTTTAAAAGGCAATTTACTTGAACGAGGACTTTCTGAATCAAGTATAGTACTGGATTCAGTGCTTGCACTATCTTCACCTTCTGGAGTATTATATATTGACATGTTTCGTCTCTTGAACGTTTTTTTAGATCCTGACAATGGGGTGGTTAACTCAGTAGGACTGTCTGCATTATCTGATATAAAGGAGCTACCAGGGGAGAATACAAAATTTTTTTGTGAGCTCTCTTTATCTTCATTTTCGTTTGGTGTGTTGGGTGCAGGTAAGGACAGTTTAGCAGTCTTCATTGGGGTCCTGGTAACTGGAGACTCATTGGCCATCGACTCACTAATAGCTGGGATAGCATCGACACATGGCTGTGTCATAACTCTGCCTAACCTGGCCATCACTACCTGCACAGGGTCATCAATACCCAATTTTTCACACAATGTTGCAGTTTGAGGATTTAGGATAGGATTACTTGGTGCGCATCTGGGCACCCTCGGGTTATAAATGGGTGCAGTCCTTACAAAACTCTCGCTGGTGATTATCAAGTCTTGCATTGTTCTTGCAACTGCTTCTTTTTCTTCATCAGTAGGAGTAAAATTGTATCTGAAAGTTAGGTTAGGGTAGGTTAGTTATTAAACAATATTTTTTTTGAGATGGTATTGCATCATTGAAATAGATACTTTTAAAATGTACTAATAGTTTTTAAAAATTATCAAAAAATGTTTATTAGAAATTAATAAAAAGACCTTAATAATTACCTTTCATTTCCTCCCGGACCTGGCATGTGGCAATCCATATTTTTTACACTTAGAAGATGGTTGGTACTCTTGAGAACAGCAAGCCATTCAACATCATGCTTCAAAAGCTTGTCACCGTTGAACTCGTTAGGCAAATCTAATATTTGTAAATGTCTGCGTTTGGGCAGGCATTTATCTAAAGCCAGGAACTTGGTAACATTATTGTCTTCGTGGTTAACTATAGCAGCGAACTGGCAATGCAAGTGGGCTGCAAACCAGTAGTCTGGCTTCAAGGCATGTAGCAATCTCTCAGCAGGTATACTGCCCAGTTGATTAGATTCAATATCTTCCCTGAAATAAAAAAAAGTATATGTCATTCAAAACACAATTTGTAATGTTTGAAAATGAACCATATGAACATATCATTGTCATGGCAATGATATGTTCATATGGTCAAACTACAAATATTTATTTAATTTTTTACTGGCATTAGCATTCAGGGAACTAGATAAAAGTATATGATACTGGACTCTACTATAATTACAATAACAAATGTTTATCTAAATATTTATTTTTCAACCTGAAGAAGGGCTTCCTCCTGAGCAGATGTTCTTTATCTCCATAATCAGTAATTCCTCTTGGCCAGTCGTGAGACAGCATCACATGCACCTTCTCCTTCAGTTGATTCAATCGGAACACATCCAATGACCGCACATGGTACACTGATCTCAGCGAACCTTGGGTGTATGGTGGGGCTTCCCATAGACCTTGTAAATAATCATGCCCTTTGTATATTCCTGACAAACCTGAAAATTTTAAATAATAAACAATTTTATATAAATGAATAACAAAACTTTGCAAGCTGTACAAGACAAAACTTAATGCTTTTAGTAAGGAGGTTTCTCTCCCTGCGGCTCTTACTGCTAAATCTTGGTTGCTGCAGGCATTTATGTTTGTATTTGGTACTGTATTTAAAAGAGGTTGATAGCTTCGATACCTACCTCCGATCCTCAAATTGCCAAAATTAATGACTCCAGCTCTACCCATGTAGTAGATGTTAGGAGCCACCCACCCACCATAAGGTAACTCTTGCAAATAATTGGATGCCTCATGGTTCCCTCCAATAAATATTGTCAGTACAGGTGCTTTCTTTTCTCCACTATAGTACCTGGACAGAATATAAATGAAATTTATAATTTATCTAAAAAAATAAACAGAAAGGGACCTTGAATCAATGTGACAAGTCAAACTCAGCCGTAACATATATTTTTTACTTCATCATCAGCCGCATAACATCCACTGCTGGACATAGGCACTCCCATGGAATTCCAAAATAACCGATCTAGATAGTTCTATTTTTACTTATTATGCATATCAAAAAATATATACCTACATAGTATAAAACAAAGTCCTGTCCCGCCGTCTGTCCCTCTATATATTTTTCCATGTATTGTCTTTACTACACAACAAATTTTAATGTGGTTTTTGTCAATACATAGTGATTTAAGAGTAAGTTTTATATCTATACTATATATATATATAATATTATAAAGCTGAAGAGTTTGTTTGTTTGAACGCGCTAATCTCAGGAACTACTGGTTCGAATTGAAAAATTCTTTTTATGTTGGATAGATCATTTATCGAGAAAGGCTTTAGGCTATATAACATCACGTTGCAACTAATAGGAGCGAAGAAATGTGGAAAAAACAAGGAAAATTATTTATCTTTGAGAGCTTCCGTTGCGTGCACTGCGATAACCATTCGATATACCCAAAAAATATGTTTGAAAGAATTATTTCTCTTTAAATTATTTATAGAAATGTCCGCGCCAGTATATGTCTATCTTTTAAGATTAACTCACAATAACCGTTTTTATGATACCTAATCAAATTTGGTCGAAATTAATGCATTATTACTAATTATTGTCAGAGTTGTATCAACATAATAAAGCTGAGGAGGTAGGTTTGTAAACAAAAAATAAATATGATTCCCAAAATAACTATTTCACGCGGACGAAGTCGCGGGCACAGCTAGTGTATGATAAATACGAAGGAGGGCCACTAGTTTAATACATATTTAAGATTTTTTTGCGAATCCTACAACGATAGGAGGGAGGACCTTTGATGGTCCTTTTTTTGACTTACTTGTAAAAAGTACAAATATGTTGGTACTTCTCAGGAACCGCCATAGCTCGTAAGTCTTCATTGTTACGGACAGACTGAAAGTCTCCGCAGCAAATCAGTAAATCTATCTTGATTGATTCCCTTTCTTGTAGTGTTTCAATACATTCATATATCTTGTCCAGCTCGCCGTGAGCGCAACCTTCAATGGCAATTTTCATTTTAGGTAATGTGATTTTATTTCGATTGTGTGAAGAATACTCACTAAATATTTAAGGTGATAAACATTTATTTATTTACAAAATGAAAATAACCAACTTAACCTCACTCGTAATCGTAAACAATCTACTATAACTGTGACAAGTGTCACACACACTGTGACACTCACGAGTGACACTTAACTTGACAGTGACAGTTTTTTGACATTACAAGTTGAGTTGGAATTGTAAATACTCACTTAGTCTAAATCGATCGATTTAGTAGGTAACTACTACTTTAAATTTTTGGACGCAAAGTACATACGCAAGGGACTTTTGAAACCCGGTACGGTTTGCTCGTGTTAAAACTTTTAGTGATGTACGATTACGATTTTCAGGTAAGTCGTTAAGATTTTCTATCCGTAATGTTTTTCACGAGTAAAAACGTGGTTTTGATTTTATTTCAGCGCTCTTGGTAAATCCCCATATTTAATGTAAAAAGCAGGCAACACTTTAAATGTCAGTTCACTCTATCGCGTTTAAAAATAAACATAATAAATATTTAGATACCTACCCGCTTTTGTATCTATATCTAAGCATTAAGGTCACTGACCTCCATATATACAAGTACGCTGGACCTATGATACCCTAAGAAATGACAGCTCTTTATTGTGCGGTGCCTATTTGAAGCGCCCCCAATGCGTGGGAAGAGAACTAAATCTGACGTAACTTTTAGTTCCGTTCCCACCCACTGCTACGAATGCCTACGATCAGCGCCAAAATGGCGAATATCAAATCGCCTCACTATGGCCCGGCTAATCATAGGTCCAGCGTACTTGTATATATGGAGGTCAGTGATTAAGGTACATAAGTACGATGGGTAGAATAAAGAAGAAAAATAAATAAGTGGACCGCGCCATATTTTTTATGGTCATTAAAAACAGATTATATTATGGACATTAGTGACACTACCTACATAATTTTAGTTTCACCGCCCAAATACTCAAAGAATTTTTAAATATTTAGTTGATCTGTTTATAACAATTAATCAATTCTCAGGTCATAAATACTCAAAGGTATTTTAATTATCTATATATTTAGTATGATTATGTAATCAACAAAGAGATTCGTATTTTTCATCGTTGATGTTTGATAACTTAAATATCAGAGATATTATGAAGCGGAGTATTACCTCAGCCTAGAGATGGGCATCTACCCGGGTATTTACCCACGCTTGGGTATTTACCCGATATGCAACGGGTATATACCCGTATCTACCCGTTTGGGTGGGTAGATTGGAATATTTATTTAAAAATTTGTGAGAGTCCACTATTTATGTGTAGAAATGTACAAAAAGGTTATATAATGTATAAAACAATGAATATCTCTAAAAGAAAAAATATCAAAGATTAAAATCACTGATGCTTTCCATATTAAATATACAGATGCCATCTTATTTGTTATCTGATTACTTATTTCAACATATAATTAGGTCTACTTACGTTCGCCAGCAAAAAATGTAAACATAGACCTGTCAATTTGTATGTTTCCATTAAACGGGTAGATACAGGTAAATACCCGGCATACTATTTTGTGGGAAATGTTATAACAAGTTGATGGGGGATCGAAGAACTCATCTATACGAATATCTTTTGTTCCGAGACCAACCCCGATATCAGTAGTTTTGGCCCTTGGATAAGCAGTCAAAGATACCTACTCTCTATACATGTATGAGGGTGCTCGTATATTGACATCGCATTTGATGTCTGATTGCACATTTTAACATCTAGTTAGGTCTACAAATATTTGCCAGCAAAAAATATAAAGTTAGACCTGTCAATTTGTATGTTCCCATACAACGGGTAGATACGGGTAAATACCCGGCATACTATTTTGTGGGAAATGTTATGACAAGTTAATGGGGGATCGAAGAACTCGTTTAAACGAATATCTTTTATTCCGAGACCAACCCCGAAATCAGTAGTTTTGGCTCTTAAAATAGCAGTCAAAGATACCTAATCTTTATAAATGTATGAGGGTGCTCGTATATTGACATCGCATTTGATCTCTGATTGCTCATTTTAACATCTTATTAGGTCTACTTACGTTTGCCAGCAAAAAATATAAAGTTAAACCTGTCAATTTGTATGTTCCCATACAACGGGTAGATACGGGTAATTACCCGGCATACTATTTTGTGGGAAATGTTATGACAAGTTGATGGGGGATCGAAGAACTCGTCTAAACGAATATCTTTAGTTCCGAGACCAACACCGAAATCAGTAGTTTTGGCTCTTGGATGAGCTGTAAAGATACCTACTCTCTATACATGTATGAGGGTGCTCGTATATTGACATCGCATTTGATGTCTGATTGCTCGTTTTAACATCTAATTAGGTCTACAAAAATTTGCCAGCAAAAAATATAAAGTTAGACCTGTCAATTTGTATGTTCCCATACAACGGGTAGATACGGGTAAATACCCGGCATACTATTTTGCGGGAAATGTTATAATTAGTTGATGGGGGATGAAAGGACACGTTGATACGAATTTGTTTTGTTCCGCGACCAACCCCGAAATCCTTAGTTTTTGCTCTTGTATGAGCAATCAAAGATACGTACTCTCTATATGTATGAGGGTGCTCGTATATTGACATCGCATTTGATGTCTGATTGATCATTTTACTATATAATTAGGTCTTCAAACATTTGCCAGCAAAAAATATGAACTTAGACCTGTCAATTTGTATGTTCCCATACAACGGGTAGATACGAGTAAATACCCGGCATACTATTTTGCGAGAAATTGTATAACAAGTTGATGGGGGACGAAAGACTACGTTGATACGAATATGTTTTGTTTCGCGACCAACCCCGAAATCAGTAGTTTTGGGTCTTGTATGAGCAATCGAAGATACGTACTCTCTATATATGTATGAGGGTGCTCGTATATTGACATCGCAATTGATGTCTGATTGCTAGTTTTAACATCTTATTAGATCTACAAGCATTTGTCAACAAAAAATATGAACTTAAACCTGTCAATTTGTATGTTCCCATACAACGGGTAGATACGGGTAAATACCCGGCATAATATTTTGTAGGAAATGTTATGACAAGTTGATAAGGGAACAAAGAACTCCTCTAAACGAATATCTTTTGTTCCGAGACCAACGCCGAAATCAGTAGTTTTGGCTCTTAAATTAGCAGTCAAAGATACCTAATCTCTATACATGTATGAGGCCGCTCGTATATTGACATCGCATTTGATCTCTGATTGCTCATTTTAACATCTTATTAGGTCTACTTACGTTTGCCAGCAAAAAGTGTAATCTTAGACCTGTTAATTTGTATGTTTCCATACAACGGGTAGATACGGGTAAATACCCGGCATACTATTTCGTGGGAAATATTATGACAAGTTGATGGAGGATCGAAGACCTCGTCTATACGAATATCTTTTGTTCCGAGACCAACCCCGAAATCCTTAGTTTTGACTCTTAAATTAGCAGTCAAAGATACCTAATCTCTATACATGTATGAGGGTGCTCGTATATAGACATCGCATTTGATGTCTGATTGCACATTTTAACAACTAGTAAGGTCTACAAATATTTGCCAGCAAAAAATATAAAGTTAGACCTGTCAATTTGTATGTTCCCATACAACGGGTAGATACGGGTAAATACCCGGCATACTATTTTGTGGGAAATGTTATAACAAGTTGATGGGGGATCGAAGAACTCATCTATACGAATATCTTTTGTTCCGAGACCAACCCCGAAATCAGTAGTTTTGGCTCTTGGATAAGCAGTCAAAGTTACCTACTCTCTATACATGTATGAGGGTGCTCGTATATTGACATCGCATTTGATGTCTGATTGCTCATTTTAACATCTTATTAGGTCTACTTACGTTTGCCAGCAAAAAGTGTAATCTTAGACCTGTTAATTTGTATGTTTCCATACAACGGGTAGATACGGGTAAATACCCGGCATACTATTTTGTGGGAAATGTTATGACAAGTTGATGGGGTATCGAAGAACTTGTCTAAACGAATATCTTTTGTTCCGAGACCAACCCCGAAATCAGTAGTTTTGGCTCTTGAATTAGCAGTCAAATATACCTAATCTCTATATATGTATGAGGGTGCTCGTATATTGACATCGCATTTGATGTCTGATTGCACATTTTAACATCTAGTTAGGTCTACAAATATTTGCCAGCAAAAACTATAAAGTTAGACCTGACAATTTGTATGTTCCCATACAACGGGTAGATACGGGTAAATACCCGGCATACTATTTTGTGGGAAATGTTATGACAAGTTGATGGGGGATCGAAGATCTCATCTATTTGAATATCTTTTGTTCCGAGACCAACCCCAAAATCAGTAGATTTGGCTCTTAAATTAGCAGTCAAAGATACCTAATCTCTATACATGCATGAGGGTGCTCGTATATTGACATCGCATTTGATGTCTGATTGCACATTTTAACATCTTGTTAGGTCTAAAAATATTTGCCAGCAAAAAATATAAATTTAGACCCGTCAATTTGTATGTTCCCATACAACGGGTAGATACAGGTAAATACCCGGCATACTATTTTGTGGAAAATGTTATGACACGTTGATGGGGGATCGAAGAACTCGTCTATACGAATATCTTTTGTTCCGAGACCAACCCCGAAATCAGTAGTTTTGGCTCTTAAATTAGCAGTCAAAGATACCTAATCTCTATACATGTATGAGGGTGCTCGTATATTGACATCGCATTTGATGTCTGATTGCACATTTTGACATCTAGTTAGGTCTACAAATATTTGCCAGCAAAAAATATAAAGTTAGACCTGTCAATTTGTATGTTTCCATACAACGGGTAGATACGGGTAAATACCCGGCAAAATATTTTGTGGGAAATGTTATGACAAGTTGCTGGGGGATCGAAGAACTCGTCTAAACGAATATCTTTTGTTCCGAGACCAACCCCAAAATCAGTAGTTTTGGCTCTTGGATGAGCAGTCAAAGATACCTACTCTCTATACATGTATGAGGGTGCTCGTATATTGACATCGCATTTGATGTCTGATTGCACATTTTAACATCTTGTTAGGTTTAAAAATATATGCCAGCAAAAAATATAAAGTTAGACCTGTCAATTTGTATGTTCCCATACAACGGGTAGATACAGGTAAATACCCGGCATACTATGTTGTGGGAAATGTTATGACGGGGGATCGAAGAACTCGTCTAAACGAATATCTTTTGTTGCGAGACCAACCTCAAAATCAGTAGATTTGGCTCTTAAATTAGCAGTCAAAGATACCTAATCTCTATACATGTATGAGGGTGCTCGTATATTGACATCGCATTTGATGTCTGATTGCACATTTTAACATCTAGTTAGGTCTTAAAATATTTGCCAGCAAAAAACATAAAGTTAGACCTGTCAATTTGTATGTTCCCATACAACGGGTAGATACGGGTAAATACCCGGCATACTATTTTTGGGAAATGTTATGGCAAGTTGATTGGGGGATCGAAGAACTCGTCTAAACGAATATCTTTTGTTCCGAGACCAACCCCGAAATCAGTAGTTTTGGCTCTTAAATTAGCAGTCAAAAATACCTAATCTCTATACATGTATGAGGGTGCTCGTATATTGACATCGCATTTGATGTCTGATTGCACATTTTAACATCTTGTTAGGTCTAAAAATATATGCCAGCAAAAAATATAAAGTTAGACCTGTCAATTTGTATGTTCCCTTATAACGGGTAGATACAGGTAAATACCCGGCATACTATTTTGTGGAAAATGTTATGACACGTTGATGGGGAATCGAAGAACTCGTCTAAACGAATATCTTTTGTTCCGAGACCAACCCCGAAATCAGTAGTTTTGGCTCTTAAATTAGCAGTCAAAGATACCTAATCTCTATACATGCATGAGGGTGCTCGTATATTGACATCGCATTTGATGTCTGATTGCACATTTTAACATCTTGTTAGGTCTAAAAATATTTGCCAGCAAAAAATATAAATTTAGACCCGTCAATTTGTATGTTCCCATACAACGGGTAGATACAGGTAAATACCCGGCATACTATTTTGTGGAAAATGTTATGACACGTTGATGGGGGATCGAAGAACTCGTCTATACGAATATCTTTTGTTCCGAGACCAACCCCGAAATCAGTAGTTTTGGCTCTTAAATTAGCAGTCAAAGATACCTAATCTCTATACATGTATGAGGGTGCTCGTATATTGACATCGCATTTGATGTCTGATTGCACATTTTGACATCTAGTTAGGTCTACAAATATTTGCCAGCAAAAAATATAAAGTTAGACCTGTCAATTTGTATGTTTCCATACAACGGGTAGATACGGGTAAATACCCGGCAAAATATTTTGTGGGAAATGTTATGACAAGTTGCTGGGGGATCGAAGAACTCGTCTAAACGAATATCTTTTGTTCCGAGACCAACCCCAAAATCAGTAGTTTTGGCTCTTGGATGAGCAGTCAAAGATACCTACTCTCTATACATGTATGAGGGTGCTCGTATATTGACATCGCATTTGATGTCTGATTGCACATTTTAACATCTTGTTAGGTTTAAAAATATATGCCAGCAAAAAATATAAAGTTAGACCTGTCAATTTGTATGTTCCCATACAACGGGTAGATACAGGTAAATACCCGGCATACTATGTTGTGGGAAATGTTATGACGGGGGATCGAAGAACTCGTCTAAACGAATATCTTTTGTTGCGAGACCAACCTCAAAATCAGTAGATTTGGCTCTTAAATTAGCAGTCAAAGATACCTAATCTCTATACATGTATGAGGGTGCTCGTATATTGACATCGCATTTGATGTCTGATTGCACATTTTAACATCTAGTTAGGTCTTAAAATATTTGCCAGCAAAAAACATAAAGTTAGACCTGTCAATTTGTATGTTCCCATACAACGGGTAGATACGGGTAAATACCCGGCATACTATTTTTGGGAAATGTTATGGCAAGTTGATTGGGGGATCGAAGAACTCGTCTAAACGAATATCTTTTGTTCCGAGACCAACCCCGAAATCAGTAGTTTTGGCTCTTAAATTAGCAGTCAAAAATACCTAATCTCTATACATGTATGAGGGTGCTCGTATATTGACATCGCATTTGATGTCTGATTGCACATTTTAACATCTTGTTAGGTCTAAAAATATATGCCAGCAAAAAATATAAAGTTAGACCTGTCAATTTGTATGTTCCCTTATAACGGGTAGATACAGGTAAATACCCGGCATACTATTTTGTGGAAAATGTTATGACACGTTGATGGGGAATCGAAGAACTCGTCTAAACGAATATCTTTTGTTCCGAGACCAACCCCGAAATCAGTAGTTTTGGCTCTTAAATTAGCAGTCAAAGATACCTAATCTCTATACATGTATGACGGTGCTCGTATATTGACATCGCATTTGATGTCTGATTGCACATTTTAACATCTAGTAAGGTCTTAAAATATTTGCCAGCAAAAAACATAAAGTTAGACCTGTCAATTTGTATGTTCCCATACAACGGGTAGATACCCGGCATACTATTTTTGGGAAATGTTATGGCAAGTTGATTGGGGGATCGAAGAACTCGTCTAAACGAATATCTTTTGTTCCGAGACCAACCCCGAAATCAGTAGTTTTGGCTCTTAAATTAGCAGTCAAAGATACCTAATCTCTATACATGTATGAGGGTGCTCGTATATTGACATCGCATTTGATGTCTGATTGCACATTTTAACATCTTGTTAGGTTTAAAAATATATGCCAGCAAAAAATATAAAGTTAGACCTGTCAATTTGTATGTTCCCATACAACGGGTAGATACAGGTAAATACCCGGCATACTATTTTGTGGGAAATGTTATGACGGGGGATCGAAGAACTCGTCTAAACGAATATCTTTTGTTCCGAGACCAACCCCAAAATCAGTAGATTTGGCTCTTAAATTAGCAGTCAAAGATATCTAATCTCTATACGTGTATGAGGGTGCTCGTATATTGACATCGCATTTGATGTCTGATTGCACATTTTAACATCTAGTTAGGTCTTAAAATATTTGCCAGCAAAAAACATAAAGTTAGACCTGTCAATTTGTATGTTCCCATACAACGGGTAGATACGGGTAAATACCCGGCATACTATTTTTGGGAAATGTTATGGCAAGTTGATGGGGGATCGAAGAACTCGTCTAAACGAATATCTTTTGTTCCGAGACCAAACCCGAAATCAGTAGTTTTGGCTCTTAAATTAGCAGTCAAAGATACCTACTCTCTATACATGTATGAGAGTGCTCGTATATTGACATCGCATTTGATGTCTGATTGCACATTTTAACATCTAGTTAGGTCTACAAATATTTGCTAGCAAAAACTATAAAGTTAGACCTGTCAATTTGTATGTTCCCATACAACGGGTAGATACGGGTAAATACCCGGCATACTATTTTGTGGGAAATGTTATGACAAGTTGTTGGGGGATCGAAGAACTCATCTATACGAATATCTTTTGTTTCGAGACCAACCCCGAAATCAGTAGTTTTGGCTCTTGGATGAGCAGTCAAAGATACCTACTCTCTATACATGTATGAGGGTGCCCATATATTGACATCGCATTTTCTATCTTCTTACTCATTTAACCACTTTTAAGTATGTCTTTGCGCACCTCCCAACAAAAAAATGATAATAAATCAAAAAAGTCTATTATCAAAGTATGTTTAGTATGGTGGTTTCATATTCTTTAATGACAGATTTGACGTCTACCTGCATTTTAAGCATATTACAGCGCTTGCACGCACTTTCCGACACGAATTGCGAAGTAATTACTCATAAAATTCAATCTACCCACCAAATGGGTAGATACGGGTATATACCGGGTATTTACCCAATCTACCGGGTATATTCCCAAATGGGTAGATTGGGTATTTACCCGCCGCCCATCTCTACCTCAGCCTCGCCTCGAGCGACCATCACTATTTTATTTGATTGTGTAAATAATACTGATTGATTTACCGAAATCCCTAGCCTGAAAGGCTTAGATTTTTTATATGGCAACACAATTAACATTAAAAATAACGGCGGTAAAATGCTAATATGGTCTGTTAACGATATTTAAAAAAATCTATGAAGTAAAAAAAAATCTATGTCTATGGTTAACGACATCGTTGACATATATACGTTATTATGATGAACATGAACTCCATACGCTCTAGCCGGCTACCTGCAAGTTCTGCAACATAACGAACTCCAAAGATGAAACGAAGCGGAGGTTCTGACGCGAAGAGGAGAATGTTTTTCAATCATCGGATCGATAGAATGAGTGTTATTATGCTGTAGGACCTCAAAACAACTCACTCGTTTATGTTGCGATGTTCACATCACATCACACGAGGAATATTTTCAAAGACACATATGTTTGTCTAGTTTGTTACTACAGCATTAAAAGGAAATGTTACAGACAGGAAGGAGCGTCGGGTGATGCACTTCCTGTAGGTAGGTACCAATGTAATGATGACAACCCGGTCCCACGGCTTAACGTGTCTTCCTGCAGGACCTATGCTAGAGAAGAGATATTTCGAAGCCACTGATCAAACATCCAGGGGTACCTACTACCTTGTAATGCGTGCTTCTACCGAGTCACCGAGCTCCTTGGGTTTCTGCCCGGTTGTCGGAAGAATGTTGAGTTGAGGTCACGCGAACCGGGCAATTACTTAGTCGAGTAAGAGGTACTATTTAGTGAGTACTAGCCCCACACTACTTCTCCCCATTCCTGTTAGAGGTGTGGTTTAGCCTTTTCTAATTGAGAAAGTTCTTAGTGTCATAAAGGTATATCTTGTATATATATTGCTGTTTGATAATGATAACTCAGCAGGAAGCACACTAAAATGTACGTACAGGTACTGTTATGTATTCTGTGGTATAGTAGCGGCACGACATTCATGCGCTGACCGTTAGTAAGCGGAAGAGGGAAGTAAAAGTTAATATTGTATCCATGCGAAGTATCTTCTCTACATTTCACTCATCGCTAAACTTACGCGCCGCTACTTGTAAGTATAAATAAGTACTTCCCTATATAAATTCAATAACTAAATGAATGAACAGTCACAGCCCGGGGCATAAGTACATTGTGCTGAATTTCGAAAGCTGAACATCGCCTGTTTTGTAATTAAGATTGATCAGAATTTTTTATAATGTACCTACATTACCTACACAATTAACATCTAAATTTCAGGATGTATATTTCCAGCCTTACTATCCGTTTTGTTGGGTGAGTGAAGTGTTAGATACGCTACCTACTAAGTAGATACCGTGCACTTACAAATCTTACAATACTTAAACAGCTCTGGCACGCCTCTCCCTGCATACCTTGACAGCTCAATTAGCGGGTCCATTGCGAGAATTGGGCACAAAATTAGATCGTGCTAATGTACACGGCGGGAGGTTTAGTAAAAATCAGCTAATTGGTGGTGTTCGTTATTATGTGATGCGCAACACTCTCGTACTTGCAAACGCATAAGTATTTTATACGAGCTGCGCACGGATAATGATCCTGATGACGACGCGGTATCGTCATCCAGGAACATTTTTTTCTACACAACCTCTAGATTTTTCAGTTTTATAACCCAAAAAGTTCAGGAAATATGCTCTACCAGTTGCTTATACAGATAATATCTACAGTACCTAAGTTATGGCTTCACTTACTTAAATACCTAAAGCTTTTCCTATGAATGTACTTTTTTTAGCTCCCTATAGAAAATTTCGAAAACATTTTAGGGCATAAAAACAATCTAAGTAAGTAAGTGCCTTAACAGCCTACATAATATGCTAAAACTAGAGATTCATTGCTAATACTGCCTTCCAAATAATCATAACGTATTTAGTGGACGCGTATCAATATCCAGCGGAGATTCCAGTAGGTACATAGATAATGCTCGGCGTGACGTCAGAGTGTCCGCGCCAATCCGCAAGCGAGGCGGTGCTACGGCGCTCGCGCAACGCCCACCGCCGCGCGCTTGAGGAAAACTCGGAAAACTTTACGCAACGAAACAAGACGAGGTAATAGAAAATGCGCAGTTGCTTACTATGTCTGCTGGCGTTTGTGATATTTGTTTATATTTACTCTGATTTAAATCTGTAACGGTATTATAATTTATAATGTATATATACTTATTTTTTGTTAATGAGAATGCATATACGAGATATTATATGAGATAGTTTAGAATACCTGCTCTATTTAATTTTAACTATGTCATATGTAGTACTTATTGGTCATTTCAAAATGTTGCTACATAAACATAAAATAAAAGTATTTAAAGTTGTCTTTAGAGACAAACTAGGAAAGTTTTAAAGGCATACAGGCTACAAAACACAAGTTTACACACTAAACCGCACAATTTTATTGTTTTCGATCCGAGTAAACAAATAATCTGATAATCTTAAAGTAAACAAACACGATTGCGGTCCGCGCTCCCCTTGTGCCGACGTTTATAGTTGCGCGGGCGCATAAGGGCTTCTTTATACTCGGTGCGCGCGAGTCGGTCGCACGCGCGCTGTCAACGCGCCGATTGTACGTCTGTGAACGAGTGTGACCGTTGATCATGAGCTGGGAGCAGGACAAGAGGGAGATCAACGAGGCGGTTGGCAGGTTGATGAGGAACCTCAACTATGACAACATAGTGCCGCGCCCTTCCAGGTTAGTGTCGCAAAAAAATCTGATGTTTGGTACGAATTTATTGTAAAATAAAGTATTGAAAGTCTAGTTTTATTGTTGACGTGTTCCCAATTACATAGGTCCATTTAACACGGTACGATAAATAAACTGAAAGCCCTTACACTATGAAGGCCATCCCTCTTTTGTCTAAAAGTGCCTCCTTAAGTTAATTGAAAAGATTCAAGTTTTAGGTAACACTCTGGTCCACATATGGTTTCATTTTATTGGTGAACAATACTATATACTAGTGGATCTATGTGAGCTGTACACTTCGCAAATCACCTATAATAGTTTGTCGGATAAAAAAGTTGTTAAAACAAAAAATAGCGTCTCTATAATAAAGTCCTATGATGACATTTTTGATTTTTTTCTCAAATGTCTGTGTATGATTTTTTTTAAAGTAATATGTTTTTTAAAACCCCTATTTTCCGCAAATAACGGTATTGTAATTATCAAACCTGTTTACTAAATTTCACGAGGATCGATTGAGAAATACGACTATACGACAGTAGACACACAGACAGACGGATAAGAATTTTTGGCCAAATTCGAAACAGAGACGCTTTGTCAAAAATAATGTGCACTTGCTGATTATTGAAATAAGTATATGGATCTTACTAAAATAATTTTATTCTCATTATTTACAAAAAGGAAGACTTATCTACTTAAATACATATTATAAAATCATGCCACGTTACAGCTTAGTAGGTATCAATACTTAATTCTTAAAATGAACTTATTATAGGAAACCGAGTAAAGGATTATATTTAAAGTTCCTAATATTTTTGTTACTTTATGTTCTTGCAGACTGTGTATAGGTAAATGGCTCTGTTCTAAGGAAATTTTAATTGCACTTCGCAAGGTTTCTTTGCACTTTAGTGTGTTTTTTTATTAAATCTTATGCTTTGAAGATAAGTATTCATTTAAACAACCTGAGCTACCAAAATGCCACAGCTCCATCCATAAAATCATATAAATTAACAAAAGTTTTCCTACCGTATCATTGAGGTAGAAAAAAACCTTTACTTTACTGCACATTTTTTACTTACTGCAACTTGATGGCAGGATTAGATCAGATATTTACGTAACCTTAGAATAGGAACCTAGGTTTGATTAAGTCGTTTTGTCACTTTTCAAAAAAACAAAATATATTTTAGATATGTACATTAAAATAACTTTATTTCTTCGGAAATTATTATGCCACATACAAACATGCTAAACTTATACCTATGCGTCGGGCGCTAAAAAGGTCCCATTCATAATTGTTTTAATTTTATAATCGAATCTTGCGGTGATCGTGTGTGGTTGTTTTCATAATATTTATAACGGAAACTTTTCTCAAGCACTCGCATCCTATATCCTTTTAGGTATTATTTGCTAAGATACCTCAAGTGCACCTGGAGAATATTTTGCGCTGGTATAGCAGAAATGAAAAGAAATATTTTACTGCGCGTTAAAGCGACGATTTCTGATTCCCTTTTTCCATCTCTACGCTCAACATTACTTTGCACGTGGCTATTGGTTCTAACAGCCCTTTTACGGCTCTTTAAGTCACGTCTACCCCGTAAGGAATAACGACGTGATAATGTATCTGCAACTAGAAAATATTGATACGGAAAATACTACGTTAATACATAATACATCTAGGAATTCTCTCTCTATCTCACAGCACCATAAATACCTCTCTCAATCTTACTAGGAATATCTACCTATTTGTATACTACAATGTTTACTTGTTATACAATCTTGCAATGCTTCATAATAAAGTCATAGTTTTATGACTTATTTAGAGTAACAAGACCCTATAAGTATGTTTGTAGTAAGCTACGCAATACGCAACGCAGCAAGCTAGTATAGCTTGCTTGCTATTTGTCTACGTGTTCTTATAAGTAAAAAACTTTGGAATTCAATTTTAATTTGCATCGTCCTACCTACCTACTCGGCTTATAGATATGTAAAAGTTAAGGCAAAGTTATCGACTTTACATTATACGTTTGATCCCATTACTTAGTGATAAATAAAAAGCGGCGATTGTCTCCACGGCTGAGGTTATCGAACGATGAATAATCATCACCCTTCTTTATACGAAGGAAAATGCTGTGCGTTAAGTACCTACCGAATAGATATACCTATACCTTATACTCGGTGTGGGGTGGTAGTTACACCAAATTAAAGAAAGATTAAGTGGCTTCTGTAGACTACAATTGAATAATATATATAACAGATGCTTGCTGATACTACTATTTAGGACAGGGACAACCTTTGATTCAGATAATGTCTTTGGGAGCGAAAGGAATCCGTATTGCAGGGATCGACATCACGGAGTGTAATGGACAAGGCTTTCGATTCGTGGCTTTCTTTCGACCGTGAGTGCCATAACTGCGTTGTATGATTTTAGAGTAACCCCCAGATAGCAATCTAATCACGATACGTCACACTAACTGATGCCCGCGGCGTTGCCCGCGTGTTAGAAATTTCGACAATCCCACAGGAGGCAACATACAAACTTTCGCAAGTATAAAATTAATAGGATTATTCACAAAATATTTATGTATCGACCGCCTTGTTTTTCGTCTTCTCCCACTGTTTTAGTATACTAGCAGCTGAGCCCGTAGGCTGCACTCCCCGTAGGAATTTAGAGATAAAAACTATCCTATGTCCTTCCCTAGGTATCAAACTATGCCCATTTTTAAAAGTCTATAAAATTTCATCTAAATAAGTTCAGTAGTTAAAACGTGAAGTGGTAACAAACAAAGAAATAAATATGCAAACTCACTTTATTAAACATTATAGTAAGGATTAAATTTTATAATTATTCATGATGGCCGGCCACGTTTTACTTGCAAATACTGAACGAATCATGTACTTACCAATAATAAGTTTTTTGAAAGAAATACATTTTTTATACAAGCTTTTATTTTGAGGCCAAAGCACTTATAAAGACAAATAAGCTTTTAAACTCTATGAAGTTGCATCATTTTAATAAGGATTTCAATCGATCCCCTTCCGTCTCCATGATCAGACCTTAGACATCGTTTACCATAAATTGTTCGTCAAAACAAATCAAATGAGTCCTAACTCCTACTCAATGAGATTATGTTGTTTTAGAACTACTAAGTTCTTTTGAATATCTCCCTACTCCATCATCAGAAGAGCTCATTGATTAAATATTCAAAATTTCAGCTCAATCAGTGGATGATTGACCAAACAGGCATGAATTGTTCAGGGTCCAGTCCTGCCCCATTTGAAATAAAATATTTGAAAGAAAACGGAGAAATTATTTAAAATTTGTTTTCAGTATGCCCTAGATAACCCTTCAAACTATTCTATTTTCAGTTCAAAGTGAGAACGTGAAGCTTTTCTTCGCACATTTGCCAAATAAGCCGTTTTTTGCAAACAATTTATTTTTATCTTCAGTTAATGTTTCCTATTAAATAATTTATTTCAAGCGGGGGCAGCATTAGACCCGAAAAAATTATGTATCCCCTTAAATAAAGGCTTGTAAAAAAAATTTGTTCTATCTATGAACATTGCCGACAACAACCAAAAGGACATCTAATAAATACTTTTGCTGTTTAAATACTCTTCGAAGAAGACAGAGGGTTTCAGTGCAGCACAACAGTGTAATAATATGAGTAATTAGGTAAAAACTTCCTCAAATTTTGCCTTCTTAAATCAATTATACCTATTATGAGTATATATTACCTACCAATCTAAGGGGTACTGACATTTTTATGCAAATGACTGAAAAACAAGCGTTATTTAAGTATGATATTTATGAATACAGCGTTATTCTGCAAATATCGGCTTCCATAAAATAAAGCTGAATTGAAATGCGTAGTTGAAATGACAAATAGTTTGACCCCACCACATTAATTACTCCCTAATTAGAACACATAAACTAGATAAGATGCCCGGGGTCGGCGCACTATGGGATGAAACGGTGCATTCCATCTCAAAAATGGTTTAAACTAAATGCGTGATACTGAAACCATTTCGATTGTTTTATATTCTTAAATGTTAGAGCTATTTGATGTACAAGTAAAAAATAATAATAGTTAATTGTAGATATATTTAAAATTACATCCAAACTTTTATCTTCGAAAAATTATTACTTGTTATGAAAGTTCGACTTCAGATATCTACTAAATTCTCAAAGGAAATATATGAGTATTATACATTTTCGGATTGCCCAAGATATCTAGTTTACAAATCCGTTTTGAGTTTATTTAAAATAATTTTTATTATTTTCTTTTTACCTTTTTATAAAAATATCCTTATTTTTGATTTTCAATTAGAGGTTTCCTTGTTGCCGAAAGCTGCCGATGTCGAGTTATTGTCATTTTTAGATACCTTAACTATTCAGTAATATAGGGAAATAAAAAAAACCTGCGTCATTATTGCGCCATTTCAAGCTAAAACCAAAAGTGTCAACTGAAGGTAAAAAGTAACTAGTGAGTCATGTTATTATTTATTAAAATCTTTTTTGGCCATAACGGTACAAAAGGTGAACTTAATGCTAATGCATTCTCTACCAGTCAACCTGTTGGAAAACATAAAATTTTTATCTAATTGCGATAGGTGCATAAAGAAGTGTCATGTTATCTGCGGCCTAATTCCTGACGATTTTGGATACAAAATAATAACCAGCCAAGTGTGAGTCGGACTCGCGCACGCAGGGTTTCGTACCATTATCTATAAAAACGGCAAAAAAATCATGTTTGTTGTATGGGAGCCCCATTAAATATTTATTTTATTTTGTTTTTTAATATTTGTTGTTATAGCGGCAACAGGAATGCATCATCTGTGAAAATGTCTATGATTGACGGTAAAATTGCTCAAGTGTTAACACAGACACCATCACGTGCTTCATGCACTATTTGTGGAGCAACTCCGAAACAGATGAACGATCTAACAAAAGTGACTGCAAGAGTTGGGAATGAAGATGCGTTCAAATACGGTCTCTCCACCTTACATGCATGGATAAGATGTATGGAAATGATACTGCATGTTTCTTATAATCTAGGTTTTGAAAAGTGGTCTTCATTGACTGCAGAAAATAAGAATGAGTGAGTATGTCAAAGTTCCAATCTCGTTTCCGAAGTTTTCTCGGTTCACACATTGTCAAACCTCGTCAAGGTTCGGGAAACAGCAATTATGGAAACACGGCAAGAAGATTCTTCCAAAATTATCAATGTTCTGCAGAAATTACGGGTGTTGATGAAAGATTTAATTAAGAGATTATATATAAATCTGTAAACCATGTCATCAGGATTTTCTATTAACGCAATGAAGTTTGGTGAATATGCGCTAGGTACTGCACAGTTATTTTTTATTAAATATAACTGGTACTTGCCATCCTCAGTGCATAAAATTCTGATACATAGAACCAAAATAATCGAGCATTTCGCAGTTTTACCGATAGGCCAATTGTCTGAAAATGCTCAAGAAGCTCGTAATTTGGTTTCGGATGCATCATGCTCGGAAGTGTTCCAGGTCAGCCACAATGAAAGGCGTTCTGCACACACTGTTTTATACTTCTGATCCCTATATATAGATCGAGTAATGTAATATCAAAATAATTACTTGACGAAGCTATATAGAGCTTTTAATATTGACAATTAATAAGAAGAATATTTTTTTATTGCTTTTTTAAAACATAATATAATATGAGTACGTAGTTATTACATTATTATTATTTTTAAAGTATGCAAAATGTAATATTTAATATTTTAATATAAGTTTTCCGTGAACATTTTCATAATTTTATATTTGTAATTTTTTTACTAAATAAATATAGTTTTTAAATTGATGGTGTTTTTATAACATAATAGTATAAGTATTCAGGAATACGTATAAACAAAAAAAGACAAAAATGTCAAGAAACAAAAAAGTTACCGATTTTTGAGATGGATCGCACCGTTTCATCCCATAGTGCGGCGGTGGCCCAAAGCTTCTGATCTGTCGGCTAATTGAAACTGTATCTGTTATCTCATTGTTTATTAATTTTCCATCATGTGTCGGCGCTTCATGTCATCTGAGTTATAGAAATTATAATGATGACGATCACGGCCTAAGCGCTGGGGTACTGCAGTACAGTATATGAAATAACCGGCCAAGTGGGAGTCGGACTCGCGTACGAAGGGTTCCGTACCATTCTATAAAAAATTAAGTTTGTTGTACGATTTAAAAATGCTGAAAAAACATGTTTTGTATGACTCCTTTCATTTTTTACTTTATTATATTTTTTTGGTATTGTTGTTACAGCGGCCACATTACTTACATATTCGGTAAAAATGTCAAGTGTCTGGCTATTACAGTTCAAGAGATAGAGGCCTGTGACAGATAAACAGCGGAGTCTTAGTAATAGGATCCCGTTGGCACCTAATTCCGCATCTAAACCAACTATTCCTATGTTAAATACACGCATCTTAAAAACAATTTGCTTTATTATAGGTTCCTACTTATTAGTTCTTATTATGGATTAAGTACAAAATTAAATATAATTACTATACTACACATACATACCAACTTAGCCATTTCGAAAGGTGAATACTCAGGTAACTTGAAAGAATGTAGATTATGTAGGTAACTGAAATCGTCTACCTAAATCACTGAATACAATCGTAACCCGATCAAAAGTGAATTCGTTTCGGATAAGATAACCTCGCCAGCCGTTATTTTCCAAGTTTTGAGTGATCCCCAAGGTAACCAGTCGCTGCGAGAAGGGAGCTGCGATGCGTGAGGATTTTTATCATCTTCCTGACCGTAATAGGTACCCCATTTTTGAAGATAGCATCACAATCTGCCGCATCTTTTTATCACTTCCTTTTTTTTCGAATTAAAACTCAAATAAAACTCAATGTTTTTGCTAATAATTACTGCATCGCACCTTCCTAAATCGAATACCTATTTAAATATATAAATATAAAAAAACATCAACATGATATGTTATGAGTTATGAGTAGACTTATACCGTCTTATTATAAAACGCAGCCTAATTTTGTTCCTAACAAGGTTTAATTAAAGTGTTTGAACCATTATCCGACCTAATCAAGTTGACATTTTCATATGAGACAATGTCAATTACTAGATGTCAACTTGATTTGGATAGATAATAGTTTAAACCTAGTAACTTAGTCTGCGTTCTATAGGTAATAAGACGGTTAAAGTATAGACTTTGCTTCGTGGACTTTTTACTTCAAAAATTGGGCTCCCGATTTATTTCCGCGTTCCTGATAACAGCTCCTGCCCAAACATTCCCATTATAGGGCGCTTATCTCTCTTGGGGGAGTCCCCACGAGAAGCGGAACTCCCTTCCTGGCCTAATTGTTTAGTTCAAATATTTAGACTATGATTCGGAAAAAGCTTGCAGTAGAATTTTGAGAGGTGGTTGAATAAGCAGTCTGAGATTTATTACTTCCTGGTAGGAAAAATATCTCAATATGAATAATTCCTAGGGGAAAAAGTAAAATTTAAAAATCTCTCTCGTATATAAATTGTTTGTTGAGCGTAAATCCCAGCATTAGTTTCACAGACAAAGCTATTTAGATTGACGGACTGATGCGACCTTTAATTTGCACCCGGTATATTAATGATGGAAGTAACTTCATCTTTCAATACGTTCTGCCTCTGGGCATGCTTCTTTTTTAGGGTTCCGTGCCTAAAGTAGCCAAAGAGTAAAAACGGGACCCTACTATTACTAAGACTCCGCTGTTCGTCTGTCCGTCTGTCTGTCACCAGGCTGTATCTAATGAACTGTGATAAGTAGACAGTTGAAATTTGTACAGATGATATATTTTTTTGCCGCTATAACAACAAATACTAAAAAAATAATTAAATAAATTTAGAGGGCTTTCATACAACAAACGTAATTTTTATAGATAATGGTACGGAACCCTTCATGCGCGAGTCCAACTCGCACTTGGCCGGTTATTTACTCATGGTAATTACTTGTCTATCTATCCGCACGGAAATTCAATATATATTTGATCGCTTGTTTCCAAGTGAAATTTTATCATATATGTTCTATGGGGCTTTTATGAAATACCAAGCTTTTTTTTCTATTTTCTGTCTTTTCAAAACGTGTTGTACACATCCGCTTTCAGCAAGACCGGAATATGTAATATGTAAACTGAATAATAGTCTCTATTTGATAATCCTATCCGACTAATATAATAAATATGAAAGTGAGTTTGTATATTTGTTTGTTACCACTTCACACTTCAACCACCGAACATATAGTCAGATGTTTAATATGGATATAGTTTGATACCCAGGAAAGGACATAGTTTTTATCCCGAAATTCCTACGGGGAGTGAAGCCCACGGGCACAGCTAGTTTCATTTAAATTTCAAAGGTGATGACTCATTAAGTCATTAGTCCTCATATGTCGTAATTGAAGGCACTTCGCGTCTAGCTCCGTCGAGAGCACGAGGTTTTAACGAGTGGAAACCTAACAAAATGGCGCGGCCGTTGCGTACGTGCAATGTAATGATTTACTGAGCAATTAGCGTGGCAGACCCCGTGTTGACTCGTGAAGCTCTGTGAAAACGTTGGAAGTAAATTCTAATGAGAGCTACGAACAAATACAAGTACATTCAAGAACTTAGCACTAATTTTATAAAGCTAAATTTGAATTATAATAAGTTAAAAAGAAATAAGTGCCTAATTCATTTACAATTCTACATGGCACTCTTTTTCTCTACATGGGTATATTTTCATCATCAATATGAAGGATTGAATCTGCTATTGAAACTTGAAAGATGCTACTAGGGGTACAAGTATTAATTTCGATTATCGCATGCCTTCACAGTATTACCTATGACGAAGGTATGTTCAATCGAAACAGGGATCCGTCGAACAAGTGCATATCGAAGGGCCTGCGAAGTAGTGTTCTTCGAAGGTGTGTGTTGTCGAAGTATGTTCTGTCGAACTAATGCTGGTTGAATATATGTTCTTTTGAAGCAATGGGTATCAAACTATTGATTTCGAAATTAGGACTAATGTCGAAATAATTAACTGTCTAAATTCAATATAACTCTTATGAAATTTATTTTATACATGCGCTACCTTTGATACCATAAAGATATTTTTTATTAAACTCGTGCTTGTATATTGTAGTTTCTTGTATAATAAAGTCTAACAATATATACTGAAACTATTTTAAGGTTAAATTCAGTTCATGATACTGAACAATTTTCCCCAAGGAACTCGTATCAAAATATCGAAAGTAATTTTTGGCCATCCATACAAGTTGACCTTTCAGTATATTTTGTTTCACCTTATATAAAAACTGAGAGTCTTATGTCATATTTATAAAGTCTCATAGAAAGTAAAACGAAATTCAGAAAATCTGCGAGATTTATTAGTTGATCTGCAATGGTCTCACACGTTTAGCATACCTTGGAATTGGAAACCAGCAGGTAACCAAACTATATCTATTCTCTATACCACGACGACTACAGCTATCATTGCCAAACCAACCATTTATTTAAAGAATCATTAAGGCTACAAAATGCGTATATCTTAATATACCTAGCAATCTACCTATAGGTAATTTTACGTATCAATCAATTATTTGCCCAACGTCTTAGCTGCTTCCGTTATTTCCAGCTAAAAACTACATTAATTAAGATGTATGCGGAGGCCCGCTAGATTAAGATTTCCTCGCCTAGCTGCGTTTGCGCAGTGATTGTAGCCTGCGGAGTAAGTGGACGGGCAAACAAGCTCACAGGTGCCGCCGCAGGAACCAAACCCCTGTTTGTACAAGCCACTTCGCGCCCTCGCAACGCTGGCCCACATACCTACCTGACATTTGAACTTTTCATATCCGCGGGGTTTTGTTTTATGACAGCAATTTGGTTTGTTTGATCGAGATTTTAGAAAATGTATGTATTTATATTTACTTACATAGAGCATACTGTGCAGGTATAACATAAATACATTTCTAAAAATATCCGCTACATAGCTACTTAACAATATCAAGTAAAAGACATCAACGACATAGATAAAAAATAATATATTGTTTTAATTTCTACTTTATTAAATAAGTTCTGAATGATTTTATGATTTTGTTTACGGTGTAAAACTGCTGTATTCACAGGTACTCTATATTTTTAACTTAGGTAAATTCAAATTCAAATAAAAGTATTTCGTTCATATTTATTTGTAGCAAATATTTGTACATTTTTGTCAGCTGCTAAAAGGGTATGACATGCTTTATAGAATTGCATATTGTTATCATTATCAATCAACATAATTAAGACCTACGTTTATGTATCTATCAAGCATTATAGAGCTGATACTCTATATTATCCATTAATGATATTCACAAACGATTTTCATCATAAAAATATCTGTAAGAAACTTAGAGTAGTGCAGCTATGTATTGACAGAGTGTAATCTGGCGGCGCCGCCGTGTGTGCGGTTAGCGGACGGCCGGTAATGCGCCCGGTTAGCACCCGCTCTTCATTACGGCCGCACCGCCGCTAAATGTTATTCGCAATGGCCGCCGGCTCGGTTGCCACACACGGCTAGAAAACCTATGGAAATTCCTTTTCAGGATTCCTTTAGTTTTGCCATGTCTGTCTCTGTATGTCCGCCCGCGGATTTGCTTATCAATAAATTTAAGAAGTAGATTTTTGTCCGTGGAGTATTTTTCATGTCTGCCTCATTATCAGGTTTTTTTGACTCCACTGAGGAGCACGATCCTCTCTGTACTACCAGAGCCATACTTAGCTATAGCAGCCAAAGGACTTGGCCTACACTTTTCTCGCCAGACGAGTTGGAGAGGTCTTTTTGATGTTTATAAGCTTTGTTTAGCCTATTTTACGCTAAATGCTTGAACGACCTTTTTTGATGTTCCTTTTCTTCTCTTGGCTTCCACTTTTAGACTTCTATGATGTTTTTTACCAAGTTGTAATGCCGCATAAGGCGGATAAACATACTTTCTAGTCTTATCTCTATTGTATCCATGATTGTTCTGTTCTCAATAACAAGTTGCAGAACTTTTCTGTTGGTTTTTCTTTCTGTCAAGCTATATAATCCTTTCCTTGCGCACACAACATTTCAAAGGCTTCTTTCTAGGCGTTCGCGATCTATTTGGTTCATATGAAATTTATTTACTCGATTAACCAATCATGTGTGTTAGTAAAACTGGTAACATTGAATAGGTCTTTCGCAAATTGCCCCAGTAGGCGCCCGTCTTGCACGGCATGCTAATTCGGAAGCTGATATTACATTTGAAAATTATAGAAATCCTTGTTGTTACCCTATAGATATATATAAGTTAGACCGACCAATACCTACAGCTAAATGCGTAGTAATCGCGACGAGTCGACGAGTGCTCTTATCAGTGTAATGTGGACACAGATGGGTTCCCATGCATCCTGCTACCCTCAGCTACGCCTCAAGCAAGATATGACTCAAGGGCTAGCTACTAGCTAATTATTTAAAAAGACATTAAACTGTCGGAGAAGAGCAAGTAAATATCCTCGAAGAACTAGGTAATATTGTTCGTTGAAAAATGATGGACAAAACAATTTATTTAAAACACTTCAAACATTGCAAATATTTATTTCAATATAGAACAACGCAACCATGAGTATATTTGCGCATTGATTTTAATGATTAACTTCTAGTTAGATGAAGCAACATGTGAATTTTGGCGAACATTGACCTAACCTTTAGAGTTGGCACAATGAAACAAATTTATAAAGGAAAAGATAAAAAAATATATATAAAGGATGTATGTACGACGTACTTAAGAACACACTTATAGGATTTTGACGATCAAATCATTTAAATGGAGCGCATGTTCAATCCAACATGGCGGGCGATATCCATCGTATCAAAATATTAATTACAGAGATGGCCACTTCCGGGATGCGGGCCAATCGGATCGCTTTCGCAGAATCGTGGTTATCAATACGATAAGTAGGCCGCATCTGTGGACACGCCCATTGCCCCTTGTTTGTCTGCAAAAGTAGATAAAAGCATTGAATTTACACAGAAAACTTTTTAGTTGAAAAAGACTGGAGGAGATCCCCTATCCCTAAATTAAATGCGTTCGACTTTCTACTCGTATATCTGCTCTTTCAAATGTTTTACCTATTTGTTATATTTATTGGTTCATGAAATGGGTCTGTAAACAACGGTAAAGAAAAATTAACAAAAGCTGCTTCTAGTCCCGCGCAGATCGTAAAACCGATCGAGAGAACGGATAGCTCTATTAGGTATTTTCGCGTTTTTCTTTCTATCTCCTAGGTACACATAATGCTTCTCCTGTAAAAGTGATATATGTATGTACGTTCTCGTATTTACTTTATGATAATCTCTTCTTCGAAAAAGATTTCGAATAAAACCCTACATTGAAATAAATACTTAGGCCCTATCTTTTTATAGAGTCAAAAGATATAAATATTATTCTTGATTATCTTTTAACCGCGACTTCGTCCGCGTAAATACAGATACTTTGTAATTAAGTCTACTTTTGTATGGTAAAATAGGATTCCGTTCTCTTCCCTTTTCATTCCCTTAATGGATAATTTTTGGGATAAAAGCTATCCTATGTCCTTTTCCGGGTCTTACTATTTCCATACCAATTATATCTATCGGTTTAGTGGTTGAAGCGTGAAGAGGTATAACAGACTGAAAGACAAAGAGACTTTCGCATTTATATATTAGTAAGAATTATTTATCCATAGGTGTTTGCTCAAGAAAGTAATCGATAAAATTGTGAGAACTTTTCCCCCTTCACAAACATTCACATTACGTTACATGATAACAACCCTTCAAGTTTCACCCTCAGTACTTCAAATTTTCCCAGGGCAGTCGGCCAGGTGATTCAATTTATCAAAAAAGCTTGATTACGTAGCGTACAGATTATCTATCGAGTGGTATTAGTGGTACTATAATCAAAGCTCTTGACTCATTGGCTACTGCATGCCGTTGTTTTACTATCCCATTAATTGTTTTATGACTTGTAACATCGACTATAAAGATAACTGTGCGGTCGCTTCGGGGTTGGAGACTCGTCGACAGAAAGGGAAAATCCCATCAAAAACAATACTTGTCAAAAAAACCAAGTCTCGCAACTCAGTTGTTCTGCGGTAAAAAGTTGTGAGATCCATGTAATACCAAGTCGGTTATTAATTTATTCAGTCTCTACTTAAGCGACTTTCTGTCTTAATACGTCCAGTCTCTAAGACCACGATCGTGGTCCATAACAATTGAAAATCAATTGTGTCTGGAATCTCCGTACTCGAAGCATTAAGTTGTTACGTAATAATTAACAGCATCTTATAGTGACGCATATCAATATTAAAATTCTTTAATGTTTTATATAAATATATCGAGACTTGGCCATCGCACTAAATAATTGAATTTACATGTGTTTTCAGGCGATTGAATTTACACGTGTTTTCAGGCGATGGCCAAGTCTCAATATATTTATATAAAACATTAAAGAATTTTAATATTGATATGCGTCACTATAAGATGCTGTTAATTATTACGTAACAACTTAATGCTTCGAGTACGGAGATTCCAGACACAATTGATTTTCAATTGTTATGGACCACGATCGTGGTCTTAGAGACTGGACGTATTAAGACAGAAAGTCGCTTAAGTAGAGACTGAATAAATTAATAACCGACTTGGTATTACATGGATCTCACAACTTTTTACCGCAGAACAACTGAGTTGCGAGACTTGGTTTTTTTGACAAGTATTGTTTTTGATGGGATCTCATTTCTTTTTGTATTTTGTAGACAGTTCTACTTTTTTCCTTTTCGGTACCTTCTATGTATATCTACCAGCAACGAATTTTCTTAAAGCCCTCTCTCTGACTTATGAACTTTTCTTATTTTTGTAGGTAGCCTTCCGTTTTCTCTTTTCCGGTACTACTTCTTGAGCTTCAGCTACAGTTTTTCTAAGAGCCCACTCCCTGTCTCTATGCGTTTTTCTGGGAGGCTTTGATGTTACAATTTTTGACAAATCTGGACGGTAAATGCTTCTTAGTCTGTTGTATTCACAAATTGAGGATTCCTGCGCTTTAACACTTCCAAAGTCGACACTGCTCGCTCGGCGACATTCACCTTTCCGCGCGCCCCGCCACTGTCCCCGCCCCGCGCCCTAGCGCTAGCACCGCGCAGCGCGTAGTAACGGCCCGCGCTCACTCGCTAGCATCGCAGCGCGTGGTATAATAATTAATTTACAACCTTACGCACTCGTAATAAGTACGAATACGCACGTAGGTACGTTTTTTGCATTAAATAATTTAATTTACACGTGTTTTCATGACGGGAATACCCATTTTTTGCTCGATTTGGCAGGGGCACTACCATGCGCCTATATTTATATGGGACTAGCTTAAACCCGCGGCTTCGCACGCAATAATAATAACTGCCGTAAAACATCGTTACGAATAAAGCCAATATTGAAAAATTTAACTGAAGACTTGGCTGTATGGGCTAAATTTTCTTTGCGGTCTTTTCTAGATTTTTTAGTTTTTCTTTGATTCATACACCAAACACTACTTATATTCCAAATTTGAAGCTTCTAGGTCTGCTAGAAGTGCCTTAGAATTTTGATGATCGGTGAGTCAGTGAGTGACAAAATTAAGAAATTTGACCCGTTATAATTCTTAAAATACTGGTTCAAATTGAATGAAATTTGAAATATACCGTGTCTTTACAATGCCTGCATGGTTACTGAAAATTTCAGTCTTCTAGTTTTATCCACAACAAAGTTACAGGGGGTCGAAAATGGTCTGAATTGCTTCGAGAAAAGGATGGTACGGCCGTGACGCTTTTTTGCTCGACTTGGTGGGGGCACTGCCGTGCCCCCAGATTACCCTCACACATGTTACAAGAATTTTACATTTTACGTCGCATGTGATCGTAAACGTGACCGGGATTTTATTTTATTGAGAAAGTAAAGATTTTTAAAATTATTATATTTCTGAATGGCATAGGGAACCCGGTCCAGTTCCAATTTTTTCTGACTCCATTGTTTCTAAAGTAACAACTCCGGCAGTGCAGCAAGGCTCACCAAGATAGGACCCTCTTCTCAAATCAAAGCTTTACCACTTGGCACGAGTATAATACACACCATACTTAACTCGTGCGAAATAGCATTGCTATCCATAATTCGCAAGATGGACTTGCCTCTTGACGGGATAAATTTATTGATGTAACGTTTACAGAAATGTTAGTGAACATCAAAACTAATGGTGGCCACTACAAAGTGTCCAGGGTAATGTTCCGTTTGCAAATTTATGTAGTAGTAACCCACTGGGCGGCGAGCGAGGCAGAAATAGCGTGGGCGGGCTCGTCACAGATGACAGCTATCTTCTGTTTATGACTTCCTCAGCCAATGGCCTCCGTCACCACGGTGCGAGTGCCTGTCACCACCATAACTTAGTACTAAGGTAATCTATAGACCCTTATAAAACTTTTTGCTGGAGTATTGCAGAATTAATCAATTTGAAATATTTTAAAGATAATTCGTTCTTAGGTGTATCAGCGTAGTTATAGTCCAGTCATATCACATATGACTAGACTATAACTGTATAAAAATAATTAGTTTCAGTTAGCCACCTACCTATTTAAGTAGTTTTTTTAATATGGCATGTAATTCTTTGCACTTTGCGCAAGGAATGAGTTCGCCTTTGTATATTTGCTCTTTCGTATGTTTATTGTCTTTGTAAGTATATTTTGTTTTGGTACAATAAAATTATAACAAACAACCTTTCTGCAAAAATTGCGCACGGGATAAAATAACCAGCCAAGTGCGAATCGGATTCTCGCACTAAAGGTTCCGTACCATTATCTATAAAAAATCGATTTTTTGTATGGGAGCTCCCCTTAAATATTTATTTTATTTTGTATTTAGTATTTGTTGCCATGGCGGCAACAGAAAAACATAATTTGTGAAAATTTCAACTGTCTAGCTATCGCGGTTCTTGAGATACAGCCTGGTGACAGACAGACGGACAGAAAGCGAAGTCTTATTAATAGGGTCCCGTTTTTACCCTTTGAGCCCTAAAAATATCCGATATGAAAAATATGTTTCTGTAGTCTCCGAAACTTTAATGAAACTTAAATATTGCTGATATAATAAAAAAACATATATTTCAGTAAGTAACCTTATCTTTGTTTATAGCTATTAATCACAATGGGAGTGCCTACTGCGTACAAAACTTCTGAAGTTTATACTATACCGATACACGCGAAGCTTTTCTAAACAATGGCTCAAATTGTAACAACTAAACACAATAAAAAGCCGTACGTGACACGTGGAACATTTTTTGAGTCGTAAATTAAATTAGCCTTCGATTTTAACACGTTGCGGACTAAGCATTAAATTTGAGGTGTCAAGATAAATCGTGTTCTGTTTTATTATAACACGGGAACGTTGACAAATCAATCAAATACATACATAATAAGTATACTTATTGTAGTAAAAAATATGTCCAGTATATTTCTGCCAATATAAAACCATGCCTGAAACTTTTTAAGATAAATATGCAGATTGCAGGTGCTGTGCTGTGCTGTAAGAGGGCTACAGCAAAGTCACTATGAATTCTTAGGTACTAGCTACTTATAGACTCTTAGACAAACAATAAACATTTGTAAGTATCGCCATAGACGTCCGACAGGGTTCAGTTGCAATAATGGAAACCATAAGTGGCATACTTTTGTGGTGCCGACTGCCGACGGAGTCCACACGTGCCCCCAATCTAGCGTGGCGCTCCAGATCTAGACTCAGTAAAGTGGCTCTAAGCTACGAGTAACACATGCAAACGAATGAATCGTAAGAATCAAAGATGGATTCACAGTAATAAATATTAATGTTTTTTGACGTGACAACGTCTTAAATTAGGTTGCGGCTGGGAGTCACTTATGAAAAAGTGTAACGCTCGGTAACGTTACGATGAGTCACCGAACGAGAGAGAGGCCCGCCGAATGCCTTGCGTCTCTCTCCCACTCAACTATGTTATCTACGTTGTCACGTAAAATCTTCGCCCGTAAAACCGACTTTACAGGCAACCATTTTTTTTTTTAAATAGGCAATGCTGCGATTCGGTTTCTATCACCCATTAGCATCCATTTTTTAGTACCAAAAAATTGGTAACTTTTCAAGATAAACGTTGGTAAAAAGAGCTAATACGATTTTGTTATACGAATGAATATTTTTAAATTTAAGAAATATTTAATTTGACGACCTCCGTGGCGTAGTGGTCATCATGCTAGTCCGCCACCCAGAGATCCCGGGTTCGATTCCCGGTCAGGGCAAGTTGGAAAATGGCGTTTTTCAAATTGTCCTGGGTCTTGGATGTTTATCTATATATGTAAGTATTTGTTATAATATATAGTATCGTTGAGTTAGTATCCCATAAGACAAGTTTCGAACTTACTTTGGGGCCTAGCTCAATCAGTGTAATTTGTCCTTATATATTTATTTAAATATTTATTATTTATTTTTATTAACTTTTCTTCAGTAGTCGTTGCGAAGCGCTGGTATCGGCAGCTTTTCTTTAAAATATAAAATAAAAAATTATAATTATTGACATGTGTGCCTGTAAAAATGTAATCACTAAATAAACTTTTCAATATTTCATTTTATAATTTTTTTTGTTACGCAAATAAATAAAATTTTTGCTTGTTTGAATATTTAATTTTATAAAGTGTTCAATTTTTAATAAGTTACATATTTTAGTTCATAGTTTTATTATTTTATTTTAGGTAGGTTATTTAGTTTTTAGTTAAAAAATTATTGTGTCCTGTACATATTTTATAAATTGTTTGTTTCTCAAATTAAAATTATGGCAGGTCGTAGGCTTAGTACATCTAAGCGCTTTTACATACCAGGACCACGACATTATGCCCGCGACGCACATGTCGGCGACGGTCGGCGACCGTCATTGTGCGGTACCTATGTGCCAAACACCTATAGCACAATATGTCTTCTTAAAAACTTCTTGACATGTCTTTCCTACACCTCCTAGGTTCATCTATTTTTAATAAGTCATTTTCAAAATTCATCGAATATTAACCTTGCAACGACTTAATTTACTGCCGTTGATAGTCCGGACGAACGAACGTAGAAACTTTTTTTTATTTATTAGAAACTTTGACTTTTGAGCCATTGACCATCAGCGCACAATTTATATTACTGTTGCCCGAAAATTTACTGAAGTAACAGTGCGGCGTGACCAGAGAGCTTGCCTTTATCTGACTCAAAATATAGCATTGCTCCTGAGTACTTTACCACGGGCTAAAGACATTTAAAGCAGATACTTACTTAGTTTATTTCTTACCAAACGCCATAAATCTTAAGATATATAAGGCCTTACAAAATATACTGGAACTATTTTAAGGGTGAATTGAATCTGTGATACTGAACAACTTTCCCCAAGGAACAAATATCGAATTATGAAAATTAATATTTAGCCTTCCTTACAAGCTGACTAATCAGCTGATCCGAGTTTCTATGGAAAGCCAAAAATTATTTTTCATATTTCAACATATGTTCTTTGGGGAAAGTTGTTGAGTATCAGGACTCAATTCACCCAGTATATTTTGTTAGACCTTATATATATATATATATATAAATCCAAAAAAAATAATTATTTATGGAAACAAATGTTTATCTTCTATTGAGTACCTAACTTGCAAGTAAGTGCGTTAAAAGTACTTTATTAACACTTTTTGAAATTGAAATTCCAGTACAATACGTCATCTATCTCACATCAAATTAGTCAGAGATGAGTGTAAAATTAGGCAGTAAATCACGCCACATTCGGCTATAAACCTTTTTGTTATCATGAGATGACGCTCAATAATGGGTTTACAAACCCTTTGTAATTAAAACAAAATCGGGACGAGAGTAATGCATCCAACTCACTCAAAGGCTGTTTATTTTCCCTTTTTATAATAACGACCGTGAGTTAAAATGACATATTTCGGATGCAAAAATGTATAATAAATTAAGTAAGCAATTTATCTCATTAAGTTTCTTTTTTTGCAACTGCATGTTGTTTAATAAGGGGTATTAAAACACGAACGTGGGTTTACACTAGGCGGAGCCGAATGTGATAATAGTATCATATGTTTTAATACCTAGTTATGTAGAGTTACATACACCCGTTTATAAAATAAAAAAATAATATTAAAAAATTATTAAAATATGAATAAAGATTAGAATAAATAATTATATTATTACTCGTAGCTTATTAGCTTATTACCTATACATGGGTAGTTTGTTTTTATTAGATACCCAGCAATTAAAGATTTCTTACAACACTGTACTTATCGTATGGTTTCACAAAACAAACAAAAAATAACAAAACAACCAACATAACGCCCATTATGTATATAACACTCTGTATGTGTATATAAATCTTCTGGATTTTGTTTGCTTTAAGCACTCTACCTGGCTATGTAATCCACTTTGACATGGTTATTATATATATAGATTCTAATCTTTCTTTGCATCATAATAATGCATTACTTTGCTTTTTTTTAAAAAAAATGCTAGTACAAATATCAATTACAATATAAAAATCAATTACGACATAAACAGGGCACTTAGTAAGTTCTCGGTAAGAATCTATTTAGAAGTACGAAGTATCGTGATTGTCAGCTGATGTTACTAACCAGATGGCGGGGCGCGTGGTGGGTCTGCGCCTGCCCTCAGTCAAACCACAAAAAGTGCTCCTACTCAGATAAAAATAATTATCATAAAGGACTCGGTATTATTTTTTTATTATTTGACTAAAATTACTGCAATCTGGGTAACTCTATCTACCTATCTGACGCTACCTACTTACATCTCGCTGCGATGACCAAATTTCAATGACACAGTCAGGTAAGCAAGGAAATAAATAGATACCTACTTAAATGCAAATAAACACTACTTATAGTACCGACGACCTGGGAATAAAAAAGTAATAATAACTGGACCGCGTACTAAGAGAGTCCAAAAAGATGGCAGTACACAAGTATGTTGTGGCTCTTAACTCTGGCATCATATAAGCGCGTTGGTTATTAATATTTAGGTAATTACAGTACAGAAATTTCATAAGTTATCGTTGATGGACAGGCGTAAAGTTATGAATGTTTCAACTCAAATTTCGGGAAATAAAATTCCCCTAAATATTGTTTGGTAACCAGAACGCGTTCCCACTAATAAACAAGGAAACTGACGCTAGTTCTTACGACTAGTTCGCCGAAACTAGGTAATTATTCCGTCCGTAAGCTTCCCGAAAGTAATCCGTTAGAAATCGATCTGATTTTAGTGGCGTGTCAGCATTTGAAAAACATAATTTATTGTCAGCATTGAGATCGCGAGGAAACCGAACGCGGCGTAGAAAATAAAAAAGTAATAAAATAAGAGATGTTTACGAGCATAAAATGACGTGAGCTGAGCCACTTCGCCTGTTTACATACAGCGGCTCTCAAACTGTTCACATCGTGGAACCCTATTTTTAAGCAAATTTACGAGAAAAATGGCTGAAATCTATAAAAAATTTAAGTTTCCCAAAAATTATAAGTATCGAAATCAAACTACTTATCTATTGAACAATACTGTGTAATAAACCAGTTTTAAGCGTTTTTATACCAAGTGTTACAGAAATAGTAAATAGTTATTTATTAACATGTTACTAATATAATTCTACTGCTTGTTACGTATTTATGTAACTTCCCTTCCTATTCTCTTTTACGTTTGAATAAAGTTTCACACACTGCGTTAGTTTTATGGAACGCTACCTTTTTTTTATACCTAACTTGCTTACAATTATTTCCTCGAATCCCACTTTAGGAATCTCTGGTTTACAATTTTACATGCGCCGGCGCGGGCGCAGTGTTTGCCACATAAAGGGTTGTTCGTAATTTATTTTCTTTATATTCGTCGTCGCCTGATGGCTTTGGTTGCCTAGTAATTATCGGGCGCGCGCCGAAAGCTAAACCCATTGGACTTTTTGTGTGCTCAAGTGCGCACTTCATATTATTTATGTCAATATTATTCGTTTGTAGGACTCATTTCTATAGCCTCGGCTATTTATAACTTGACACTTGGATAAAATAAATAGGTAATGACTTTATATTGAGATTATGATATAAATATGAGAATGTAATAATTACTGAGATATGAGTTATTCAGAATCTTCGCTCGAGTTTTTCATGCCGTTGTATTCTTATCTGTAATTTAAGTACTTTCGTAAGCAGTAACCTAATCTACCCCGTAGAGTCTACGAGGTATATAGTTGTATTGAGCATTGTGACATTTTATATTAAAACTTTTCGCGATGCTACGATATCAGTAGTTAATTTCTAGTAACATATTTAGGGGTAACTACATCACATCGTTGATCAAACTCATAACTGATTTATTGCGGCAATGTCAATTAAATTCGTAATTTCATCTAATACATAAAAAACGTTTGGAACATGAATCCTACTAATATTATAAATGCGGAAGTGAGTTTGTATATTTCTTTGTTACATTTTCACGCTTAAACAACTGAACCGATTTGAATGAAATTTGGTATGGATATAGTTTGAGACTCGAGGAAGGACATAGGGTACTCTTTATCCCGAAATTCCCACGGTTTTATATTTTAAAGCCCAAACAATCACGTAGGCGTATCTGCTCTTTATCACAATTTTATTATCTTTTCTACTAATCAAAGTCGAAACTGGTTTCGTAAGACGAAAGACCGTGGTCAGCAAGCACTAGAGGCCTATTCCTAACAGAGGGATATAGAAGGCTGCCAACGATGATGATTACAGTGTACAACTAATAACCATCTACGTTGTCCACAGGGGAGGTATGGTAGGCCTGCGGCGGGAGCACGTGAAGCGTCCCATGAACGCATTCATGGTGTTCGCGCAGGCCATGCGGCGCAAGCTGTCGGAGGAGAGGCCCTCGCTGCACAACGCCGAGCTCAGCAAGTTCCTGGGCGTGATGTGGAAGTGAGTTAAACAAATTGCTAGAGGTTTAATATAGCGTAAGTTATCAGACAGGTATTGAGAGGAAGATTCGTTTGCCAGGCAGCACAGTCAACTGTCAAACCCCCACCGTTAGATAAAAAATGAGTATACCTAAGTCTCTTTTAAAGGACACACTTCTCAATTTTCTGACTAAAAATAATGGTGCCATTAATTGTTGCCCGGGTTACATTTTATTATTGTTATGAAATCAGATTTTTAGCAATATTCGACTTTTCTCCGTGAGTCAGCATCAAAGAGTAAATTAATATATAGGAAAGTCAGCATCAAAAACCGTTTACGCTAACCCAATAAGATAAAGTTAAGGCTGACACACATAAAAGTTTAATTAATATCAATCGTTGCTAATCTCCGAGCAATCTTTCCAAATCACGATGAGAACGATATCGAGAGTCTTCGCTATAACTTGAGAATGAATCGCATGGGTGTATTTTATGCTATGCTCAATAAGATCGTGGCCCGAGGTAGTATAGTATAGTACGAGGGGCAACTTTAGTTGTAAGGTAAGGTAAGGACTCGGTGCTTATAACCTCTTTCATATTAAGTGGGGAGATGAATGAATCGCATTTTTAAAGCCCGACGAAAAAGAGGGGTGTTATAAATAAGTTTGACGTGTCTGTGTGTCTGTTTGTGTCATCGTAGCGCCCAAAGAAATGGGTCGATTTTGATGTAGTTTTTTTTGTTCGAAATCTGACTTGATCCTTATATTAGCGGTCTGGTTATGGGGGATAAACGAGTCCATAAAGAATTTGCCGCATCGCATACAACATAAAAGGCATTTAAAAAATATGGACCACCTTTTATATTCTAATCTATATCTATATCTATATCTATACATATAATAAAACAGTAAAAAAAGTGTGTCTGTACATTAAATATATTTCCAAAAAAAATATTGGAGGCGATGGAGACATAGTAATAGAGTAAGAATTTAAAAAAAAATGTCTGTCTGTTTGTCTGTATGTCTGTTTGTCTGTTTGTACACGCTAATCTCCGGAAATACTGGACGGATGAAACTTTTTTTGTTATATAGCTATTAAGCCTGGGCAACATATAGGGTATAAATGATTTTAGAAAATGGAACGCCTGATGCAGAACCATAATGGTCCAGCTAAACTATAAGAGATATAAAAATATCGCCTTAGCAAAAGTTGTTCAGCCTGATGAGCATTTTCCAGAGACATAAAGTCCACGCGAACGAAGTCGCGGGCTTCGGCTAGTAAATAAATAAATTAACATAATATTCTGGGTCACTCATCTAGACACAATAGCAATAACAATTGAATTACGTCCACTGCCATAAGTGTTTTGGTTATGTGTTAAGGGGGTGACACCTTAACAAACACAGGGCACACCATACATAATACGCCACAAGAAGATCGTGAAAGTAAAGCCGCTCAGGGGCGATGACTGACTACGTAGAGGAAAGGGGAGGGGTTACAAAGAGGAGGGAAGATGTTTGAGTGCGCGTGCGGCGCCCAGCAGAGCGGCGTGCATCGATTGTTTACTCATTAAAATGCTATCGCCGCGATAACATCTGTAACTGTCTCAGCATCCAGTCCATAGCAGCCGAATGGGTAATTGGGCTCCGAATGGCATGATATCTAGCTGAGAACTAAGATATAAGAGAGCCAAAAATTGCACAGTTTTGAAGAACCAAGAATTGCATTTTAAAAAAACTTTTGTGTAACCTTATGGGAATTGGGAATATACGTATTAAAGGTATATATCTACCTACCCAGTAAAGGAATTTTAACATATCATTGTAACAGATTAAGTAATAATAGTAATAAAAGAGAGTGATCATTTACAAATTCTATTATTTTGCAATTAAAGTAGGTACCTACACAATTTTTACTTATTTAATATTCACTAGAAGTCTTTCAAAACCAGAGCAACTTATCGGCACTTTAAAATAACATTATTTACTTCAATCTAAGTACATGAATGTATGTAATTGTTCAAATAATTGAGTAGGTATTCGGCGAAAATACCTGGACATAATCTAATGCAAATTCTTGCCCTATCTGGAGCTTTCATTTAATAAAAGAAAAAACATGACTCTGCTGGTAAAATAAAGTACCTACAGATAGGTAAAGTACCTACTACTTTACCCATAAACCTAATTTTTTTTTACTGTGTGCTTTACCTATCTGTCCCAAATTTAGCTTTTACTTTGCTTTAACTTTGGCCACCCGCGCTGCCGCTCTAGTCAATATTGTTATGATGACACAAGAATGACATGCCGATGCGAGCAAACTCTCGAATCATCAAAGAAAACAGTCGTGAAGAGACGCTGATTGCTGTTTGATCCATTGACGTCGGTCTGTCTGTCATCAGGTTTCGATTGCATACCTCTAGAATAGATTAGTGCATTTCTTGAACCCCTTCTTAGTTTTCCCATGGTAGATAAAATTGTTAAGAATAATTGCCGTGGTCTGAAAGTCAGAAAGGAATTTTATTTTCTACTAGCAGTCCATCCCGGCTTCGCCCGTGGTACATACATAGCCTATGTCACTCAGGGATAACATACCTATCCAACAGTGAAAGAATTTTTAAAATCGATCCAGTAGTTTCGGAGCCTATTCAATACAATCAAACAAACAAACAAACAAATCTTTCCTCTTTATAATATTAGTGCAGATTATAGACATACAATAGAAAATAAAATTTCTTTGTTTTTTCGTTGTCACAGCACAAAATGGTCGTAAGAGTCAAAAATTTCTCAAAAATGGCTCGACTATCGATTTTTATAATTATGTTTATCAAACCTCCCAAAATTTCACGAGAATCGGTTGAGAAATGCGATCTTTAGAGGAGAACACACAGACATACGAAAGCATTTTTGGCCAAGCTAAAACGGAGACCTATCTCGCTTCGATCATTCGGTCAATTAAAAAAAATATATAAATAAAAATATAAAAATGGCCTAGCAAGTGATTAATTTCAGTGAGCAGCCCACATTCGATTCCATAATATATTCATTCTATGAAATCTTTTTACATAATAGATACTTGTACATATAGATGCCATTCCCATAATGTCGCTGGAAGGTGCTGGCTGGATGCATCCGCTCTAGATCAGTCATTTTGGAAATCTTTGGAAGAGGCCTATGTCCAGCAGTGGATGTTATACGGCTGAAACAAAAAAAGAGGAGGTGGAATTTACCAGCCCAAGCCGAAGGCGAGGGTGTTAAATAGCCGAGTGTGCATAACCAATATACGCACGTATATCGTACGACTTTTTCAACACAGTTACGAGTAAAAATACCTAATAAACAGATTTTTTGATTTTAAGTTAACTCAACCATAATACTGTGATGCAAACCGTTAAGCTTTCTGCCATTTTATTTTTTTAAATCAGCGCGCTGCCTATTGGCTGGCTCGGCGGCGACCCCGTTCGAATTACTTTGAATTCGATATTTGAAAAAAGAAACAAATAAATAGCAAATCGTTCGGAAATATAACTTCACTATTTGCATTTATAACGCACACGTGCGTTTATGAGCTGCTTTATAATATCTAAAACCGGTGAAATTAGATCCACAATACGCGCAAATGTGTTGAAAGATATTTTTTGCGCATATCATCTGCCCCGTGTAGTGCCCAATAGGCTGGCAGCTTTTAAGTAATTAGAAATTTGATGGTATCTTTACAAGAGTGGTGACCGACGCGACGCCGAGCGCTGGAAATAGTCGCGCCGATGCTATCGCGCGCCCGCCCAAATCGCCAGACGGATTGTCCTACTAAATAACAGAACTGCAAATTCTTTACATAGTTACCTACCATTCAAACATCCTTATTTTTGTTTTAGGTACTGATGTTTTTAAATTTGAAATGCATTTCCATTTTCTCTACATGTTTCTTTAGTTTTGAGTACCCATTTGCCTTTGTAGTTTGTCTCGTTTAAGTACCTACTTGTGAATTAGAATATTAATAGAAATGTTTGTTTACAGAAACCTGACAGACGAACAGAAGTTGCCGTTCAACAAGGAAGCAGAGAAACTGCGTGCGCAGCACAAACGAGAGTATCCTGACTACAAGTACCAGCCGCGGCGCCGCAAGCCCATGCCCGCCACCAGCACGCGGCTCAAGAGGGAGCCTTCACCAGACCGGGACCAGATCGACTTCGCCGGCATGCCCGAACTCTCACCAGCCTTACTAGACGGACCTCCAGACGGCGCCGAACTAGACCAGTACCTTAAACCCACTTCAGTACCAGAGTACCATGAATTACAACCGAGGTACACCGCTCATGGACTTGCACATCAACCTCCGCCCCCTCTTTATGCCCCTGTACCGTCACATATCCACCCTTCTTGCGCAGACTGGCAACACTACGTTGGCCATCCCTGAAATTATTCTTTGTTTACCATTTAGGAAGTTTCGAGGAACTGAGTCAGACTTTGTAGCCACATGTAGGTATTTTTTGCGACATTAAAATAGGTCATCTAATCTTGTAAATACTAATCGCCATGTGGCTTAAAGGACATTTTGGCGCACGTGCGTTTAATCAAAAAGAAACATATTTATTCTAATATAATACTGTAAACGATACCAGTGGCGATAGTGGACCGTCGAGCAAAATTATCGCATGACATGATGTGGCCAAAGCTAAGCTTGTAAGAAAAAGCACACAGTACATGTGTACAGTACATGTGTATGTGTAATATGTATAACAGTACTTATATTGATTCATGGATAGACAAGTAAAAGTGTTAGTAATAATTATACTAATAAGAAAAGAGGTATGCCACAGAGGTACAGTATATATGGTATATTACAGAAAGGAAATAATTGAGTACCTACCAAATTCTTTCCTTATTAAAGTTGTTTAGTATCACTTTACGTTAGTATACCAATTATATTTATAATTATATTTATTGGTATAACGTTCCGATCATAGAACCATCTCATCTTTCTGTAATAGACAAGTTATCGACAAACGAAATTTTGGCCTACTGTAGATACCAGTTGTAAGTACTTTTACGTCCGTTCATCTGACTATAGTTTTAAAAGTGTAAATTCAGATAAACTTCTTAGTTATTTTCCCTTCTTTAAGTTATAATGTCGTGAAAAATCAATTAAATAATGTTAAGTTATAGTTACGTTATTTTATAGAAATTCGTCATGTTCCAAAGTTAATTAAGAGAGAACATTACAAAGGATAGTTTGGATTAAGTTATTATTGTGATTAATTAGTTTAATCTACGCAGGTTATCCTAAGAATGTTTTTATTTAACTATTTTATTTTAGAAATATTAATTTTAAGCTGTAAATAGCACCATAGTAATAAGAATTGTTATTACCTATAGTAATTAATGCCTACCGAATATAAATTTGTTGATGCATTACTTTTGTGTCTGCTTTATTTATAGAAATAAAATTATTTTAAAAATACTACATTTTAAATTATTAAAAATTATCTCCTTTTTAGGGTTCCTAGGTAAACAAGGAACCCTTATAGTTTCACCATGTCTGTCTGTCTGTCTTTCTATCTGTCCGCGGTTTTACTCAGAGACTAAGTATTTTTATCATGCTAAGAAAATAATAAGGTAAAAAATTGAAAAAATAATCTTAGACCAGTAAAGAGTAAGTCAATTTTTTTCTCTCGTTTTTTTTCTTTCGTGTGGGTTAACGTTGAATAGGTCTTTCAATTAAGTTTGTGAACACCATTTTTCGATTTAAGAATCTGTTTCTGAAATATTTGGTTTTAAAGTGAACATTTTTGTTAGGTTATATATGGTCACTTGAAAAAAATCACAGTTATAGTAAGTATATATCATCAGTCTTTTTGTCTCTAATGCTCAGTAAGTCGTGCTAGTGCACGACTTACTGAGCAGCCATAGGGCTTTGGCCTGTACTCTCCTCCCTGGCCAGACAGGTAGGAGAGGTCTCATTGATGTTTCTAAGCTTTGTTTAGCTTGTATTAAATCCTAAGTCGCCTTCTACGACATCCGCAGAAGGACTTGGAGTGGACTACTACTCTGTCGGAAACCACACGGTAAGTTCTTATAAGTAGTATATATAACGAAGTTTAAAGGACAACTATCAGAGCTAAGTAGAGTTTACAGACTAAAAAGTTATAGGCGATCAGCTTATTAAATGTACTTTGATAAGAAAATTTTCATACAAATTCAATAGAAAATTAGTTTTTAGACGTTTTAGTGACATGAACTCAAAGCTGGCATTCGTAACTGCGGAACACTACACTGCGCGTGGCCCAACACACTCTTGGCCAATTATTCCAAATTAGAACACGCAAATTAACTTGAGATACCTACTCCAGTGAATTCATGTACTTACTTACATTTACATTTCTTTCAACACATACCACTAGCACTAGACAAAAGTCAAGACTTTTTTGGCTTCTCTTGTGATAAATGACAAAGGTACCAGCAGTTTCAGTGTATGAAAGCTAGAAGCACGACATTTCATTAGTTAACTAATGTTTTATCTTACAAGCAAAGTATTATGAGTAATACTTATATAACTATAAACTAGTACAATTCCTTATGTGACTATATTTCAAAATTTAACTAATGGATTAGTTCATATTGTAGTTACAATTAAAAATCAAATCATTGATCTCGAATTAACCAATGAAAATTGTAGAAAAAAATGCAAATAAAGTTGCAACTAATGGTAGTGTTTTTATTGGTCGTATAAAAATAACATGTTGGGGCACCTATACAGTCATAAGCTCATTAATAATTATTGAATACTGCATCTATTAAATATAGGTAAATAGATCGCAGACCTAAACGAAAAGAAAGTTTATTGCTATCCATTCATCATCATCATCATTTCAGCCGCATAACGTCAGCTGCTGGACATAGGCCTCTCCCAAAGATTTCCAAAATGACCGATATAGAGCGGCGTGCATCCAGCGCCTTGTTATCCATTAGTAATGGATAAAATGGGTTAGGATCACTGGAATCCTCTCATTCCTCATAAGTATCTATATCCTACTATCCTATCCTACTAATATTATAAATGCGAAAGTTTGTAAGTGTGGATGGATGGATGAATGGATGTTTGTTGCTCTTTCACTTAAAAATTACTGAATGGATTTCAAGGAAACTTTACAGTAATATAGCTTATACATCAGAATAACACATAGGCTACAATTTATAAAGATATTGTGTGGAAATCCTGCGCAGACAAAGTGGCGGGCACCAGCTAGTTAATCATAATTTGGTTAGTCGGACTTTCTCATAACTTTATTATCATAATAATTGTTTAACATAATGTTTATTGTAGGTAATAATGTTCTGTAGCCATAATCATAGTTTATAATATTGCTTTTTTTTATAAAATTGTTTCTTTGTCTTAACTCTTCTGGTGATAATTATAGTTCAACATAATGTATTTTGTTCATAATATTCTTGAAGACATATACAATATACATCTTATTCTTTCTTCCCTTATCCCATTATAAGTGGGGTTAGCCAAAAGATTATTATATATAATTTTTACTCCCACAATTTTATAATCCGTCCGGGCATTGCTATAATGTTTATCACCTATGAGGCCGAATAGCCGCCAACAGCGGAGTTGTTATTGCAGAGTCATGTTGACCATACAGGTCATGTAGTAATAGGTTATGGTGGGGCAGGGCCCAAAAATTAAATATTTTGTTTAGGATTTTACTTCTTTACTTAGCTCGGAAAGCGCTATTTACCACACTGAAATGCCATTCATTACGCACACATTCGAAATCGTGCGGTAAATATTACTTACCGTAAAACCGGTAAAGTTTCTTTTAAAATGTTTTAGGATTAAGATTCTATAGATCCAATAAATCGAATTATATTTTTGAAACATAAAATCTCTGCATGCAGCCAGCCTAGACTCACACCGAAACCTTGTTTTACTAAAATTATTCCATTTTATATCCTGTAGATAATTAAAATTCTTGTAACAACACAAATATAAAAATATACATATACATATAGCCATTTGAAAAAAAAATATTTTTAAAATAATCGTTTGATTGGTTTGTGTTTCTCTTGTTTCACTACAGATTCGCGTATGCGCGAAATGCGCCTGGAAAAAGAAAAACTAGGTTTAACTTTAAAATTGTTTTATTATTGAAGTTCTTTTTTCCCCACTAATGTGTTAAAAAACGTAGTATGGCACACGTGTGGTATCTTATACCTTTAAACGAGCAATTCTTGTATGTATATATATATATTTATTTATAAATTTCTGTGATCTCGAAAACGGCTCTAACGATTTCGCTGAAAATTTGTATATGGGGGTTTTCGGGGGTAAACAATCGATTTAGATTAGTTTTATGTTTGGGAAAACGCGTGTTTTCGAGTTTTCATGCGTTTTTCTTTCCACGCAGAATATGGTCGCTAATTTCGTCGCGCCGCGACCGCCTTGATTTAGCTCAGTGGTTAAGAATAGCGACCGCTAGAAAGAGTGTTACGGGTTCGAATCCCACTCGGTGACTTACTTTTGTTTTTTTTTATGTTTAAGTTTATATTTTTTTTTTATTTTGCATTGTTTTTAGACAAGTTTTAAAAAAAATAGTTAATGTTTGAGATGTAACCGAGCAAAGCTCGGTCGCCCAGGTACTTGTCCATTATAAGTCTCGGCTCCATAGCGAAGCGACGCGCAGGCTTCGCCCGATAGTTTGTCAACCCGCCTCGCCTGAAATGAACAATTTACCACACTTGTATCATAAATCATGAACTACTAAATTAACATTACATTACGACTATTTATGACATATTATTATGACTATTTATGGCAAGTTTTATTGTTATTTATTTAAAAAAATATATGAATATTCATATGAGTAACTATAATAATGTAAAGAAACATTATTTTAAACTAAAATATTACAAATATTTTTATGAGAATAATTAGAGTTAGAAATATTATATTATCTTGTATTTCCGCATGTTATTTATTCCTGTCATGTGGTGCTCTTTGTTTTTAGTAGTTAGAGTTTTGATTTTTAGGCTTCCGTATCCAAAGTTTAAAAGTGGATCCTATTACTAAGACTCCATTGTCTGTCCATCTGTCTGTCTGTTAGCATTCTAAATCTACTTATAGCTAAAACAATTCCACACATGCAGCGTAGATTTGATTTATTTCTATTTATTAAACCGTGTGTAAAGAAAATTATAGGAAATTATCTTATTTGTTGCGTAGAAAAGCCTTTCCTAAAAGGAATTTCCAAAATAATATTTCGGTTGTCACGTAGAGCACATATCGGCAGTATTTTTTTTACACGTTTTTATACATCGAAATGCCTTCGTAAGTTTGGTGCTGGTTAAAATCCTTAAATCATACCGAGCGATACAGGTTACATTTTTTATAAGGCTGAAAAACATGATTGTTTTTTAACTATTTTAATTATTAGTTGTTGTTAAAAAATAATTTACAGTTACGACGAAGGAGAATCACACATCTGCATTCTGAATCAATAGCAAAAACAATTCCACACATGCAGCGTAGATTTGATTTCTCATGCGCACCAGACGCAGCGTATCGCCTTACGGTATCTGCTGCAGGAGGATCTTCACACGAACTGTCTCGGCCACTTGACTGCCTGCCATTACGCTACTTGTGAATGTGTCCGATAAATCCGTTACAATGTGCAGGCCTGAACAATCGTTTCATTACGAAAGTACTGTACTAGAGACCCATGCTTCGAATTTGTTATGAGATTGGTATAGATAATATTTCATTTTAATTAGTTACATATGACACCTGTACACATGTTTGTTACTGGAAGCCAAGAAAAGAAAGGGAAGACCAAGAAGTTCCTTTATGGATAAAGTAAAAGAAAACGGAAAAATCATTTCGTAAAGGTCAAGCATTTAGCGAAAATTAGGGAGACATGGAAAATACTCCATCGATAAGAACCTAGTTCTTAAATTTATTGATGATGATGGCACATATGTGTGTAAGTAGCCAAAACTGGTGTTAGCATATTAAGCTAACCGGCAACTAACTTTTCTTGAAGAAGTACCATGATGTCAAGCGGGACGGGACCAAACGAGTTTTCATGGTGATTTTTAACAAATTAAATACATTTTCATATTGAGAAACGTATTTTTATAAAGGAACATTATAACTAAGATCCGAAACACGGAAAATTCCAAGGTTTTTGAAGTGAAAACTTTTTTAGCGGCGTTGTGCACTTTTTTTGGAATGGGTAAAAAATGTTAACCTGATCGAAAATTCGTAAGAGCGCAGGGCGCTTGCGCGAATGTTCGTGTGTGTTTATGTAACAGCGTGCTACGCGCATCCATGGATGGTGACAGCTGATGGCTCGACCGTCTGTGTAGTGGCCATACTGCTGTGTATTTGAAAATGATTTTGTTGAAAATGAATTTGGTCATGCTTGTGACATTTGTGACAGACTGTGGTTCAGAAAAGATTTGAAATATTTTATACTGATAATTAAAGCAATTCGTGCAAAATTATTCCCTAACCATTCCAAAATATCAAAAATGCACAACGTTCATATTCAAGTTTTCACTTCTGCCGGCACTCCCAGAGTCCAACCCGTCGTTTTTTTTTTGAAGTGAAAACTTCTTTAGCGGCGTTGTGCAGGGCTTTTTTTGGAATGGGTAAAAAATGTTAGACTCGCGTCAGGACACGTGGCCTGATCGAAAATTAGTAAGACGGCGCAGGGCGCTTGCGCGAATGTTCGTGTGTGTTTATGTTACAGCGTGCTACGCGCATCCATGGATGGTGACAGCTGATGGCTCGACCGTCTGTGTAGTGGCCATACTGCTGTGTATTTGAAAATGAATTTGGTCATGCTTGTGACATTTGTGACAGACTGTGGTTCAGAAAAGATTTGAAATATTTTATACTGATAATTAAAGCAATTCGTGCAAAATTATTTCCTAACCATTCCAAAATATCAAAAATGCACAACGTTAATATTCAAGTTTTCACTTCTGCCGGCACTCCCAGAGTCCAACCCGTCGTTTTTTTTACTTATTTAATAGTAGATTGTGTTACAAGGCGTAAAGGTAATACTTTTAAGTCGAGGGCGACACTTTAAATTCTGAGTGAAGCCAGGGATTCACGCATAAAGCCCGAGCACACTCTACTTTTCATCGCCATCTATGAGGAAATCTTATTACAAATAGATACAAAACAGAATATGAAGAAATTAGAACACCTACAATACCTAATCAAAGCTCCGACAAGTACTAACCTTTATTTAGTGTTGTTTTCATTCAATAAATACTAAGAAATATGTTTTCAGAACCAACTTCTATAAAATAATGTTCACTCATAAACTCATAACTTTGTTAGTGTGGTCCTACATATTTTTTATGTTTATATTAACTATAATAACTATAAACTTGATGTTCACTATCAGCTTAAACTTACGAAAAATATTGTAATTTACACAAAATAATTATTTTCAACACACTATAGGTAACCTAAAACTTCTGTAATTACTAGAATCAAAGTCAAAAATTGCACTGACATGTATTTCAAATTTGAATAAAAAACTAAATCTGTGCAAATTATTTATTGTAAGTATGTATTAAAACTAAATTCTTTTGTTTTTGTCTGATTTTACCTTAGGATTTTACATAGATAACATCCGTGTTCAGTTTTCAAATTGTGTTTTAATCCCGTAAGATTTTCTTTTTCACTTTTAATCCCGAGAGAATCAGCAGTAACTTTAGCTCTAAATTTTTTATTTTATTTTATTTTATGGGAACAACAAACAGCTATATTATAAGTATACTTAGATACAATGCAATTTTACAAAAAAAGACTTATTAATAACGTAGCCCAAAACGTTATTCACTAAATAACACATAGTTGTCTGGGCTGCTAACTACATATAAACTATTTAATTAATTAACTAAAGAAACACATTTATAAACATAAAAACTGTTTTTCTTTGACAAGAGATAACATAAGGTAAAATAAATAAAAAATAATGTAAATAAAAGATAACTTCATAAACCGAAGTAAAATGGGGAAAGCGTTACGAAGAAATAAATTTTTGGAGGAATAGATTTTTAAATTTAAACATACTGTGTGCAAAAATAGACACGTCTACAAAATCAACATTGTAAGACTCCATCATACGGTGAAGAGAAGTTTTATGTTCACTATTCGTACGAGAAAGACTAACATCAAACAGAGGACGGGGACGAACTTCCCTCATTACAGCTTTCCTGGGTACATTATTTTGGACTTCGGGATAAATAGAAATCTAGTGTAGTAGTTTTATGTCACTTTCGATCGCATCAAAGTACGGACGAAACTATCCGGTTACATTACATCAACAAAATAACCGTCCAAGTGCGCAGTGTAGGATTCCATAGATACGAATACCGACTTTGAGTACAGAGGACAAAAATCGTCTAAAAAATTGTATTTTATAAGTTGGTCGAACTCTTTATTTTGTAAACCCTATATACTTAGCTCTGATAGCTTTCCTTTTTCACATTTCCATATACAATAATTTAGTAAATAAAAGGGGCACACTTGACTCTAACAAAAATGTTCCCTATAAAACCAGATATTACAGAAAAGGATTTCTAAATCACTTACAATATTTTTGAAAGACCTATTGAACGATACCCTGCTTGATGTTAGTCAAGAAAAATATGTCTCCCTATGTCTATGAGTAAAACCGCAAGAAACTTGTTTACTACGGAACTCTAAAAATATCAATGGGATTTTCTTTTAATATAGAACCCAAAGTTCGTGGGATTCTAGTCCTATATTACCCGTCAAGTCTAGAAATATAATATATAGCTAGAACTCGAATTTTAAATTCGTATGGGGATTCAAATGGATCGTAATCAGTAGGTACCTACTTATGTTAAAACAAACATCTTTGTTCTCAGTGGCGAAACTGGAGATTAAGGCGTATAATTGAGCATATACCCTCCGCCCCCGTAATTAATATCTCATGTGGGGCTCACAAAAAACGCGGCGATCGCTGGCGTCGGCGGCGCTGTGTAACCCGAGGCGCTGCGCACGCGCCTCGCGGCTCATTTGCACTCAATCTTATACTGCAGCTCGGATGCACCATTACGAAATCATAACTAAATCGTTTCACACTTGTTTTTGTTTCTAGCATGCTATCTGGGAATTGGTATTCGTCATAAGATGCCGGGTGTCTGATAGACACACTCTGAGGGAGCGTATTTTACCTACAGGAAATATTCATTCATAAATTGTTTAATTCTGGATGAATGTGAAATAACAACACAATGTAGACAGCAGTGATAAAAAATACTTGGAAGATATACATAAGTAAGTAAATTAATAAAACATTAACTATCTTCTTATTCGCCGGTTGACTGGAAGAGATTCCATTATGGGATAAGTCCGCCGTTGTCAATTAATTCTATTGTTTTTGTGTGTAATTGTGTTTTTTCATAGTACAGTAAAGTTATTACAAACAAACAAACAAACAACAAACATTAACCATTTCCAAATTGTTAACAGGTGTACTCAAAAGCCAGCTTACTAGCTAATCTTTTGTATTCTGTCAGAGGCTAATACATTGAAAGTAGCAACCTACCTAAGTTACTTCGATTTTTATCAAATAAATTCCTTGTATATCAATCAGTTACTTTATGCGAGAAAACAAACAAGTTATTGTCAATGCCATTGATTAACTAAATTATATTTTTTTCATAGGATTTTCAATTGTGGTAGAGATAAGCAACGGCTGCTGTAAGTTATCATGTCGGCAACATCACACGAGAGCATTCGATCCATCATCTGTCCTTTATTATTTCTCGAGTAATTACATAATCTGCTGATATGTTTATTAGTCTCATTAGTCGCGAAAATGTATGTGATAAGATAGGGGTATACAAGGAGGCTTTGTGGACATCGGGCGACGGAAACCGCCGGGCAGGCAGGGGTCGCGCCGTATCTCGGGGCAGTGGGTACGCTTCCAAGAAACCAGTGGAGCGAGCTAATGGCTTCCAGTGAGACAACTAACGTTCATGGAATGTTAGAGAAGAGTTTAGGGTTTAGGTAGATGAGGGTTAAAGTTAGTTTTAAAGTTATATTTAGCAAAAAGGCATTCTGATATGATCTCGTTATTAATTAAGCATAGGCAAACTAAAGAAAGCTGCTGAAAAATATTTAACACTTGGCCCAGAGGTGCGCTTGCAATCTGTATATGTAATGTTAGAAGTGCGGGCATATATAATGTTTAATAAATATGTTTCACTGAAGAATAGGAAGGAAGGCGCCATAGGCTAGTGCGGCTTGCATTTTCAAAGTCAAAGTCAAAAATAATTTATTTATCTTTGGATAATTGTAAATTTTTCTTTTTCTTTCGATTTCACAATAGGTAAATCTTGACGTCAGATCTTTTACTTACAGCTAAGCTGCTTTCCCACATTGCAGTCGGTTTCTGTTTAAGATTGGTCAGATAACAGCTAACCCAACATCTATAGGTACCCAACATTTTCGATCGTCGATGGTGCGAAAATCTTTCTCGCGAAATGTCAAAAATTAATAGCCTCAAACCATCTCAAAATAAGCGAGTTGCGTTTTAGAGAAGTGTAAGCACTTTATATTTATTTTATCTAAGTTTCATATAAAATAGTAAGGTACTAAAAAGGTAGTAAATATTTATAAAGAGAAAAATAAGTAATGTTGTCTCAAACTAGGAAAAAAGGTGGTCCAGACATCCTGACGTCAGAATCACTGGCCATTTTTAGTTAGTTGAAGTCACGGAACAGAGAAATAGGTTATTATTTCTCTGCTCCGTGGTCGGAGTCCCAAAAATTTGGTCCAGGGGTCCTGACGTTTACAACTACACTCGAGCAGTTTAATAATCGTTCTTAATTATTTGTCTAGCTTTATATCCATTTTGATTTGTTACTAAAAATAATTATTAAATACTTAGTTAGCCAACTGAAAGACGCCACTGCACTCACGGTTCCGTACCATCCTATCCTACTTCCTACTAATATTATAAATGCAAAAGTAAGTTTGTATATTTTTTTGTTTGTTTGTTACCTCTTCACGCTTAAACTACTAATCCGATTTGGATGAAATTTGATATGGATATAGTTTGAGACTCGGGGAAGTACATAGGGTACCATTTATCCCGGAATTCCCACGGGGAGTGAAGCCTTCGGGTACAGCTAGTTATACATAAAATAGTATGGGGCCTATATAATTAAAAAAAAAAAAAAAAAAAAAAAATTATATTTTAATTTATTTTTATTATAGCGACAACAGAAATACATAATCTGTAAAAATTACAACTATCTAGCTATCACAGTTCATGAGATACAGGTAGACAGACAGACAAACGGACAGCGTAGTCTTATTAATAGGGTCTCGTTTTTATCTTTTGGGTACGAAACCCAAAAAAAATTATGAAAAATATAGTAGTCAGCGATATTATTCTATATCTATGTAATCCTTATCTCGTTTGCTCTATTCACGTGGCAGCTATTTCGTAACGAAGGTACCTAACATAAAAATAAAGTTAGTAACTTCAGGGAACCTAACTAGTTACTTCTTAGAAGAAACCTTTTACCCTGTAACTTTAGCGCCGTGTTGTTTCAGGCAGAGTAGAATAAGACCACTCCCAGTCTTCCTGTGGATGTCGTAGAAGGCGACTTAGGAAATACAAACAAAACAAAGCTTACATATTAACGTCACGAGAAATTTTTAACCCGTTTGGCCAGCGTGGAGAGTGTAGGCCAAGTTCTCTGGCTGCCGTGGCCAAGTATGGCTCTAGTAGTACAAAGAAGGTCGTGCTCCTGTAATGGACATTAAAAGGACCTGATCATGACCCTCTAACTTCATGGAAGGAACAGACTATACATGATATGATTTATATTTGAAAAATCTAGAACTTCAATGACCACAACAACATAACCTACGTTTTTAAGTTGGATAAAAAATTTACAACTTACAACATATCGAATACATACCGTTTATGAAGTCGTTTTTTGTACCAACCTAGTTAGTTATTTTTTCAAGAGCAACACTTATTTGTCAAACTTTCTGTCACTGTCACAAACAAACTGTCACTTCCCGTATCTATCTATCTGTCAGTTAACGATTGTCGAAGTCAGACGAAGTCTACAGAAATGTTATCAGCTCTATCGTAGTGAGTAATTTTCTTTATTTTGTGATATTATATCAGATGGTATCCGGATGATAATTAACCTCTGAAAAGTCTCCAAACACGGTATTAATGGCCAAACTACCGAATGGCTGGGTTCAGCTGGTAAGTGATATTTCGCATGTTGTTTTGATTGTCCTTTCATACGGAACCAATTCATCGTCCTAGTAATTGTTTATATACATATACTGTCTTCTTTGAACTCTATAATTGGATGAAATTGCCCAATTGAATAACCAATGTACTCAATATAGGTAGTCGTTGAGATGTTCCGTGTAGCTCAATATGTATGTATGAGTGAATATTGCGAAACTATTGCATTGTCAGTCTGGCCTTTTATTTTTACGAGGCACTAAACTATACCTCAACGTCCTCGTTCTTACGTCTGTTGATAGCAGCAGCAATTTTTTGAGGACGGTAAAAGAGATAAAAGTTGAACATATAGTGAAATCTCCTCCCGCGCCAATCGTAGAACTCGATCATGCGAGGTTCCTTTGTTATAGTCCCTTGTTTTTAATTCTGGTGTACATTTTTCACCTTTATGTCCACCTGATACACCTGTCTGCTCTTAAAGACGAAGCAAAATGTACATCATTAAGCATCAATTATTTTTGTCCTTAGTATATCAATATTCTTTAGCTCCATCAAGCTTATGCTAACAAATATAGCTTATGCTTACGAAAATACAGATGTTGTAATAGGCAGAAGCTTTATTTAAACATCTGTATAAATTTATAAGTGTTGGGGGCCAAGATCCGCTTTGGGTCGCTGTGCCCCACACACATATTTACATATAAATAAGTTATATCAAACCTAAGTTTTCAGGACAAGGACTCACATAACAAACATCATTGTATTTTTTACTTAGTCACCTTACCTCACCTACATCAAAACATACTTCTATTTGTATGATTCACCACATGAACTTTACTGTTTAGTCAAGGGGACGTAGAGCTATGATTGGTTGCTAATGCAATATATTTATAATTTTCCTGTAATAAACATATAACATATAAATACATAATAGATAATTTGACAGTATATGGTGACCTAGAATTTGCAGGCTAGGCATCAATAGAGTAATGCCTGAAGAAAAAATCCCGAACTGCAAAGCAGTGTACCTCAGTTACAACTTTGAATGTTTTGAGAATAAGATGGCCATAAAAATATTAATAGTTCATACATAGTTACTCAACTCTCTACAGGTACCTTTCTGAGGGCTTCCAAGTTATAATTGAGAAGTCAAAAGAAGCAAAATGCTCTCTAAAAGATGTTCAATTGCGTTTCTTGTGCCCTGACGACCTAGAGGAGGTAATATTATGTTTATTACTCTATACATGTACAACTCATTATATAGAAATCCACATTCCAAATATTTTGTTTAATAAATATAATGAAATTTTGCTATTGAATCATTGAATTTAATTTATTTACAAATTGATTTGTCTTTCTCTCATTTTCATTCTCTCTCTAATAAAATTTATAAATTATAATGAAAAGAATGTAATTTCAGGTAAGATCTCTATGCAGAGACTGGTTTCCAATAGAGTACCCACAGTCATGGTACGAGGACATCACCTCCTCAGAGAGGTTCTTTGCCCTCGCCGCTGTTTACAAGACACAAATCATTGGTCTCATTGTCGCTGAGATCAAGCCGTACCTAAAACTCAATGCGGAGGACAGAGGAATACTTTCAAGGTGGTTTGCATCGAAGGACACACTAGTGGCGTACATACTCTCATTGGGTAAGTTGAATTTGCATTGTTAATTCGGACTTTGAAACATACATAAAGATAGGTTCATACGAAGCCAATGGCAGCTGGCTGCCATTATCACTAGCAGCTAGCACTGGCTTGTTATTGGCCTAGTATAAACAGTCAGACCACCTTGGGATTCGAGAACCTTTTTCCCATCAGCCATTGGTTAGTCGCGCTGTGTCCCGCCCACTGCCATTTCAACAAGCTTATCCGTTGGGCTATATCTGTAATTTTTTTGGTGGGAATGATAAATTTTAAAGTCTGTTTTGGTGTATGAAGTCATTTTGTGAAATGGCAATGGGCGGGGCTCATAGTTTGATACGACCGCTAGGGCAGAATGGTTATATAAAGGTGACCATGTAACTGTAAGCGCAACAAATATTAAGATAAAAAGTTGAATATAGGCTATATCCAATCATTTCTTTTGGAAATCCTTGTGGGTGGCCTATGTCGTAGAATGAATATAAGTACTAACTATGTTCAACACTGGACATGATGGTAATGATTATAGGTAACTATCACACAAAGTTTTTCGTCCATGTTTTTCCAGGCGTGGTGCGTTCGTACAGACGGTCGGGCGTGGCTACCATGCTGCTGGACGTCCTGATCAACCACCTAGCCGGTCCGGTGCCGCAGCCGCCGCACCACCACCGCGTCAAGGCGATATTCCTGCATGTGCTTACCACCAACTCGGAAGCTATATTCTTCTATGAGAAGAGAAGGTACGTCAGATAATAAATTCCTCTACAATACCAGACTTTACTAGTAGGATCTGCAATATTGTGATAAGTTTTATTAGTTAAAATCGCTATTCATATATAAATTGTCATATTGATGATTAATCATGAATGTTGGTTATGTTGGGGTAAATAACATGTTGCATCACAGGTAAAACTATGAAGCATATTTCCTGTACGAGCCAAGCTCGCACATTTCAGCTGCACGCGGCCACATACTATGTAGGTCGCGTGTCAGCTGTTTTTACTATACGTTTTAAATCAATTTATAATAATCAAATGAGATACTGTCGAGCAGCGATCGAGAAAGGATCCGTACCAACCAACTCTACACCATGTAATACTTAATGTCTACTATAAACAGTTTCTACCTGACGTGGTCTTGTCTTCACATACCAACATACAATGAACATCTATCTACATGTATGGCGTAGGCCTGGTGACAACCGAAACCTGCATAGTACGTTTTTCTTCGACTCATTTCATAATTCAAATATTTTTACAGATTCCGACTTCACTCGTTCCTGCCGTACTACTACTTAATAAAAGGCCGCTGTAAAGATGGGTTCACGTATGTGTACTACGTAAACGGAGGCCACGCCCCGTGGGGCCTGTACGACTACGTGAAGTACGTGGCGCGAGCGGCGTGGCGGGGAGGCGGCCTGTACCCCTGGCTGTGGGGCAAACTGCGACCCGCGCTTACCATCGTCTGGCACAGGTAGTCCACACATATGCCATTCTTTTTTATTTATTTTTCTTTAATGGCTCGTGGTTACCATTACTGACTGAGCCCTTGGTTATTTAAAAACGATTAAATCTTTTTCTTGATGCCTTTGTGGAACAGTTATAGCGTTCATACATCACGCCGCTGCAGCAGCGATATGTCGCCGCTGAGGCGCGGCGCGTGTACGATTTTGTATGCATTTATTCTGACTCTTCACACGATGCCGAAAACCGTTGCAGTGGCGGCGTGACCGATTTTAAAATCAAAGAATTTTAGGCACGTATTTTTACAGATCAGTCGCGTTCCGATGTCGGTCGTACGTTAGCGAAGCGTAGTGAAGCGCCGTCTCTGATAGGTACTATGTTTTGAATGTCGTGGCTTTTTGGCTGGCGTAGGGCTCTATCGTACAAGCGATTTGTGGGTGTGATTCTGGTCCGGCGAAAAGTGCACGACATTACCGCCGTTAGTATTCGAGTCATATATTGTTGCATATCAATATGCTCTTCTCTAAAGTCTGTTCGCTGAGAGTTGATAAATTTTATAATTCATCTCAGAATAGCGACTTCCGCTTAATTATCGCAAGCCGTATGGCGGCCGTCGCTGGACTCTTGCTTTCGCCGTTTGCGATGTACGAGGCACGCAGTTGTTAACCGCGGCCCGAACGGGCGAGCAGACGCAGCGGCCATATATTGCCATTAGTTAATAATTGTCTATAATTTTATAAGTTTTTAAATAATAAGCGGGCCGCTTGCAATGAATTAAGGAGCCCTGACTTTATCAATTCTCCGCAAACAGACTTTACGTTACCTAGAACGCCCTGACCACGAGCGGTGTTCTATTGTTCGAGCCAACTTGGGAGAAACTAACTCCAGGAAGATCGCTTCGCACGCACTGTGCTCGCCTAGCCCGAAGCATACTTGCAATTTTTTGAATGGAAACCTTACATATACACATCTGGAAAATCTGGTCATTTTAGATCTTATTTTTGTAAACCGAAATGGGCTCATCAGCATAGGTTCACAGGTTTAATTGAATGTCTTGGGTGTTTAGAAATGCATGATTGTTACTTGGTAGTAAAAAATATTCATAGAAACCAAAAAGGAACAAAGATTAAATGCTCGTTTTTAAAAATACGAACGTTTGCACAAATGTTTCTCAATTACCTCATCATAACACTAGACCGACTCATAGCAAACTATTACTATTATACACATTACGAGTACAGTTGTGGACGTGGTGGTCAAGGAATTAAGGGCAACATAAATAAATTTACTACTACGATCAACATAATAATATGTACCTTTACTCTTGTCGACGGAGCTATTTCCTCTGTTCGTTTCTCAATGTCAAGATAGTTTTTGTTTAGCTAAAGTACATATGACTAATAATGAATAAAAAACAAAATACCTATGGTTCAAATATGTTTTTTTCTTGCTTTTTTTTCTGCTTAAAGCGAAGTTTGTTTTTTATATATCTATGCTTATATTTGATTTAACAAATCACATCAATGATTTTTACGCAAGATAATTATTTGCGATTTTAATTACTGTGTATTAGGTGATTTTGGTAAGCATGTTTATATAAAATATAAACCAAAATGTTAGTCAAAAAGAACAATAAATGTATTAATTTACATGCTTTTAGAATGTTTAATGCTCTCACAAGTAACATCCCCGTAGCGCAGGTTTTAAAACACCTATTGCGAACGTAGTTGCACACTTTATTCCTTGGCGGTCACTGGAGATAACATGCATTCTGGTCTTATGCTAGAAATGTACGGATTGTGAACGATCGTCATGTCCACATAACACCATCCATCGTGGGACTAACTCGTTTTTATTTTTAATTATAATAGTTATTAAGTTTAATTTTTGATGATTCTGTACGCACATTTCTGACATTATCTATACAACCTTTTATCTTTGGGTCGAACAAAAAATTGTGCAGACAGAATCACTTTTCTATTGTTTCTAAAATTTATTGAAATTGCATTTCGAAATCAATTGGATATTGATTATCAATGATAAATATTTTCGATATTTACTATATTTCAGAAATTCCCACAAAACGTAGAGGTGCAGTCTTTAAGCAGTGATAGTTGCGAGAGAATTTTAAAGATTGTAATTAATTTATTGAAGTGCATTACTGAAATGTTGTAACAACAAATTGACGCCGAGCCGATTTGGCCCGATAAGAGGTGTAAGTTGTGCTTTAAGATATACTTACTCATACCAAATTTCCTAGAGACAGTCAATCTCACAACTCATAGTGTTCAAAGGGTAAGTTTAAACTCTTATTTAGTCAAATCAGCTTGAAATTAAAACTGACAATGTTATTTGTGATAATTTTTAGTATCCAAAGCTTTAAATTTAAATACATATTGTAATTTTCATATTTATGAAATAAAATTATACTTATGACTTAATTTGAAGTGTACAGCGTTCGTTTGAAATTACAGTGATGGCATTGTTTGCTGCGAAAATTATGTACAGTATTGTGTGCCATGATTACTGCCAAGAAATTAAGGTAAGGTGCCTGTGTGTTCAGTATAAGATGTAACTTTACTAATGTATAATAATGTCGAAAAACTATTCGTGCCGTTAATTGAAAATTATTTTTATAAAACAAATATAATGTATCAAATGTATGTAACAAATGTATGTAACTATTCAAATTATTTTGATAGACCCAAACTTTAATTATCTATTAACAACTACAATCATCGACAGACTCATTTTTGATGTGCTCAAGATAACCCATCAGGCTATCAAAGGATACAAAATAGATCATTGGTATTGCTTAAAACAAGGATGTACGGAATCGTACTTGCATTTTTTTTCAACTCAGCAAATTGCACAGCCCATTTGAGAGTATACATGTCATTATAATAAAAATCGGACTATGTCATTGAGCACAACCCAAAATTCTTTGTCGTGGAGTGTAGGTACCTACGTCCCCACATATTAGGCACAAGACAAATCCCAGTGTACGAAGTCGTGGCGGTGTTACTCATTGTAAACCAAAGTATGTCTTTGATTATTTTTACTCATTAATGTTTTCCTCTTTATTTAAGTATTAATTATATTATTAAGTGTTTCGTTTCATTGAATGTTTTGGACCAAATTAATTTTTCGTAAGTATTCCAGTCAAAATGACACACTTTTATAAATTGTGATATTTTGATCAAATAATAGATTATTTTGTGATTGAACAAATGTTTTAGCAGAAATGTAGAATCGGCAATTTTTGTATTCTATTTTTTATGATAAATTTGAGTGAATTCATTTTCCATTAATGTTTTATAACTAGCACTCCCTGACATTAAATATAATTATTTATGTTAGAAAGTAAATTTTCTATTCTACACCTTAGTAACATACGGAAAGTAATTTAGCTTCCAAATAAATATCATTGTTGACTATTACGCCTTCTTTTGTTTTTTTTTCTATACCCCCATACTCACGGGCATCACCGACCTGATCGCTGCTCACAGTTGCATTGAAGAAGAAATGGATTTTGGAGAAAAATATAACTCGTAACAATTTCAGAATCTTTAATTTTAATAATTGCTTTTTTTCATCAACTATGCTGTACAAACTATATCGCTTAAATTACAATTAGCAATTAATAATTGCACGTAAAAAAACTTAACAAATAGGTACCTTCAACTTTTCGATTGGAATGAACGATTATTACATTAAGTCATATTTTTTTTTTACAATATTTATAACCTCCTACGAAATGAAAATCTATCAACAAGCAGTCACAATCGCCCAATGATATGTTAAAATTATTTTTATTAATTTATTGCGCTCTAAGTATTTAACGAACTTAAGTCATAGTATTCGTAGAGTGAAGGGGCGAGGCCGTGTCTTGGTGGCGACAGTGTGTCCGCTAGCGGAGGACTAGTGAGAGATCCTTGCTATTCGAGGGACGCCAGCCGCTTACGAGACTAGGTTGTCACGCTCTTGCGCACCGCCTTTGTGATTCTGTCCCTTGAAGTCTTTCAGTCGAATTGGTGATGATTCGCTACCCGAGTCTCCCTGGAAAACATCGAGTTAGTTTAACTGTTTTGTGGGTAAGTAACTAAGCACGTCGGACAATAAAGAAAATAAGGATAGTAGATATACGGAAGTACGGAACAACAACTCGATCCGTCTAACTCTACTTCACTAGACCTAGACATCGGTCGCAACCACTAGACCGATCGAGTGCGAGACGAGTGACAGACGAACAGCAGACACGCGAGTGATTCTATTAGATTTCCGTTTCTCCTTTTGAGGTATGAAACTCAAAAAAATGTGTTTGACACGCGACGCGTTTCAGTCGGGACCCCTTTCGTAGACAAAATGTATTTCTTACTAAAATGTTTTGGCACAACGAATTTGGCATAATATTAATTGGTCATACTTGATTTTTAGCAGGATATGTAGGTACTGTTACTAAAAACATTATTATATGCATAATTTGCATATAATAATGTTTTTAGGCATAGTGTATAGTCGAATAATAGTATACTAGAAACAAAGGAAAGTCAGAAAAGACTTGCTATCAAAAAAGTAGGTTAGGTTAGAACTGTGACCATACAGGAAGACTTGATGCCAGAAAAGTAGGTTAGGTTAGAACTGTGACCATACAGGAAGACTTGATGCCAGAAAAGTAGGTTAGGTTAGAACTGTGACCATACCAGAAAAGACTTGCTACCAGAAAAGTAGGTTAGGTTAGAACTGTGACCACACCAGAAAAGACTTGCTACCAGAAAAGTAGGTTAGGTTAGAACTGTGACCCCCCCCGATGTGGTTCCCATCTTGTCGCGATGGGTGGGCTCAGTACCTGCGGTTGCTTGGGCCGGCAGGAATGGCCTGGCTGTGACGGAAGGGGGTGACGTAGACCCCTGCCATCACAGCCGTGGTAGGGGTCGCGGGGGAAGAGGAGTGTCGGTGAGTCGTTGCCGCTCGCCCTATCCTCCGCGACCAAGCGCGGCCGTGGCGGTTGGCACGGCATCGGTGGGGCCGCAGGGGAAGAGGAGTGTCGGTGTTACGTTGCCGCTCTCCCTATCCCCTGTGGCCGGTTGTGTAGGCCCCGGTCGCCGTCTGGTTGACTGGGGCAGGGCCTGCTTTAGCAGGCCCCAAATTATGAGGGCTGGTTGGACGGTGGAAACGGGATTCCATCATCCAACCGACAGCCCTCTGGAGTGGAAGGCTTGGGCCGAGAGGCCAACGCGACGGTTGCTCCGGCCCCTCTGATTCAGCAGAGGGTGCCGTAAGGCCGTTGGCGAGTCGGGGCCGCTGAAGTAGCGGCCGGCCGCGCCGGGGCTGTGGAGCGAGATAGCACATCGCCCCGGCCCATAGCGGCTGAGAGGTGACACCGCGGAGTTTTTAGTGGTAACACCACGAAACCGGTAAGGTACCCGAAGGGAATTTCTCCGCGTTAAAAAAAAAGGTCAAAACTGTGACCATACCAGAAAAGACTTGCTACCAGAAAAGTAGGTTAGGATAGGTTAGAACTGTGACCACACCAAAAAACGAATCGCTATCAGAAACGAGCTTGTTTTAATTAGCACCCTTATTATATACTATTTTAAAATAATACATTAGTCTATTTTCTTACTGTTATTATTTTATTAATGATTATATTCATTATGGTTTTATACTCTTATGCCTTTATAAAGCTATGCTTGTAATTTTATGCTTAAATATGATTATGCTGATTTTATTTATGACTAGCTGTTGCCCGCGACTTCGTCAGCGTGGACTATGGTTTATGAGCATCGTTATTTTGGCATTTTTATTAAAACCGGTAAAGTGTATGTCGGGCCACGTGCTTTGAAGGGTTCCGTTATTAAACCTACACTATATGCGAATGCCGACTTATAGTTAAAACTAAAAAGTTAAAAACAATTAATTTATTTTAATTTTCCATTATAGTTGTTTTATTTATCTTCCATGACCTTGTCTGGGAGAAAGAAAAAAATATCATGCAGATTGTAAAAGCCGATCCAGAGAATGGGCGAGATTTGAATCATGTTAACAGATGATGCGGCTAGCAACCAATCATTATTTGGATTCCCTTTTTCATTTTAACGTTCACCATCAGGCTTTCTTAAAGCCCTGGTCTGCATAGAGACAAAAATACTTTTCCACTTTACATGTAAAACACATTTTTTATTTTTTCAAGAATTTAGACGTACTCAACCCGTGCCAAATTACAGCTTTCTGGTACTAATTGTTTATAAGTAAAAGCACAGAAAGAGAGACAGATGGTCATGACGTAACTATAAGGGTTCCTTTTTTACTACGGAAAGCACGCATGGTTCTAGACATTTTTATTAAAATTTATGAACAGCGCCATCTATCGGTGTCCAAAAAAAAAAATTTTTAAGAATACTCCGAAAGTAATCGATGTCGAATTAAAATCTTACTATTTAATAAACCATAAAATAAATTTAACAAAAGTTTTACTGTTATTTGTTGAACAGTTATAGCAATCTTTCGAACAAAAATGTTTGACGTCATTCTTTATATTAACATAACTTTTTCATTTTTAAGCAGGATTTAAAAAAAACAAACACTATATACCTATTAAGTAAAAGTTAGCAAAATATATTAGTGAAAACTGTAACCGAATCGGTTTAGCTGTTTCTGAGATTACCGTGCATTAACTAAATTTTTCAAACAAAAATGTTATTTTTAAATTTTTGTAACTTTTTTGTTTATGGATTTAAATAAAATAAACAATGAATGTTAAGGGAAGCCTATCAAAATATATAATGAAAACGGCAACTGAATAGGTTCAGTCTTCTTTGAGATCAGCGTACATAAACACAATTTTTCTAACAATAATTGGCCAAGTGCGTGTCGGGCCATGCCCAGTGTAGGGTTCCGTAGTTGCGAATGCCAACTTTGAGTTCTTGCCACTAAAAACGTCTAAAAACTAATATCTATTGAATTTGTATGAAAATGTCTTTTTTCAAGTACATTTTATAAGTTAATTGCCTATAACTTTTTAATTTGTATACCCTACTTGGCTCTGATAGTTTTCCTTCAAACTACATTATTACTACTAGCTGATGCCCGCGACTTCGTTCGCGTGGACTTTAGGACTCCGCCATATAAATATGGTCATCAGGCTGAAAAACTTTTGCTAATGCGTCATTAATGTATATTTCTAACAGTTTAGCTGCACCATTATATTTTTGCATCAGGTGTTCCAGATCTTCGAGTTTTATACCTCTACAATAAAAGTTCATCATATTTCTTCTTATGTTTCTGGATCAAGTGTTCCAGACTTCAATTTTTATACCTCAACAAAAAATGCTCATCAGGCTGAACGACTTTGGCTAAGGCGTCATTTTATATTTCTTATAGTTTAGCTGGACCATTATGGTTCTGCATAAGTGATCCAGGTCTTCGATTTTTATAATTCAACAAAAAATGCTGAGCAGGCTAAACAACTTTTGCTAAGGCGTCATTTTTATATTTCTTGTAGTTAAGCTGAACCATTAAGTTTTGGCATCAGGTGTTCCAGATCTTCGATTTTTATATCTCAACAAAAATGCTCATCAGGCTGAACTTCTTTTACTTAAGGCGTCATTTTATATTTCTTATAGTTTAGCTGGATCATTAAGGCTCTGCATCAGGTGTTCCATTTTCCAAAATCAATTATAGCCTATATACAGGCTTAACAGCTATATAACAAAAAAAGTTCCATACGAATCCGTCCAGTATTTCCTGAGATTGGCGTGTACTAACAGACAAACAATCGCCCATAGAAAAATTATCTTTAAACTTTAAATGATGATAACTTTTTTATCTGACAACAGATTTCGATGAAACAAAGACTATATGTTGCTCAGGGATGAGCTTAATCTTTTAGTGAAAACCGCGTAAAAATCTGTTCAGTAGTTTTAAAGATTAGCGAGTACATACAGACAGACAGACAAAAAAATCCAAAAAATCTTTTTTGTGTTCTGTTACTCTTTTCTTATCGCCCCCATCCATTTTTTGTAATTTTCAGTAAATGTACAGACACGCGGTTTATTGTATTTATAATAATATAATGTATTGATAATTGTGATTTTTTTCACGTGGCCATATATAACCGTTTAGCAAATAGAGGGGGGGGGACACTTGACTCGAACAAAAATTTGAACATTAAACCCAAATATTTCAGAAACGTATCCCTAAATCGAAAAATCGTGTTCACAAGCTTACAATATTTTTGAAAGAACACACTCAATGTGTTTGTCGAGAAAAAAAATATTGACTACGTCTTTACTTGTATCGCAGCTACCCTGAAAAATTTTTTTTTTCCATATTTTATTTTACGACTTTTTCGCCATAATTAATATACATTTCCATGCCAAATTACAGCTTTCTAGTACTTATAGTTTCTCTGTAGGACCGTGGACGGACAGACGGACAGACATGGCGAAACTATAAGGGTTCCTTGTTTACTACGGAACCCTAAAAATGTATGACGTGATTCTTTAAAATTGATATACCTTTTTTATTTATGAACGGATTTAAATAAAACAAACACTTAATTTTAAGTGAAGCTTATCAGTGAAAACCGCAACTGAATCGGTTCAGCCGTTTCTAAGATTAGCGTGCACAAACGCACAGACAAACCGACAAACAGACAAAAATTCTACTTATTATTGTTTTGTGTTCTAATGCGATGGTTGAAGCCCCCAACAGTATTTTTTTTCATTTATCTTCCATGTACAGACAGCGATGGGTTACGATTTACGATTTTATTATATGTATTGATTAAGACAATTATGTTAATTTGTTATGGATGAAAAAGTTATACGTTAATATCATTAGTTTAAATTACCATATGCCAACATATTTTATGGTTATTTTTTTTATGCAAATGGATAGTGAACCGTTTCAGTCTTCTCTGTCGAGAGAATCCGACGCGGGTCACCTTTCTCTGTCGTACATATAGTTTGTGACAGAGACTGACCCCGCCGCATGCGCCCACGTCACTTAGCGGATGCCCTTAGATGGACAACCATCTTCATCATACGGTTGTTTATCTTCATTATAGGTACAGGAGTTCGAGAAGCTCTCCAGACAGCGCCTCATTTTCCTCGCTGCTAGCCGTTGTTACTTACATTGGCGCCGAGAGACGTGGTATCTTGCAACAGCAGCTCGCTGTCGGTGCCGCGGCACTCCTTGTTCTTGAGAATGGAGCGCGAGCGCGAGTCGCCCTCCAGCGGCCACCCGCCGCCACGCTTATTGCCATTTTTCCCTGAAACCCAGCCACAATAGTTTTTCAGGATGTATCCAATTAAAATACTCTGTTTATGTATTAGATGCTTACTTATAAGTATAACGCTACAAGAAAAAGCAAAGGTAGCCAGTCCAGTCTTTGCCGCTCGTTGCAAGATTGTTGAGGCAACGTGTGCTCAATGCTCGCCACATCCCATACAATCCGATCCAATCAAAAACTTTTAAAAAAAGGGGACATCGAGTGACGGTTGGCATCTGTTCTCTTTTATAGAGTCATTATTTATAATAAATAAATAAAGAAAGTTATCAGACATATGTACCATGTTACGTAGTATGTCGACGATATGGATATGGATAATTCTGCTATAATGTGAGTTTATGTGACTAGTGCTTTTTGCTTTGAATCCAACTGCATTCAATATACACACCAAAGAGGATGTGATGGTTGATTATCCTCGTAGCTATCCCTCTCGGCGGTCTCCTCTCCTCCTCCGACCAGTCCTGTGGACGACACTCATTGTAACTAAACACGTTAACAAACAAATTCATGTACCGACAGAAATACAACCATGCATTTTATTTGTCATCAAATAGTGTTCTACGTCGTGCAAACATTGATTACAAGTATGGTTCCGTACGGCACAAAACTTAAAAAGTGGAGATTACCTAACTCGTGCAATACTGCCGATCGGTAGTCCGCGCAGCAATACAACTTACCTGTTGGAATCGGGCCTTTCTGTGTTTGGGCTTGGCATCGTCGGGCGGTAGGCCAGGCGCAGCGGGCGTTTCGTCCAGCGGCTGCGGCAGGCTGGTGCGCGACGCATCCAGCGGCCGCGTGCCCACAACCGGCCCGCCCACAGAGCCCACTCCGGCCGCCGCCAGGCTAGCCCGCGAGCCTAGTGGCGAACCCTCGGCCTGCGAACTTTTCGCACACAACACGCTTCCATCCCCCGAGGCGCTCTTTCGCACTCCGCTAAACTCTGCCGGCCCCCCTCCTGCGCTCCCGCCCGCACTGGTGCCTCCGCTACCGTCCAGAGGATTCACATACAAGTTTGACGAGTCGTTCTCGCATGCGATGTCGCCCTCTGAAGGAAAAGGGTGCGTAAGGCATGACGCAAATGTATCTGCAATGTAAAAGACTTATATGGAGCCGCGCTCGATCCGATCGAGTGGAGTGTGCTGCCCATTACTACACGTAAGATACAGAAACAAAGTAATCGAGTGCTAGGAAGACATCCACAAGTGATGGTACAAGTGAAGAGACGAAGGACAACGTTCAAGAAAAAGTCAGGGGTAAGTACACTACTACAGGATTATCTTACTATGGTATACTTTGATACAGAAAGTATAAGAATAGATCATTTACAGTACCTAAGTACAAACATCAAATGTAAGCAATGAGCATAAGTCAAGTAAACGTTAAAGAGTTTTAAATAAAAATAAACAAGCATTGTACTTTCAAAAGTATTTACAATCAGGTAGGCAGCGAGATACTTGACCAGGTCCTCTATCTAATATGTCTTGAATGATATAGATACTACTATTAATATTCAGAATGAAGTCCGAAATAAGTACTTAAAATTTTTCACGCTAATATTATTTCTGATATAATAGAACATTCAAAATATAAGTACGTAAAATTCCTGGTCAGGTACAGACGAACTACGCGACTATGCTTCATTGATTACATTTGTGAGTGCTGAATAATGACGTACCAGGGCTGTCGAGGCTATTGGGCGTGGCCTCGGGCAGCGCGCGCGGCGCCGGGTGCCGCTGCAAGCACGCCAGCTCCACGCACACGGGCTGGCGCAGGTCGGACGTCGACATGGGCATCAGCTGCTCGGCGTCTATGAACTCCTTGTAGCCCTACACGAGAACGAGGTAGGTTTTACTTCTCGTTTGCGTTGCGTCTGTAGCATACTGACACCGAATCGAACCGGAACTGAATAATGAACTAATGAAACGCGGAACTTCGATTAACATGAAAGAATTGGACGCAGATAATAAAGTGAACTGTTTTTTTTATAGGCGTAGATTATTTTACACTGTGTTGTTTGTGATATGTACTCGTAAGTTATAATTATAACAACATACATACATACATACATACTATCACGTCTTTATCCCTAATGGGGCAGACAGAGCATTTTGGGTCTTGCGGTTCTATGGTTCTATAATTATAACAACGGAACCCAAAAATCTAGAAAAGTGTATTTCGCTTATGTTCCTTTACTCGTTTACGACAGTATGTTACAGGCGATTAGTAATTTATTTAAAGGATTTCTATAAATAAATTTATATGTTGATACTTATGCTCATATAAAACAAATATAATATAGCCTTTTGTGAAACTCACTAGTTAGAATATTAAAAACGAAAATAAAATATACTTACATTTGACCCTCTGGTTGAATTACTAATTGGATAGGTATATTTTATTCATGTTGGTAAATACACAGCGTTAATTTATCTAGCATGCAAATTAAAACAAATCAAGTCAATCATGTTAGCGTCTGTGAAATATAAATTGCACGTTATTTTTAGTATGTTTAGTACCTTAAACGTGCAAAAACAACATTCAAACTCAGAAGGCAGCTGATCCAAGTCAAGCTGTTTTTCAGCCATCTTCCTTTCCTAGAAAAAGAGAAATCATTAGTGGTTAACATTATTTACTACAGCTATTCCGTTAAAAAGCTTTTACTAGAAATTGTCATAATATACAGCTTAAAATTCACCAAATAGAAAGTATAATAACAATTAACGAATGAAGACATTTTTACTGCCCAGTTAATTTTACAGCCGAAATGAATAGTGGATTTAATTATACTAAGCTCAGCAGTAGTGAGTGGAGACTGAAGTGACGCTATTGTTAGAATATTGACAGAGAATAATATCGAAATAGAGTGAAATCTTACTGGTGTAGGATCAGGATTAATAAGCATGCGTTTTTCCGGCGTGTCTGGCCCCTCGTTCGAGTAGCGTCGTTCTTTCTTAGGACTGCTCTGAAAATGTGACCTTGCAGTATTAGCGGCAAGCCTGTGCTCCTTGTTTGATTCATATTGATGGGTGCGTCCCGGGCAAGTTTAATGCAGGCAGAAGATACGATAGCTTAACTCCTTTATTAAAATTATATTTTTTGCAGTGCTTTTGTGTCTTTCAGAAAAATAAAAGTGCGTAGAAAACGGCTGAAATTTAAATCTGTAAAGCTCATGTTTCTAGTTACGGTTTTACCTCGCACGGTTTGTCAACGAGGTAGACGCACCCATCCAGGCGACGGTCATGCTTACCTGGTTCGGGTCAGTGCTCTGTTGGAGCTTATTAGTGATGGCGTGCTCGTACTGCCGGTAGCAGCCCGTGATGGCGGGCTCCTCGCCCTCCAAACTAGTCGCGTCCGCCTGCGACAGGTTGTGTCCTGGAGACACACCAGCGTAAGTAGCGGCGCATTCGATATTCTCTCCGAATACTGGTTACAACTTTAGGTATGTCTTTGTGTTTAATTAACTAAACAAGAATTTGTATCGATTGAACAAATGACAATAAATAGCAGCGTGACTACACAACACACATTCCACACGAACAGTCAATGAAATCCAGCGTCCTCCGGATACACACATCGAACAGTCCACAAGGAGGTGTTAGTTCTAGAAGCGTTAGGCTTACGCTGACAATGTAATCGACCTTAGATTAGAGTGTCTTCGTCGCACATCGCAAGCTACACGCGACGCGAGCTCGACCCCGACTACGATATAAATATAAGGGGTCGAGCGTGACGACTGTGCGAGAGTAGTAAGTAGCTCATCTGGCGTCGTCTCTCGCCTCAATGAGGACGCACTTGTCACCTGAAGACAATGAATAAAATACTCTGAGTGCACCTCGTTTGAACGAACGGGTGAAGATAGCTGTAGCTGCGATGTAACGTGAACTGTTTTGATTGAAGATGTCTGCGAGTCCGGAGAGCTAAACGATTAGACGTGCGTTCATTCAACATCCATTACATTCAATACACAAATGCAGGATGAGCGAGAGGCATGCGTGCGAAGTGAATTAGGAGGTCAGCATTTGCGGCGGGACACATGACATGGACTGGACAAGCGACGCAAGCGGAGGTTCTACGGGATACTGACCCGTGTCCACGATGACGTCGATGAGGTCCATACTCTTAGCGAAGGCATCGCGCAGGTTTATGTGGTGGAAGGATACGATGGAGCCCTCGCGCTTGGCGCGCTCCAGCGCCTCTCGCCGCTTCAGTGCCTTCTCGCGCCGCATCTGGTTCTTGTAAAACTCGGCGAAATTGTTGACGATAATCGGGATGGGTAACGCAATTACCAACACGCCGCAAATACAGCAAACTGAGCCGATGACCTTGCCCAACGGGGTCGTGGGGTAAATGTCACCGTATCCGACTGTGGTCATAGTGATGCCGGCCCACCAGAACGTTTCCGGAATGGAAATGAATTTAGTCCCCGGTTCTTCCTTCTCGGCGAAGTACGCCAATGAGGAAAATATGAGCACTCCCATCGCGAGGAACAACATCAGCAGTCCGAGCTCTTTGTAAGAGTTTCTGAGTGTGAAGCCGAGCGACTGCAGCCCGGTCGAGTGGCGCGCGAGTTTGAGAATGCGCAATATTCGCATTATACGGAAGATTTGAACGACCCGACGCACGTCTTGAAATTGGTCCGTCGCGTTCTTATTCGTTTCGAGCAGAAAAAGAGATACGAAATAGGGCAATATCGCCAGTAAGTCTATGACGTTGAGTCCACCCTTGAAAAACTTCCACTTATCCGGTGAGGCACTAAATCGCAGCACGTACTCGAGCGTGAACCAGGTGATGCACACAGCCTCGACCATGGCTAGCTGCGGATTGTCCATGGGCGCGCCCTTATCGTCGTACCATTGCATCGAGGGTATGGTGTTGAGAGTGAGCCCTATCGTGGACAGCACGATGAAGAGGATCGAGATCACTGCGATGACCTGCAAGCACGCGGTGCATGAGCGGCCGACTCACGGCGCGCCCCCGCCACCGGGCGCCACACTTTGTGTCGCTGCCACGGTTGTACGGTACATATTTATGCCACATGTGTCAGTATATATGCAAGTGTCTATACAGATCTACTTGTACAATGTTTGCCTAAATATTTGTACATTGGTATGCTACGATAATAATATCGTGTTAAGTATGTCATGTAAGAGTAGGTATATACAAGTAAAACGATTAAAGCCAATAACATCTTAGTTAAAACTTAATAATATTGCTTCAATTTTGGTGTAAAAATAACATCTATTCGTGTGATTATGTAAGTAGTGTTGTGTGGTCGAGGTGTAGATAAGTTACAATGTAAAATAAAAGTACATCTGGGTGAACGGACGGGCGTTCGAGCACCAGAGGACAGAATAGAAGAATGGAAGTGACCGCGCGTCCGTTCATCGCCCGCGTCGCTCGATTAGTCGGTTCAGTACCACGAAGCGGAAGCGCTGGTGTGTTCGTGATGGAGCGGGACTCCGAGGGAGATGCGGAACGGGGTTGGAGCCGGGAGTGGGAGATAGCGGGAGGGTGGGGACGCCGGCGGAGCGGCGCTCAGCCGTGGTGGGAGGCGGCGCGGGCGCAGCGACGCGCACTGCGCACACCGGTGCGCAGGGCGCGCGCGCAGTCCCGTGGCACCCCGCACGCGGGCCCCGAGCGCCGTTGGCGGCGGCTGGTCACATCGCGAAAGCCCATCCCATAATTGCAACTTTGCGACAACAATTAAGCTTTGTTTTTGAATTCTCCGTTTGGAGAAATATCGACGCGGCTGTGAACATTTATAATATAAAATTAACTTAAGTAAACCAAAAGCACGCTAGGCACAATATATATGCCTTTTTATATACTTAGTATATTACAGAATAAATAAAATATTAGCAGCGGTGATTAATTATGACTGCAGCTTTTAAACGAATTATACACGCTGACTTTTTATTGGTTTTGGAAAAGAAAATGTCGTATAGTTAATAAATTCCTCTATCCATATACGTAATCCAAATTTCTGTATGTCATAAGATAAAAAAGTTGCGTAAATGATTTCCGATCGAGACCACGTAGTTATACGCCGGCCAAACAGCTGCGTAATGGCGATGACCCCGGCCGGCCGGCGGGCGATGTATGGCGGCGGTACTACTTATTGATCTCACAATTTTACTTTCGAGTTTTAGACAAAATTTTTTGTTTCTGAATTTTTATTTTGACTAGCTAATTTGGTCTTACTAACGATGCCTATGAAATGGCCTTCGGCTTCAAAACCAATGAAAAATCATCGTGTATAAGCTATCAAAATATTTTCAATTGAATTTTAGGGCAAATCCATCAAATAATTAATTCTACCGTAAGTTGTTCACAGACGGTCATATGAGTATTTTAGAAAATATTTTACTTTATTTTCTGGGTTGCCATAAAACGCAAATGAAATAGAAACAACCATGATGGATACTATGGTAAAATGGTTACATCCGGCAATACTAAAGGTATTTTACAATATCGCAGTCTGAATATAACACTATTCATATGTTAGTCCCCTTACAAATTACAAAATAATAATTATATTGTCATCCGTTAATAAAAAGTCCGATCCGTTAATAAAGAAAAATAAAGAGATAAATTATTTTAATTTGCAAATATTTCATGTTATTTATAAGAAAAATAAAGTAAATATGGTATTAAATACTTACATACGCTCTAGCAGCACCGCCGTTGTCGAAACAGTAAAAATACGAGTAGGAACGCTATACGGAGTAAGCTGAAAGGTCGTATACATATGTAGCTTTCGACAAAAGCGATCTCATGTCATGGTCACGAACGGGACACAACACCACATTCCATAATACATCCAACACGAGACGACAAACGACACCAAGAGGACAGCATAGATGTTATTCATGCACCACAACCCACAACACACAGTATAACAGCTACTATACTCGTACACCACATGACGTTTGATTTTTATATTAGCGAGTTGTGACCCAAATTCTTAAGAGATAATATTAAAAAGGGTAACTATAGAAACGTAATTTATTTATGATTAATTGTTTTTATGTACAAACTAAGATAATTGGCAGTTTTCTTTTTTATATTAATAGTGTAATTTTCACACTACGTAAGTCTGTACCGTGTAGCCTAAAAATATATAGCTCTTAAGAATTTAAATCACAATTTTTAAAACGTAAGTAATATTAGTAAATTTACTATGTACAACTTTACTACTGTAACTACATAAGGTAAAAAGTTTTCAAGAGTGCGTAAGAATAGTGTAAAAATATATCGTCGATAAATTTTGTGACCTTAACGTAAGTCAGAAATCATTTACAGTGTAAAATTTCTTAATAGTGTTTATGTACTTGTAAAGTGCTTAGTGATAATTTCGTAATTAATTAAAATACTTATATAAAAAATTAAAGTATTTTGTAGGCAATTATTGTTATCTGAATAAATATAATATATAACGTAGGTATATAAAATATGTAGTTATATGTACATACAAAATCTATCTACCTATTTATATCCTCAAATTCTAAAGTACCTACACCTACAAACATGTGCGTTTTTGAGTATTTAAAATTTCTAATACAATTAAACAAAGCTAAACTAGTAAACAGTTAAATACAAGTTGAATACCTCTACCGTACAAAATATATACATCCTTGGCAGCTTTCCTAGAGAGACACGATTAGTAATAATCACTATTTCTGACTTAGCTACAAGATCAGTTACATTACCCTGGCCGCTATACTCGTGGTCGGCTTCTCGAGCAGGTCCCAGAGCCACTTCTGGTACTGGGCGCAGGTTCCCTGGCCGAACTCTTCCTCTTCGCGCTGGCGCAAGCTTTCGGCCTCTTTGCGCATTTCTTCATGGACATGCTCTTTCCTCTGGTGGTACTTGTGCTGGCAGCAGGACTCCAGGTACAGCTCGTCCACGCCCCAGTACTCCAGGTCGTCGCTGAACGCCAGCACGCACATCTCGTCGACTAAATGCAGTTTGCCCGTGCGGTAGAAGTTCAGTATTGAACTGAAACTTTTCGGGTGTCTGTACATAAATAAAATATCATGTTATACCTTCTGCTTTGACTTCCTATTTAAAATTCCCAGAGAACCTTAAATATAATATCTCAGTTTATATTATGTTCACTTGATTACAGAAATATTTACGACAAGCTACATCCTGCTCCGCAGTGTTACCTGCGCCTAAAGGGTGTCAGCTTCCTGCATACCAAATTTTATCAAAATTGATCCAGCTGTTTGTGTGTGAAGAAGTAACAAACATAAATACACACACATTTACTAACTTTTGCCTTTATAATATTAGCGCTTACAGCTTACTCATTTATACCGTACTTTGTAAACTATAACAAGTTCAAGGATAATGTAAGCATGATTTCTTCGCGTCCTTCGTCACTTCATCACGCGTCAGCGTCAATGATATTCGCTACTAAGCAGATTTTAAATCCTCGTTTCTGTGCTTTTTACTTTTATATCTGTAGTCGCGTGGCGAGATAACACGTAGGTACCTTTATTTCGCGTCAAGAGTTGACAAATTGCCAAGTACCTGTCGAAGAAGTACTCGTTGTCTTGCAGGGAGTAGTCGTCGCAGAGCTCGGTGATGGCCTCGTGCGTGTTGCAGTCGCGCAGGCGGCCGAGCCGGGTGTGCGGCAGCCGCTCCAGCGTGCGCCAGAGCACCTCGTGCCGCACGCCGCCCACGTTGATGATGACGCGCTTGCTCAGCGCCTTCGCGCGCAGCATCATGAACGGCTCGGGCGGCAGTGACGACATCGACCTGAAATTGGGGAATTGTTTTCATTAGATGGTGCCCGCCACTTCGTCTGCACAGGATTTTAATTCGCGCAATATCTTTATAAATTGTAGCCTATGTGTTATTCTGATGTATAAGCTATACTATTGTAAAGTTTCATTAAAATCTATTCAGTAGTTTTTACGTGAAAGAGTAACAAACATCCATCCTTTCATACTTACAAACTTTCGCGTTTATGATATTAGTAGGATTGGACTAGCTGAGCCCTCGGACTTCGCTCCCCGTGGGGATTTCGAGATAAAAACTATCCTATGTCCTTTCCTGGGTCTCAATATATAAATACACATATACATATTATCACGTCTTTATCCCTAATGGGGCAGACAGAGCATTTTGGGTCTTGCGGATCTAAGGGCAGATAGAGCCTAGGGCTGCAAGACTCAAAAGCCACTTTTAGCTTGATGTAGGCAAGAAGGTGGATGAAGGAATCAAAATAGAGATGAGTTGCTAGCCGCATCGCCTATTAACATGATTCGAATTTTTTCCCATTCTCTCGATCGGCTCTCTCAGCTGCTACACTGTATGTTTTTTCTTTTTTTTTTCCAGACCAGCATGGAAGTTATCCTGTCTAAAAATATAGTCATACTAAATTTCATCTGAATAAGTCTAGTAGTTCAAGCGTGAGAGGTAACACAACCTAACAAGCAAATAAACAAACTCAATTTCGCATTTATTATATTAATAGGGACTAGCCGCGCCCCGCTGTTTATGCTTGTATTCAAAATCCTTGGTAGGTACGCAACTAATATTTTTGGCGTAACTCTGCATAAGATAACAAACAGCGGATTTGCCTTAACTACGATATTGGGCAAGATTTGCGACGGGAATTTAGCGGGAGCGGCACAGATGCGAGGTGCGGAAAAAGCAGCTTATGTGTTAATCCAGGGTGTCAGCTTCCTGCATACCAACTAACGGCTGGATCAATTTTACCAAAATTGGTCCAGCTGTTTTCGCGTGAAGGAGTAACAAACATACACCCTCACAAACTTTTGCCTATATAATATTAGTGTGACTAGCTGAAACCCACAGCCTTGCCCGCGTGATCAAATTTTTGACAATCCTCACATTTACCCGCTGTTAAGCCATTTTTAGCTGAGTTTCATACAAACTTGCACCCATATTTTACCCCCTTAGAGAATGTTTTTTTAAAATCATCATAATGATTTCACCCGCATTACGTCCACTACTAGACATAGGTCTCTACCAAGGATTTAGAAAAAACCGATCTAAATTAGCCTGCATCCAACGCTTCCCAGCGACCTTGCTCAGGTTGTCTGACCACCTCGTAGCTGGGTGCTGTACGCTTCGCTTGCCAATACACGGTCTCCATTCGAAAATTAATGTACCTAGAATACATACATACAACCCTCATTTCAACCCCTTGGGCGATGACCTTCCTAAAGAGTATACTTACGTCATTCAAGGAACATATGACAATGTTCAAAATTCAAAGATTTTTATTATACAATTTGTGGCAAAATTTCATTTTGGACCTAGCGGATTTAGCTGTGCGTTGATCTATCTGTCAATATATATCTACTCGTATATCAGCCAGTCTGTTTCTTCTTTTATAATTTTTACCATTATCTGCTCCTTACATTCAGTGAGAAAATTGATACCGTTTGAACACTAGAATAAGTTGCTCTAGTTTAAAATCCATTTAAGTAAAAGTTATTGCTTTAGAGGTACAAACTCAATCGCACAGATTTTGGTGAAACAAACGCGACTCTTTTTATTTGGGTGTTAAGTAGAAAATCTTTCGCAAGTCGGTTAAAGCATGCCGTAGCCAAGGTATAATTTTAAACAACGTGTTGTCGATCACTGGTAGTGAAAAGTTAGCATAGAAAGTCCATGCTTGAACATTATTACGCTACGCCGTAGCTAGTGTAGTCTACGATAGTGCTACGGTTTCGTAGCTGCTACAGAAACATCGTAGCGCGTAGTTGAGTGATTCTAGTTCGTTTCGTAGAGGGCCCGTAGGCCCGTAGCACTTAAACAATAGACTCGAGTTTAAGTCGTAGCCAGTTAAGTGTACGTACGAGTATGAGGATGCCGTCAACTGGGACCGCAATTAACTCGGAACGCGGTCCCAGTCGCCGGATTCAAAAAATTTAATATTTTTCTTCCAGCGACTGGGACCACTTATAATTTAATAAAAAAGAAACAGTACAGTCAAACTGAAAAATGCTCAAAGTAATAAATTAAATTAAAAATCAAAACTGAGAGTAAAATGATATTTTTTAATCAAAAGCATGTTCTTTAATTAGTGCCAGTGGGCTTCGCTCCCTGTGAGAATTTTGGGATAAAAACTATCCTATGTCCTTTCCTGGGTATCAAACTATATCCATACCAAATTTCATCTAAATAGGTTCAGTGGTTAAAGCGTGAAGTGGTAACAAATACAATTTTTATATTAGTAAGGAGTATGGATAAGGATTACTTTAAACATTTTTATCACTGAATGTACTGTTTTGGCTTGATCAATAGATATTTTTTTAAATTAATGCGTGGTCCCAGTCGCTGGGAGAGAAATCTTATAATTTTTGAATCCGGTGACTGGGACCGCGGTCCGAGTTAATTGCGGTCCCAGTTGACGGCATCCTCCGAGTATATCTAATATCGCGCCATAATTGGGTACATAACATCTACAGAAATAAGGTAGATGATGATAAACTCGTAGAATATGAACGCTGCAAAGCCTATGTGTATATATTACTAGTGGCTATGTGAATTTAACCTCGCGTGTAATTTTTCATTTGGCTGTTTTCTTATTCGTCATATATCCACCAATTTAAAAATCTTCCATAATCTGAATCGACACATATATTCTATGTAATTTTCGAACTTGCTTACAAAATTTTACGAGAATCAATTGGGAAATACGAGCTGTAGGCGAGAACAGACGGACAGACTGACTGACAGGCGGACAAAAGCATTTTTGGCCAATCTAAAAACTGAGACGCTTCGCTCGCTTGTTTAATTATAATAGGTGGCTACTGAGTTCAACTCAAGTGGCCTGGAATGCTATTCTGTATTTACCTGGAGTGCGCCCGCTGCAGGTTGGCATTGGCGGCAGCGGGCGCGGGCGCGGGCGCCGGCGCGAGCCCGCGGTCGAGCAGCGCATCCTGCGCGGGCGCAGGCGCCGCGAAGCCCATGGGCGCGCGCGGGGGCGAGTCGCCCACGTGCCAGCGCGCGGCGCCGCGGCCCGCCCCCTCGCCCCCCATGCCCGCTAGCTCATGGCGTCTAGCGCCGTCGCCTCATCTGCCCGAAGGGACGCTCGTCGTAATCTGAAATAAATAAACTCAAATAAATATGCGTCATATTATGTTGAACTAAGGAATTTACTAGCGTCTGGGTATTTCAGGAAGGAGAAATAATATTTTAATTTTTTGATCTGTTCGTGATATTTAAATATGCCAATATACTTGTAAAGGAAAGCGTAATACGATTAAATATAATTTATTATTTCTGATTCACTGCATTAATTGAGCACTAGGCCGATCAAGTTAGTAGTTAGTTTGTAGGTATGTAAAAGTAAAAATAAAAAATCGTTTAACTTGTTAAAAACTAGATTTCTAAGCATGTAACAATTAATATGTACCTGTGAAGTTTAATTCTAAGCACAGAGAAGCTCAATATAAATAATTAACAATAATTAAAGACGGCCAGGCGGCGATGAGGAGATTGCAATACAAGCCGTTACTCGAAAGACGTAGGTACCAAAAGTTTTCTACTTCTAAAAACAAGCAGTAATCCTGCTGTAATGTCCGTTTCAAGTTCGGCCCGGACACACAACACCTACAAACTTCCTGTCCGTAATATTTTGGAAACTCAATATTATTTGCGTTAAGTTAAGTACTTTTACGTAGTAGTGACAACAGGCTTTGCGTGTTTGAGGGCAATGCGACGCCGCGATAAGAGTGAGTCGCGCTTTACTCTACTTCCGCTGAAGAAAACGCACACAAATACCTACGTTTACAGCAATAAAACTAAAGTTCTATAAATACTCATCGCAAGCTACCAACTTTTAGAAAATACAACTAAAAATACAATTTATATGGCACAATTGGCGGACTTCATCCTGAAAGCGTTATCTAACAGCAAACCTTTGGGTTGTTAGAGAAATTTCAGTAGGTGTAAAATAATGGGATGAGTCAAAGGGAAAGTTTTATTTTGTGTGTATGATACCATTTCACATATTGCCTAACTATATTATATACATTGTATACAATGCCTGAATTGAACCATTGCCGGTAAAATATATCGTATAAAATACGTCCTCCCAAATCTAAACCAAAAATAGTCCTTCAGCGTAATTTAGGGGTATAAATGAAGATTTTTTTTTCTCAGATTTGGGAAAAATTGATTGGTCTCGGGTCTATTACGCGGAGTCTGTAGATGATAAAGTATCGATTTTTAATTCTTTAATCACTCGGTTATATGATGTACATGCTCCACTGAGGCCAGTAAAAATTACTTCTTCAGAACTCAAAGCTTTAATGCACAAAAAAAGCCAACGCTAAAAGCAAGTTTCGGCGTTGTCCCAATGACGCAAATAAGGAGAAGTTTAATTAAGCTAGAAATCGTTGCAATACAGCACTTAGGGATGCTCAACGTCGCCACATTCATAAGTCAGTTGAGAATAAAGATCCAGCAAAGGTCTAGAAATTTCTAAAATCTCTTGGAGTTGGCAAATCTCAAATCGATACTATTCCTAATGATTTAGATATCAATTCTCTTAATGATCACTTTTCTATTTCTTCCTCAATGGATAAAATAAATAAAATCAAAACTTTAAAGAATCTTTCTGCTGTTGTAAATCCTGAATACGATCCATTTATTTTCAAGCTATTCACTGCCTATGATGTTAAAAAAAGAGTAATGTCGATTTCATCCAATGCAGTAGGGTTGGTACGTATTCTAGACTTCATCCTCCCTATCCTAAATACCTGTGTACAAACTAGAGTATTCCCTTCTATCTGGAAAGAAGCCATTGTCATCCCATTGCCCAAAAAACCTAATCCTAAATCCTCATCCGACTACCGCCCTATCTCCATACTTCCCTTCCTTTCCAAAGTACTAGAACGGCTTGTGCACTCGCAGATCTGTTATTTTCTTACGAAAAATAGTTTATTCAATCCAATGCAGTCTGGATTCCGCAAAAGGCACAGCACTGTAAGCACTCTTCTCAAAATAACAGATGACGTTCGTTATGGTATGGAGGAAGGGAAATTAACAGTGCTTACCTTACTTGACTATAGCAATGCCTTCAATAACGTAAATTTTGATATTCTTCTCGAAGTATTACGCTCTATTAACATATCTCCAAAAGCGATTACCTGGTTTCATAGTTACTTGTACGGTCGACGGCAGCGAGTTCGCCTTGGGGATACTTATTCTTAATGGTGTGACACGTCTGCTAGCGTACCTCAAGGCGGCGTGTTATCTCCTCTCCTTTTTTCAATTTTCGTAAATTCTGTCTCAAACTATCTGTCTTCTTCCTACCACATGTATGCGGACGATCTCCAAATTTATACTCAAGCAACTGTTGATAATTTGCCTGACGCGATCGAGACAGCATATAAAAATTTACGCTGCATTGCGGAGTGGAGCCTGGCATACGGCCTTAAAGTTAACCCTTCCAAAACGCAGGTCATAATTATGGGAAGCTGCCGTATGCTATCGTCAATTGATTGGTCGTCATTGCCTGGTATAGAATTAAATGGTATTACAATTCCTTACTCCGATAGTGTTAAAAATTTAGGTTTAACTTTTGATCCGACGTTATCTTGGAGTCCTCAGATGGATATTGTAAGCCGTAAATTATTCGGGGCGGCAGCTTCGCTTAGACTACGTAATTTTCTGCCTACTGCCACTAAAATTGCGCTCGCTCAGTCTCTCTTGCTTCCTATCTTAGACTACGCCGACGCCTGCTATCTTGATCTTACAGAGCGACTCCAAAATTTTGGTTTGCGCAAGTATGATCATGTTTCCCAATTTAGATCTCAGCTCAAGTGGCTTCCCATACGTCTTTGCCGGAATGCTCACATTCTGTCAATACTATATAATGTATTATTTAGTTCCACATCTCCACACTATCTCCAAAAACGTTTTCAATTCCTTCGCTGTAGTCATACGCTTAACTTGAGGTCAACAGCTCAGTATGCTGATGCATCGGTCATCCTTTAACGACAATTCGTTCACAGTTCAAGCTGTGCGCTTATGGAACGAATTGCCTGAGTCTATTAGACGTGCAGAATCTGTATCTATTTTTAAAAACAGACTTAAAGAATTTTATCTAGCTGAGTAATCGTACCTTTTTTCTTTTCCATATAAAATGATATATATTATGTATATTTATTATACTTATTTATGTAGATATATTGTATTGTATACATGTAGTTGTTTATGTAAGTATATTATATAATATATGTGTAGTGTATTATGTAAATTATAGGTATCCTTAACTATCTATTTAACTTTTAGTTTTCTTTGCACCACCGTTATTTCTGACGTGCCTACATTTCCTCTCCATCCATCGGTTGTCTGGAAGAGATCGCTCTAAGCAATAAGACCGCCCATTGTAGCAAATTTATTTTTTGTATAAGTATTTTCTATTGTATATTTTTTTCTCTGTGTATTGGTGCAATAAAGAGTTTTCATTCATTCATTCATTCAAAATATATATAAAAGGGGCTTAGCACCGCTGCACTCCAGCCAGTCCGTCTGCGACCATGAAGGATGTACTCCTATTCGAAACGGTAGACGTAACAAAAAGGTTCGTACTTAAAATAAAACCATGGAAGAATTTATCAACTTGATGAATTTTAGTAAACTTATTTAGTTAAACGAAAACAATAACTTTACTACGTTTAAATGAGCATGTAGTATAGTAATTTGGTATGCTTAAAAATATAAGAAAGATCACATTTTTATGTTAACTTATGACACGGTTTACCTTGACCTCTTGACCTATTTTCCCTGCGATATCTGCTCTTAACCTTTCACATTAGGTAATGTAATATTCCCGAATAATTGCATTTTGATGGAAATTGAATGTTTATTATTCGTCCCTGGTAGTCAATATACTCTGACTACGTATCTATTTAGTCTCTAGGATTCCAGGGCGCATATAACGATCTAAATAAAAACACACTCTATTCGTTTCCTGTCCCCTGACAGGGCAAAAGGCAGACACAACGTCACCTAATCGATCTATCAACCGCAGCTTAAGTACCTACTTGATTTCACTTCAGGATAATCCAAGCTGCTTAGCTTTCGAGATGGCGGGGCGGCGCCAAATTTATTTGGTCGAGGTGAAAAACAAAAACACTAGGCTGGTAAAAAACCGACAAAGTTCGTGTCGGCAACGAGCATTCATTAAAAAGTATAATTTTTACCAAATATAATGTCTAGTCTCAGTAGTTTAATCGTACTCGCCTAAAAAAACTATCGATACCTTTCCCAAACCCGTAATCGATACTAAACGAACCAAACTGCAAGCAATCATGAATGAGAAGCATAGTAATGTTTCCCGGATTGTAACGACAACTGTACATGCGTTTGATGATGACCCATTCCGGCAGCATTAATATTTCATAGCGGTGGCTTCAGATCGATACGAGGGTTTCCCGGACTGGTACACCGCTCGGCGACAACTTTTGACAATTGGCCTTATCGACGCCTGTGAAGCACAAACAAGTTGTTTGTTTTATAATAACTACCTACCTATACACATGTATGACATCCATTGACATTTATGTTGTAATCACTTCTACAATATTACAGAGAATATTCAGGAGGTACATAATAATTTAGTACTCAACGGATAATTAGGTATGTCATAAAAATGCTTGTTAGCTACTAGTTTATAGTAATTTGCTATACATTGGATATTATAGGTACTCGTATGGAACATTTATCTCACTTCTATTACATATACCAAACCTTGAAACCGGATAAAATACCAACCACAGCCATGCCAAAGGAACAGTGTAGTTATACCTGAAGCGTATGTTCTCGTTAAGAGTCCGGCGACCCTAGACTTCTCCATACAAACGTAGTACACGTTTAATTTTGAAACCACATGTCAGATTCCGGTAAAAATTGGTAATTAGAAGTTTCCCATACAAATGGTCAAAAATGATATAAAACACTATATTCTATTTCAAGTTCATATTTTTACTGTCGGAAACTAAATATAAACCTAGATAATTGCAATATCTTTGAAATTACAAAATTTTGCCCAAATCGGACATGTCGTTTTGAAATAAAACGTAGACTACGTTTGTATGGAAAGTTGTATTTTGGTCTAGGGTCGGGGGACCCTTAACAATAGCTTTACATTTACTTTTGACTTTTCTAAATAAATTATTTCGTTACGACTTTATGATGGCATCGGTCTTAAACAAAAACTCGTTTTATTTAAAATCATAAACTCCTTTTGTGTCGTTAATTTAAATAAGTCGTGAATTCTGTCAAAAACTAGGTAAAAAGTTGTTAGTTTTGTTTGGTCAGGAAAAGTGTATTTAAGTATATTAAAAAATATTGTTCCCCATTATTTAAGAACTGATTAACAATTTGGGGACTTACTAACTCTCCCTCTCTCACAGTCTAATATAGGTTTACAGAGATTAAGTTGTGAAAAATCAAGCAAAAGTTGCCAAGCATCATGTGCCACCAACTGTAGGCCATGTTTATTAACTTCACAAAACACCCTCAGCAGAGCCATCTCGCAGATACCGGCCATGATTACGGCGAAGGTATGCCGATCCCGACCCGGTCCCGCTTTAAATAAGTTCTTTTTTATTTATTACAGTTGAGACCATTTGCGGCACTTGTAGAAAAGGAGTCAACTCGCACTATATCGGCCTCATTAAACTTTATTTTTCGTTGAAATATTTAATTTTTCCAAGCAGAATACAGCCTTGATACTAACATACTTCTTAGAAAGTATTATAAGGCAACAAACAATGATTACATAAAGGACGACCATATCTAGCGTAAATTTTCCAAAGCACTTCCTAGTTCCTACATACTACTTCTAACATAGGTATCTCAAAGCAGAAAGCATCATCTCAACCAAAACGATACGTATCAATGAACCAAGCGAAATTCCCCCGCTTTCGATTAGATTTCCCTTTCGTCAACGCATGCTATAAAGCTACTGAAATAAATGGAACAGAGGAATGTGGGTGTATTTGTTCGGAGAGCATCAAGTGAAACGAGAGTAGTGGAGCGGGCGCCAATCGATGCGGCGGCGGTGGCGGCGCGCCCTCCGAGCTTATCAAGCCTTCGGCGGATCGACCTAATCTAATAATAGAGCATAGAGCAGACATGCATTGCACTTGGATACACGACACGCGATCAGTCTGTCCATAACCAAGTTAGTATTATTGTTTAGTGTTACATAAAACAATTTCCTTTGTAACTACACGGTTTTTTAATTTTTATTGTAATACAAATTTATCAAAAAAGTAGAAATAATTTTTCGCTTGAACATGAGTTATGAATAAAATGCCTTGGTTTTGAATTGAATATCAGGACAGAATTAATTAGTCCTTCTTACCCCTTATAAATTTTACACTGATAAATTTTAAAATTACAATGTGTTATTGTAACAATGCAAGAGCCATCAAAATCTTAAAAAGTCAGTTGAAATATGATATTTATATAAAACTACTTCATCGAATAATTTGTTATGCCTGATTGAATTTTTGATAACACTTAATTTCCGCCTGCTGATTACCTCCGTAAAAAGAAATAATTTCCGTTTCCTGTTGTGACTCTATTCGTTATCGCTGCCACAAGTTCAAATGATAGCTATCAACAAAAGCGACGCGAAGCTCCCCTATCTTACAAACAGGCATAGCATTGTATACGAGTACGTACATATGTTGGAAGCTCATTACCCACGTCTCGACGCCACCCAGTCTGCCAGGCAGCAGCTTCGCCCGTATCGCCGCTACACGCGAGAAAATAACCCGTCCTTGTGACATACCCTATTACGTAACTACATTTCTCATTTTTGCATAAAATTGACATTCTGTTAGTATGCCAAAACGAGAGGGAATACTTAATAGGTTTGCTTGGTTGGAGGGTGGAGACAGCCTCCGTATCGATCTGAGGAGCCGAACTGATGAGGCGACGGTAGTAAATAACTGGTGCCATGGTGCCAGATACTTCGCAAACTTTATCATCACGTGGATTAGCACAGCTAATTTGTGATGGCTGGAGCAATTCAAACTTTATCGGTGAATTACTATTACAAAGTACTTTAAACTTTATCTCTTAGATATAGAGCTTATTAACTTGTGACTTTTCGGGGGAATATGAAAAGCTTCTATTTGTTTTTCATGTTCTTTACCTGAATGTGCGTTGAAATAAATGAGTATAGCAACCAGGTACTTCAAGAGCAGTTCAATATTTAAATCACCTCGGATCACCTGATCGGTCAACTAATATGGGAAATCTATATAATCATATTTCAATATGTTCTATAAAGAAATTAGTTCAGTATCATGAATTCAATCTAAAAATATTTTTAGTAGGTACCTATATTTTGTGTTAAACGTAATATTACTTAAAATAATAACTTAGCAGTCGTGGGTGAATTTATATTGCTTGGTCTATACTTCCCACGACGTTATAAGTCGTAACGTGGAGATACCTTATCCCAAAAGAAATAAATTCTATTCGTTTATGCCAAATTTAATATCGTCAAGCTTATGCTAATATTGGCAAGACCATTTTTCGTCGATTGAAAATAAAATGATTGATTTTACGAAACCATTCTATTAGGTTACTTGAATAAAAGATAATGTAAATAAGTTATAAACAGAGTTCAATCTAATCCTTGAAAAAACGGGCGATTGTGTGGGGCTACAAGCATACATACCGTACCATCCCATGTACGGGTGACCGGTGGAAATGCGGTCGTGGCAGCGCCGACAGCAGAAGCCATCAGGAGGCGCAAATATGCGCTCTGGGCACAGATTACTAATAAGTTACTACCTCTGGGAGAGCTGTTTATTTTTGTGTGTATATATATATCATATATATGCACATATTTAAATAAGTACTGAATAAATCAAATCATTTTTATATATACACATTTGAAAAATGCAATATTTGAAAACGAATTTCTAGATTTGAAAAATTATTTCACATGATTTAATTTGATTTTCGAACAAGGGGATTGCAGTTGTATGATTTTAATAAATGTAAATTTTATAGGGTATCTCGCATCCCGGTGTTTCATTGACGCTCACATACTTTAACAACCATTAGACAGTCGTCAAGCTAAGTCAGATGTCTTCAACTAGTTTAAAAACCTACCAGAAAGGCCAACACACACGAAAACCAACAATTTAATATGAATATGACATCATAATATGAACGAATAATTAAATCTAATCGCGACAACCCGGCTCAGGGTATTTCAGAACGCCATTTTCCAAAAGCAGGGCTCACAAACGTTAATGAAGGCTTACTCGCCGGATCCGAGGGTCCCTTTGTTTTATAACACCGTATGAAGAGCTTACTCGTTTAATCGCTTCCAATGAACTAGCGTTTATTCAAACCGTACCTAGATATATTAATAGTTGGAGAAAGTTTAATTGAGTTTCTACACAATTGATTAAGCTATACTATAACAAAATTAAGTGAAACAAGTCATGTTAGTTTTGTTTAACGTTATTATTTAAAAAAATCTATACCACATTTTGCTTAGATAGTATTTTACGCGAAGTCAACAGCTCTCAAAGCCCCTACACGATAGAAGTAGAATAGCTAGGTTCAACTCATAATTGAACAAATAAATTTATTATCTTTAATCTAAATTAAACTAACTAAAATAAACTTAAATACTAAAAATAAATTACTTTAAAAAAAAAAAAAAAAAAAAAAAAAAAAAACTCATAATTTAAACCGACTATGTGCATAAAAAGTATTTTCTTCCGTATTCAGTGTTTGGAAACCATTATGACTAACTTATTTCAACTAAGTAAAAGAAAAAAAAATGCGTTTTATTTGTATATTTATAGTTTCTTTGTTTTTTTCCAATAAATAATTAAAAAACCACAACACAAAGACGCGATTAAATGTGAATAGAGAGCACTTTACGTCGTTAGATTAACAGCAAGTTACGGACAAATGTCATAGGTACCGCTGTAAAATAGCTGAATCACGCTTATATTTATTTCCATTGAAGTTTGGCCGCACGCCATTCGACGATTTATAGCAATTTGTTAAATTATCTCAATATTTACTGACCAACTGTTAGAAACGTCGTTAGTAAAAGAAAATATTATGTGCGTGCCGGGTGGGGCAAAACTGGAAACCAACGTACCTAAAGGACAGATAAATAAAGTTAAGTGTGACGTTTATTTCTAGCTACTAGTAATCCCCATAAAGTCACGAAAAATACTGATAATAACTCAATATTAAGATTAGTGTTTATAATATCAATTATATTTTGTTTCTATCACTTGATTCGGATATCTCTAATATATTTATTTCTTGAAACCATTCTGTGTTGTATGACTGGTAAAGAATAAAAATATAGCATTTATGATTTGCTTTTAAAAATATGAAATAAAGTAATAATATTTGTGGTTCATAAGTATACACTTTAGCTTTGTAAATTTATTTTCGTAGCGTAGCAGCCGTACATTTCGTAGCATCAATACCGTAGCACGTAAGGTTCATAGCCCGTAGCCCCGTAGCAGGTGGCTACGCCGGCACTTAACCTTTCGGCTTCTGGCGCCGCGCCGCCGATGCGTTCCGTTTATGTCCCCCCCCCCCCCACCTTGCTGAGCTTTCAGTAATTGAATATAGAACACGTGCGCATTAATAAACCATTTTAATATCACTCCGGTATAGCCCGAGCCAAAATAATTTTGCAAGACTGGCCGGGCCAAACCTTTTAGCGAATATAAAATTTGATTTCGGTTTGTACGTGTGAATGTTTAGTATTTTTACCTGTGTTTTGGATAAAGGCACTGATTTAAAACATTTTGTTAATGGCTTTTTAATTTGCAAAATATATAAGGTCTAACAAAATAACTATACAACAAAACAAATATACTGAAACTATTTTTAGGGTGAATTCAGTCAGGGGAAGTTGTTCAATATCATGGACTGAATTTACCCCTTAAATAGTTTCAGTATATTTGGTTACACCTTATATGTATACGTATATTATATTTTTACTGCGACCATAATAGTATACGCGGTATAGTAACTTTCAGGTCACAATATTAACAAGTGTCACTAACTGATCATGGATTAAATTATGTATCAATGATATTTTCCTACAGTCCATGAGCATCATTCATCATCAGGTCTTTTTATCTCACTGCAGGAGCACGACCCTGTTTTTTGTCATTTTGTCATTTTTTTTATTTCGATTTCTTATAAGGTAAATGTTGACGTCAGATCATTTACTTATAGCTTTACTGCCGCTTTCCAAGCGCAAGTACAGAAGAAACGGTAACAAACTGTACTGCAGCATTTTGTCCAAAAACGTCAACTTACAATTATACTGATATTAAAATTAGATATGTGGACTGAGAATACATTGTTTTGTCATAATTATTAATTAAGCATGATGTCAAGTTGTATATGTAAAATTAATGTCAATTTGTAAATTTTGTTCCAAAACGTGTACAGAATGTACTTAAATTATGACACAAAGTATGAGGAGGTCTCATTGATGTTTATAAGCTTTGTTAAGCTTGTATTTCATAAGTCGCCTTCTACGACATCCACGGGAGGACTTGGAGTGGCCCTATTCTACTCAGCCGGAAACCACACGGCGATATCTACAGCCCGTTATAAATAAAACTAGCCGAAGCCCGCGACTTCGTTCGCGTGGACTTAATGTCTCTGGAAAATGCTCATCAGGCTGAACAACTTTTACTAAGGCGGCATTTTTATATCTCTTTTATTATGGTTTTGCATCAGGCGTTCCATTTTCCTAAACCATTTATACCCTATATGTTGCCCAGGCTTAATAACTATATAACAAAAAAAGTTTCATTCGAATCCGTCCAGTATTTCTGGAGATTAACGTGTACAAACAGACAAACAGACAGACAGTTTTTTTAATTCTTACTCTATTACTACATCTCCATCGCCCCCAATATATTTTTTTTACTGTTTTATTACATGTATAGATATAGATATGTTGGCTGAAAAAAATATGAAGCAACCAGTTTTATTAGTCACACCAAAAAATAGTGCCATGTTGAAGGCGGCTATCAAACTGCCATTTGCGTTAAATAATGTAGTAGCCGCTATTTAAATTCTGCAGTGTAATTGGAATATAATGAATAACGATCGGACGCTATTACGGGCTCATATTTCAGCCTTCTAAATCGAACCGTATTAACGACTTCGGTAATTACTCGCGCTTTTACCAGCTAAATACTATGTACTGGTATCTTTAAAAATAATTTTATAAGCCTCAATCCGGAATTATCTGTTATTTCTTTCATTAATTTATTTCACATCAATATCACATTGTTTCAAATTTTAATAAGTATATCGTATGTCCACTATTTCATACAAATTGGGAACAGTAAAAGCCAATCGAAGGCAGCAATTTTTATAAAGCAACATTTTCTCGTCATTTCTTTTCCCTTGAATTTGTTTTTAAAACAATTAGATACAGACTATCCTCAACAGGGTAGACAGAGTCCTTTAGACTCAAAGGAACCAAGGAAGAAAGAAAAATAACTACAAAATAAAAATTCCCAACCATTTTACTTTATTACGAATGTAATAGGCGGAGTTACAGCCTTAGGCCTTTTCTACTACAACACTATCAGTTAGTACCTATTAGTTATAACATTCTGAGCATTTTGTAGCTGTAAATTTCACGATGCATTGTATTAGCATTATAACAATATTGGATCACAACACACAATAACAAAGATCTTAAATGTATTTTTTGTATTATTTATATACGGGTATTTAGACTCTTTACCCGTTTAAGCTTAATAAATACTCTACAATTTGCTTTCCTATTTAAAAGTGTCATGAGGACTTATAATTACCTTGATAGAGAACAGTTGCTATCATATATATATGGTGTAACAAAATATACTGAAAATATTTTTAGGGTGAGCTCAGTCCGTTATATAACAATAACAACTTTCCCCAAAAATACCAAAAATTACTTTTCATATTTTGATACGTGTTCCTTGGAGTAAGTTGTTCAGTATCATGGACTGAATTCCCCCTTAAAATAGTTTCAGTATGTTTTGTTAGACCTTATATATTCAACTTTATTCGAACATCGTAGACCGCATGAAAGTTATTTCATAATCATAAAAGGATATACAATTACTTCAAAACCCGGGGGAAATACATTCGGCAGGAGAATACGTTTCGTGGTCCATTAAATTGAGTCGAATTAGAGCGAGTGGCTGCCGGGCAAATGACGGCAATTATGGCGTTGTTTATCTGTTCCTTCACGGCGCCGGCGAATAAATTATACGAAATTTAGACAAGACGCCGCCAATTCGGTACAAGTAGGACGCGTGTTTGCACAGGGGCGATTGGACGAGTGACCGTGGGCCGCCGCCCTGCGCATCCCCTCGTACGGTCCCTTAAATATACAAAAAGTATTTTGATCGATTAATGAACTGTAGCACGCACGCTCCGTGCCTGTAACTGTTCACTGCAGTAAAAAAAAATAGGAAAAATATATATGGATAATATTATGACAGAAAGACCAAATCTTGGCAGGTATCCCACCTACCAAGATTTGGTCTTTCTGTCATAATATTATCCATATATATATATATTCAATGTGGCCCATTCTTAAATGGCATATCACACTAATATTATAAAGGCCAAAGTTTGTGAGTGTGTGTATTTTTGTAACTTCTTCACACGCAAATGGCTGAACCAATTTTGATAAAATTTGGTATGCAGGAAGCTGACACCCTGGATAAGGCGCGGGTAACACCGCGGGGCGTAGCTAGTAAAATGTAAAGATTCTTCACTCTAGCATCATTCTTTATTATGCGGAATCGGCTCCCATAATTATTCAGCACAAGGACAAATTCTCTTGAATTGTCAAGTTCGATACCTACTTACTAAGCTACTCCCATTGGGCCACCAGGTGTTGCCCTCTTTTCTGAGACAGTAATTTCTATAAACTTTTTGTTACGCGGACGATTTTGAAATTGCCACGTAACCAATATGTAACATACTTATGTAGGACTAGCCGAAGCCCGCGACTTCGTTCGCGTGGACTTTATGTCTTTGGAAAATGCTCATCAGGCTGAACAACTTTTACTAAGGCGGCATTTTTATATCTCTTACAGTTTAGCTGGACCATTATGGTTCTGCATCAGGCGTTCTATTTTCCAAAATCATTAATACCCTATATGTTGCCCAGGCTTGATAGCTATATAACAAAAAAAGTTTTATTCGAATCCGTCCAGTATTTCCGGAGATTAGCGTGTACAAACAGACAAACAGACAAACAGACAAACAGACAGACATTTTTTTAAATATTCTTACTCTATTACTATGTCTCAATCGCCCCCAATATTTTTTTTGGAAATATATTTAATGTACAGACACACTTTTTTTACTGTTTATATGTATAGATGTATAGATATAATCAGGTCATACGAATAAACGGATATTCCCAGCCGGCCTCTGGGAAGAATTCGCGAGAATTTGAGAATCGCGTGTTGCTCAATGTTCCCGTCCATTGCAACATCGTATTTAAATTAAAGTTTTAATAATAATTTAATCAAAACATTTATTTTAATTAAAGATAAACCAACCGGATGGACGAGTCGAGACGATGCGCGAATCCTATCAGTTCCCACAAATGTTAAACATGTGCACAAACACGTCGTCACAAAGACATGACACAAATAAATACACAGTAATTAAGAAATGACTGTTGTTGCGGGGCCGGCTTGACAGTGCGTGACGTGTCCTCCGCTTTTAGCTGAGAGTGTTCTTGGCAGCGCTCCCGGCTCTTCCCGCGTGTCCAGAGCTGCTCGCTCGCACTCCATGCCACTTGCTGCATACACACGCTATTGACAGGAGCAGTATCGGACTGACCACAGAGCCTAGGTGGCATTTGCCAACTGGAACTCAATCTGCGCGAGTCTCTGTTGTACCTAATATCAAGTTACGAATAAACGATAATCGCTGATATTTTTACTAAACCGATCTGATAAAATAAGTTATGGTAGGTTTTGCATGTATCTAGTTTTTAGCATATAAAAAAATGTAATAGATATTACCGCTTCTTCGCTTATATTTAGAAGTATGGCATCCGGGCCCTAGTGAGCGGGTCCCTTTTTTATACCACAAAACAGAACCCATCCCTACTTACAGCTCAGTCCAACCCTGTACTAAAGCTTAACAGTTTTAATATAATGGAAGAGTGGTCGTGTGGGATATTACAAAAGAAATGAGTGATTTAATGTACAATTTAATTTGCCTGTAAAACGTCTGTGCCTCTCTTTAGATGCGGCAATGATTAATAAAAATCTTAGTAAAGTAGGTACCAAAGTTCACCAGTAATCTAAGTAGCAGTTTCGCAACTATTTAACGAAAAATTGAACAGACGGTTGTTTGAAATTCTTTTTGATATTCTTTTATCTAACTACGTGGTTGGTACTTACAAGATTTTTTAAACATAACATAAATCAATTTTATTTAAAATGTTTTGTTGAATTCACCTACAGAATGTGTAAACATGGTCACTGTTTAATTAATAAAATGCAAAGTTGACTGTCCTCACTGACTCATCAACACAATATTGTACGTATCCAGATTCCAGAACTCTATAGTAAATACGTAGGTAGATGAAAGTGTTGAAAGTTTATTTTATGATAGGTGTTTTCTATTGCCAATTAAAGTTATAGCCATAGTACGAGTACCTAGTTATGCAAATCATTCTGAAAATAAATTATGCGAGTTAGTAAGCAGAAATATATTATATTTTAGTTTATTAGTAAACATAATAAAAACATTTTAATCTCTCTGCTATTTTCTTCAAGATGCAAAAACTGTGATATATAACCTCTTAGTAAAATTTACATAATATTTTCATAATTTAACACTTCCATATTTTGTCAGACTTCCACGATGTTAGACTTTTAAGTGGCATGAAAAATTACTAGAGCGAGAGTTCTTACATTCGATGTACTTACGAATGGAAATTAATTTTTAGAGTAGTCGTGTCAGCGACGACGTAACACGACCATTACGGTTCAGCCGCGCTCGTGCCCCGTGCCCGGAACGAACTTTACGATTGCATAAACCCCGGTTCGCGTGCAGCTCCGTTGAACCAACTTTTTGCTCGAAGCTTACGGCCGCTCCGCCTATTTGTCTGTCACAAAACATTACGGACTAAGTTTGTTACTTCAACCTCAACAGGTTAACTATGGAAGTTTTAGTTGTTTTAAAATAGGTAGCTGCGCTTGTTACGATATGTACAACTTTTAATTTTTGTAAATTCAATAATCAAACAAAAGAAATCTAAGTTATCCACAAAATTCATATTTTGTCAAGAAAAATGTTTATCGATACAGTACAATAGAAAAATATCTACAGTATTAAGTATTTATAAATAACTAGCTGCACCCCGCAGTGTTACCTGCGGTTAAAGTAGTTAATCCATCCACCCATCCTTCCTGCATACCAAATTTATCAAAATTGGTCCAGCCGTTTGCGCGTGAAGAAGAACAAGCATACACACACACACACACTCACAAACTAATATTAGTTTGATATATACCGGCAACTGCAGATCACAACACCCGGTAATATACGATTAACAAACATGTTGGTTTCTCCGAATAACGTGGCGCCGCGGCCCGCGACTCATTCTTAGGTAAACTACTATTTTATATGCATCCTAAACCTAATTATACGTGTCAGAGGTAACTCTTATAAAACGGAAGATCACAAGCCAGGCATCGACTTTCTCGGTGATACATGAATGTCAGCCACTCAAGGAATAGGTATTCGGCATTTGGTTTATTCTTCAAATAACATGACACCCAACACACACACATGGGCTAAGTATTCCATAAGTAAGTAATATTGCTAAACCCAAACCTTACGCAACAGCAACCAATCCAATATAAAGCGGAAGATCACCAGCAGGCCATCGACTTGTGACGTCAGCGTCCAGCGACACGAGTGATCTTCGGGAACAGCGAGTTTCTCCAAATAACATGGCGCCCGACACATACGTTATACGTAGGTCAAGTCGGATATTTTCATCTTCGCCTTGATACAGGGCTTGTGCATATCATACGCGGCAGTTTAATATTAACTCTTTCGTCACTAGCGGCGAATGTCGATTTCGATTCACACGCTAAACCGGCGACAGCGCGGTTCAAGAAGAAGCCTACGGACCGATAGAGATTGGATTAAATTTATTTTACATAAAATTCGAGATGATTTCAATCGATAAAAAATATTATTACTTGAAAAAAATACTATTTTGGGGAGGATATATGGGGAGTCACCGTGGTAAGTCAACTTTCCAATAAGTTTTTCATCACGCATGATTACAAAATGGGAAGGCTGTTCGATGAATCTAGCTCATCCCGAGACATTGACCTATCAATTCATTGGAGTGGCATCGCTTGGCAGTGTGCGTGGTACATGTGTACAGTACTACCTACTAATGTGAGTGGAGATATTTTCGCCAACGCAGCTGTCGGATGCGATGCGACCGCGACTCATCCGGCGTTCGACATACCTACTCGCGTTTTCGACGGCCAAAACTGCATTCGCAAAACTTTCGTACATATATTGGTTTTCCGCGGAAATTCACAGAATGTTTTCGAGTCATCATAATTTTGCGTAAAGTTTCTCATATTTTTTTTTGGTAAGTCATTGTGTATGGTGTCATTAAATAGGTATTTTAAAAATATTGTGAGCTTGTGAACGCCATCTTTCGATTTATGTAACGGGATCTGTTTCTGGAATAGATATTTGGTTTTATAGCAAATTTTTGTTAGAGTCAAGTGTCCCTCCCCCTTCAATCTACTAAACGTTAGTATATGGACCTAATATGGACACATGAAAAACTTCACGGTAGTGGTAGATGATAGATGTTTTTAGGGTTCCGTAGCCAAATGTCAAAAATGGAACCCTTATAGATTCGTCATGTCTGTCTGTCCATCCGTATGTCACAGCCACTTTTTTCCAAAACTATAAGAACTATACTGTTGAAACTTGGTAAGTAGGTGTATTCCGTGAACCGCATTAAGATTTTTACACAAAAATAGCAAAAAAAACATAATTTTTGGGGGTTCCCCGTACTTAAAACTGAAATTTAAAAATTTATTTTTCATTAAACTCATACGTGTGGGGTATCTATGGATAGGTTAGGTTAGGTAGATAGGTTTTTAATATCTTTTTTTTCTAAACTGAATATTTTGCGCGGGAGACACTTCCAAAGTGGAAAAATGTGTGTGATTCTCTTATTTTAGAAGTTAATAGGGGGGTATAACTTCTAAAATAAGAGAATTATAAAACTAGAAAAAATATATGATGTTCATTACCATGCAAACTACCAGCGAAAATTGGTTTGAACGAGATCCAGTAAGTAGTATTTTTTTAATACGTCAAAAATCATAAACCGCAAATTACCTTTCATTCAATCAACTCAAATAGAAAAATATAAAAAAACATAGGTACTTCAAGACTTATATTATGTTACTTGCTGCTACGGAACCCTTCATGGGTGAGTCCAACTCGCACTTGGCCGCTTTTTTAGTCCCGTGAACTCAAAGTCGGCAATCGCAACTATGGATCTCTACACTACGCGTGGCTGGTTATTTTATACTGTCAATGTTTTAAACTATAATCTGTTACAAGAAAGAATAGGTACATTACAAGAAGCTCTATCACTTATTTCCTACGTTTTAATAAAATACATATGAGATGCATAAATACATCGAATTTCGTAACCCAAAAACAGCTGTCTCTAAATAAGCATACGGTTGTTATTGATTACATCACTAACTAGATAATCTTAGTAAGGTCATACAGATGTATTTAGAACACACATGTTTCATATTACTGACTATTGACTGCGAACAAGATATTACGATAATTCAGTAACATCACATCGTAATAAAGAAAACAAAATAGAATATTCTACTTAGCTCTACCATATTATCTACGCAACATTATCTATTTTCGTAGTCTGTAAACACGCAGTTATTGTATTTAAAGTTTAAACGCCTGGAAAACATAATTAAGGCTAACACCCGTGACTCGCGAAATGACCCAATAAATAAGAAAATGTATATACGGTCGGCACGATCAATACGAGAGCGTTACTTGCTATAGATTATGTAACAGTATTTACCCGTAGCAAGTAAATGATATCATTTATTTTATATGAAAATTGATCAATAAGATAAAGAAGCATATCACATTTTATTTAACTTAAAATATGAAACATACCTATATCCAGGCAAGTATTGAATCTGAATAGAGCTTTTCTTGAGCAAGTTCAATCGTACAAAACTCGTACCTACAGACGATTTTACGGTTCATAGCGCTGTATTAAAATAATATGACACGTTTTGACCAAACATACGTAGACTAAATATTAAATCTATGAAAGAGCATTTGCACAAGCGCTGCGCGCTGCTGTGACCCAAAGAGCATATAATCACTACTGTGACCGCAGCACCGACGACGCCCCGCTGCAGAGCCGCGGTAATCTTATAAATTTGTACGCATTTTTATGGACCTTTAGGTACAACGAATTTACACGTTAAATGTGTGAAAAAATCTAAGTCTATGGTGTGAACCATAGATTTAAGAAAGTAAAATAATCTAGGTCTGGGGTGTGAACGCTCTTTGTGAATTTAGTACAGTAACATTGTAAAGTACGTAGGTGTACCTAATTTAATACGATGTAAGATGGTCTGTAGATCAATACCGTGACCGAAACGTTCCGCGTCAAATGTCTAAGTTTGTATGCAATGCATTCCAGTCTCTCGTGAGCAGTAATTTTCATCGACAGATCAACCTTCTAAAGAAAACAGGCTAGAGTGATAAATTTAAGATGCCGTTATATGTATAGGTACTCTAAGATCACGAACAGATATGGATGTGAACCTCATTTATGTAAACAAGTGCACTACATGAGAGATGATTTACTACAATTCTGGAAGGGGTGCAATTCGGTCCATGCAGAGGCAGGCAACGCCGCGCTCGCTCGTAAAGTATCTCATTTAATGGCTGTCAATAATGGCCGAATTTACGAGCCATCCAACCAATTTATGACACATTGGCAAGCAGCCGATCTGACTTGTGCCCATTGTCTTTTGATAATCGGCTTTCCTAAAACAACGCCGTTTACAGATTTTTTATTTTCGTCTGGGGCTTTGAGCTTTTTATACAAGATATTAACTAAACCCTTGTTTTGCGATATCAAATACAATATCAATGACAGACAAAAAAATTGGAGAACGACAATTTCAATGTGTAATTTTACTTCAAGTAACCGGATTTCTATAAAAAAAAATTGTTGTTGTTCCCGGATGTCACGGAGAGATAAATTTTAAATTCTTTTCTCTTCGGTAACACATGGTTTATAAATTAATAAGTAACATGTATTTTAAAGACTTCTAACGAAAAAAAGCTAAAAAGTTCTGTCAGGATCGTAGCAAGTGGAGGTCCATAATCTCTGCCTACTCCTGTGGAAAACAGGCGTGATAATATGTATGTATCTAACGAAACGAAATATGTCGTAATATAACATTTTATCATTCTACTTATTTGCCACATACATTTCTAAGTATCTGATCTTGTGTATGTTAGGTAAGTACAAATTTAACTTTTAGTTGACATATTGCCCTATACTGATGATATAATAATATAATAATTAGGTATATGTATATTGGAAACGCGCACAATCATATACCTATCCGCTAAATATAAAGTGCATGTGGAAACAAGTTAGTCTTTTCGTTAATGAGTTGTTATTAATTGTATAATTTGCTTTAAAAAATGGTTGATTATGCAGTTCTAGGAATTAATTAATTTTACAAATAAATAAAGGACTAAACCCATATTGTTTTGTACCTCTCATGAGTAGTTAGCCTGCATATGCATGACTGGTTGCTCTTGCAAACAAAATTAAATTCGACAAATGTGAAAAATATCGTGCTGACGGGAAAATAATAAACAACTTATATGAGACAATGTACGAAAATACTTAACCTAACCTAAACCTTAGCCTTAAAAATATAAAAGTCCTGGCAAATCGGTACCCCGTGAAAATGTGCCTATTAATTATTTACTTAATTTTTCTTTTTCGTAATTTTCTTTGTATTAAAGTTATACTAATAAATTTAGGTATATGCGATGAAAAAGGTCTGTTTTTCTATGCTTTGATATTTTTGCGAAAACATATGTTTCCTTTCGCTCACTACAGTCGCCAGTCGCAGTTTACTTAAAAATTTATGTCAGCAGACTCCAGGGCCCGCTTCGAGCTTTATTTATTTAAAACTCGTCCTTTGCCTCTCGTTCCATTGACAAAACGTGTACTCATAAGTAACTGTCTCTCTGAAAAGAAATCTTATATTTTATTCATCTTTGACCTAAGCGTTACAGCAAAAAATAATCTTATTGTACGTACTTGGAAGTTATTTCTCAATATTAGTAGGTTCAACTTAAGTGAAGTAGTTAGTTTATATATGCATTGTTTCGTTCCTTCCAACAAACAAGCTTGGAAGTTACTAACTCTTTTATATTTTTTTATGTAAAGAGTTTTAAATTATGTGGACCATCCAATAAAATATTGCTAAAGTAACGTACATCATTATGTTCTCTATTTTCGCACTATAGTTCGCTTCAAATAGAGTATTTGCTTTAATTAACATGATAAAGGCATTTTCACACGTTTGACGTTCACTTTGCAGCCAAATGTAGCATACATTTGGCTACAAAGTGAACGTCAAAAGATGACAGACGACCCCTCGGTTTCGTTAAACAATGTAAGCAGTATCAGTATTTCGTAGGGAATTCTCGTGTATATTCGGGGAACCGGTAATCCGAACGATCTTACAGAATTAAACTCACGGTTAATCCGCCGCTAATAGGCCGACCTTGACTGTCGTTAATATTTATATCATCTTTACGGCGGTCAGTGTGAATGTCTTCTATATTTACGACGAGTGCCACCTAAAAATATGGAGATACGTGATAACTGTTGTATTTTCGTCAGATCTTTCCGCAATATTAGTATCTGTATGTCGATTGCACGCTAGTTGCGAATCGCACATGTGTGCATAAACTACAACGTACATATAAACAATCCGTTCTATATACCTCAGACAAATCTTGATCTACTTAAATCCTATCCTTTGTTCTTAAGATTTACATTTCAACACGCTCTCACAAATTAATAACCGACCAAGTGCGTGTCGGGCTAAGCGCAGTGCAGGGTTCCGTATATAGTTGCGAATGCCGACTTTGAGCTCACTCCTCATGGTTTACCAACTTATTAATTGAATTTGTATAAATTTTCATTTCTCGAGTATATTTTATTAGTTTATATTTTATTAAACTACTAGTCTTTAAATAGTTATTCAAATAGTTTACCATTTAACTTCGTTGTATATACTATAGCCGTAAATTTTTTCACGTGTCTATATACAACCGTTCAGCTGATGAAGGGGGGAAACACTGGATTTTAACAAAAAAAATCTAAAAAAAATTATGTTTACAAACTCTCAATATTTTTTGAATGACCTATGCAACGACACCCCACAACACAACATGGGTTAGTCCAGAAATATTACGTGTGATTGATATACCTATGTCTATGTCAAACAACAGCTTGCTAGTTCTAATAGCCTCTGAGTAAAACCGCGGACAGAGACATAGTGAACTACAAACCCACCCTAAAAACCCACCTCAATATCCTTTAGTTATATAGCGACTAAGTAAGTAAATAGTTATTTTCATCATCATCATCATCACATCAGCCGCAGGAAGTCCCTTGCTGGATTTAGGCTTCCCCGCAAGGTTTTTTCAAAACGTCCGATTGGAAGCTGCCTGCATCCAGCGTTTTCCTGCAACCTTGCTAAAGTCGTTTGACCACCTAGTTAGTCCTACGCTGTGCTTGCCAGTACGTGGCCGCAATTCGAGAACCCTTCTTCCCCATCGGCCACTTCAATAAGCTAATCCCCACTGTTTATATCCACGTAGAGAAACACCGATTGAATTTGTTATTTTATGCCAGTAGTTTTATTACCAGAACATGTTGTTGATTGTTCTCCAACCTTGGGGTAAGGTACCCTAAAAGGAAGATTCTTAATTTCTTACTTAATTGCCGATTTCTTACTATTTTTAACAGTCGCCATCTCGTTATGCAGGTCACAGCCTATCTTCGTCTCAGTCGTGTCATGGAAAAATCTAACGAAGACAGTTTTAGAAAGTCATTAAAAAGTAACTCAGTCATCTTTTACAATAAACTAAACAAAAGTAATAGGATATTCCCGTAAATAACAATACAAATAGACAGGAAAGTTGTTTCTGACTAACTACCATAAACCGACCAACAATTAAACTTTTTAAACAATTACTAGCTTTAACCCACGACTTTGTCTGCAATTTAGTATTTTGTAATAAAATCTACTTTTGTATGGCAAAATACGATTCCCCATACAAAGTTTCACTTCCCTTTTTAATTTGGGATAACAACCATGTCTTTCTCCGAGACTTATAAATTGAGCAATCTTCGAATCGTATTTTTTTATGGAATAACAGTTTATTTTTTGCTTCGGAATTTCTTTATTTTGTAAGCTGTTCAATATCACGGACCCTACATAATGCTTGCATTATTTCACCTTTTTGTAATAGGCAAGACGAATGGAAAAATATTTTTGATCTATCGGTTAGATTCTTTAAAAATATTGAACACGTATTTTTTCATTTCTTTGAGAAACCAAAAATGACAAGATACAGCGCATTAAAATTCCGCATGACGTCACGGCTGGGTACGATTTTTACTGAAGTATGACGTCGCAAGCCCCCACTCCAGAACTTTGACGCTTCGTATCTTTGTGAATTTTTGCTTTTTTGATAAACTGAAAAATACGGGTCCATTATTTTGGATAATCTAAAATACGGACTAATTACAATCATACTTTTCGGACCCTGTTGTCACCCTATACGGAAAATATGTGTAGCTTAGCATGAAACTAGAGCGCTCCGAGAACACGGAACTAATTACACGCCGCCCTACGCCGCAGCCGGATGACTCCTTCAATTAAACGGCGCGACACAGCGGCGGACGACTGACTGTCACATAGGCGTCCCGAGAGGGGATCAGGTGGTTCAAACTCTACCGAAATAAAGACACTGACATTTTTTGGATTTGGATTTTAAGATATAATTACTAACTAAAATCATAGTGTTCCGACCAAAATTGATTACACGCCGCCCTACGCCACCCTGCTCCGGTCACACCGCTACATTCATCACTTTCTTCATACATGCTCCCCTTTTAAAGAACATCCACATTTTGGTCGATAAACGTTCGCCGAGGCCGAGCATGTCCTGCTCTTCCATTCACATTTGTCTCTTAAATTTACATCCGTACTTCTACATACCCAAACCATCTTAACATCCCTTCCTATATTTTTGCAATTACTATATTAAATCCCAAAAATACAATATCTTCTTCTATAAAGTTATAGCTTTACATTAGAGCGCCGAAAAAAAAAAGAATTAATTACCTACACTCCGCCCGACATAGCGTCTAACCATTGACGGTGATTGGTGCAATACTATGGCAAGAATACAATATAGATCTTCTAATATGTGTAGCTTGACATTAGAGCACCGGGAACTGCGGAACTAAGTAATTACTCGCCGCCCTACACCGCAGCCGGTTGACTTCTTCAATTAATGTCACGACACCGACAGCGACACGTGATCAGGAGTATAAACTCCAAGTCACCAAATAAAGTTTTCTTTCCTCTAACTTATTAATTTAAAAACCAACCCAACCGAGGTTGATATACAGTTTATCGCTTTTTCTTTATGAAATTAAGCTCAGCAAAGCAATACCTAGAGTAAATTTAAGAGTGCTGTACTCGTATGGCTTTTAATATGGACACAATATTTGATCTAAGAACAAATTGCCTATATATTTATTTATTTAATTTCAGCATGTTTAAAGTAAATTAAACTAACTAACAATAATTACAATAAATATTAAACTAAATTAAACATAAATACTAAAAATAAATTACTTATAAACATATACAATTATTATTAAAAATATCCCTAAAATCCTTCCCCTGCGGAAGAGTGCCCAGAAGGCTGGCAGCATTGTCTATTAATTTTGACTAATTCACTTGTATAAACTTAATGGTCTATGTACACAGTTTACGGATTTCCAGTAAAATATTACAAACTACTTGCAGCTTGACATTTATTTTATTAGTAGAATGCATTATTTTACATTACCATTACAACACTGCGTTCTCCATTACATTTGTATCTAATATCCACACCGGTAATCAATGGTCGCATGTCTACCTAAACCCATTAGCTGTTTACTGTCGAGTTAAACGTCACCCCACACATGAAGCCCATGTTAACTCTCATGAAGTATAATATTAAAGCGGGAGGGACAATTTTGTGAGCATTTTTATTTGCCACCTGAAGCGCACTGACCGCAATCCTGAAAATCCGAAGCACGGTATGTTATTTCAGAAATGCTTTCATTTCACGCTTTTAATGGAAGAATTTTGCAGGAGTTAAATTTTCGTAAGTCTGTAGGCCTTCTTAGCAGAAAATTAGAGGGAGGAGTTGTTGTTGTTAAAAATAGGCACAGTTCTTCATTCGTATAAATGTCTGAAGTTAGCTGATGGATAATGTATGTGTATGGATAACTAATTTAGAGACATAAGAAAATACTTGTAGCAGTGTTATTTGTTAAAAGTCAATATTTTTATTGTTTCATATTGTATATAGATATTCACATCAGATAATATTCGATCTTTCGTAAACACATGTTTATGCAAATAAATTCAACTTTGTTCTGCATAAGGTGTGACATATCTTCGTTTTTTTATATCAATAAAAAATGAGGCTATTCACAACTTTAGCTAAGGCGAAATTTTTCAATGTTTTATAAAGTTTAGCTGGATCATTATGGTTCTGCATGAGGTGTTTCATTTTTTAAACCAATTATACCCTATATGTTGCCCATGCTTAACAGCTAAGTATATTACAAAATAGTTTTATTCGAATCCGTCCGGTATAGTATTTCCGGAGATTAACGTGTACAAATAGAAATACTTTTTTTTATTCTGACTCTATTACTATGTCTCTATCATCCCAATTTCTTTTTCGGAAATCTATTTAATGCACATGCAATTTTTTACTGTTTTATTACATGTATAAGTATATTGATTGATTTATTGATACGACAGGTAATTATCTAGTTAGTTACACGTCGATTATAAGGATTGAACCTTACATTCTTGAACGATTTTGATTATATTCACACTAGATTTAATAGGTTTACATCATTACATAGGTACATATGTAGGTACTGCATACTAATCACGTCGCTATCTCTTAGGAAATACAAGGATGCAGATAGGCTTTAGGGCCATAACACACAAAGACCGCGCTCAGCTTGATTACGGCAACAAAAAATTAATGCAAGTACATGTAATACATTTCTAACCTTTCTGAAACGTTTTATTGACACCTGGGAAGCATTTTACACTTATCTTATTAGATTAGCTGCAGCGCATATTGTAATTCGGCTAGAGATTTTGCAATAAAGACTGTGTAAAACGTCATATAAATCGGGCAAGGCACGGGACGAGTGACGCGGACGGATGTGGACCGCTAATTAAAATTTATCGTCAGCCGCACTGCTAGCGATTGTTTAACATCATAATTAGCTCGTATCTACGGCTATAACGATCGCAGCCATCGCCAATGTTTCCGCACTAAAACGCTTTACTACACATTGAGTACTCCTTGTTTTACTCCATATTGAATTATACGTAGAATAAAATCTCACGGTTTACGCCGCTTTCATTGCGCATCACAAATAAACATGTCGGCATATACGTCAAGAGCATTGGAATAAATCTGCGTGTGGTGATTGTCTGATCTGTGATTTGTTTTTATTATTTTTAATTATCTAGCTAATTGGTAACTATAGTACCATGCCTAGCATTTATATGTTAAATAACAGTTTTTTAACGTACGTGTAAGTAAAAAGGATCTAGCTAAAAAAATATAAAAGAAAAATAATATTGAATACTAAAAACGTCACTTTAGTAAAGTACTATTTACTAATTTCGCCCTCGACTACGTTCGAAATTATCTCTCGAAAAGTATTTGAAAAATTCTCGAGAAGTTGTAATGTTGGATAACACAAACAAACTCAAGCCAGGCATATGAGATAAAATGAAAGTTTCATCTGAGTCTGTCCGGCAGTTAGAGATTGAAGCGTGTTTAAATAACAATCAACTACGAGTAAGTATTAATAAACACAATATCGCTAGGTAGTTAGTAAAATAACTAGGATGTTTATTTTAATAATTCTTTTCAGTAAAAAACTAATAAGTACATGTACTAATTTTCATAAAAACTTCCTCAGTATGAGTGTACCCTACCTAATTTATCAGTAAAGTTATTTAGATATTAGGCATTATACGAGTAATACTTAGGACGAAGTACACAAAAAATCAATACAATATCCCAGCAAAGTAATCTCGCACGAGTACACTTGTTACTGGCAGAGGACAACATAAGTAAATACAAACAAACTAAAGGATCGCAATATGTCATGGAAGTTCAGTCCACTACACAACAAAGGGGCTATTCTCGGCGTTTACAGACTGGGCGCCGGATTCCGGATATCCCACAAATACATTAATTCAGTATTCGCAAACATTATTTTGCTTCTCAAATCTATATTTAATTTTATCTCCGGTGATTCACTGCACTTCGCACTAAATAAATCGAAGAACATGTGTATTACCAATCAATAAAACATTTGTATGTTTATATTTTCTTTTTTTATGACTGGCACTAAAAAAACATTAAACCTTCAAAAAGGCAAGTCTATCCTATTATTTGAAAAACAATTTCTTTACTTATAGAGAGGAGTAAATGTCCGTGATCCATAATTTTCATACATTTATACAACATTTGTATAACATTTTGTGTGTTTAGGTACCTTTTTTTATGGCGTTAGAAAGCCACCTTACGTAAGTTACTAAGTTATACCTAAGCCAACAACAAGAATACAATATGTAAAAGTTATCAAAAGATAGACGCAAGTGTACAAAATACCGCGCTTGCTATTTCCGCCATTTTATATTAATTTTAAATTATTATTACGGAAATAATGATTTACAATCTAACCAAATTCTTATTAGCAAATAAAGATTTGTTTGGATTAATTTACCATTATCAAACAAGCACATAGTATTCAGTACTACTTATTATAGATATATTCTGTGTCAAACGTCATTCCAGCATTATCTGTAGTATCTTCATGAGAGGTACGATATAGATAACTCGCCATTATCTCTATAATTACTCATGCTTCAAGCATAAAGAATTCTCATAATTTTATCGGGTTAAAAACCTGAACGCATAAAGTAAGCTTCATAATAATGTTCCGTGCCGTAAACATTCTAAAAGCGGCTTCGTAAATGAGCTTTTCGAGTTAATGAAGATTTCCTTATTATTTGGAGCTCAATAGAGCCGGCCGCGTTTGTTTTGTTAAGACGATGATATTGGCGGGTGCGCTTGAAAGAAATACGGAAAGTATCCTCGGAAGTGAGCTGGCTACAGCGGGCCGCCGGCGCTGGCCGCCCGCCAGCGGTCGCTCGGGTTCCCCGCGCGATGTGGGCCGAACTTTTTCTAAAGCCACATCTTTCCGCCTCGCTGCATTGGATGCTCCACCGCTACATCATACAGCCATTCGTAACCCACATACCAAATTTTCTTAATACATTAGACATCTTATAAAATTAGGACTGACGTCAACATACGTGTTTTTATGGCTATTTATATTAAACAAATTAGCGACTAATATGTTGAAGGCATCTCTAAACAGCTATTAATCCGTGGGGAAAATCTTCATCTGACAATTTATTTTATGCTCGTCGTGATCTTATGATTTTAAGGAGTCAAATATACCTAATGAAATAGAAATAGTTGATTGTCCATGTAAACTGTTCTTAAATTCCATCCTTACAACACCGCTACCTTTTCCTATTCCTTCTCGGTACATGCAATCAGACTATTGACTCATTACCACCTGCTATACTCGAATCTAAAACAATTTCTGTATTTAAAAGACGAGTAAAAGATCATTATTAATTGCAATCATCTTAAAATTGTAACCTATATTGTTAATATGAAGTATATATTATATTTCTTTTTAGATAGACTTATGTATTTATTTTAATTATATGTTTATTTGTAGTTTGCTTAGTTTAAGGTAATTTTAATTTTCTTGCCTGTCTTACATATAGAAGAGATCTCTTTTGAGATAAGTAGTGCCGCTTTAAACAACTTTTATTTTATGAATTCTCTGTATACTTACATTGTCTGTGTACATAAATTGGTAAAAAAATAAATAAATAGACTCGGAGCGCTTTCATTCCCAAGTAGGTATAATAAACAGTGGCTTTGTGAAGTCGCGGCTCAAAGGCGCATTTAAAAGGGAAATTAATGCCGGTTTCAGAGGACATGAATTATGTAGGTATGAAAGTTGAAAGTGATATAAACTAAATCAACTTCTTTTCCTACTATATCTACTTAATTAAGTACCTATACAATACTTAAAGTACAAAATATAATTCGAAACTCTGATTGTTTAATATCTTATTTACTTTTTTGGCGAAAAACTATTTTACACGTCAGATTTCTACCTTCAAAAATTTACTAAATAAGTACCTAGATTCTTAAGAATGATCCTAAAATAAAATAATAAAATTACCCTACATATTACGATACCCTTTCTTTTAAAATTTGTTAAAGAAAATAAATAGCAGTTTTTAGGGTTCCGTAGTAAATAAGAAAGAAACCCTTACAGTCTTATTACAAAAAAAATTGGTTGCCTGTAAAGTCGGTATACGGGCGAAAGTTTTACGTGACAACGACTTTTTATGTCTGTCTCTCTCGCTCTTAGGCGGGCTAACCATGCCCGAGTGGAAGGGACGCGTGCCTCTCACTCGCTCTCATTGTGAGCGCATAACGTGAGCGGAGCGTAACGCAGTTTCTTGAAGTGTCACCCGGCAAACCAATTTATAAGACGTTGTCACGTCAAAAGGCCTTAATCGTAGTTTAGTCCCGTATTATCTTAGTCGGGCTTTAGTACGGTAACAAACGTTAAATCTACTTTAGACTTTGCTTCATTACAAAACGTCCAAAAAAGACGGAATAAGATAGATCCAACTTAGTCTGACCGGAAGTAGAAAAATCATTCCGTTTTTCATAATAATATTATTTTTTCAAAAATATTTTAATTTAAAGGGAAATAAGTTAAAATATAATTGATTTCAAATTATGCAATGTATTTAATTTTACCAAAAAATTCTTATTTATTGCTCTGATTGCTAAATAACATTTCTTTAACAATAAATAAAGTACCTATAACAGTATCAAGAAACGGAACGTAGATGTGTTGACAACTTTAACAACGTAACTCTATATTTAGTCTGTGGTAAGACGTCATAATCGCCTGTCATGCATATATATTTGTTTACGTTTGTAAATTGTAGAAAATCTTAATAAATATTGTTTTTATATGAGTGTTGTATAGTGTAAGAAATATAAAATCGTGTTTTTAATGTTGTGAATGTAAATAAACGAACAATAGTGATAAAATAATTTTGTCATGTAAAGTTGTAAAACAATAAAAATACTTTTAAATCATATTCATGGCAGTTTCAACACATTTCCTGGATATAATAAGCATTTATCAATAGCTATCAGGTAAAATTATAGATTTTACTACAATTTTTATGTTTTGTTTTGATATATGTTATGATTTTGAGGTTAGTCGAAGCTTAGACCGAGCTTTGACTAGGGTGATTTAGATCGAGGATGTTCCTTGGACTAAGATATAAACCTCGTTTTGTAATAAGATTTTCCTTGTTACTTGGATAAGATTTTTCTTGTTACTTGGTTTAGATCGAGTTTTAACCTCGGACTTTCGTTAGTCTTTGTTTTATAATAAGACTGTTATAGTTTTGCCATGTCTGTCTATCCGTCTTTCTGTCTGTCTGTCCGTCCGCGGTTTCACTCAGAGACTGTAAGTACTAGGAAGCTGAAATTTGGTATGGTTATGTATATTAATTATGGCAAAAAAGAAGTAATATAAAATCTTGAACAACAATTTTTTTAGGGTAGCTTTTATACATGTAAAGTTGAAGTCAATTTTTATTCTTCTTGACTCGCGCGTGGGTTATCATTGAATAGGTATTTCTAAAGTGTGGTTAATTTCTGCAATATTTTACCAATCCATTAAACCCATCTGCTAAACGGACACGTGAAAAAAATCACAGCTCATAACGAAGAAAAATCATATCGAACTTTAAAGGAATGTAGGGTTTACAAATTAAAAAGTTATAGGCGATCATCTTATAAAATGTACTCGGAAAAGGAAATATTTATAAGAATATAATAGAAAATTAGTTTTTAGACGTTGTTAGTGGCGTGAACTCAAAGTTGACATTCACAACTACGGAACCCTGCACTGCACGGTCCCCGTCACGCACTTGGCCAATTATTTTATATGTTATATTTGCATGTTTCTCTTTAAAAATGTTCCGATCAAAAGACATTAGATATTCATCGTACGAAAACAAAAATTTTATTCTTTGATTATTTATGCAGTGGAATTTAGTCCAAGTAGACTGCCTGTTGCAGTTGCAGATGCATTACGTATTCGCGTACACAACTGAAGTATACAAATCTGGCGATTTCTGCATAAATCAAATTATATCGCAGATCTGAAACGAAAAGCCCATAGTGATATGATTAATACCTGTTTTATTTAGGCGCAACTAAAATATGGCGCAATAAAATTGACTTTTATATTCCTGTAACAAAACATGTTTATCTGCCTGTCGTGTTTTTGTTGTATCCAGTGTATGTAAGTGGACAAAGTGTCAAAATTTTTATGCTGTCGAATGAAGCCTGGCATCCGAAGCACGGAGAATCACGGCATTTTTATGACGCTTGTGATCACCAATCCAGGAGTAAATCACGCCCAGGGTTGCTTAACATGCGTAAAGCGCTAATAATGCGAAAGCCCGCAGTCTCTGTCGTGCGTGAGATTGCGACATTGCTAATTAGTTCAGTGACAGTATCCGTGACGCAACGCACGCATCACGAGCCAACGCGTACCGATGCAGTTACCTATATAGGATAGGCCAGGTGACGTATGCCTACAGAAATACCCGGGAGGCAGTGACACTGTGAAGTGGATGCTGCATTTACTCTATCAAGGCGTAGCTGCCGCCGTATTAGCCGTTTCAAAAATAAGGGGCTTCAGATATATAGGGGCCCAAAAGTGTTACCCCGTGTAAGCTAAAGTTCATACAGAAAATATTGTCCACAGTCTCTATCACTCTCTAAGGCCTTACGTAATACTTCCCAGGAATAAAAAAAAAGCTTACTTAGATCATTAGATCATAATATGACTTCATACGTAATACTTCGCGGGACTTCCTCAATGCTCGCCTCAATGCAACCCAGGTGGCTAACCGCGGTCATCTGGTCACCAATTAAAAGCGGTCGAAAGAAACATGAAAGGCCAACTACGCTGGTGTGGACACCTTGTACGCATGGAGTCTTCCAGATTACCAAAAAAGGTATTTTACTCTGAGCTTAGCTCAGGTAAACGAAAGCCTGGAGGACAGTTTCTGCGTTACAGGGATGTCTTAAAACGCCACTTGACTGCAATTGGCATGTCTAGTGAGTCATGGGAGGAGCTTGCAACGCAGAGGTCGGAGTGGCGAACTGCTGTCAACACGGGTATAGAAAACTTTGAGCGTTCCCGTCTTGAAGACCTTAACGCCAAACGCCTGATCCGAAAATCTCGACCCAAGCCCTCCTACAACTATACTCGCAATTCAAGTGGGTCTCTTTACTGCGCTTCTTGCAATAGGACCTTCAAAACAAAATTTGGTTTTGCGAGTCATGCTCGCGCTCATGCAAGAGCCCGGGCGAAGACGAGCTAAGGGTGTCGCCGTCGACGGATACTTCTGGGAGGACATCATCATCACTTCGCGGGAATAAAAAAACCTTACTTAGCTCATCAGATCATAAAATAAATTCATTCATATACTATCCACAGTCTCATTTATTCGCTTAGGCCGTACGTAATACTTTCCGGGAATAAAAATAACCTTACTTAAGTCATCAGATCATAATATTAATTCATTCATATACAACACATGATAGCCTGCTTCAAGGATAATTCAAAGCGAATGTCACTATAGTTTGTGAATAAAATTCTTTTTCTTTCGGACATGAAATCGATAGAAAGAGAGATGTAGAAGGCCCCTTACACATTTTGGTACAGGGCACATGTAAAGGCACGCTACGCCACTGAGCGGCTGCCTGGTGGGCTGCCAGCCCTGCCTGCCAACTGGGTGAGCCCGGAGCCGCGCGAGCGAGAGCTACCTCCTCCGCTGCGCTGCACTATCGATTTATTGCGTCTATTATACAACGAGGTATTTTATTATACAGCTATGCAGTACAGCTGAGTACTGATTACATCTGTAAGTAGATGTTAAAGCGGGCAAAATTTAACTCACATTATTAGGTAATGTAAATTATATTTCACCCTGCTTTATTAGTAAATAAGAGTGTTTTAGTTGTATTGGTAATTTAATATTCGGTGATTAGTCGTAAATACATACGACATACGAGTAAATTTTCTGTTTCTTTGATATGTTCGTAGGTACAAAACGATGGAAAAAATACTAATTTACTACCACTAAGAAGTAAAGCTAGGATCGTCATTTTTGACTTTGTATATTTTTCGTTTTGTAACTTACTACACGATTTACGTTAAAACAAAACAAAATAGAATTTCCGTACCCGACCGACTAAGTATCGTTAAATCAAGCTTGGCAGTTATTTATGACTAACAATGAATCTATTTTGAAAAAAGCTAATTAAGATTTTTCATTTGACACTTCATTTGATTTCGAAACCAAAAACAATTTTTTTGCACATACTTTTTAGGATTACGTAGTAAACAAGGAACCCTTATAGTTTCGCCACGTCTGTCTCTCTGTCTGTTTGTCTATGCGTCCGCGATTCTAATCAGACACTAAAGTACTAGGAAGCTGGAATTTGGTATAGGTATATATAAAATCATTTCTTTTTCCTTGGTAGCTCCCATATAGAGTAAAGTGCGAGTAATTTTATTTTTCTTGACTAACAGCTCTAGCAAAAATATTTTATTTATTTATTATAAAACTATCATCTATATCTATCATTTTATATAAAACTATATCTATCATCTTTTCTATAACGTCCCAAAGGTGAACTGGTAGACAATGCTTAGCATTAAGTTGTACCTTTCGTACTATAATGGTAAGATTTTAAGTGCAATAAATTAAATTTTAAAAAAAACTTTATTGTTTACAATTGGCGAAACGCATTCTCTCCCAGCTAACCATGTCTTATTTCAATATCTCATAAATATTGTGAGCTTGTAATCATATTTTTTGATTTAGGGATCAGTTTCTGAAATATTTGATTTTAGGTAATATTTGGGTTTAGTGCAAATTTTTGTTGGAGTCAAGTGTCCTCACCCCCCTCTATTTGCTAAACGGCTATATATTTAAAGAACTTTAAAGAAAAACTATCAGAGCTAAGTAGATATACATGTAAAAGTTATAGGCGACTAACTTATAAAATGTACTCGGAAAAGGAAAATTTCATACAAATTGAATAGAAAATTAGTTTTAGTGGCGTGAATTCAAAGTCGACATACTAACCCTATACTGCGTGTGGTATGACACGCACTTGGCCGATATTATTAGTTTGTAATTTGTACCCGTACAATTAAATTTATATACATATATAAATAAATATACAGGAACTGCTCGTTTAAAGGTACTTATAAGATACATACATTATGTAGACTGCTAAAATGATTACCCTTTCATTCATCTTGAGGTCTAGCTAAGTACGTTGGTGTTATGGGTATAATAAAGCTTCTTTGTGTTATTATATAGGTACTTAACTGACTTACCGAATGTATGACTACACTGAAGCATGCAAGGCAGCAAGGCCGTGAAATTATTTCAGTGGAGGTGCAGCCTCATGCGATATACATCTTTACCACACAGTAAAGTTATTCCACTTTGACACGTTACGTGTCCTTCCTACAATACCGCGAAAAATTTAGGACATAGACATAGGCAGGAAAAAAATGTTACTTCGACTTAATACCCACTATTATAGCGGAAAAGAACATGATTTTTGAATATGAACTAAAACTTATAATCATAATAAATTCAATATATGAATCATACCGTAGACCACGCGCTTCGGTGCACTCCACTATGGGCGCACGACCATCATCATCATCATATCAGCCACAGAACGTCTACTGCTGGACATATCCAAATTAAATTTGAATATATCATTCAGCTGCCGCCGCGCGATATGCACGAAATCAAAGATTACCTACTTCGGCCGTGGAGACGTGGGGCGCGGCAAATTTTTAAAGAAATCTCCACACACGTGATCGACGTTTCCAGAGACCTAAGAGCTGGTGCGCATTTTGGCCAAAAATTAAGTCTGGCCATACCAGCCCTGCCCTGCGACCATAGCAACTGTTTTTTTTTAATGTACCTAATATAATGTTTTATTTTTTAATTAAATAGGCAGAAGGTTCGATCCCAGGCGGAAACATATTTTTGTTTCTATATATGACGAAATAAAAATTAAATACATTTTAAGTTTATAGATTTCGTTTAATAAAAGATAAGTTATGTTAGGTTTTAGTTTAATTATTTAGTTTATGTATTAATCTGTATTTAAGTTGAGTTTAATAAATTTACCTTATCTATAAATAATATTTAACCTAAGAAAATTAAACTTGTGTTCTTTTTTTTGTAGGTAAGTGATCACTTTATTTCTAATATCGTATAAAAACTAAGATTTAAATGTACAAGCAAGTTAATGTAAACTTCATGTGTAGATACTTTACGACTTACATTCAAACCCAATCAATAATTACTACAAAAATAAAAATGTATAAGTACTTTTTTAAGACCTAGGCGTTTAGCACGCACTGAGAGAGGTATATACCCAACAGTGAGACATAAAAGCCTGCTAATGATGATGATACGTTTTTCACAATTAGATAAGTAATTCATACAAGTATCACTTATAGGTAGGTACATTTGTGACGTTAGAATAATTGAAAAGAGTACAATTTAAGAGGTTTAGACGTACTTAATATAATATTTACGCAAGTAAGATTGCAACAAGTGGAAAAGCACTCCAAGTTGATGGGTACGACATTTGATCTAAGGCTTGACGTCAGTGTCGGTCGGAAGGTAATAAATGGCAGCCGAGCCCTATCAGAAGTGAAACATCTTCGAAGGTCTCACCAAATGGGTCAGGGCTGCCAGGCTGCCACATTGGCAAAACGAATGCTCGAAATGGTTTATTGGAATTGGCAATTCTCTATATTTTACATACTTAAAATTTAATAAGTAATGCGAAATAGCTGTTTTACATTCTGACGAGAATCTCAAAAAAATACTTATTTGTTTACGTATCTCTGTGTGAGATATTTAAATAAATGAAAAAAACAGCAATTAGTATACTCGTGTGTTATAATGTTGAAACTGATTGGTATAAGCAACTTGCACTACGAAATGGTCTCAATCTATCAAATAAAATTGAGACATGAAGTACTTCTAAGGAACTTTTATCATTATTGTAAAACTGTTTATTTGAGTCTTATTAACGAATATAAAATTTAAACTGTTTTTGTTTTGAAGTATTTACCTAGATAACTTTTACAGTAGATATCGTTTGCACGATATCTAATAGGCAAAAGTTGAATCATTTGTCTTTTAGATATCGCCGATATGACATGATTGAGCTGCTCGTGATTGCTATCGCTGTACTTTACACTCGATAAAAATAAGCCTAATGCGTATTGTATTGGCTGCGCTAACGATCGAGTGTTATCGGTAGTCACATGTTAATATAAAATAGGTACATCTTTCTTGCGCAATAGATAACATAATATGTGTTATCTTATCTATGGTACAAGAAAGATATATTTAGTTTTTTTGTTTTCTCATCATCTCATCACTGAATCCATGGCTCATATTATAATGTCTTGAAATCGAATAAATTTATCTTTATATATACAAATATATATAAAGTTATTTAGTTTTTAATTTAGTTGTTAATTAAAGATTAAATTATTATACTTAGTAATAGCTGTTTATGAAATAAATAAAAATATATATATATATAAATATAATATCGTAGTTAGGGTGTTCTTAGTGTACGAGTGTGGAGGTCTATGCTCTTAAGTAAGACATACAGACACATACTACAAACATTCATCCAAGTAATATTTCGGATTTAATTTACTTACTTAAGTATGTAGTGTACATTGGTAATTGTATGGATCGAATTTTTGACCTCCCATAAAAATTGACTAATCAGCTGATCCGAATTTATATAGGAATCAAAATAATATTTTTCATATTTCTATATTATTAATTGGAAAAAGTTGTTCAGTATCATGCACTGAATTTACCATTAATACCCATTTTGATTATTAAAATTCGTAAACTCTTAAATCCTAAATATTGGCGACATCTATTTAACATATAAGTTGTACCTTATTTATGTTGTTGTTATTTAATAAGTATTCCAAAATTGTAAATATCTTTGATGTAATAGAGTATTAATATTGTATAAGTACTTATCAAATGACATTAAATTAGCGTGTGATTTATAATATTTGGGTTAGAAAGAGTAAACATAGAGTCGACATAATATTTGTGGGCGTTATATCCTACATTTATAAATAACGACTTCCTCAATCGAAACCGATTAAAAATGTAGCCTTGGATGAGGCCGGTGTAAACAGCCGCTGCTGGCAGTTGGCACTCGTCTTCTCGGAATGCTAACGATATTGGACCATTCCACTCGCACCTCAATTAACTCACTTTCTGTTTTACTATCTCCTGTTCTATATTTATAAATTTACAAGTTCGTTATATTTTGTTTGTTTGTTTATTTATTAAGGTTTATTGAGCATAAGACAGAACACAGATACAAATCAGAAAAGTAAACATACAATGGTGGACTTATCCCGTAAAGGGATCTCTTTCAGTCAATCGGCCAGTTATTGAGAGTAATGTTTACTTCTTATGTTTGGGGCAGCAGAATCAGTTTAACATAAATTTACTAAAAGAAATATTTTATAAGAAATTTGTGGCTTATATCCATACGAGGTGCTGGGAAGAAAAACTGTCGATGAGATGGTCTAGGAAGACCTAGAAAATTACATATATAGGTCTGAGCAAGCGACGAAAGTATTACTTGATGTCTGAGCCCTACCTCTGAAGGTGGTATGTAACCTTACTCGAGAGAAAGGCGCGTTTTTCGTTGTAAAAATGTTTTAGCTAAAAAAATCTGTAAAAGTAATATTGATAAGGCGCGTTTTTAGATGAACAAACGTTTTAGGAAAAACAGCTATAAAAATAATATTGATATGGTGCCATAATTTACCTTTCTTCATAAAAATAAATATCAAACGTTTCCTAAACTCATTTTACTTAAAATATGTTTTGACCTTATCTATCTTTCTAAATGAACAAGTTTGGCAAACGTTTAGGTATTTTAAGTAAATTTAAACGCCTACCTACTACGCCAACGCTAAATACTAAGCCATAGTCCTAATAAATTGCATTCCAACATCAATATCATTCATGAATGCATTAATCACATAATTAAAAGATTTATTTCTATCGAACAGCTTTTTTATGAATCGTAGCACATTCACCGGTACTTATAAATAGGCCGGGCGCCGACCGTCGACATCATGCTTGTTTTCGCTTGATCAGGTCTTTGGCAGAAACGATAATTGCCTTCCATTCATTATCAAGTGTGAGATATCGGCTAATTAGTGAGGTAAGGGTCGCCGCTCATTTGTCAACACTATTTCCCCTCTCAGGGTCAATCCGTGATGGACAGAGACAGTGCGTCGTCATGGTGACTAATGTAATGGAACCGATAACAAAAAAATAGTATAATTTCTATAAATGACTCTCATTATAGGTTTTTTATCGAACTCCATCTACTAAATAATTTGTATGCACGATCTAGACGATGTTGCATTAGAAAAATTCTAAAGACCTAAGTATAATTCCATGATAACACCTAAAAAGATAACCAACAAAAAAAACTTCAACGATGACAAAAATTGTAATCATAACATACACAATAATATGAGATGATTTTATTGACTTGATGATCCGACTTTATGGTATGTAATTATAACGGTTCAAGTTTTATTTTTATTCTTTAAAATAATTGGTTTCGTACGGTGTTGATATGAGGTCTCACCTTATAACCGTGAGCACGTATCTTGGACTTGGATGGGTATTGATCGCGAGCTTGGGCGGCGAAAACAAAGGGCGGGCGAGCTTTGCTGCCCACGCCGCCGCCCCACGGAACCAAACAGAGCCTGCGAATGCCGTGCGATGGTTAGTCTAGTGCACTCATGTGCAATCGGTCGCAACGCGATGAGCTTAATCACTGCCTTCCATTTAACCCCCGACGAAAAAGAATTGTGTTCAAAGTTTGCGTTGTCTGTGTCCCCGAGTGTCTATCTGTGGCATCATAGCGCCTAAACGAATGGGCTGATTTAGTGGGCATTTTTGTTTGAAAGTTGACTTGATCTGGATGGTTCTCTGGGAAAATTAGTGCAGCGGACGCTTGAAAGTCGGGGATTTTTTTAATTTTCCTGGTAAATAAACTTGGGTGGACCTACTTTAAAAGTATTTTGTTATCATTACATAAAGTACTTACTTTCTGCAATCGAAAATATCTTTAAACATGAAAAAAATTAAAAATATACAGTAGATGTTACTAATACTATTAATTGCAATTACTATTTCTATGTATTGTTTATAAAATTTTATGTAAACACTTCGCTATTTTTATCGTTAGTTCTATCAATGAGAGCAACAAATAGTTAAATGGCAACTAAACCTTTATTTATAAGTTTATTTGAGTCTTATTAAGAATCATGCTTAAAAATCTAAGTATCCCACAACGAGGAACATTCTTCATTATTTACTAAAAGTGAATATCCACAATAGAAATGCAATAGGTGTTTAGCTTTAATTCGGCCATTTATCATCAACAGCGAATACTGAACTCTACCTCCCTCTACTGGGAATATAATAGTAGGTTATGCATCGATTCGTCAAAATATATTATCTAGTAGCAGTTACATATGTATACGCTTTCATCTCGAATCTCCACTGTCTTACACGTCGTAAAATGTGTTGACAGTCATTGTTCCAATTACAAGGAATGCCGGAGTGGCGGTGACTCGGAAAACGGGTCGCCAGGGTCGCTCTGCTGGAGCCCCGCCAAATGTGGGGAAGGCACGTGCTACCCCCTTGTTTCCGAAGAATGTTTTTACTAATTTGGGGAATATTTGCTTAGGTATGTTACACATTCTTACACGACACACAACACAGTTAAAATAATAAAGGAATCAATATATCAACTTCATAAGTAAAACATGTGTCTGTCTGTACATTAAATGTATCTATTTAAAAAAATATATAGACATAGTAATAGAGTAAGAATTTTTTAAAAATGTCTGTTTGTTTCTTTTTCTGTTTGTACACGCTAATCTTTGGAAATACTGGACGGGTTCGAATGAAACTTTTTTGTTACATAGCTTTTAAGCCTAGGCAACATATAGGGTATAATTGATTTTTGAAAATGAAACACCTGATGTTCTGCATCATGTCCACAATAATGGTCCAGCTAAACTATAAACAATATAAAAATGACGCCTTAGCAAACCCTATTCAGCCTGATGACCATTTTTGGTTGAGGTATAAAAATCGAACTTCTGGAACCAGTACCAAGTTATAAGTAACTAAGTATATTTGCATAAACATGTGTTCACAAAAAATCGATGATCATCTGATGTGGGAATTATGTATCCAATCTTACTTTCTACTATCCTACTTCCTATCCTACTAATCCTACTATCCTACTTCCTATTCTACTAATCCTACTTTCCTACTTCCTATCCTACTAATCCTACTATCCTACTAATATTATAAATGCGAAAGTGAGTTTGTATATTTGTTTGTTTGTTTGTTACCTTTTCACGCTTAAACTACTGAACCGATTAGGATGAAATTTGATATGGATATAGTTTGAGACTCGGGGAAGGACATAGGGTACTCTTTATCCCGCAATTCCGACGGGGAGCGAAACCTGCGGGTTCAGCTAGTATTATATAAAGTATTTTCCCCTCGCGCGGCATTTCTACGGGCCCCGTAGAAGGTCATTACAGGTCAGACACATAAGTATCTGCACTAGTATTTATGCAGTAAAAAAATCATCTGATGTGGGAATTATGTACAATATTAAATACAAGTATTTTCTTATGTATTTGCACTTGTATTTATGCAGTAAAAAAAATCTTATGTATTTCTACACATATACTGAGACCGTAAAAAAATTCTAGGTCTATGGTATTTATGTTAATACATCGGAGTCATAAAGTTCACGCGAACGAAGTGGCGGGCATCTAATACCTAGAAGCTAGTACCTCTAATAAAACAGTAAAAATTGCGTGTCCATACATTGAATAAATTTATGAAAAAATGTGAGTAAGCGATAAAAAAAGAGCAAATGAAAGCTAAAAGAGAAAAAAAAATGTCTGCCTGTAGTTGCTAGAAAAAAGGAGATTTGTGAGAACTCCACCTGTCCCAGCTCAGTAGGTGTGCTTCACATGAAATGTGTACAAGAAGTCTTACGAGCAAAAGATTCAACGACAGAGGTTAATAAATTTATTTGTAATTATAACAGAACTGATTTAAAATTATATATAATTAAACAATTATTAATAAGTAAATTGCTATCATAGTGCAGGAAGTAGTGTTACTCAATGTATGGAAGGTGCAAATTTTGGTATCGGAAGAATTCACTTGGCACAGATGTAATATACGTAAAGTTAAGCTAATTTAGCCCGGTAGCCATCCCCCACCCCCAGGGGGGTAGGCAGGGGGGGCATTCAAAGTTACACGCCGCCGCGCTTCAGAAAAAAAAACATATCAGCTTCTATTTACCTAACACCTCGAGTATGGTGTCATTTTCTGATAAATCGGGGATGAGGAATTCAATTTTGAGTACAATTTTACATTTAATATATAGATTAATAGTAAAAAAAGGAAAATATTGAGGAAAATATCAAAATCGGATCGCAGTTTTTTTTATTTTAACAGATTTCTTTTGTGAGAAACCCGGAATTTCGTGTTTAAAAAAATATTAACTTAAAGAATATTTATCTAGCTTTAAAAAAATATATACTTTATTATATATAGCTGTCATACATCTATCTGAAAAAAATCGGACATGGCATGCGGCGGTGCCTAGAAACTTTTTCAATCGTCTCATCTCACATAATTTGTTGCAAGTATTAAGTTGTTTTTTATGAAAAATATATAGAATACATACTTAACTTAATTTTTGACTGTCGCTTATGGTCCTATATATCAATAATAGTATTTTATGTTTATATTCGTAAATTTTTTCATTCAAATTTTCCACCACAGTGGTATAATTCGGTACATTTAAATAGTTTTCTTAGACAGTTGCACCTAACACTGCACCCTGACTTGCACTTGCACCGAATCAGTTCACGACAAGCGGTAGCAGCCACTGGTGCAGTAGTCCACTTTGGTTTCCAATCATTTGATTCCATTTTCTATCCCCAATCCCCCCGGACTGGAAGGATTTGGAATCGGCACCATCGCTTGGCCCCATACGTGCACTGCACACCATGCTAAACAGCTCTTATGCTGCCGAAAATTCTCTAGCTGTCAGCTTTTTTTAGAGAAAATCTCCCTTCTGCACTCGTTTAACGATGTGCACTGTCTGGATCTAAAATGAAAATTAGGTAAGTAGGTATTGCATTATTTTGATTAATATAAAATACAGCTATATATCATTTATAACCCCATAAATACAATTTAATTTATGCTTACTTATTATACATCGTTATGATGATTTTTTTAATAATTTGGTTACAGTTTTCTACGTGTCTGTCAGCGAGCGTATTAAATACATTAGTTGCTGATGGAAAAGTATTTTATGCTTCAAAAGTAGCTGCTAAAAACAGTCATACGACTGTTCCTAGCAGCAGCGATCGTTGTAAAAATAACATCGACCCCTGTAACCACGAAGTTGAATGCCCATACGAGAATAATTGTGCATGTTGCTGACGAAGCATGGAATACTTTTCCATCAGCAACTAATGTATTTAATATGTTCAATGACAAAGACATAGGAAACTCTAACCAAATTATTCAAAATTTGTCATAACAATGTATGATATTACTTCTTACTTTCCTCGAGGACAATTTTTCGCAATTAGGCCCGAATTTGCCAGTTCCGTTATGCGTCATGGTTTCCGGATGTTCTAGGAACTTTTTTCTTATGTGTGCGATACCATCGCACTCCGGGAGGAGATAGCTCGCAGTTTCCTTAGCCTCCATGCATGCTCTGCAACGAGGACTGTTACTTAAACCTAGGGTGAAAAGGTGTTTGTTTAGTGCACAATGACCAGTAATAATGTAAATCATAGGGCGTAGGTTCCTCCTCGGCAGTGCTAACAGACGTCGGGATAAACGTCTGTCTCATTGGGGCAGCGCCTCCTTAGCCTGCCAAGTCTGAGCCAGTTCTTCGCCAATACGACTCTTGATCAAAGAGAGATCCTGCGTAAAGGGAATCAGGGCCATCGGAAGGGGTCCCTCCGGTGTCAGCTCGTCCGCTGCATCGTTACCCAGTGAGTAACGATATATGATAAGTAAGCATGTCAGGTATATATAGCTATATTTTATTTTAACCAAAATAATAATGCAATACCTACTTACCGGATTTTCGTTTTAGATCCAGTCAGTGCATATCATTAAACGAGTGCAGGAGGGAGATATTCTCTAAAAAAAGACTGACAGCTAGGGAATTTTCGGCATCATAAGAGCTGTTTAGCATGGTGAGCAGTGCTCTGCAGTGGTTACGTTTGGGACCAAGCGATGGTGCCGATTCTAAATCCTCCCAGTCCGGCGGATTGGGGATAGGAAATGGAATCAAATAATTGGAAACCAAAGTGGACAACTGCACCAGTGGCTGCTACCGCTTGTCGTGACCTGATTCGGTGCAAGTGCAAGTCAGGGTGCAGTGTTAGGTGCAACTGTCTAAGAAAACTATTTAAATGTACCGAATTATACCACTGTGGTGGAAAATTTGAATGAAAAAAATTACAAATATAAATATAAAATTCTATTATTGATATATAAGACCATAAGCGACAGTCAATAATTAAGTTAAGTATGTATTCTATATATTTTTCATAAAAAACAACTTAATACTTGCAACAAATTATGTGAGATGAGACGATTGAAAAAGTTTCTAGGCACCGCCGCGTGCCATGTCCGATTTTTTTCAGATAGATGTATGACAGCTATATATAATAAAGTATATATTTTTTTAAAGCTAGATAAATATGCTTTAAGTAAATATTTTTTTAAACACGTAATTCTGGGTTTCTGGCAAAATAAATCTGTTAGAATAAAAAAAACTGCTATCCGATTTTGATATTATCGTCAATATTTTCCTTTTTTTACTATTAATCTATATATATAATGTAAAATTGTACTCAAAATTGAATTCCTCATCCCCGATTTATCAGAAAATGACACCATACTCGAGGTGTTAGGTAAATAGAAGCTGATATGTTTTTTTTTCTGAAGCGCGGCGGCGTGTAACTTTGAATGCCCCCCCTGCCTACCCCCCAGGGGGTGGGGGATGGCTACCGGGCTAAATTAGCTTAACTTTACGTATATTACATCTGTGCCAAGTGAATTCTTCCGATACCAAAATTTGCACCTTATGACACTACTTCCCGCACTATCACTATGAGAGGTGGTAGAAGTGCAGTAATGCGTCAGAATGATGAGAAAGTACAATATTAATCTATGGAGGAAGTAATGTATAAATAATTAAAAAATTGAATTTTGAGATTAAAGAAAGGTGAACAGAATGAAATGTGGTGAGTAATAAATAAAATAAAAAAATACAAATATATATATAGGGACAAATTACAATGATTGAGCTCATTGAGCTCGTTCGAGACTTGTGTTATGGGATATTAACTCAACGATACTATATTTCATGTAATGTAATCTTCCATGCTGGTCTGGGAGAAAAAAAAACTTAGAATGTACCAGCTGCTTCTCTACCCGCGCAGATCGTAAGAGCCGATCGAGGGAATGGGCAAAAATTCGAATCATGTTAATAGACCCGCAACCTAGCTAGCAACCCGTCACTATTTTGATTATTTCATCCACCTTCTAGCCCACATCAAGCTAAAATGGCCTATAAGTCTTGCAGCCCGGCCCTATCTGCTTAGAGCTGCAAGACACAAAATGCTCTGTTTGCCCCATTAGGGATAAAGACGTGATAGTATGTATGAATGTATATGTATGTACTGACAGGGGATCAAACCCGGGACATCTGGGTGGCGGACTAGCATGGTGACCACTACGCCACGGAGGTCGTCATGTAATAACATGCAGGAGATTTATTGCAACATCGTTACAGATTGGTGCCCAAACCAGCGTTAATATGACATGAAGGAGAAATATTTTTTGTTGAGTTGTTAGTTCATCGTTGCAGGTTGTTTTTCCAGCTAAGTGTTGGAAGTTTGGATTTATTGGAAGTCGGTCACGGCCCGTGGCAGTCCCGCTGGAGAGCTGCCAATAGAGCCTCCCGCTGCCTGCCTCGGCGGAGCCGCCGCCGTGGGCTCGCCCGCCATGCCGACGCCGTGACGTCTGCTTTTATTGAGCAAGAACATTATAAAGAATAGATCTTATACTTTCAATTAAATCAATTGAAAATTCATTAGACGCGAAGTTGTTTTCATTTTTTAATTCGTTAGATTAGAGTCTTTTAGAAAGCGATGAGATGGTCAGAGTAAACAGGCAGTATAGTCAAATCTTGATGAGTAAAAATCAATTTTATTTTTATAGGTAAGTAAATTATGTAAGAAGTTTTTTGAAAAAAATATTATACTTAAACCCAAAATATTTATCAACTTATCAAGACAAATGAAATGAACCTAAACTCGATGGGGTTGCGTCGTTTTATTACAGGAGTTCGTTTCATTATGGCTCCATCATTATTTATTATAACTTCTTGTTATAATAATATTGCATTGTCATCTGATTTACATTTACACTTGCATTTTTGAACATTAATTTGGAAAATCGAACATGGGACCAGGCTTCCTTACCGATACGATACGGAGGCTTAGGTATCCGCAAAATTTCAAGTGTTGCCTTACCAGCATTTTTGTCTTCTGTACATAGCATTAAAGAACTCTATCAAAGGATACTTAAACACCCAAATTATGATGTCAGCTATGTATCAGAGGCCAAGAATGAATGGTTTGGCATTTGTCAAAATTCAAAAGTACCAGATTTTCCATCCTCGCAAAGGCAATGGGATGGGCCGCTTTGCAGGTTAGCTCAGATTAGTTTAATTGCTTCATCTAGCGATTCTGCAGAGCGTGCCCGCCTTCTAGCCGTGGCTAAGTGGGAATCCGGACTTTGGCTACAAGCGCTCCCTTCTGCCAACTTGGGAACACTCCTCGATGACACTTCTTTCAGAATGGCGACATCTTTAAGGCTCGGTGCTATATGCAACATCCCACATCGTTGCCCCTGCGGCGATAGCGTCGACCGACTAGGACACCACGGTCTCTCCTGTCGTAAAAGTGCCGGCCGTTTAGGGCGACATGCAGCTCTTAATAATATAATACATCGGGCTCTTGCCAGCATCAATTTGCCGGCTGTCTTGGAACCAAGCGGTTTGGCGCGGGATGATGGCAAGAGACCCGATGGTATGACCCTTGTGCCCTGGAAGATGGGTCGGCCGCTTGTGTGGGACGCTACTTGCGTTGACACACTGGCGCCGTCTCATCTTTCAGCCACTGAAGCTAAAGCGGGCTCTGCAGCGGCATCAGCTGAAAACCTCAAACGACGCAAATATGAGAGTATCGGAAATTACTACATATTTGAGCCGTTTGGGGTTGAAACTTTAGGACCGTGGGGGCCATCAGCTCACAAATTATACGGCGCTATCTCAAGGAAACTTATTGAAGTTTCCCGTGACCAGAAGGCTGGCCTATATCTAGGTCAGAAAATAAGCATTGCCATACAACGTGGCAATGCAGCCAGCCTTCTGGGCACGTTACCGCAGGGTAAACAATTACCAGGCCTTTTTTATTTGTAAATATTAGTTTGTAGTGTATTGTAGTGAGTAGTTTTATAATCTTTATTTTAGTATTTAAGAAAATTTAATGTGTATATATAATTATTTTTCGAAATAAAAATTATCCTTGCATATTAAATTCATCTCGATTGAAAACCGGGAAGTGTGTCAAAAACCTAGCTTATGTAAAAATAAGTAACGATCTGTGGCCTAGTGGTTTTTACGCCAGGCTGCCACTCCGAAAATCCCAGGATCGATCCCCAGTCAGGTCAAGATGAAAAATTATCTTTTTCAGATTGATCTAGATCTTGGAAGTTTATCGATATATGTATTTGTTATAAAATATAGTATCGTTAAGTTAGTATCCATAGGCCATAAAACAAGTCTTGAACTTAACTTGGCGCTAGGTCAATTTGTGTTATTTATCCGTATTTGTTTATTTATTTTTCTACTCCTGTACTGTTATCTATCTTTTAAATGGTCCCGAACACTAATATAAGAACATTGATAATATAATTGCAGAAAAAGTGTATACTCTATTCCTCATAATAGCACATGTGTCGTTATTTCGCTAAAAAAGATACGCCTAGCCATAGACCTAGAACTTTTTTCTATAGATTTACCATACTGCCAACATAAGAAAAAAAATTTTTTTGGACATAGTCACAAAGACGTCAATTATAAAAATGTTTACAATAGACACCATATAGAACAGTACTCGTATATTCTAAATTTGATTTACCAAACATACGCCAAACATTTTCATATTTTTCTTTGTTTGTTTTTGTTTTTTATTTAGTAAATATAGTCGTAGAAAAAGTATTGTATGCAACGTTGTATAAGTACGACAAAAAATGCTCGATGGCGTCTCCTTACGACCTGCGCTACTCGCTTTTTTGACCGTTCTTATACAACTGTTGCATAAAATACTATATTATTATATATACATGTAACGTACAACAAGCGAAAAAACATAACATACATTGCAAGCTAGCTGACATATCATACCACGCTCATGTAGAGTCCTTTATGACTCTTTCCCATTTGTGATGTAGAGTGATTTGTAAGTAACTAGCTAGAAAATTTGGTTGGAGGTCAAAGGAAAAGAAAGAATATTTGCGAAAATTACTGGGGTTTGAGAATTTACTTTATGATTCATTGCTGGGAAAGAAAATGCATAATATTGCACATAAAACAGCGTTTATTGTAATGCAGAATAAGAAATTTAGACCTGTAGATAACATAGTGGAATCCTTTTTTACATAATTTGTTTATAAGGTTTTGGCATAAAATATTTTGCCATAATAATTCTTAGGCATAATTGACCTAGGGGTAATTCTAGTTCTAGCATAAATTACTTTTAGGCTGATCTGTTTGGACATAATTTTAATTCGCATAAAAACTATATGGCTGATATTATTTCGGCATAATTTTTTGGAATATCAGAAACAACATTTAGTTATTTTTAATTAGTTATTTTCCATTATCAGCTAAAAAAAATTATGACCAACCAACTGTGAGGGCAGAAGGGAAGTTAGATTTTATATTTTTTATGACCATCAAGAACAACTGTGTAGGCCGGCAGAAGGGAAGTTAGGTTCAAGTTAATTTTTCAAATTTTATTACAGCCCTATTGTATAACAAGTTGTTTTTTTTCCTTTCTTAATGTACCTACTTAGCTAAAATAAGTACCTGGGTGACCGAGCTATGCTTGGTCGGTTACATCTCAAACATTAACTATTTTTTTTAAACTTGTCTAAAAACAGTACAAAATAAAAAATTATATATAAACTTGAACATAAAAAAAAAACAAAAGTAAGTCACCGAGTGGGATTCGAACCCGTAACACTCTTTCTAGCAGTCAGCATCCTTAACCACTGAGCTAAGCTGATGGCGGCTGGGGTGCCGAAATTAGCGACCATATTCTGCGTGGAAAGAAAAACGCATTAAACTCGAAAACACGCGTTTTCCCAAACATAAAACTAATCTAGAACGATAATTTACCCCCGAAAACCCCCATATACAAATTTTCAGCGAAATCGTTAGAGCCGTTTTCGAGATCACAGAAATTTATAAATAAATATATATACATACAAGAATTGCTCGTTTAAAGGTATAGGAGTACCTGGGTGACCGAGCTTTGCTCGGTCGGTTACATCTCAAACATTAACTATTTTTTTTTAAACTTGTCTAAAAACAGTACAAAATAAATAATTATTTATAAACTTGAACATAAAAAAAAACAAAAGTAAGTCACCGAGTGGGATTCGAACCCGTAACACTCTTTCTAGCGATCAGCATCCTTAACCACTGAGCTAAGCCAATGGCGGCCGGCGCGCCGAAATTAGCGACCATATTCTGCGTGAAAAGAAAAACGCATGAAAACTCGAAAACACGCGTTTTCCCAAACATAAAACTAATCTAGATCGATAGTTTACCCCCGAAAACCCCCATATACAAATTTTCAGCGAAATCGTTAGAGCCGTTTTCGAGATCACAGAAATTTATAAATAAATATATATACATACAAGAATTGCTCGTTTAAAGGTATAAGATAAGATATATAAGTACGCTAATAATATTACAATATAACCTAAACTCAGACTAATGTGTCCATTGGCACTTTTCTTACTGTCTTTATTAAGGGGAAGGCACTTTGTTCTTGTGTCTATAAAAAAAAGTTCAATAAGTGATTAACATTTTATTATCTAATTGTTTTATTGTTTGTAAAAATTATAGTTTTGTATAATTATGCTTTAATGGATTTATAATTAAGAATTTCTATGCTTAAAGAAATGTTATGCCTTGATAAATTATGGTTTGATATCATAACGTTTAAATTTATACATTCATGCATAAACTATAATGCATAAGAACGTTATGCTTAGAAATCATAATGCAAAAAAACAGTATGCCATATTACAATATGGCCAAAAATTTTATGAATAGATAACCTGTAACATATTTAATAGGCACTAATAATTTTAAAGAAGCTTTATAATGCTTAGGTACCAACCTATACCTAAATATGCGGTATAGTTATATGCGGTATTTTAAGGCCGACTCGGTGAAGTGCTACGTTATCGAATCATTCATTTAACTAAGTATAAGTACATAAATAAACACTTTATTTTTCTGCAATTAGTCTAATACCTACCCTAGCGTAATAAATAAAATATATTATATAGGGATATACAACGTGGAAGGGATATAGCTGTAATAAATCGAATCGCAATACTAGAATACTATATTATAATGATAATAAAATAACAGTCAACTAACAAAAACAAATTTCGACATTCCCATACAAATTTCCCGGGCCATTTAATTTTTGCCTGTTATTTTAATTTCAATAACTATAGTGGTATCTTTGAGTGGTATAGTATAGCCCGTGGTTCGATTTATTACGGGTATGTCCCTTCCACGTTGTATATCCCTATATAATATATTTTTTTTATACACAATAGTAGTTATACTGTATATAAGTAGTTCTCGGGCACGAAATGTAACTAATCGATAATAGATATCAGCGGCATCGTAAGACGTTGCATCAATATCGGTAAAGGCTGGCAGGTACAAATGCCTCGGAGGTGCACAAAGCGATACATAGACCTGCCTAGGCTTTCATTGTTCACAGCAAATATAGCAAACACAATGAAAATTAGATTAAGTTTGTACAAAACTTCGTAGGAGAATATAATACTATTATACGACTCAATACGTTTTGAACACAATAGCTGTACCGTTTGGTACGCTCGCGCTGAGAACTTTGAAGCTCACCTGTTATTGACTTAGTCGGACTTTTCCATCAATAACCTATAGGATGTGTAGGTATCTAAGTATATAATGAAGTAATTGAGTAGATACTTCATTTCTTGCTAATAATCAAATAACTGATTAGCTTTAGGATCTGGGCACAAAGAAAACTTACATAATTACATAAAGTAAGCAGCATATGTCGGAATGGACGTATATTGGGAATCATGCTAAGAAGTTATTGGGCTCATCTTTGTCTCTAAAGCGCACTTGTCTCGTTTTTTTAATTAAAAAGGATGTTATTGTCCATAGATTGTGATACCTATGTCAGCGAACGTAAAGGGGGCAGAGATGTGGACTGGGTCAAAATAAATTATTCGGTACAGTTAATATAATAAAATGTCACAAAATAGTGTCACCTGATATTATATGTATTATTTGACTCCAAAAAAGTATGACGTCACTGTTGGTTTTTTCCGTGAAGCTAAAGGGTTTCCTCAAATCTGCTGATTTTACTTGTTGTCATCTGACGGATTTTCGAAGAATATAGGAGAATTATGTCATTTTGTTTAATGATACGAAAATACCAGTCCGCACCGCACATACCCACAGCCCTCAGATCAAGGAACACAACCTTTCCTAACCCGCATCAAAATAGGCTTTAAATAGGTACGCCCAGTTTAAAAAAATAATAAATAAATAAACAAACGGAGCAAGCTAAATAAAACCGTTTAAAAAGCGCTAAGAAGACACTGTCGTATCAATGTGTTCAACGTTTAGAGCCCAATGTTTTTAATATGGTTGGTTGATTTTATGCTATTATGAATAGGCTTCGGCCACAGTGATCGACACTAATCTTATCTTATACCTTTAAACGAGCAATTCTTGTATTTTTATTTATTTATATGTATATAAATTTCTGTGATCTCGAAAACGGGTCTAGCGATTTCGCTGAAAATTGGTATATGGGGGTTTTCGGGGGTAAACAATCGATCTTAATAAGTCTTATGTTTGGGAAAACGCTTGTTTTCGAGTTTTCATGCGTTTTTCTCTCGACGCAGAATATGGATTTTTTAATTTGTATTCTTCTTCTTATCGTGTGTGTTAGTGACTAACACTAGTGTCAGAGTTTTTAAACCGCCTTAAAGGCCTCTGACATGGTTTTAGGTAACGACCAATGTAATTTGAATTGTTTTTAGACAAGTTTAAAAAAATGCAGTTAATGTTTGAGATGTAACCGAGCAAAGCTCGGTCGCCCAGGTACTATTATAAAAGCGAAAGTTTATGAGTGTGTGTCTGTGTGTATGTTTGTTACTTCTTCACGCGCAAACGGCTGGACCAATTTTGATAAAATGTTGTATGCAGGAAACTGACACCCTGGATTAACACATAGGCTAACACATTTTTCTGCGGGCAACACCGCGGGGCGCAGCTAGTAGTATGATGAATAGAAAATATTTTGTTAAAACCTATCTACCTAGCCATTGCGATCCAGCGCGGCAATGCTGCCAGCATTTTGGGCACCTTTGCACGGGAAGCGATGAAGGGCGGTTTATATGACTGATACTTGTATGTACTTACGAAATAGTTTTGACAGTGTTTATATGATATGACATATTGTATTTTATTTGTGACATTTCCTTAATAAATGATATGTGCAATTTCAGTTAAAACCTATCTACCTTCCACCTTAAGGCCCAACACAGACGACAGACTTTTTGTCCGATCGAGTCTGCGGCGCACAAATAGTCTGCGTGGCGCGCAAAAAGTCTTTCGCGGATTGTTCACGGACTCAACACACACGACGCACATTTTGAATCATTCTGTCGGCAGAACTGTAGGGACGGGACACGTACAGTTTTACACGCCATGGAAGTGCAAAGATTGCGATGTATTATTTTATACTTGAAGTACAGAAAAAGAAGAAGAAATAGAAAATTTTGGGTACATCCTATACTTTCGGAGAGATTACTAAAAGGACAATTCCATATGAAACATGCAATTCTAAAACAATATCCGGACAATTTTTTCAAATTTTATAAAATTTCTATTAATACTTTTAATGAGTTGCTATTCATTTTAAGACCAACTTTGACACATTCGGAAACAATAATGAGAAAGTTCATTGGTCCAGAAGAAAGGTTATACTAGGCATGATACTCGGATTTTGAAGTAAGTATCATAAATTGCTGGTCTGTTTTGTATTTCATGAAAAACATCAGTACTATCTATCTCTAGTGCCATGCTGTAATACCGCGCACGTCACGTCCACCACTAGCCGAGTGAAGGTCACAGACTAAAGTGCGCGACGTCTGTGTTAGCGCGGGTTGAAGCATACGTTGTATTTTTTTCGCACACTTTTAGTGCGGTGTGGCGCGGCGCGGCGCGGCGCGGTCTGCCAAAATCACACGGACTTTTTGTGCGCCGCACTTTTTGTGCGTCGTGTGTGTTACTGCATGTAATTCCATAGGTTCTATTTTCACAGACTAAAAGTGCGGCGCGATCTAGTCTGTCGTCTGCGTTGGGCCTTAAGCGGAAGGAAACTAATTTCAGAACTTCCCACATATTTAGTCAAAAAATCCTATAGAGCTATCTCTATAGGAAGAATTTTTTCTTAACCACATCCTATCCTTAATATTCACTAGAAAGGGCCTATCTATAGTAAATATTACGAATAGAATGTGGTGAAGAAATATTAGGCATCAGCATTTTTTACCGATGAGCCAAAGATAATATAATTACGTTGAGCACAACGAGTACCTAAGTACATCATAGCTCGTTGGTTCAGCATTATCATATCTGTATAATCGAACATATTATAGGCATACATTTTAGTCATAGTATGTGCATAATGTGGGTCTAAATATTATTATGGCTTGGATAATAACAGAGCTAATATTACGATCAATGGTTCTTAGATGAGAAACTTGAAATAAGTATCTAAACTATTTACAATAGCTATACTTATAAGTAGGAAATTGTACTTGATACTTTGTAAACATGCTTATATTTATTAGTATAACTTCCATATCATAAAAAACCATAAAGCAAGGCTGTTAACTAAGAGTAAAGTAATATAGGGCTGGTAAATATCCAGCCCATTTAGTTTGTTTATTAATTCTTATTTACCAACTTATCTTTATCAGAACTGGGCTCCTACAGTCCCTAAGTCGATTATATTACACTTACGAGTGCCACCGCACGCAACTATCATGCAAACAAAAGGGGACGCTCGAGGTATTTATTTCACAGTATTTGTTGACCGGATAACCTGACGAGAGGCCTAACCACTGCTGTTGCAAGCTTCCGTGAACAACGATGTAGTTAATATTTCTAGTCTGACCGTAACGTACCTTCTATGTATATAATGTATTTAATGTATATATGCATGGTGAGACTGATAAAATCTAATGTGTTACCTTTATATACCTATGTTCAACAATAAAGATATTTGTATTTGTATTTGTATAATATTTTTTCAAAACCAAAAACTGACTTCACCCTCAAACTACACAACCTATTTTGATAAAATTCCAATGGGACCACCTTACAATAAATTTTCCAAATCTGTCCAGGCGTCTTCGAATAATCGGTGTACATACTTAAAAAGAAGATAACCTTCTTCTTTTTTTGGAAGTCGGTTAAAAGCAACAAAAACTTAATAAATGACATACCGATTCCTACCGGATCTATCGTATTACTATTATGCAAGCTTTTACTTGGCAATTGTGGCGAATAGTTTTGTAAAACGTTTACAAAGCTCTTTGTTCTCTTTGTCTCATTTTTTATCAAAGAAAATCCCAAGAAACAAAATTTTACCTAACTAATACGTAACATTCCTGGGAAGCTGAATGTCGAAGTCGTGGAAATGGGTCACTTGACATCATTCGTGCACTTGTCTTGTATACTAAAGAAGGTACACTAAAGATTAATGTCTTCGTATCTTGATTAAGACTTTTGTATTTCTCCCACAGTTAAAAATCGATTTATTTCACCGCTAAAATTTCTTTTAGTTTACTCGTTTAAAAATAAACTATTAGCTCGGATCGGTCATCCTCTTAGAATAAATTGATATCTTCTAAATAAATTATGAATAAAAGTGGTCGGTGTTTACCTCCCCTTGTGACCTTGAGAAGAAGGCGACGTCGAGAAGGGGAGTATCTGCTATTGATCCTGGAGCCACGTGCTTCTAGAGGAGAGTCTGTTCACTGATGCACCTGAAGTGGTCAGGGTGGTGCATCGCAGGTTCGAGCACTAAAACTTTCACGTTACTTTACAACAATGTATAAGATGAGGGTGATTTTCACTTGAGGAACAAGGGGTTCGCGCGCGATCGAGGATGAAGAGCGAGGATCGGGAAGCGGCGAGCGCTGGTGAGGCGAGCAGCGTCGGGCTGGCTGGCGTGGGAGCGCTCGGGCGCGACTGCTGGCGACCGAGCCGAGTGCGCGCTGCCGCTATTTGCGCCCGCAGGCCGCCCGCCCCGCACGCAGCCGCCCGCCCAGAGCTTTCTCTGCGCAACGCAGCAACAAACATTTCTTTCTTCTTGGTTGTCAATGCTCCCAGAAATAATGTGAATTATTATTATCTGTTACACTACATAGTATAACATTTTCTACTCCTATTATAAAAAGAGGTAGATGGTAGGTATTATTTGAAAGAATAAATAACTGACCAAGTGAAATCGGACTTGAGTACGAAGGGTCCCTTACCATTATCTATAAAAGATCACGTTTATTGTATGCAAGCTATAGTCAAATATTTATTTAATTTTGTTTTTATTATTTATTGTTATATAGCGGCAACAGAAATGCATCATCTGTAAAAATGTCAAATGACTAGCTGCGGTTCATGAGATACATCCTGGTGACAGACAGACGGACAAACAGACGAACAGACAGATGGACAGAAAGACAGACGGAAAGCGGAGTGTTAGTAATATGATCTCGTTTTTACCCTTTGGGCATGGAACCCTAAAAGCGCATCAATACATATCATCAATACGTGATAACCGCGTGTCTGTACATTTGATGAAATAAAATAAAAATGGGTGTGGGCGATAAATAAAGAGTAACAGAACACAAAAAAGATTTTTTGTTTTTTTTGTCTGTCTGTCTGTGTGTACTCGCTAATCTTTAAAACTACTAAACAGATTTTTACGCGGTTTTCACTAAAAGATTAAGCTCATCCCTGAGCAACATATTGGCTTTGTTTCATCGAAATCTAATGTCAGATAAAAAAGTTATGATCATTTAAAGTTTAAAAATAATTTTTCTGTGGGCGATTGTTTGTCTGTTAGTACACGCTAATCTCCGGAAATCCCGGACGGATTCGAATGAAACTTTTTTTGTTATATAGCTTGAACAACATATAATCTATAACTGATCTTGGAAAATGGAACACCTGATGCAGAAACTTAATGATCCAGCTAAACTATAAGAAATATTTAAATGCCGTCTTAGCAAAAGTAGTTCAGCCTGATTAACATTCATTATTGAGGTATAAAAATCAAAGATCTGGAACACCTGATGCAAAAACATAATGGTCCAGCTTAACTACAAGAAACATAAAAATTACTCCTTAGCAAAAGTTGTTCAGCCTGTTGAGCATTTTGTGTTGAGTTATAAAACTCGAAGATCTGGAACACATGATGCAGAACCATAATGGTCCAGCTAAAATGATGCCTTAGCAAAAGTTGTTCAGCCTGATGAGCATATTTATACGCCGGAGTCATAAAGTCCACGCGAACAAAGTCGCGGGCATCAGCTAGTATTGAAAAATTTTAGGAACAGATTTTTTTGCACCGAACTATTAAAAATTAAAATATACATGACATATTGAGTGTCTGATTGTTTAAGATTACGTTAAAAGATTGTGTTACCGAGATAAACTTACATAAGAGCGGCGTAAACTAGGTACTAGGTCGGTTATATTAAATTACATTTTAGAAAAATGTACCTAGGTAGGAAAGTAATATAATAAAACTAGTACCTATTTCATTCAGTAGATTCAGGTCCAGAGAAACAAGCTGTGAGAACACACACACTTCTTGGGCTATGAGATTGTGAGTCGCAGGCAAGTCTATCATCACATATTAGTATTTACCACTAATAATTACTAGTAGTTCGCCACGAACTTAGACCTCGCGATTATTATTTCAGAATTATGTACCTGATTTGGATGAATTATCGGTGCAGGTTTACCGATATGCGGATTCATGGTTGTGACCAAATTTCCAAAATAGTTGCCAATCACAGCCCTTTCTTTAAATGACTTTCGATTTAGCTCTAAAATGTCAGGAGCACCTTCCAGCCATACAATCCCATGGATATGAGGTCTACCGTGATGCTAAAATTCAGTTCTGTACCAGAAGTCTTTCACCGAAAAATGACCCATCATTTTTCAAATGACAAAGTCAGCTCGTTGTTGGAAAAACCAGATAACTATTAATGGGTTTTCGTTTAAATGTTTATTTGTATTGCCATGGCTCTATATCGCTGCTCATTGGTTTCTTATTCTCTTCGTAAAGCTACTTCGCGGGCTTTGGTTGCTGTTGATCTCTTGTTAGTTCGTAGCATAATTACTAATACTACTACAAAAGCACAGACAAGCAGCGATAGCGATTGAACGAAAGTTCGCTCAACAAAATTGCTAAATTTAATTAACAAGCCAACAATCAATCAAAATAAGCAAAAACTGAAAAAAAACTAATTGTAAAATAAGCAAAACCCTTTTTTTAAGTCGGTTAAATATGATCAAAATTTATAGAACTACTTATGAAACTCAAAATAATAACCATAAAAGTTATTCAGAGAAATTACTTCGTGGACCCCAGGGTGTATGTATTTGTAAGAAAGTTGTTCAGTAACCCGGACTGAATTTACCCTTAAATAGTTTTAGTATATGTTGTAAGAAGATTTGTATTGTATATCCGTCACGGCTTAGTCAGCTAGACTTCGCGAGGCACCCTAAACCCGTTTAAGTACCTATATCGTATAAAAAAGTTGTTCAAACAAAAAAGTTGTTCAAATAAAAAAACATCGTTTTTATAACAGCAACAAAAAAGTCTTATGACATTTTTGAAAATATTTTGAAATGAATATATGACAGTTTTAAAATTTTAAACCCCCATATTTCCGCCATTTTGAAAAATTTCGAAAAACTGGCTCGACAAAAAAATTCTATGTAGTTGCTGAACCTGCTTACAAAATTTCATGAGAATCGGTTAAGAAATGCGACCTGTAGGCGAGAACAGACAGACAGACAGACAGACAGACAGACGGACAAAAGAATTTTTGGCTAGTCTCGAAACTGAGACGCTTCGCTCGCTTCGCTCGCTCGGTCAATTAGAGAGATCACAAAATTATATAATATATAGTATATCTCGGTTATAACCGAGATAGACTGCATAATTTTGTGATCTTCAAATTTATATATAATTTTTTATTTTTTATTTTGTATTATATTTAGACATGTTTAAAAAATTTTTGTTATCGTGTGAGATGTAACCGAGAAAAGCTCGGTCGCCCAGGTACTATTAATTTAATTGTGAGTTGACGTCCTTGGAGAAAATGCTGCAGTTCAGTTTGTTACCGCTTCTTCTGCACTAGCGCTTAGGAAGCGGTAGTAGGTAAACTTAGCTGTAAGTAACCATTTGACGTCAACAATTAAGAGAATATATTATAGGCAAGTAATAACCTATGATAATAAAGATATACATATTTGCATTGAATTGAATTGACTTCTTACCTACCTATACTTACCTGGGTACTTCTATAATTTCATCTCCTTTTTACCCCTGACCGACGCAAAATGAAAGGTGTAATAAGTATAAGTTTGACGGGTCTGTGTGTCTGTCTGTGGTACTGTACCTAGCTCCTAAACAAAGTTTTTGTTTTATAAATATATGTAGAAAGCCCTGTTGTCGTAGGACCGCGGAAGGACAGACAGACAGACAGACCGACAGACAGACAGACAGACATGGCGAAACTATAAGGGTTCCTTGTTTACTACGGAACCCTAAAAAGGAGAAGTTCCCACTGACTGACTGACGTATGACGCACGCACAGCCGTAAGCGTAACCGCTTATGGGGATTTTAAAAAAAAATTAACCCTAAAGGGGTGAAATAGGTGTTTAAAGTTTGTATGGAAAACTCTTTGAACCTGCATCGATTTCGATAAAAATTAAGATTCACACTTTTAAAAACATTTCATTGAACACGTTTTTAATGGTTTATTAGAACTCACTCCCTAAGGGCGCAAAATAGGGGTTGAAAGTTTGTAAGGAAAAATCTTTAAATCTGCTTGGATTTTGATAAAAATTGTGATTCATGCCCTTAAAAACATTTCATTAAATACTTATTTCATGGTTTATTAGAATTCACCCCCTAAGGGTGCAAAATGGAAATTGAAAGTTTTAAAATGGGGGGTTTACTGATTTACTTGAAACTTGCCATAAATGTTTCTAAACAAAAATAATTTAACACGTGTTTCAGCTTTTTTTAAATTTTTCCTCTATGCGGGTAAAGGGGAAGAAAAGGCCATAAATTTGAACGTAGTCTGAATTACTGACTAGACCTAGAGTCTCCAAATTTAGGGCATAATTAAAACTAATTTTTAAAACTCACCCCCTAAGTGGAACGGGCGCCTAATGTTTGTATGGAGAAACCAGATTAGTGGGACGATTTTATTCGAAACTTCGCAGGAGTACTCCTGGCGGTAAATGAGGAATACTTACATTTTTACCTTTTTTATAAATTCAACCCTTAGGGCAGTCTTTTCCAAAGTGGGCGATAACGCCCCCTTGTGGGCGCTGCAGGTCTCAGTGGTAAGAGACCCAGAAAGAAAATGTTTTTTTTTTTTTGCTAGAAGCTTTATTTAGCTAGGAGGCCTCTTAAACAACGACTGCAAGAGCTCTCGACTCTCAACAACAACTTGTGAACATCAACTAATATGAATTAAAAGATTGCTCAAACTCGGTTCTATATTTCTCTCCGCGTAGTTCATATATCTGTCCTATTTTATTGAATATAGAAAAAATGAAAATCATGTCAATCGGTCGCTCCGTTTCGTAATGAAAGTAGACACAAACAAACAAATAAAAAGGCAACAGACACACTTTTGCATTTTAATAGTTATTAGTACTCGTAGATATCTATCATGTTTTAACAAGTTTTTGTTAAATAACCCGAATTGTGCATTCCTGTATCAGTTGGCTGGTTCATTGAATACTTGTTCGGACTTGTTGATTACGATTGAGCGTCGAATGAGATAAACGAGTTTATGCATGTTTGTTTTATTCCTGTCGGTGGGGGGCGCTAAAAAAAATATTTATTCTCAAAGTGGGCAGTAGACAAAATAAGTTTGGGAACCACTGCCTTAGGGTGATGAAATGGGGTGATCTACTACCTAGGCCATGCTGAAGCATCCCGTTGCTCCCCTTTTCTCCCGTTCTAGCAAATGATGGGAATGGAAACGGGAATGGGAACGGAAATGAGAACAGGAACGAGGAAAATGAAACTGACTGACTGGTGATTGACTGACATATCAACGGACATCCCAAACCGCTGCGTTCAGAGCATCCAAATTTGGCACATAGGTTTCTTATGTGGTCTAAGTGTGCACTAAGAAAGGATTTTTCAAAACTCACCCCCTAAGGTTTAAAACTTGTATGGAGAAACAGGAGTAGTTGGACCATTTTATTTGAATCTTCGCAGGAGTACTCCTGGCGGTAAATGAATAATATGAGTTTCAGGATTTTTCAAAATTTTACCCCTACAGACATAAAATACCTACTACCTAGGCTATTCTGAAGTGTACCGTCGCTCTCTCTCGCTCTAGCAAATGACGACAACCGAAATGGGCACGGGAACAGGAACGAGAATGGCAATGGGAACGGAAAAAAAAGAAATTGACTAATTGGTGACTGGCCGACATATCAACGCACAGCCCAAACCACTGGCTCTAGAGAATTTAAAATTTGGCACATAGGTTCCTTATGAGGTCTAGGGATGCACTAAGAAAGGATTTTTCAAAACTCATTCCTTAAGGGGGTGAAACGAGGTCCAAAGTCTGTATGAAGAAACAAGATTAGTTAGACCATTTTATTCGAAACTTTGCAAGAGTAGATACTCCTGACGTTAAATGAGTAAGCACGTTATTCAGGATTTACAAAATTCAATCCCTAGAGAGATGAAATGGGGTGACTTACTACCAGGCCATGATGAAGCGCTCCGCCGCTCAAGTCAAGTCGTCGGCAAAGGGAAAGAGAAAGTCAAAGATTTTATCATAATAATTCGGTTATAACAAAATTAATAACAAAAAAGCAAATAAAAATCCTATTAGAATCATTTTCGACTTCTACGCGGATGAAGTCGCGGGTTACAGCTAGTATTACATAAGATTACAAGGGGTGCTATGGATTTGTAAAAGTCGACTATGTAAATTTTTATCTAGATGCAAATGGTGAGACTTGAGACAGATATTTTTTATTCATTTTATATGGGCTCGAAAAGCTATATTTATACGGCCTTATAATAAACAAAAAAATTGACAATTTGACATTGTGTTATCTTATTTCTGTCACTGTCAGTACATAATGTCAGTCTCGCTTTCGAGAAAACCGCTCCGTATTGTGCCGCTGTTTTTTTCTAATAATTTGTTATTTACACCGTTTACTTTGAATACCTACTACTTAAAATGAGTATTTAATAATACTTTATAATTAAGGAGCTCTTAGAATAATAAAATATCTAAACATGGCTAAGTGGAAATTAAGTCGCCTGGTTTTTGGAAATGAAGTATTCACATTTTCGGAAGGAGATGAAATAACCATAGGCAGAGGAGTCAATAACAAAATAATATTATCAAGCCTACTAATTTCAAGAAATCACTGTGTGCTAAGCGTCAAACGAGATGAAGTTGTTATAACGGATTTAAGGGTATGGCAATTAACTTTGTGAGTCTGTGACACAAAGAAGTTGATATTTAAATTCCTCAGTTACCACCAACATACTTGCACCTGAGTTCCTCTTCCTCCCAGGGTTCTTCCCTTGTGTAAGGTTTTACATAATTGTTTAAAAAAATTGTGTATAAGTTTTCTGAATCCGTAAGGGAGTACCCTGTCAGGCCCTTACCTCTTAAACCCCAAGGCTCCTGACTTCATTCTGTTGAATACAGGGATTTTGCCTAGCTTAGTTCCTTTTCAGTAGCAAATTTTAACTTGTAGTAGCAACCCTTGCTTTCTTGTCTGAACAAAGGGCTGACTCATGTGCTGCTATGCTACTCATCAGAGGATGAGCTTATGTGCCAACCCAGGCTGAGGGCATCCTAGGCTGGTTAACGACTTGGGTTACACTCACTTCTGGACAACTACTCACTTCCATTTAGTAATGAGATTATCTAGTCCTGCCATAAATTCTGTCTGTCATTAAACAGGCAGAAACCTTTATATTTACTATGAAAAACTAAAAAAAATAATTAGATAAAAATTTATTCCAAATGTCTTCCTCTTGCCTTTACACACATTTTCAAATGGTCCAGCCATTCAGTGATTGCCGCATGCACTATTACCAGCAGTATGAAAATTTTGGTGAAGTTTGGAGCATGCCTTCACCTCTAAACCTGCCATTGTCGGTAGTCCAGAGGGGCAATCTTTGAAGGCCATAAAACTCAGTAAATTATCCTTAAGACACATTGCAACGCTTTGTGCACAGATGCTGGGTCTTGTCGGAATATCCAGTGCTTATACCTATTTGTGCAATCTAATTAATGGATTATTACTTTTTACTAACCACTAATTCTCATAGTCGAGGTAGGCAAAACTTCGGGATAGGTAAATGACGTCTCCCTTATTGCAAAATATCTGGGTTGATAAAACGTCGCTGTAGTACAACAACACAGTAGGGAAAATGTCTGCAGTCTGTTAGAATGTTAGTTCGAAAATGTCCGATCACTTAAATCCGATACATGATAATAGTGTAATTCTAAATCTAATATGCTGCATTATTATTTTCATTACTACTAAAATACATTAAAAATTTCATGTATCCCACTTTAAAAATTATAAAGTTTCATAAAAACTTCAAAAATCTACCTTTTCTAAAATTTCCACTTCATTGGCTAAGTAGTTTTCGAGATTTCATGATGTGTGAGTGAGTGATTTTCGCTTTTATATATATATAGATAAACAAAGTATTGTTTAATGGCTTAACAACAGGCTTCAAAATATCACTCTGGTAGTTTGTGGCTTAAGTTTTTACTCCTTGTTTGCAAGAATGAAGAGTTGCCTTTGTATGACACGCTGCACCAAACCACTACTCCACTACTGACGGCGGATGGTGGCCTTGTTCAACTTCGCCATCTTTTCAGAAGCTTCTCGAGAGCTATAAGCACAGAAGGTCTATGCTGACAGCTCTCGATCATTTTGGCCTTTTCAATTTGTCTTGGATGTTAAAGGTTTCAGCAGTTTAAAAATCTCGAGTGATCTCAACGGGTGACACGTTACACTTGCATAACGCTATTTGAGACCCCACTCTATGTCTCCAGCAGAACTTGCTGAGACAAAGTGAGGTTTTTAATAAGCTGAAAGTCTATTTATGTCACAGTAAAACAAATAAATATAAGACGTCATTCCTTTTTAAAATACCAGGAAAAATAAGTTAGGGACAAAATTTATGGCAGACTTTGTATATTTGTTTCTGTCAAAATGTATGTTGCTATTTGGTTACTTTAGTTAGAGGATCTAAGTTTAAGGTTGTTCATGAAGTTAACTTCTCTAACTTCATGTTTGCTATCTATGTACCAATTTTTAATAAGTTTTTATTTGAATGGTGACTTTATCAAGGGTGTACTAAATAAGAAAATTATTACTTGGGTGCTTTTTTACATTTTAATTAAACCTTTCTATACTTATATTGAAATCTTGTTACAGAGCTCAAATGGAATATATGTTGGTAAACAGAAAATCCCGTCAAATAAACCAAACAAGCTTAAGACATTAGATGTTATTGGATTTGGTTTAACAACAGATTCCTTCTTTCCAAATGTTGATAATAATGAAAAATATATATTTAAGCTAACAAGAGTAGAAGAAAGTAAACCTTTGGCTGCCAGAATAGTCTTTCAAAATGAAGATACACTTGAAGAAGAATTAAAAGCTTTAGAAAATGGTTCTGCTAACGGTAAAATAGAGTCAATATCACCTGTTATAGATCATAAAACTAATTTAAAACGCAAATTACATCAAGAAAAGGAAAATGTTACAAAAGAATATAAAGAACCTCAGTCCAAAAGTAATGACGAAAGTAAAACGAAAATTAATCCATCACATTCAAATGCAAAACAACAGACGAACAACTTCAAAAAATTAAAAATAGAACCAAAAAATGATGTAAATCTGCATAGTTCTGAGGATGCAAACATTAAGGAAGATATTGATTTTGAATTAGACCCCTTTGATATAAAAAGGGAATATATGGGTTATGACGATGACCCCATACAAATTGACAGTGATAGTGATAGTGATGGTGAATGGGTAAAAAGGCTTTCACAAAGTTCTCCTGGCAAGCCATTAATTAAGACACCACTTAAAAGTCCAAAGGATGTCAAAGAAGTCAACAAAGAAGACAGTTCTTACAGTCAAATGGATGATGAATTTGAAAACGATATCATTCAACTTTCTCAAGCATATAATGAAGATGAAGAGGACATGATAGACGACATAATATCAATACCACCTCCTCCACCAAATTACAAAAATGATTTTGACAAACATAAAAATCAGTTGCTTGAAAACATATGTTCAGAAGATGAACCAATGCGGGAATCTGCAATCAGTCAAGACAGAGTTGATGGCTACACCACAGAAATGAATGATAAAATCCAAATCATGGAACCAGTACAGCCTCCCATCATTGAAGAGAGAGTTGGTAAACGCACCACTGAAAAATCTGCTACAGCTGTTCAAAACGAAGAAGCTACCTGCAACAAAGAAGTTATATTAGAACCTCAAGTAAACATTGAGGCAAATAAACAATTACCTGCAGGAGGAGTCCGAAGAAAATTGTCTCTTTCTGCACTTCACACAAGATCGCCTCCATCTGTAATCCAAATAAAATCTCCTCCTCCCATAGTCCCTGCAAGATCACCTCCTCCTGTATTCCAAAGAAGATCAAAATTTATTTCACCAGAAAGTAAGTTAACTTTTTAGTTACTCTTTACAGCAGACTTACGTGTACCTTTTAACTCATAGACTAGGGCAAAGATAATATTATTACTAACGCCATGGAGGGTCTGGTAGGCAAAACTGGAGTAAGAGGCACACAGAGAAAGCAGCACACATGTAAGGTTCGTTTTTAAATATAATTAAAGTGATATTTGTCAGATAAATTAAAAAAATGCTAATCATGTTAACAGGCGATGCGGCTAGCAACCCATCACTGCATTGATTGCTTTTCCATCTTCCCGCCCACCATGACGCTAAAAGTGGCTTTTGGGTCTTGCGGCCCTGGGCTTGGCATAGAACCGCAAGACCCAAAATGCTCTGTCTGCCCCATTAGGGATAAAGACGTGATAGTATGTATGTATGTATGTAAATTAAAAAACCCTGAATTTCAAGCGTAATAACGCTTGAATCGTTTAAAAGTGATTGGGTGATTACCCAATAACTTTTAACTCAACCGATGTTTATCACACATGGCTAAGAACCACGGCAAAGGAAGTTGCCTTCAAGTAAAAAAACCGCATCGAAGTTGGTATGATTATAATATTGCAATCTGCCTAAATTCAGACAAATAAGTAATTTAACATTTTTCTAGTTTCATACGTTATTGACTATACCTCCAGTTGCGAACGCCGAAGGCTTTACGACGCACGGATTAACGACTAAAACGTCAAAAAAAAACTAATAATTTCATTTAAATGAGGCGTTTTCTTTAAAAAAAAAATTAGTTCCTTCACGTGACATAGATGCCGCCAGCAATTACATAAATATATCTGTCAATGTCTAATTCATATAAAATGTTCATAGTGAGAGTTTGTCTTTGGCATCAAAGAGAATATAATCACTACGTTTTGGAATATTTAATATTTTACATACATACATACTTAATATTTAATATTTTTATTTTATTAAATTCAGTTAAAAATATATTATTGTTTGTAAATATGTATTTTTTTACTTAAATAATAGCAAAATACAAGATTGGTTAATTAATCACAAGTTTACTACAAGTATTGAACCAAACGGCCTCTTTCATTTTTGACGGAACGATTTCAAACTCATAAGCGCCATCTATTGACAATGTTTTTAACCTCATTTTTTTTTTCACTGGAAAACGCCTCATTATTATATATTTCAGTTCAAAAAAATTAAATCAAAAATGGAAATGTTCATATCTATACTAATATTATAAAGCTGAAGAGTTTGTCTGTTTGTTTGTTTGTACGCGCTAATCTCAGGAACTACTGGTCCGAATTGAAAAATTCTTTTTGTGTCGGATAGACCATTTATCGAGGAAGGCTTTAGGCTATACAACATCACGTTGCGACTAATAGGAGCGAAGAAACAGTCGAAAACGGGGAAAATTATTCATCTTTGAGGGCTTTCGTTGCGTGCCCTGCACAAACCGGTCGAGATACCCAAAAAATATGTATGAAAGAGATATTCCTCTTTAAATTATCTAAAAAAATGTCCGCAATGATAATCAAATTTGGTCGAAATTAATGCATTGATACAAATTATTTGTCATAGTTATATCAACATAATAATATTAATCTTTATCAAAATAAATGTGTTATTGATTAAGACTATGTAAGTGTGAACAAAAGTGTCTTTGACATCACCTAATTTCAATAAACATCTTTAAAATAATACAACCTATATATACTGACATATCAACGCACAGCCCCAACCGCTGGGCCTAGAAACTCCAAATTTGGCATATAGGTTCCTTATGAGGTCTAGGGGTGCATTAAGAAAGGATTTTTAAAAACTCTACCCCTAAGGGGGTGAACGGGGATCAAACATTTGTATGGAGAAACAAGATTAGTGAGACCATTTTATTCAAAACTTCGTAAGAGTACTCCTGACTCTCTGAAGATTTTTCAAAATATAACCCCTAGAGGGATGTAATGGGGTGACCTACTACCTAGGCCATGCTGAAGCGTTTCGTCGCTCTCTTTCTCTCTCGCTCTAGGAAATGATGGAAACCTAAATGGGAACGGGAACGGGACAGGGATGGGAACGGGGACGAGGCCGGGGACGGGAACGGAAACGGGAACGGGGAAGGGAACGGAAAAAAAGGATACTGACTGACATATCAACGCATAGCCCAAACCACGGGGTCAACAATTAAAAATAATATTAGAACTATTTTCGACTTCTACGCGGATGAAGTCGCGAGTTACAGCTAGTTTTGTATAAAATTTTAATTTCTTATATATTTTATAAGTTAGTTGATTATAACTCTTTAAGTAGTAAACCCTGCTTAGCTCTGATAGTTTTCCTTTTAACGTGATCTCTAAATCAAAAACAAACTCACAATATTTTTGAAAGACCTATTTAACAACACTTCACTCCATTTCATTTGTCGAGAAAATAAAATCTCGCTTCACATGTACAAAGAAATTTCCTAAAAATTCTTAGATATAGTTTCTTGTAACTTTTTTAATGTAAGTACCATGAAAAATGTTTTCAATAAGTGTACAAAGCACATGAGGCTAGTTAGCCGTAGAATCATAGATTTCGGCAATCAGTAGTGGTCGTCCCGAAACGTAATAATTTAAAAAAATATCATCATTAAATATTTTTCTTTACTTTGACTGTATTATTTAACAGGTAAATCAAAACCATCATCACGAAAAGAAAAGAAAACCAGCTCTACAAAAAGAACCATAACACATTCACAAAAAGAAGAACGTAAAAGAAAACTTAAAGAGATTGCAGAAAGAAATAGAGAACTAAGTAATTCAGGATCTGCCACATTTGACGACTCCAAAAAAGCAGTCTCCTCAATTAATGTGAAGGTGACCAACACAAACAGAGCAATGAAAATGGTTGACGTCCATCACAGAATCAGCCCACCTAAAGCACAGAACGAAAGCAAATCGAAAACAGAAGCGCCAAACATTAATTATACTCATGACAAAACATCCAAAAATCAAACAAAAAATGATAAAGTAATCGAATCAAAATCTAAAAAAGAAGTGGGACACGTAAAAAATTTAGAATCAGAAGCATTGTCTAAAAATCTGAGAGAAATTGAAAATGTTAAACATTTTGAAGCTTCAAACAAGGATAGGAAATCCAAATCAAAACATGAATTGTCAAAAGATACAACTGCCAAAGTCCCGGTGAAAAGTCTGAAACCACTTACAGATAGTGAAGAATCTTTATCAGGAAAGCCCTTATCTAAAGTGGAGCCCTTGCCGCCGAGAAAACCCAAGAAATCTGTTAGATTCTCTGAAGCTGCCCCAGAAGTGCGATTATTTGAGATAGAACCAGGCAACAAATTAAAAAAGACTAGTTTGATTAAAACAACACTGGTTGATGTGCAGCACATGCCAATATTCTCTTTGGAGAAGTTGACTCTAATGAAAGTTCTGAGATGGAATCCCAAGTGGCTGGATGAGCAAGTCAGCAATCCGGAACCACCTCCTATTTTAGGACACAACAACAAACCAACGACATTATTTCATAAATTTGATAATCATGAACAGTACATACAGTAAGTGTCTGCTATTGTGAATAGATAACATTATATTATGTTATAGTCTACTTGTGGACGCAAACCATAGGTATATTAGTAAAACGGTAGTTAATATCCTTTGCTCAATATTAAGTCATCAGAACTAGTAACAGATAATATTGATAAACCAGTCCTTATTACAATGTTATAATGGTATTCTAATTAACATGTGTTGTGTTAAATAACTATTTCCATGATCCATGGCAATATTTTTGTTTTCAGGCAAGTTGGGGATTTGTTGCTAATGGAGATATGGGAAAGCTTATCACTAGCATATGCTAAAGTGCGCAATCAAAATACTTTGTCTATGAGGATAGCCTCCCTGCCACCGGTCCCGCCGCCAGAGAGATGTCTCGATATCTTCAATATCAGCGTGGATAGTAAGCATCATTTTATTTTGCAACTATAAACTGAATTTGTTGTTCATTGTGCTTATTATAGTTACATACATATATGTACAATGAACTTTCATGCATAGATGGTCTCTATAAACATATAATCACATAAAGGATGTTGTGCCTTCCAATCCTAATACACAACCAAGTGTCACTTCCACTGATTAATATATGCAATGTTTATTTGCCCGTTGCTTAATTTATTTATTTCCGAAAATTTTAAAGCCATCTACAAATCAGCTTGTAAATTAAACAATACGTTTTCTTTTTCAGTTTCTTTGCCGAATACGGAATTAAAAAATCTACCCAAAGCTGGTGATGTGCTGCTGGTATGCTTCGGGTCAGAAGGCACCAAAAAGTTTTTCTTTGTTCATAATGTCAGATGTCTGCCATCGCCATCTAGTGAGTATTTGCTGCAAAAGATAAGCAAAAAAAAGTAGTCGTCACGAAATGAAGTGAAAGGTAATATCTCAAGTTTGACTATCGTCGATAGCTCAGTTGGAAGAGCAGTTTAAAAAATGTGACATCTGTGTTGGCTACTCACACACGAGAAATACAAACCAAACCAACGTCAAGTAATTATTTTAAAAAAAAAACAATCCTTTGCTTGAATTTGCCATTTACGTTTTAAAGATAACTTCATGTAAATGCTCCATGGCTCCGTTTAAAATGGTCAATTCGGAAGGTCCAATTTTGCACAACTTTGTCGAGCATTCGGCCTGTATTCCAGGAATAACGCGTGTTATGTTATCCTGTAAGGCTTCAATTGTGTTCGGCTTGTCCACATAGACTAACGACTTCACATGACCCCACAAGAAATAATCAAGAGGCGTTAAATCGCATGATCTTGACGACCAACTCACAGGGACATTTCGAGAGATAAGCTGCTCACCAAATTCATCCTTCAACATGTCCATTGTTTCACGAGCTGTGTGGCATGTGGCACCGTCTTGATGAAACCACATGTCAATCAAGTTCAACTCAGCAAATTGGGGCAAAAAAAAGTCGCGTATCATGGCTCGATATCGTTTGCCGTTGACGGTAAAGTTTCTTCCACGGTCGTCTTTGAAGAAAAATGGACCGATGATGCCACCACCAGCCCATAAACCATATAACGACTGAAATATTCTCTTCGGTACGCACTCTACGCATGCGAGTCGATGGTTTAATGTCCAACAAAATAAATTTGGTGCGAAATTTGGTGATAACAGTACGAATTGTTGATTCACCAGGTCGCTTATGACGACCATAAAATGGTCGCAATAAACGATGCATATTTATCACAGAGCCCAAATTTTGATAATCAATTTCAACCATTTGTAATCATTGCTCGTTTGTAAGTCTTTCCATGATGAAATGGAAGAGTATACTGAACACTTTTCACTTTAAAAAATGAAGTTTGGACGCCATTATCAATCAGTGTTGCCAACCTGAAAAACTTAACTTATAAAAAATCACCCGTTATAATGGGGGAGACCTTTGCCCAGCAAGTTTATTAAAAAATTAATGTAACAGAATGAAAAAAGCAACTGGTTCAGGCGTCTTCTGGGAATAATCGGGAAACAAAGCTACAATAAATTCGAATAAATTTCTATTCGAATGGATAACCTAAATATGGAATGCAAATATAAGCAATCGTTTTCAGGGAACATCCACTCGTTCTACAACCTAGTCCTGCACGCGACGTTCACGCAGAAGATGCAGTCGCTGAAGCCGGGCGAGGTGATCACCAGCGTCAACCTGGGTCACGTCAACAAGGAGCTGAACCTTTTCGAGGCCATGGCCTACATGGCCTGCTCGCCGCTCGGCGAGGCCATACTGCGGCCCGAACCGCGACACTTTGTACCCAACGAATCCAACCTCAGGATTAAATCACCGGTAGACCACGATTATTAGTAACTGGTAGCTCCCTCCGAACTGTGAACTCTCGAACCCCATTTCGGTAACCCCTCAACCGATTTGGCCCATGTTCGATCTTAAAAATTCTATTGGCCATATCTACTCGTCAAACATAACGATTCCATCAAAATTATTTAAGTTATCATCGAACAATCATACATAAATACAATTTGGACCGAATTGTCTAAGAAGAAACGGAGAATATCTCGCTTCTCCTTAAGACGAACCAAACTTTAGGACTCAATTAACTCAAGTGAAAAAAAAATCTGTAACTGGCCTTTATCTCTTACTCTACCTAAATTTTTTAAGTCCCTACTTATTAGAACTAATCGTAATGCATGAATTTGTAAGTAAACAAATAAAATTAAATTGTTTATTAATTTGGCAGTGGACAATGACATTGAACGAGAGTCAGCAGCGAGCAGTGACGTCATCCGTAGCTTCGGCGCTTGGCGATAAGCCGTGCATACAAATGATACAGGGACCACCCGGCACAGGTCAGTGTTGGCATTAATCGATTAAAAGCATCATTAGCATTCGCAACTACGGAACTCTACACAGCACGTGGCCGGATACGCACTTGACCGATGATTTTTTTTCTTTTTGTTTGACAGGAAAATCGAGCGTGATCTGTTCTATAGTGATGACGTATTTCTACAACGAGGACGGCCAACGGCACCAAAATAGAGGGAAGATCCTAATCTGCGCGACAAGCAACGCGGCCGTCGACGGACTGGTCGTGAAACTACTCAATATCAGACAGAAACTTCCAAAACGTTTGTATTTAAAATCCTGTCAGTAAAAACTAGAGTATAGTATGTCTAGCCTTAAAAATGAACTCACTCTCTCACGCGTTCGTGTTGGATACACTAGTTGGTCAATGTAGATTGTGGTGTTTCGGTATTTGGACAAGCCGTCAATGAATGACCAATGACAAAAAAAAATGTATTGAGAGTAAACTCCATAATTTCTAACTAACCAATCATTCCCTCGTATCCGAACTCTCGCATTGTTTACACGACTGTCTCGGTCTTCCTCTTCTTTCTCTTCTCTTTTTCCTCTATCCTTTCTTCGCTTCTTATTCTATATCCGTCCACTATTAACTCGATCATTTTTATTACGTGGCCACACCGGATTACTAATGTTTGACCAAAAATTTATTGACAAATGGTCATTTGACAAACAACGTTTCACCAAATGTTCATTTGGCAATCGATACATTTGACAAAAGTATCATCTTACAAAAACTCACTTATAATCCATTAGCACACACTACACTTGTTAAATGTGTTCAGTATTAAAATGTCAATTGACTTTTTATCATTTCACCAAATACCTAATATGTTTCGCAAATTAAGTATTTGTCCAAATGTCATTTAACAAAATGTTATTTCATAAAAAGTACTTCATTTTACAAACATCACGATTTAGTGGTTCTCTATTTCGTCTCATGAATTTAATATGCATAATTTAAGATCTCATAATTTTTTTTTCGATAATAATCATATGTCCGAATGATGCCTAGCCCTACCCTTCACGGCAAAGTGGTTTTTGTGTCTGTGTTATTTTCGCCCTAAGCTTGAGTCGCTCGCTCGTGTCTTGGTCACATGAAACCTAACGAACCTAACCTACACTCCACGGCAAAGTAGTTTTTGTGTCTTTGTTACTTTCGCCCTAAGCGGGAGTCGCTCGCTCGTGTCTTGACCCAAACCATATTTATTAATAGTTATTAATAAACGAAACACTTGTAAAATAATACATTTTATCAAATGTTTTTAGACCAATAGTAGTTTTGTCTGATAACTCAGTTGCTAAATGTTCATTTGTGAAATGATTATTTGTAAAATGTAAATTTAAGTGATGATCATTTGGAAAAGTGACTCGTTTGTAAAATGATTACTTGTGAAATGATCAATTGGCAAAAACATTTCTTTGCCAAACTTTGTTTGGCAAGTGTAATTTTGCCAAATGACTTTTGGTCAAACAACAGGACTCCGGCCACACCAGGTCGTAGGCTATGGTTTATGGTTTTTTAATTTAGAGAACAAATTGGCATTACTTTCAGTTAGATGTAAATCGGTATTTTCCAACTAGTCAATTCAGATACTTTTTTCTAAACGTCAAAACAAACATTTTCTATAGGATTTGTATGAAATACAAACAAATGACGTCATAGTTTCTTGTAGTCAAATAGCTCCCTTAATATCAGTTTTTCTGCAATAATAAATCTAAAATCACATTAAAAATGGATATGATCACGACAAGTGACATTATTTTGTGACGTTTTATTTCCATGAACAGTACCAAACAATTTACATTTGACCCAGGAAAGTACCCAATTACATTCCAGCCCAAAGGTTCCGCATGGTGCGCGTGGGGCGGCTGGAGTCGATGCACGAGCGCGCGCGCGACCTCAGCTCGCAGGAGCTGGCCAAGCGAGACGCGCTGCGCCCGCCCGCGCCCAACGCCGACCACAACGCCGACGAGGAGGTACCTCAGTGCTTCAGCTCACCGTCACACAATTCATATATTAAGTACCTGGGCGACTCAGCTTTGCTTGGTTATTACTATTTATTGTAATAGGTGGTGTTTAGGTGATAATCTAAGTACATAAACTTTTTTAAACTTGTCTAAAAACAATGAAAATGAAAATGTATGTATGAACTTTAACATATAAAAAAAAACAAAAGTAGGTCACCGAGCGTGAATCGAACCCGTAACATTTGTTTCTTGCTGTCCGCGTCTTAACCGCTGGACCAGACGGCCAGTGGCCGGCAGGACGAAATTAGCGACCAGATTCTGCGTGGAAAGAAAAACACATGAAAACTCGAAAACACGCGTTTTTCCTAACATAAGACCCCCCAAAACCCCCATATACCGTCGAAATCGTATATATAAATAAATAAATATACAAGAATTGCTCGTTTAAAGGTATATCATATTAATATACTGATATAAGTATTACATACAGAACGGAATTTCCTAAGGTCCCGCGCAATATGCGTTCCCAACCGTCTCCGTGCCTCTCCCCCGTTCTCGCCTTGTCGAGGCGGCCAGGCGCCCGCAGCCAACTAATCAATACCCCTCCTACTCAACAAGGCGATAACGAGGAATGGGGACGCATATTGCGCGGGACCTTGGATATTCCGTTCTATATGTAATACTCGTATTAATTCCGTGTCACCGTTACCAGACTCTATGCCCGCGACCTCAGCTTGCAGGAACTAGTTGCAACATTGTATCGTGTACTATTTTTAAAATTGAATTTTGTCACATTCATTTGTGTATTTGAATCTCACGAAAGTCGCCACGGCTAATGCGCCTCCTCGAAAGGAGAAAACACGTTCTAGCCCATCATGTCTTAATGAATGACGCCATGTCAACCCTAGTTCAGTTTATAGCGACACTAGGTGCTAACCACGAACAATAAAATATTTTATTGTATTTTCCATTTCTTATTTAACAAATCCGTAAGTTGACTGGTAGAGAATGTTTGGTGAATAAAGTTTAAATAATAAATAAAATTAATCGTTAATAATACTGACACTGACACCCTATTCGTAGACTATTACTGACTTTATAAAAAAAAAACTATTGTTTATATTAAATTGCGACGTTCTTTTCAGATTTCTCTACTGAATGCTAAAATAAACAAATGGCAAACGGCGGCCCGCGACGCGAAGGACCCAGTGAGAGTGGCCTACTGCGAGGGCAAGGCTAAAGAGCTCGAGAAGAGAAAAGCACTGGTAAGGTGTTCTGTTTGTCGCTTGGTTAATAATGCACTAAAGTACTAGATAACACACCACATTTCACTGTTTTGTCTATCTGCATAAAATTCACTAGTCGTTTGCTAGCTTTGCTTAATGTACTTTCAAAAGTTAAGAAGCGAAAGCCATACGAAACCTTGGTAAACATAGTAAGTAGTAGGTTAGTAAGGAGATTTAATAGGGATATGGACTGGGTTCGAAATAAATTATTCGGTACAGTTAATGAAGTAAAACGCCACAAGACAGAGTCACTTTACATTGATCTTATCTAATTTCAACAAGATTTAAGATTAATGAATGTAGAAAATAGTAGTTTATGCGACTATGCATAATGAAGGGCATTACAACACGAATGTGGGTTTCATCATTCATAATAACATCACATGAGTGTTGTAATGCCTAATTATGTATAGTTGCATACACTACTTTATCTACACACATAATTATCATAGTGAACATAATTCGTTTCAATTTTTTCACAAACACTCATAAACAGTAAAACATCAACAAACAAATGACAACTCGGAATGGCGGCGTTTCGAAATTCGAATCTGTCATTTTTTTTAATCACAGACAAACGAATGAACGCCCCTATTCTTGTGTCGCCCGAGATCAAATGTCGTGCGATTTATATTAAAAAATATACTGAATTTGGCTTTCGTCTTAATAATTGTTTTAATATCTATAGATACTAGAATAGACACCCATTTTAATTTGAGAGCTGTTCCAAATTTAAACTCATTACCTACTGATTTCAGAAGGTAATGTTATCATCTCCATTAATTCCTACTGGTTGGTAATGCTGGTCATTACCTATGGTTTCTGAACGCATTTTAGAGCACTTATGATATGTGCGTAGATAAATTTATATTAAGGTGATTGCGAACCTTGGCCGTCCATACATTTTGTTTTACAGCAATTCTCTTAATATGGATAGTGTTTCTCATATTACAATCGATTTTCCAATTTTCATGAAGTTGTAGTGCTCGCCTTTAAAATCTGTCATAATAATTTACAGTACTTTACAAGAAAAACGATATTTAAAACAAGACAAAAATTAACATTTCTAACAATGTGTGCGTAATAAATAGAATTCATTTTGCGGTGACATCTAGCAGATTCATTACAAACTACTGCATTTGTCTAATTTGACAGCTCAATGCTTGCAACGACATACTTGGACATCATCTAGATGGCGCTGTAATAAAAATATCTAAATGTACCTAGTAATAAGTCAGAAGACTTAGCTCAAACAGAATGAAAGTTGCCGTCCCGCTAGCAGCGGGCAACGCGCAAAATGTAGTAGGTACATAGCAGCACGAGACGGCAACGTTGTTTGCTTTTGAAACCGAATGCATTTCTCTCCAAGTCTCCACAATATTTCTAATTTCTACGATATGAGTTCGTTCTGAAACTGAAACAAATATTTTTTACAAAACATATATTAATTAAAAGAAATAATTATAGGTATATACTAAGTAGGTAAACATGTACCTATTAATAAACAAAAAATAAGTATTTATAATTTATGTTTTGAAAATAATAATAAAATACCGAAAAATTATTCTTTACTTTTTATTTAGAATTTCACAATAAACCTACGAACTTCTGAACGTGACTTATCTAATCTACTTGCTTTAGTCCCATATCTCTGAATCTACTACATGAACAATCAAATTAGCAAAACTTGGACCTGGACATAGTTCATAAATTCGTTGTTTAAATTATTTTATGGGATATTTATATATATATTTTTTTTACTTAACCTGTACTGTCCCACTGCTGGGCAAAGGTCTCCCATATTTATATTAAATATCAAATATTCATTGGATATCTATACATATCTATACATATAATAAAACAGTAAAAAAAAGTGTGTCTGTACATTAAATATATTTCCAAAAAAAATATTGGGGGCGATGGAGACGTTGTAATAGAGTAAGAATTTTTAAAAAAATGTCTGTCTGTATGTCTGTATGTCTGTATGTCTGTTTGTCTTCTTCTTCTGCCTTACCTTTTCCCATTTTAGTTGGGGTCGGCGCAGTATGTCTTATCCCTCCATATTGCCCTATTCCCCGTCATTCCTTCTTTCACCCCAACTATACTCATATCATGCTTAATGCACTCCATCCATCTTTTCTTTGGTCTTCCTCTTCCTTTACGTCCATTTACCTTCATATTTAGTGTCTTTTGCGTTACGTGTTCTCTTTCTCTTCGCATAACGTGTCCAAACCAAGCCAATCTGTTACTTCTTACCTTGTCTGTTATCGGTGCAACCTTCAAGCTACCTCTTATGTACACGTTTCTCACCTTATCCTTCCGCGTCACTCCGCACATACATCTCAACATCCTCATTTCCGCAGAATGGAGCCTTTTCTCGTCCTGCACTTTTGTGGCCCAGCATTCTGAACCATATAACATTACCGGTCGTATAACGGATTTATATATTTTCCCCTTAAGTTTTAACGGTATTTTTGGGTCACACGTTGTGCTAGTCACTTCCCGCCACTTCTGCCAACTTGCATATGTCTGTTTGTCTGTTTGTACACGCTAATCTCCGGAAATACTGGACGGATTCGAACGAAACTTTTTTTGTTATATAGGTATTAAGCCTGGGCAACATATAGGGTATAAATGATTTTGGGAAATGGAACGCCTGATGCAGAACCATAATGGTCCAGCTAAACTATAGAGATATAAAAATGCCGCCTTAGTAAAAGTTGTTCAGCCTGATGAGCATTTTCCAGAGACATAAAGTCCACGCGAACGAAGTCGCGGGCTTCGGCTAGTATTATATAAAAATCTGCGATCGTACCTATCTTCTCTGTATTTATGTTCACGCCAAAGAAGTATTACTTCTATCTAACGCGTGTAGATTGTACATAAGTACACGCCATCGAGTACACACACTCTTTTTTTAGGGTTCCGTATCCAAAGGATAAAAACGGGTCCCTATTACTAAGGCTTCGCCGTCTGTCCGTCTGTCTGTCACCAGGCTATATCGCAAGAACCGCGATAGCTAGATAGTTGAAATTTTATAATAACAACAAATACTAAAAACAAAACAAAATAAAATAAATATGGGACACTCCCATACAACAAATGCGATTTTTTATTGATAATGGTACGGAACCCGCATTAGTGTTAGTATAGTGCGCGAATCCGATTCGCACTTGACCGGTTTTTTTGATTGCAGGTTTGAAACGATATACCGATTTGACATAAGTTAAAATCATTTGAATATTTAATACTAGCCGAAGCCCGCGACTTCGTTCGCGTGGACTTTATGTCTCTGGAAAATGCTCATCAGGCTGAACAACTTTTACTAAGGCGGCATTTTTATATCTCTTATAGTTTAGCTGGACCATTATGGTTCTGCATCAGGCGTTCCATTTTTCAAAATCATTTATACCCTATATGTTGCCCAGGCTTAGTAGCTATATAACAAAAAAAGTTTCATTCGAATCCGTCCAGTATTTCCGGAGATTAGCGTGTACAAACAGACAAACAGACAAACAGACAGACATTTTTTTTTAAATTCCTACTCTATTACTACGTCTCCATCGCCCCCAATATTTTTTTTGGAAATATATTTAATGTACAGACACACTTTTTTTACTGTTTTATTATATGTATATGTATATGTATAGATATAGATATAGATGTATAGATAATTTATTATAGGCAAGTTGTATCTAGTTGAGATTCATTTACGTCGCCCGGGTGTCTGATAGTAGTGACACGCTACATGTAAGTATACACATTTCAGTGGTCGCCGCAGTATAAAACCGGCTGTTTAGTTAAAATTACATAAAGCGGCGAGCAAAAATGCCTTCATCCACGGCGGTGCAAGAAAAGTACGGATGTCACGGATGACGTTTTTGCCAGGACTTCTTGTCTGCGTGGTCGAACGACTCGTGATATTTTGTAATATTGTTATTTGTACGATAATATACGTGATTCAACATTTCATATTAGAATCTGTTTCAAAATGTTTTCCTAAGTTGCAACTTGCCGCCACGTTTGAAACACAAGTCTCGAACTTGTTTTGGGTTTGATTGATTTAAAAGTCTGTGTGATTTGTCCGTATATATTTTTGTATAGATTTATATTTAATATTTATTTCAGGTCCATGGGAATATACGTGTCAGGAAAATGCAGAAGTGTTTCTTTTTTTGTTTCACTTCTATTACATAAACTCTTACAGAGGTTTGCCGTCTCCATCATCCATCATTTCAAGTTCAAACATGCAATAAACTATAAAGTTGTTTTTAGTCACCGTGCACAGAATAATGACTACAGCATTTAACAATTTATGTCGGCAGAAATCACTATCATTTTGTATCATTCTATCTGTATGAATTGTTTTTTTTCAGTAATAAATATTAAACTTCAATAAAAAGAAAATTCAACAATGTGTACGATTTGGTTTTATTAAAAATACAATGCATGTACAATGACGTTTGTTGCGCGGTGGTTTTTCCTTCCACCAAATGGTCTAAACTCTAAACGAGTGCCCCGACACAAGGCTTGATTAGCTATCAGAGTCAAAGCTGTGGTTGACAAATATGCAATGTGAGATCATTTTTTTGTGTTTAAAATGATTTTCGGCTGTTTGAAATAATAACTGAAAATATGCGCTATCCAGTTTTTTTTTAATAGTGCCATCTAGTGGCGATACTCAAATCTATAACCATAGTCTATAACAATGCTTTACGCCATCTTCATGCTTTTTTAAGCTCCTGTCGTAGTGTGAGTGAGTGTAGAGATACGAGACAAAATGACAGATTTTATTTTGGAGCATTTTTCTGAATACATTGACTGAAGAACAATAGTATGCCATTAAATAAATAAAAGAGTATGTTACAGGCTCGCCGATCAAAAATGTTTGCCTACCAGTAATCCATAACACAAGAATTTTAAAAAAACCTGAAAATATTGAAATCAACGCCATCTAGTGAAAAAAGTTTAATGAAGAGCCCTTTGCATTCACCTTAAGAGCTTTATTTGACTCCAAAAAATTATGACGTCACGGTTGGTTATGTTGTGCAAGCGTGATTCGTGAAATGATTTTACCTAAGTGTTGAACCGTACACCATATATATTCAAAAATAGAACAGGCGCCAATGTTTGAGATGGCTGGTCTATACATTATGTATCCTTGTTGCAGTTGTCCGGCGGGTGCGCGGCGCCGGGCGAGCCGCTGCGGCCCGAGCAGCTCGCGCTGGCGGAGCGCCGCATCGTGGAGGGCGCCGACATCATCGCTACCACTCTCGCCAGCGTGCACAACCACAAGATGCGCGGGTCAGTCACACATCACACATACCAGTATTACGCTAAACTTTATTATCATCATCAGGTCTGTTTTTGTCTCCACTGCAGGAGCACGACCCTCTCTGTATACCGACCAGAGCCATACTTAGCTAGAGCAGCCAGAGGACTTGGCCTACACTCTCCACGCTGACCAGACGGGTTGGAGAGGTCTCATTGATGTTTATAAGCTTTGTTTAACTTGTATATTCTAAATCTTTTTAAACTTTAATTGTGAGGCCAAAGTACTTATTAAGACAAATGAAACAAGCCCAAATTCGAAAATATATAAGTCATATTAAATTTGTACAATTATATATTATTTCCTCGAACTCGAAGTTTAGATAAATATGTACTGGAATATCCAATCTCTGGTTATAAAACAGCATAACCTCATTGAGTAGGACTCGTTTGATTTGTCTTGACGAGCACCTGTAGACGATGCTTAGGGTCTAATCTCGGAGACGGAAGGTGGTCGATTGAACTCAGTAATAAAACGACGCAACTCCATCGAATTTGGGCTTATTTCATTTGTCTTAATAAGTACTTTCGCCTCACAATTAAAGTTTGTATAAAATATGGTTCTTTTTTCAGATGTGTTGTGTACAAAGATTTAGAATATACAAGTAGTGTAGATTTGCTATCAAGCGACTGGGTGTAACAGAAAGACATATTAATGATACTACGTACATTTTTTCATGGTCGATCTATAGGTATATGCAATTTGAAGTGTCCATAAAACCCGACCATAAACAAATGTTCAAAAAAACACGACACTTTTTTCTTTTGCAATATGACTATCTCGCTCTATCAAAGCGTGTCAGGCCCGTTGGTTGGGTAGCGATGAGCTTATGACGTGACTGTGCAGGCTGAAGCGTCGCATCGCACTGTGCATCGTAGACGAGGCGGGGCAGGCCATCGAGCCGGAGGCGCTGCTGCCGCTCACGCTGGACGTCACGCGGCTCACGCTCGTGGGCGACCCGCAGCAGCTGCCCGGCTACATCTGCTCGCAGGTATGGTAGTCATCTGTTTCATTTAAATTGCATAAAGGTAAAGGTAAAAAATCATTTATTTTCTCCAAAAAATCGCACAAATGTACAAAAAATAAAATGAATGAATGTTGCCAGCACCGATTTATGGAGACTGGAGACTGATGAAGGCAAGGCCTGTGTCACAGTTCTCCAGTGCTCTCACCTTTGGTTATGACTTTATGACTTACATTGCTATGTGAATACAAAAAACATAAATAAGAAAATTTAACTTAATATAAAATATTGTTAGTAGTTATTCTAGATGTGCCCAGATAAGCCCATATTTCGAAGAATTGTAAATTCAGTATCTTAATAGTAGATTATTTAGGTATAAAGAGTAAATTTTCGGTTTCAGTGTAGTTGAGTGTAAGGAGATATTTAAACAAAAGTTTTTTTACATGAGTAATTTGATAGGGATAAGATCTTAAGTTTGGCCTGGAATGTGTTATATAAAAACGGACCCATAAAACAGAAGAAGCGGTGCGAAAATTCCTTTTTGAAAAAGGCGAAGGTAGCTACGAGATGGTTCCGTTTATGAGGGTTAGGGTTATATGGGGTAATTTTATGCTGTTGCAGGATGGAATTTAAAATGTATAGCTGACGCACAGAGAGAACCTCGCAGTATTGGTATAATTCACTCGTAGGAAAAAGAAAGGGTTTAAACGTACATATCTTGAGAAGGGCTCTTTGAGCTCGTTCGACTTTTATTAATATGGTCTTGCAAGCACCGCCCCAAGCAGAGACACAGTATGTTAGTAAAGACTGTCCAAGAGCAAAATACACCATTCTCAAGACACAAGGTTCGGCAACATGCCTTAAGCGCTTGAAAATGTACATTAACCTACGGATTCTCCCAGCAGTGACATTTATATGTTCTCTAAAATTCAGATTTTTGTCAATAATTATTCCTAAATATGTTACTTTATCAGAGGGGGGCAGGGTAGGACAAGAGCAGGACGAGGCAGAAGAATTAGAATGAGAGTGTGCAACAATAAATAATTTAGATAAGATTTTATTTTATTCAACTAGGTTATAAATTGAAAAATTAACTAACTGAGTTTTTTGCACGTTGAGAGAAAGAAGGTTAAGACTAAGCCAGTTAGAAACAATATCGAAACCATGCTGCGCGTGCTGATAAGCACTTTCCCAAGTTTTTGCTGAGAAAAGAAGAGCTGTATCGTCGGCATAGGAGATGATCCTACAGTTGGGGATAGGGAGATTGAAGAGATCATTAATATAGATCAAAAAGAGGGTAGGTCCCAGTATACTACCCTGGGGAACCCCGTAGTAAATCGGCAACTCGGAGCTCTTTTCACCATCCACCACTACAGATTGTACACGGTCAGTGAAATAGCTTCGAAACAGTTCAAGTTGGATTCCCCTTATGCCAATAGTTTCCAGCATGGTAAGAAGAATCTCTATTGAGACTGTATCAAAGGCTTTGGCCAGGTCAAGAAAAATGGCCAGACACTTGTGCCCCGCATCCAGTTTATGAACAATATAGTCTGTAAGTTCTTGAACAGCACTGTTGGTGGATTTCCCACTTCGGAAGCCATGTTGATTAGAGAATAGAATGGAGCGCGACTCAAGAAATGAGATAAGTCGATTGTTAATGAGACGCTCTAGGATTTTTGAGAAAGCTGTTAGAATCGATATGGGGCGGTAGTTATTAGGACGGTTTCATATGCATATGCATAGTTTGTAGTAAAGCTTTTGGCTGTAATTTGACTAAGTAAGAGAACTAAAAATTTTGTCATTATTGCGGAAAAATATTCTCAAGGGGAAAAGAGAACAAAATATTAGCTGAATCTGTAATTTGTCCGTATATATATTGTTTGTTTTTTCGGCGTTTTTTTTTTTTCAGCAGCGGTCATCTTAAAAGGCTACGATCATGGTATAGCTTTTCTTGTTTGTTCAAAAGTGCTTATAAAAGTCTAGTTCCTTATTACTTAACACATTTTTTTAATTTTGTTAATTAAGAAGCGAAGGTACAGCTTCGCGCGACGACGTCACAGTGTTGTATAAGATCTGTTTAACCGGCAGCGCGCGAAGCAGCTCGGGCTGGGCGAGAGCCTGTTCGCGCGGCTGTCGGGGTGCGCGGAGGCGTGGGCGCGCGCGGACGAGCGGCGCGCCGTGCTGCTGCTGCAGACGCAGTACCGCATGCAGGCGCCCATCGCCGACTACCCCAACCGCGCCTTCTACGGCGCGCGCGTGCGCGACCGCCCGCCGCCGCGCCTCGCGCTGCCCTGCGCGCCCTACGCCGTGCTCGGCATCGCCAGCGGCGACAGGGGGCAGGGTAGGTAGCCAAATAGTTGATAGTAACCACTAGCCCTCGGCCTTTTTTTCTAATTATTTTATGACTCTGGATACTACTCCTTTCGAGCCCATCTTTATTTTTTTTACTTTTTAATTCCTAACACTAACTTATACAATACGATCAAAGATCCTAATTAAACTAAAATATATAAAAGTGTTAAAGGCCTTTAATCGAAAATATAGACAATTTTAAGAAACTAATTTGAATAAAAAAATCTACGTGTTATCAGGATTTTTTCACTAAACATTACACCGGAAGTGACGACACACATCAAGCGAAATTTACATTTCTCCTATGCCTGCAGTAAAAAAAAACAATGACATCTGTCAACTGTCAATGTCTGTTTAAATTACCGTCGGTATGTTGGTTGGTACAGGGGTGCCATTTTTGAAACGCGGAGTCACTAAACGAACGGTTTTGTATGGAATAACTAGTCGTTTAGGTGACACCGCGTTTAAAAAATAGCGCTTCAGTACAGTACTGAAAGTGGAAATTGCCAACATTACTCAAAAAATCTTCATTGTGACATCACTTCCTCAAATAGGCTTAACCTTGCTTGATAATGAAAGTCAATGGGATTTTTGCAAATATCTAAATGAGTAAGAGCTTATTTTAAAATCTGATTAGAGAAAGCTTCTCCTAGAGGCTATTCCTCGAAAAGGATTGCGAATCAGATCTTTTTAAAAATTACTTGACAAGCCAATTAAAGGTTTAATTAAAATAGGTTTAGCAAAAAAATTTTAATTTTTATGAATAAAGACTAAAATGTTAAATTTTATGTTTTTCCACAATTAATCGAGTGAACTTGGAGTGCCGAAAACCACACGACATAATATGAGGGTTATCCACTAATTGTTTCTGACGTGGTGTGTGGCAGCATCGCGCGGCGAGAACGAGATGGAGGCGTGGGGCGTGGCGCGGCTGGCGGCGGCGCTGAGCGCGGCGCTGCGGCGCGCGGCGCTGGCGCCGCACGTCACCGTCATCACGCCGTACCAGGCGCAGCGCGACGCCATCAAGCGCAAGCTGCGCGCGCTGTGCGACCCGTCAGTATTACACACATTTTTTTGAGCAGCCTACAGTCCACTGAATCCGCTAGATAACCCCAAGTCTAATCAGACACTTTTTTCTAAGGCTATTAAAGGCTGACGCGAAAGGCCGTTAAATATTTATATGGGTCAAAATCAGGGAGATGAGCATTTTCGGTTTTCAATTATCTAAAAATTTTAGTTTCGTTTTAAAGAAAACTAACAATAGGAGTCTGTTGTGACATTTATTATTAATACTCTTTGTGAAGAGGCACGCACAAAAATATATATTTTCGAAATTCTACCTGTTAATAAGAATTTCGCCAGAGTCGTGAGTCATTTCGGGAACATTTTTTAACAAATTTTAAATAATGATATAACCAACGTATTTAAGAATCGCTTTTAATAAATTGTAATAAACCTGTTCCTAAATCGGAAAATGTTGATAATTTGTATATTTTTATAATTTAAATGCTTATTTTTCAAATTACTCCCATAAATTTTCAATTGGTGTAAATTTTATTCCAAATTTTCAATTTATTTTATACATTCTTGCACTACGTGGTATATTAATAATATAAATACAGTAGTTCAAAGGTCTTTTTATGTTGTATATGCAAGATTCAACAATAACGTTACATATTTGTGATTTATTTGCCCTTTTTGTGACGTTCCCGAAAATGATGGGGGTGTTCCCAAAATGATGATACTCTTTCTTTACGACTTCTGCTTCTCTCTACTTTCTTTCGTAACTTATCTATAGTTCTTTGCATTTTTTGTATTTGTTGTTTCTGTTTCTTAACGGTTCTGTAAGCCTTCGCTTTATCTTTTTAACCTGTTTTCTCCCCGATTTCTTCCTTAACACGCGAATATCGTTTTCCATCTCATTTTCAGAATCTGGCGGGCTGTTTGCTAAAATATTTGACATTATCTTTTTTTTCTGCCTATACTTTTGAGGATTTTTTTCTCCATGACTTTCACTGTCTCTTCTTGTCTCTTTCAGTCATATCACTAACAGTCTTAACTCTCTTTTCAGCTTTCTTTCTTTGATAATATTCCCTATATTTCATTCTCTTCATCTCTTTTTGTTCAGGTGTCATGTTGTCTAAAAACTTGCGCTTCCTTGCATTAGCCTTTTCACGAATCTTTTTATAAGCTATAATGTCCAGTTTTTATCGTTTTTTCGCCTTCTTTTTATTTTCATTTTTATCATTTTCCATGCTGCTCGTGCTAAATGGATACCTTAAATCAAAATTTCACATGGTTATGCTTTTGAAACAAATTAGAGTATCATTTTGTTCACAGATTGTCATTTCGGAAACGGCCATATACGAGAACGTTCCCGAAATGATTATTCGATAAATAGTTTAATGTCACGCTTGACGCCGCCATGTTGGACATTGATTTTGGAGGTTATGAACGAGTGAGCTGAAATGTTTAACAGAATTTTGTCAAAAGTATGCAAGTTTTCGAAAAACTAATCATCAAACAGCGTTCCCGTAGTGACAGGGAATTAAAGTACGCTACACAAATATCAAATAAATTGTTACTTACCAACAAAATCAATTCTTTTTTTCGGTAAACACGACACACGCCATTTACTTTGTCAAGTGAACTTCACAGTTTCACACTGCTACCCCCTAACGCCACCTAGAGTATTTTGTTTTAACTACGTCGACCAATATCAACCGCGTTCACGGAATGATTCGATAAACGTCAAACAGCATTCGAATAGCCAAAACAGTCACAAATTATAATTATATGAAATTACTTTTTACATATATTCTTAATTTAATGATTTTTAAAGCTAATATTAAAATATGACATTTTTTATTCCTAGTTGTATACATTCTTGACTTGTCTGAACTATGAAACATGGTATAAGGATGCGTTCCCGGAATGACTATTTAGGCTTTTTTTTGTTTGAAATCAAGTAAAACATTATTATAATACATAAAATAGGCTAAGTGCCTTGTAATTATGTACAGTACCAATATTTTGAAATAAATATTTTAGTAATATGTTGATTTATTAAGAAAATCTTTGTCAGAAGCATAATGCTCACCTCCCTGATTTTGACCCTACACACTTTTTTAACGTCAGAACAAACATTTTGTATAAGATTTATTAGGAAATACAAAAGAGTGACGTCATGCTTTTTTATGTCAAATAGCGCTCTTAACCCTTTAACCGCGAGCGTCACATATATGTGACAAACATTGTCAGGCCCATTCCGCGAAGGTCGCATATTTGCGACAAAAAAAGAATGCTCGTATGGCACATAATTTACACATCCATATCCGTTTTTGGTTGTAGATAGGTTTGTTAGATTTTCCATGTCTCGCGCCGGGGGCACGACAACTGATATAAAGTCTCGCGGTGAAAGGGTATCAGTTTTTCTGCAACAAAATCGAAAATGGACACTATTTTGTGACTTTTATGAACTGTACCGAATAATTTATTTTTGACCCAGCATCTACCCAATTAGACTTCTTTCAACGTAGGACGCATTTACTGATACTCAACATGCTGTGTCGCAAAGGTGCTAATATGTATAAGGTCTAACAAAATATACTGAAACTATTTTAAGAGTGAATTCTGTCCATGATACTTAACAACTTTTCCCAAGTAACATATTGTTATGTCGAAATATAAAAAAAATGTTTAAACAAGATTTTATGGTAAAAAAATCGTCAATTGTTACATATATTTGTGTGCAGCGCGGAGGGCGAGCCGTGCGCGGTGGAGGTGAACACGGTGGACAGCTTCCAAGGGCAGGAGCGCGACGTGGTGGTGGTGTCGCTGGCGCGCTCGCACGGGCTGGGCTTCGTGGCCGACGCGGGCCGCATGAACGTGCTGCTCACGCGCGCGCGGCACGCGCTCTTCGTGTGCCTCAACCCGCTCGCCGTGCAGGTACGCGGGTCCTATAGCGCGGCTACTGCTGAGCTACTGCTTTTTTTATGGGCACACCGAAAGAGTTGTTAGAATCCTATTGGTTGTTACTTATCACAGCACCCTTTTTTTTGTCCCAGTAAGAAATCCCTTCGAGTACCTTACCAGTTATGGAGAAACCGATAAGGTTATGTGGTACCTACCACAAACTCACCTCCCAGCTTCCCTAATACGGATGGCAAGGCCGCAGGTCCTGAGACCCGCATCACTACAAGATGGGAACCCGGTCGGGGGGGTTATCACAGCCTCTATATCAGTCTTTCCCAAAGTGGGCGATAACGCCCCCTTGTGGGCGCTGCAGGTCTCAAGGGGGGCGGTAAGAGACCCAGAAAGAAAATTTTTTTTTTTTTTTGCTAGGAGCTTTATTTAGCTCTTAAGGCCATACCCAAATTTTCCGGGGTCCAGTGGCGCCGCCATTTAAAATAAATCATTTAAAAGGAAACGGAGATATCATTTAAAATTGTGTCTTGGTCAAGTTCTAGATACTCATTCAAAGTATTTTTAAACTACTTTTTGTAGTTTAAAGTGAGAACGTGAAGCTTTTCTACGCACATTTGCGAAAAACGGCCACTTTTAGCTAATGTGCGTAGAAAAGCTTCACGTTCGCAGTTTAAATTATAAACAGTAGTTCATAAAATAGTTTTAAGGGTTATCTAGGGCTTGACCAAGACACAATTTTGAATGATATCTCCGTTTCCTTTTAAATGATTAATTTTAAATGGTGGCGCCACTGGACCCCGGAAAATTTGGGTATGGCCTTAAACCACGACTGCAAGAGCTCTCGACTCTCAACAACAACTTGTGAACATCAACTAATATGAATTAAAAGATTGCTCAAACTCGGTTCTATATTTCTCTCCGCGAAGTTCATATATCTGTCCTATTTTATTGAATATAGAAAAAATGAAAATCATGTCAATCGGTCGCTCCGTTTCGTAATGAAAGTAGACACAAACAAACAAATAAAAAGGCAACAGACACACTTTCGCATTTTAATAGTTATTAGTACTCGTAGATATCTATCATGTTTTAACAAGTTTTTGTTAAATAACCCGAATTGTGCATTCCTGTATCAGTTGGCTGGTTCATTGAATACTTGTTCGGACTTGTTGAGTACGATTGAGCGTCGAATGAGATAAACGAGTTTATGCACGTTTGTTTTATTCCTTTCGGTGCGTGCTGCTTAAGCATTCCTATATAAACAATGTAATATTTATTTTATTTTCATTTGTAGTTTCGCGCGCAATAGATGAGCAGTACTTACGCCTCATCTACACTACTCGCGAAGTTGAACGTATTTCTCAAAGCAAAACAATGTCGGAAGTAAAAAAGAAGAGACGGCAATACTGTGCGGAATATATTAAATTCGGATTTATTGAAAATCCCACAAACCCATCGTCGCCTTTGTGTCTTCTATGTCTAAAAACATTTTCGAATGAAGCAATGAAGCCTTCAAGGCTGCAAAATCATTTGATTCTGTTCATAGCTATCCAAGAGTTATCGTTGAACATACAGACATATTAACATATTTAAACAAAGTCTGTAGACATACTTTTCATACTTCTTACTTGGTTTGAACTTCGCTCAATTTTTTAGCAGATTTTTTAAAAAGGGGTATTACCCGCGTATCTTATTCCCACAAAAATACAATATTTGTGACGATAATTATAATCTCACATAATAGTATATATCGAGGGTCATAGATGAATCTCGAACAAGTGAAGGATTCTAACGACTGAATCAAGACTGTAGGGATTCAATTATTACCTTCATGATAATTTAATCACCTACCTTGTCCGGCTCTTCGGCGGTGAAAAGAGCTTCAACGTTGATTAAAAAATTAACCTCCTATTCCACAAGGGGCGACATAAAATTCTGTTCAGCAGACAATTTTTGACCTTGAATTTTGAGAGGTTAAAATCTTTGATTATATAGTCCCTAGATAGAGCGCGGCAGTTCAAATCAAATCAAATATATCTTTATTATCATAGGATATTTATAATATCTCTTAATAATCGTCATTATTTTGTTGCATAATTGTTGACGTCAAATAGTTACTTACAGCTAAGTTTACTACCGCTTCCAAAGCGCTAGTGCAGAAGAAGCGGTAACAAACTGCACTGCACCTTTTCTCCAAGGACGTCAACTCACAATTAAATTAATACTTAAAGTTAATGTGGACAGAGAATACATTGTTTTGTTTGTTATGTCATATCATAATTTAAATTTAATTTTTAGAATGTCAAAATTTTAAAGTAATGTCAAGTTGTAGATTCAGTTTGTACAAAATGTACCAAATTATGACATTTTCGAGTACCTATATTACAAACTTTTAGAGGGACCCGCGTCAAGCTCACGCCAGACTTTTTTGTCTTTAAGGTAGTCATCGGTCCTATAATAAGCCATCTCACAAAGTGCTTTCTTTACATAAGTTTTAAATCTTTTGTCTGGCATATCAAGGATCGATTTTGGCAATTTATTATAAAAAAGTATACAGTTCCCCATAAATGTCTTATTAATGGTTTTAAGCCTATAAAACGGGGCAACTAAGTCATTCTTATTACGTAAGTTTCTATCGGTAAAATCGCTTACTTTATTGTATGAGGAAATATTTTTCCTTACATACATTATGTTTTCAAATATATACTGTGATGCTAAGGTAAGTATATCTATTTTCTTGAATAATTCTCTGAGTGAGTCTCTAGATCCTAACCCGTAAATAGCACGAATTGCCCGTTTTTGTAATATAAAAATAGTCTGAATATCGGCTGCATTCCCCCACAGGAGTATGCCGTAAGACATTACACTATGAAAATAACTAAAGTACACTAGTCTAGCAGTTGCTACATCTGTCAATTGTCTTATTCTCCTAACAGCATAAGCCGCAGAACTAAGCCTATTTGAAAGTTTAGTTATATGAGCACCCCATTGAAGTTTCGAGTCTATTGTAATTCCTAAGAAGGTAGTACTTTCAACAAGATCGAGTTTTTCACCATCTATCATTATGTCAACGCAGCCCTGTCTCACATTGGGAAGAGAAAATCGAACGCATTGAGTCTTTTTCGCATTTAACATGAGATTACAGAAAACCAATCAGAAATGGAAGACAAGGTGCTGTTCACCGCGCTAGCGTTTGTGCTATGTCGATCAAGTTTGAATATAAGCGAGGTGTCATCAGCAAACAGCACTATGCCAGCCTGCTTCTCAACCATGTAAGGCAAGTCATTGACATAAACCAAGAAAAGGAAAGGTCCAAGAATTGAACCTTGCGGTACGCCTATCTTAACATTAGATCCGTGCGATTTTATGCCATTTAAATCAACAGTCTGATGCCTATCTGTTAAATAAGATTCTATAAGTTTTATTGAATTATCATCAAAACCGTATTGACGAAATTTAAGCAATTATGGAACCCCCTCGCTGAGCAGACTTCCTGTTAAAGCAGCTAACAATATTATAGTTGTTTAGGCTGAACATCATCTGACTCTCATACAGCCAATGTTCAGTCAAACATAAAATGTCAACATCCAATTCTTCAAGAAATAATTCAACTAATAATTCTTTGCCGGAAAAACCCTCTAAATTTTGATGTACTTTTCTTAGTTCATGAGGCCTTTCCGTTGTCTTAATGTTCAGTTTAAAACTGCCGTCAAGTCTACAGATTTACCATTACATATTCCTGGTAAATCGGTAGGCGTCTTAAAACTAGGTTTTCGTTTACAATGTAAACTCGTCCAAAAATTAATATTATTTGCTACTAACGTAGCAATCTTACGTCTAGGATATTTTGAAAGATAAATATTATCTTTTGTCAGATCACATTCACCTATGAAATTATTGGTGTCAAAAAACACTAATTTATCACTATAACGACATGTTATATAGTGCAATTTGCGTCCAAAAAAATATCAGCCAACTGTTGGCCTCTAAATCGCCCGTCGCCGCTCAGTGTCAAATTGGACGCTAAGCGATAAGCACGTATTACTCACTGGGTTTCGGGTGTTTAACAATTCAATTATAAAGGACGATTAGTAATAACCCAAAAAGTCCGCTACCATCAATAAGTAATCCAAATTCTCTCATATTTAAAATAAATATTTCGTCTAATAAAATTAAAATTTTTACAAGCGCTATCTTGACAGATTTTTAATGTTGCCAGTGTTGTAAAAATTCCCCAAAAAAGTAATATGATGGGGAGTCATATACATAACTAAATGAAAATATTTAACAATTTTTTCATTATTACAAGCTTTTATATATTGCCTTGTTAGTTAGGTACTATATTAGTAAAGGTCAAATCTTTTAATCTGAATTTGACTCATTTTCCAGTGTCCGATTGAACTGAAATTTGAGATACACCTTTAGTTCTGATAACAATACAATTAAGTACATTTGTTAATAATTTAAAATGGCTTCCGCAACAAAATGGCGGATTACATATTTAAGTAAAATACATCTGATAAGGATATCAAATGAAGGGACTTGAAGAGTAAATCATTGAACATTTCATTTCTATTACTTTCATAAGACTCGTCAATTCTTTGAAATTGTAAATAAATGATAAACTAATTGTTATACGTTCATAATTTATATTAAAAAAATCAATTCAATATATATTACTTTGCTTTTAGATTCGGTAGGTTAGGTTTGTTAGTTAGCTTGTGACGTGACCGAATTATAAAAAAAATACAAATAGAAGTACCTAGTAGTGCTATTCAAAAGCAACCCCAGACGCCACAACAATCAACAATAATTCGCTATACCACATACTGCCAGTTCCCACGTAAGATATTTTAGTGCACCTTTTAGTGACAATTTATTGAAGGTTATTCAGTAATAACATCAAATATAATTTTGTAAATAATATATTTAAAGCTAACCAGTTTCAAATTCATCAAACGAAATCACCCTTCACATTTTACCCTTTTTATTGGGAGTTTTTCATACGCTGATAACCCTACGCATGCACACAGCGACAGATTCGCGAGTGTAAAACAATGTAATTACGTTAGCTTGTGTGCGTGTCGTGCACACGAGGATAAAAAAGTTGGCCTGTTTTGTTACAGTGAATTGCAGGGCGTCACTCTATCTAGGGACTATATAATCAAAGGTTAAAATATATGTATTTCCTTCCCATTTCAGAAAAATCTTCAGTGGCGCACACTTATAGAAGACGCACAAAGAAGAAACTTATACAGAGCGCTGCCGAACCAGATGTGCCAGCCGGCAGGCCCTATATCCGACGACGAAATCCTCTCTTACATTTCTAATCAATCGAATTCGCATCGGTCGAATCGATAGTCCTATGATGATAGCTTAGCTTTACGCTTTAAGAAATAATGTTGCCCGTTCGAATAACTTTATAAAAGTGCTATTAGAGTAGGATAGTGTTTATGGTATCAAGTTATGAAGGCTTTGTGTTATTGCGAATTTTGCTAAGTCGTGGGTAAGTTATATTAGGAAATCCACATTTTCTTTGTCCTCAACTACTTGAGTGGACAAAAAGCCTTAACCTTCTGAGGAAGTGGAAGTAAATTGTCATTGTTTAATACTTTTTCCGAATCCGCGCCGCAAAGTCTGGTATATTTAGCATGCGGGGGATATTAAAAAGTGCCTGAATTCATTATTATGTCATGTTTGTCCCATATCCGTTCACACAATTAGTCCCACAATTAGTATCTTTATATTGAATGATCGAATGGATCTTAATGGAAAAATTAGTCTACTTCTTTCATTATAGCTGAATCTAATGAGATTTTTCCATATCATGTACGCATATTCGTTCACGTATATGTGAAAGCAATAACGTGCAAGAGTCAGCAAGCGGCGGTAGTACCAAGTCAATAGCCAATGTAAGCTACAAGAACGAATGTGGAAGATTATTATAGAATTGCCAAGAAAGAAAAGGTCGTCTCTTTTACTAAAAGTAATGTGATATTTTTAGAGTATTGAAGTAAACTTGTGAATCTAGAATATTACAATATTATAAGATTCTTAATGTGTTAATATCCAATTATTATTATTTCAAACGCATTTTTACAAGTATCTGTTGATTGTAGCCGGTACCGTTAATCTATTTATTGTTTATTATTTACCTTCATCCGTGCCGATGATACCCAAAACATAATTATACGGATAACTAAAAGATGCCTCAAATAATGTACTTAATTATATAATTCAGTCCATGATACTGAACGACATTCCCCATGGATAGATATCAAAATATGAAAACAAAAATCTTTTACACATTATACACTTCAACATTTTTGATCATTCGGGAATTTGTTTAGGATAGTGGCCTGAACTTGCTTCTTAAAAGTTTATTCCTATCGAGAGGCGCATAGCTCGTCAGTAATTGCAAAATTTAAATAACACCTACAACACCACTCAAGACTTTATACTTTTCACTCCAACAGTTGAATTTATAGTTATTGTATTCGTGTCATTGCACATGTAATATTTTATTAAAAAATATAATACATTTATTTTCAAGTATATACTTAGTTTTCATTTTATTATTGCTGTTTAAAAAAATACACTGTAAGTACATATATTTTTAAATTAAATTAAATAACAGGGGAGCTGGTGTACACATTGTATACCCACTATTTCTAAAAAATACACCATCTCTATACCATGATTTTTATATGACTTGTATTTAAACGCCTACAAGAAATTCACCTTTTATTAGAACTAAGGAAAAAATCGAAATGCCTGCCAAAACGGATGAATGCTTACCAAATTGTGTTTCTCGGAATATTGTACATGTTAACCTAGAGGAGGTTATCTCTTCGTCACGATCTCTTCTTTTTATGTATGTATACTGATTATTCGGAAGACGCCTGAACCGATTTAGAAAATGCTTGAAATGGTATACTTGCGAGGTTGTTCCATAAATTTTATCAAAATCGGTTGTTTTTGGGTGAACTTTGCTTCTAGTTTTGAAAAATTATATTGCAATAAAAATATAAGAACGCCTTTAAAGTTAATTTCAGACCAAATATTTTATAGTATCGTCATATATACCAAAATTTGAAGTGGAACTCAAAAGGGGGTTTACTTATCCGGAACAAACGTAATAAGTTCCACCGCAGATCGGCGGGTGTCGCGGGCGTACTATAGCTCGTCTGTCGAGCCCTAGAGGAATGTGCAAGAATGCGAAGTCGTCAAATTGGATACAAACCCCTCCATTTTGAAAAAAAAAACACGTAAAATAACCCCAACCGTTTTTGCAGGCCGTACCCCTTCCACATCAGGTTACTGCAGATCTTCAAATGTCTTCATTTTTCTGGTACTCACTGGAGCACCCTCTATACGACCACACATCAATCTAAACCCCTCCTACCCTGCAACAGGGTAAACAACTCTGTCAGTGAGTCAGTGGTAATGTAGGTTTATATTTTTTTTTTAAATATTTAATTTCGGTTGTATTTTTTTGTTTAAGTATATAAAATATTAACAGCAGCAAAAAAATGGTTAATTATTTAAGTAGTAATAACTTTACGATTTAATATAAATCGTAAGGCTACCGGTTAGATCGATTTAGACAATCAATAGTTTTGTTTGCTATAAAATAGGTACATACCACCTACACAAATGGATATGAAAGGACGAAATGTTCTAATACAGGCATAAGGTTTTAAAATCTTACTACCGTCTGCCTAATCTATTTGTCCAAAATATTGAACAGAAATACGCAGCGTCGTCAGCGAAACGCATCATCAGCAACACAATTGGGTAAGCGTCAGAGATGACCCGAATACGCGCTGCATCGGCGATCTACACGGACGACACACAATCGAAACCTTAACCCTAACCGAAAATGTGTATAGTACATGAATTTTATATATAAACTTAAAATAATGTGTAAATAAATCAGTTGTAACTTTGGATTGGAGTTGATCATTTTCTCCCAGCTCTCCTCCAGTACCATCTGGATAGGCGTGCAAGCACGCCTGAGCTACTACATAGCAATCCCCAGTATAATCTGGTGGTGCCCGTGCACGGCAGAGTGGCGACTGTGTTGCAGCTTCCCCCCCACTGCGGCCAAGACACCCTTAGCCATCACGCTGATCGGTCCCATGAGTCTGTGGGATCGGCAGTGGGTAATCATTTCCTGTGTACATTGCTCGACGTACACATACCTTTTTTCCTACCCAACCACCATCTGTAAACCTTAGGTCTCACGGTTACAGATCTCCTGTACTTATCTCTATATTTATTTATTACACCGTATGGTCAGGGCTAGGGTGCTAGGATACACTACTACACCTGTAGGGACGGTTAGGAACTCCACCCCAGTTACACTCACATCCACATACATACACCCACACATACAAACATTCATTACACATCCATAAGGGTGGCAGAGTTAGGGAGTTAGGAACACACATTTATTACACACCCTTAAGGGTGGCAGAGTAGGGAGTTAGGTTAATTCACGTGCAGTTTTGGGTAAACTGTTCACGGATTTGTCCGGCACTGCACACTATTTTATTTAAAACACTCTTCTGAATATTTGACATTAAAAGAACGAGAAAAAACATATTTAACTAAAAATACGTTTATCAAACGTTTGTATTTTTTTATGAATTAAGGGGTTTATCTTTAAGGCGAATGTTAGGAGTGGCGATCGACTGCATCGCTGCCCGCTCTGCCAACGTCAGCCTTTCAGGCTAACTATATACCGCGAGTTAACAGTGAATTTTTTATAATGAATTATCTCACGTTATATAAGAAGCGGATACATGCACGGAGTTTAAAGACTAAAAGGTAAGGACCTTACAGGATAATAAAACAAATAGTATTAAGTAGAATGTTTTTCTTTTATGTGTTTCAGTGGATATCACAAAATATGTACCCACGTTACCTTACCGTAATAATAATTTACAATTTATTTCTCCGATAAACTAAAATCAGTAGCAATTACCACAACATTATCACTAACTAAGGATCCTTCGCATTTTCATTGTATTCTCACGAGTCACGACTACACTTCATTTAGACTTGAATAAGCTATCAGAATCAGGGCTTTATTGTATTTAAACTAATAACCAGAGATCGGATATTCCAGTGCATATTTACCTTAACTTCGAGGTAGTACGTAACAAGTGGATAATACCACCTCTAAAAATATAACTTTTTTTGATACGTCGCCCGGGTAAGTCAAGAATGCGCTGGCGAGACGATCTCAATGTATTATGTATTATAGAGTATTTATAAAGGATGGACGAGCCTCACACAGGAAACAGATAAGTAAAAGGAGATGGGAGAGACCTTTGCCCAACAATGGGACAAAACAGGTTAATGATGATTTAATTTGACACAATAAGGAACTCTATAAATGGAATATCATTCTTCAAATCAATACTAAGTGCCTAATAATTTATTATTTTCTGTAAAATCCAATAATGATTCATGATTTTTAAATCACTACTACAATCAAAAATATATTTTATTTTTTAGAGGTGGTATTATCCACTCTATGTTACGTACTACCTCGAAGTTTTGTTAAATATGCACTGGAATATCCGATCTTTGCTAATAACTGAAATGAAACACCATCATTAAATGTAGACCTGGTAAACAAATAGCAAAAAAATAAAGCAGCTGCCGAATCCAACCCAAATTGTCTAGTTGAGATATAAAACAAATGCTTTACACATAGTAAATACAGTTTAAATATACTTCAACGTTTTCAACTACCTGTGGGACTTGGCACACCCTGATCCTAATTCAAATCATGTAATGAAACTAATAACGAAAAAATGCCGAGTGATTGAACCATATTACATACGAGTGCACTTTATCTTAAATTGGAATTTCACATCTCTCCATAATTAACTACGTTTAATACATCACTTTAATTTTTAAATGATTGTTACATTTATTGCGGTAACTATTTCCAAATTTTCTATATAAATACAATTTACCGTACAAAAGCCAAATTATAAGTCAAATTGTCTGGCTGATATAAAAAGATTATTACGTCCATATTTACATATACAATTGCGAACATGCAAAAATAGTATTTCCAGATTGTATCCTAAGTAACATTTAATTAACACAAGTCCATGGGGAACTAACATCAACTTTTAGGTGAATACCGTGCAGAAGTGGCGCCCTCATTTGAAATAAATTGTTTATAACCCTCATGCCTTTTTAAATTATATTTATTAACAATAACAACCGTTAAATGTAATTGTTAGTTTAGTTTGTCAAATTTTAAAAAGTTTTCTCCAGAACTGGCCCCTTTTATCAGAAACGCAAGCTAGATGAATACTAATGATAATTTCAACGATTATGATATAATTTAAAGGTCTACTATGTGATGCCCGAGAGAGCAACAATATTCATTCACCATACCACCATTTAGGATTAAACAATTTATTTTTCAACACATTATGATATTAAAAAAAGAATAGTTTGGCTGTTGGTAGATTGATTTCTGTCTCTCGTATCACTACAAATTCGAGCATGCGCGGAAAAAGAAGCGAAGCGCGCCATATTTCTCATTTTCTTTAGCGAATTTATTGTAACTAAGTAAATTGTACTTAAAAATGTCTTCGAGTAATGAAGTTTTTTTCCTTACGAATTTTTTGAAAAACGTAGTACGGCACACGTGTGGTATTATTGTTCATCGCAAGTCTCGGCTCCATAGAAAAACGCGCGGGCTTCGCCCGCTTGTTTGTCAACGTACCTCAACTGTAATAAACAATTTACCACATTTGTATCATAAACTACCATTTAATTATCAATTTTCTTTCACCATACCACCATATTTAGGATTAAACAATTCATATCAAATGTGGGCGCCACTCCTCACCTGTATTCGCTTAATATCGAGGATACATTAATTTTTCGGAGTCCAGTGCTGCCCCCATTTGATATAAATTATTTTAGTTGAAATATATCATTTAAAATTTTGTCATTAGTATGCCCTCGATAACCTTTCAAACTATTTTATGAATTACTTTTTACAGTTTAAAGGGTGAACGTAAAGTTTTTCTTCGCACTTTTCTCAAAAGTGGCCGTTTTTCGCAAATGTGTTAAAGAAAAGGTTTACGTTCTCACTGTAAACAGCAGTTCATAAAATAGTTTGAAGGGTTATTTAGGGCATACTGAAAACAAAGTTTTAAATGATATCGCCGTTTCCTATCAAATAATTTATTTCAAATGGAGGCAGCACTGAACCCCGAAAAATTAATGTATTCCCAAGTCGCAGAAACGAATCTGTTCTCGGCAGTCAGAAATTATTGCAACATTTATTTGTCACCCTATCCTCGTTTGAGCATAGGATATAAGAAAAATACGAGTAGCTAAGGTTTATAAATTAGGTAACGAACTTATTATTATCTAGTATGTGTACATCTACTTAACTTAAACTGTATACAATGCAGTTAATCGTTCAGGCGTCTCTTACATGATATTAGGACCTAAAGTATGTATGTAAGCCACAGTATTTTGATTTGAATGTTTTAGTATTTAATTGAGGTAAGATCTAATATATTTATTTGTATATATAATTAAACATGTTTAATATTGAATAACATAATGAATTCCTAGGCTACAAATCGTAGTTTTATAACGTAACATATTTATTTTGAATCTTTCCTGGCAGTTTTAAAGCACAACATCCGTGTCAATTTTCTCAGACTTAGCTTAGACTTATTAAAGTTATAGTAATAAGCAACACTAGGACTAAATGTCGCACGCAATGCTTTGACTATGAAAGGCTTACATCATAGATTAACTATGTAAGTTTATAATACTATCTATTTACAGTAAAGACACTGACCGACCGGGGTCAATGGTGCCTGGAATAGTGGTGTCCGCTGCTGTATCTGTAAATAATGAGACAAACAATTACTTAAAGTGGTAGAGAGACTACTCAATACTCAATAATTTATTACTTCCTTAAATGACAAATAAGTACATACGAATTTCTTTTCTAACTATAAACAAGTTCAGTTTAACCCCCGACGAAAAAGAGGAGTGTTAGAAGTTTGGCGTGTCTGTGGCGGCTTTTTTCTTGTTGTTTGAAAATTGACTCGAGTGAGATATGTTGAATTTAAAGTGGTGCAGCGTATTTTTGTAACTGTAAGGCAAATTTCAAGAGTCATACCTGTTATTAAAACGTTTGTACTTGTTGTTGTGATGTTTGTTGAAATGATGCGGTGGGCGGCGGTCTCCTCGACTATATTTGAAGTTACCTCCCCAATGAGGCTTGTTTTGCTTGTCCTAAAATAAAAACATCGATAATATATTTACCTATTCTAAATCAGAACTATCTAATTTGCATAAAGGGGTTAGTACACTATCCGATTTGTAGGAACTCTAAATTGGTAGCCACTATCCTAACTAGCATCCTAATTCGTATAGATGACGTCAATTCCAATGTGAACTCAACGGCCATTTGCGCGTTTTGTTAGCGCTCGTACAGACCAGCGACACGGGTTGCCGACCGACGGCGTCCTGCGCTGCGTCGCGGGCACACCGTCGCTGTTCTGTAAGAGCCCTTAGTATCACACTCATCAAACACCAGCATCAACATCTGTCAAGATCGAATCACTTTATTTCAGTTTTTATATAGTAATGTGAAGTTTAATCGACATAGCTTTTTTTACGAAGCAATCGATAAATTACTTTGTACATATACTATGAATTGCAATTGATTACACTTTGTGTCGTATTGTAAAAAAGTATTTTTATGTGAACAAAACGCACCAAGTAAACTTTAATTGTAGCGCTGCGAATACACTGTCCTGAATAGGACACGATTTAGGATTAGAGCAATTGGAACCTCCGATTTGACTCTAACTAGGATCCTAACTGCGATAACATCTTCCGATTTCCTAAATATACTGTAATAACCACTTAAGCTAAATACGACAGCGTACCTGGAAGGGGTTATATCCGTTCCTATTATTATTGAAGCGATTGTAATGGTGGAACTTTTTCATCTTTTTGTTCCGTCCGCGGTCCATTTCATCAGTCGCTTCAAAGGCGCGCTTTCGTTCATCACGCCTTTCTTCAAACACCTGAAATCATACAAATGTAACTTTATTTTCGTAATAAACAAGTCTTCATTCTTTATTTCTATTGTTTATTTGTTGAATTAAAAATATTTACAACAGTTTAACATGAAGGGTTGTTTTCTTTGTCCAAAATTCGAAGCACAAAACTCGTAGTTGCATGATCTTACGATTTTTTGCGATACGATAGTGAATCGGTGATTCGCATTGGAAACCGTTAAAATGAGAACACTGACCTGTCTGGAAAGTACGCTGTGGGAGCCGTTCCAGCTGGAGACAGGAGCGCCGTAGCCGCGGTGGGACAGCGCGCTGAGGTGGCGCGCCGCCGCGGCCGGCAACAGCGGGCCGGCGGATGCGGCGGCGGCGGCGGCCGCGGGCGAGCTGCGGTCGCTCAGCGGCGACATGCTGCTCACGCTCGTGTTGGGGCTCTGCTCACTGTCGAGCCGCCGCTCCTCTTTCTCTTTCACCCTTCATAACACATTGTTTTAGTCAACATACAAACAATCAGAGACCAACTTGCTAGAAATAAAACAATCGTACTTGCAATTTGGCGATCATTATTTCATAATCATATTTTTGTTTCTAAACAGGATACTCACTTTTTGTTAGTAACGCCATTCAAACTGGGGCTGAGTAGTGGTCCGCTTTTCTCATTGGAGACTGTCCACGAGCGGTGCATTCCCTTAGTGGTGACGACGAGACCCTGTGGAGAATCGCATCGACTAGGTTTAGGCTTCTGACCGTCCTCCTTTGGACAGTCTTTTCTCGTCCTATCCTCATTGAACCGGTCATTATGTTCATCGCCACTCGATTCAGAGTCATAAGGGACCAGTTTTGAATGGGAATGACCGTTTCTCTGAGAGTAACTGGACGTGGACGTGTCATTCTTATTCATCTGTTCTTCTAATTTCTCTAAAGGCGATTTTTGCGTTCTTACCAATTTGTTTGTGGATGCAGACTTCTCCGGAACTTTTGCACCATTATTTATCGTTCTTAGATCACTATCACTTTTTGATAGTTTTGGTTTGTTCAAATGACTTTCTTCTCCATTTTGTCTTTTTATAATGAAGCTTATTTTCTTTTCATCATCAATTCTGGGTTTGTCTAAACCATTTAAAATTTTAGGTGGCTGTACCACTTTTTCGACATCACCATTCTTCTTAACGACCCAAGGTTCCGAGTTGGAATTGGTGAGATCAGAAGACTTACTCAATGTAGTATTCAGTATAATGGGCTTATTTTCAGATTTGGCCATTTCTGAAGATGTGCTACTATGGCCAATATTTTTTCTTTCATCATTCCTATATATTGTCAACTTAAGAGGGCTCTTTTCTCTGTTCACAATATTATCAGGTAACTGAGGGCCATACACAGTACTTGATGTAGATGCAGAAGCGATAGCAGTATCATCGATTGTGTTGTCTTTCTCAAAGAACATAATGTAAGAGTTTGTGCCAAGCACAGCAGATAATGGCAGTGGCCTCACACTGCTGTCATCAAATTGGTAATAATTACTATTTGGTGCTTGGCCGATGGCTGTATAGTGGCCACAGTTTTGTGAAGGTCCTAGGTGTGTTACCAAACTAACTAGTTTGTATGACTGCAACAATATTTATATTTTATTATTATTCACTTTATTTATTTTGATACTTAGGTTATTTATAATACATCTATAAAAATAATAAAATGTAAAACACAAAAATTATTATAATTATATGCCATTATTTTAAACATTATACAAGAAAATCGCACTGATTAAAAATTGTGAAAGCCTTACCAATTGTTGATGATTATTTTTCGAGTACATATATTTATTCAATGTTATCTTCTTTCTAAATTGTACATGCTTGGAGAGCTTTCCACCAACCAAAGAAAATCTTTTCAATGCAATACAGAGTACCATAGGTGCACGTTCTATGAAGAATTGCTTTGTTGCAGACACCTAAAACATTATCATAATATTAAAAAAGACAGCAAATATAATGCTTTTTACATTTAAATTTATAAAAAATACATACTTTTAAGAATAGGTTTTACTGAACCATATCTGTCTTATTATAAAACCCAGACTAACTTTGTTACTAGGTTTAAACCATTATCTGTCTAAATCAAGTTAACATGAATAAAGTGAAACTAACTCACCTGTCAATGTCAACTTGATTTGGATGGATAATGGTTTAAACCTAGAAACAAAGTTAGTCCCGTTTTTATAATAAGATGGTATCTATTTAACAAGTGCACAAATCTGATTGAATTTATGATATTTACTGGCTGATGCCATAGGGTATTGGACAATTACTCAGTAACCCAACAACACGCATAGGAACATTTTCTAGATAAAAAGTATCTAATGTGTTAATCCAGGTAAGATTTTGTTCTTATAGTTTTAGCACTTTAGAATTGAAAGGAAGGCAAGAATTCACATATCTATCCATACAACTTTCGCATTTATAATATTAGAAATAAGTAGATTACATAGTTTAATTTACCTTTTTATTGCATGATTCACACTTATATCCTAAATCTTCTAGTCTTTCTCTCGAAAAAAATGAATCCAAGGCTTCTTCCAATGTTGAATGTTTTCTAATATCCAATAATAAGTCCTGAAAAAGTACAGTGAGATAGAAATTCACTTGTTTTCTTCAACATTAAATTTCATTACTAAAAGTCCACAAAAATGTTTTAATAATAGCTTTCCTTAGCCTGAGTAGCCAAATTTATCATGTAGTGGGATTACAAAGGTTGTAAAATACAAGCTTGCATTTTATTTATATATGTATTATCTATATATGTAGATGTTTATCTATATATGTATTTGTTATAAAATAAGGTATCGTTGTGTTAGTATCCCGAAACAGAAGTCTCGAACTTACTTTGGGGCTGGCTCAATCTGTGTAATTTGTCCCTATATATTTATTTATTTATTATTATTTATTTATTAGGTTTGTTGTTTAACCTGATTTGACAATGTTATCCCTTCGAATGTCGACATAGCAGACACAATAGTAAAACAATACATTAGACGCCCGCTCCGGGCGTCCGACAGTTAAAGGGTTATAAAACATTTTTATAAAACATTATTTGCATAATCTTGTCAAAGATAAAGATCACAGCATACATAAATTAAATTTTATACAAACATATTAATACAAACCTGGAAATGTTGGTAAGTGGTAGAAAGGTGTTGACAAGCAAGGCATCTAACTGTTGACCTCAGATAACCCCCAAGTATCTGGTTTAAAGGAGTAGTCTCTTTACTATATTGGTCTAGTTTATCTCCATTGACAAAACGTGATAAGTAACACTTCTCCATGGCTTCTACCAGGTATCTGAAATGAATTTGGCACTGTGATATCAATTCTTTTAATGTTCAAATATTGTTAGTTGCTGATTAAATTAACATTAGTTGATGATTGTTGATGTCTTAACTATACCCTAATAGGTAGTATTATAATTGTCTGGACTGAATGAACACTCTTATGGAGCATTCATACATAAGACCTACTTAAAATTTCAAAACTAGAAAGTACCTTAAAAATTCGTGTGCATCTTCTTGCCGTCCAGGAGTCAAATGTTTACATATGAGTCGAAGCTTTGAGTACACTTGCCAAGGCTTGATTGGTGCTCCACCACTCTTTTGAGTAGCCATTAGAGTAGCTCGCATCCCACAAATTACACAGGCTTCTGTAAATAAATGTTGGACCACATATTACATACAAGAACAGACAAGGAGTTTTTGGCGGGAAGTCAAGGGGTGGAGTTTGCTTTAAATTGTTTTGCAAATTGATTCTAGTGGACTTTATAATATGAAATTGGTGTAGTTTGGTGTTATAAATGCTCATTCTCATGGACAATATGTGAAATGTTTAAAGTGGACGGTCATAGTGCGGTTGTAGTGATATTTATTTGCGGACTGCGGTGGGCGTCTTTGGGCGCCGTCCGCCACTCAATCGGCTATGAAAACCAGTGGACTTGTATAGATTTGTCGCCAGAAGCTCCTGTGAAGCAATCAAAGGACCTATACCAACCTTTGATTGTATAGTTAAGGATTTAGGATTAGGAATATAAAAGAGATATTACTAGACACTGGCAAAATAAGCTTCAACAAAGTTTGATCGCCATAATCAAGAAAAGAAAAAAAAAAAAGAACAGACAAAGGAGGAAACAAATAGAAAGTACTCCACCAACAAGAACAAAGCTTAAATATTATATATGATTAATGATGTAAAACCTGTTATTTACATTTAATGATTTCACAGGTTTAACTCATACTACTGCAAGTTTGTGTTACTGACTAAAATACAAAGGTAAAAAGTGTATATTAAAATTATATTACAATGTGAAAGGGAATGTGGGGATACCTGTAATAAATCAAACTACTAACTATACTAGATCACTACAGTATCATAGAAAAAAAGAACAAAAAATAATTTAGCATTTCCATACTAAAGTGTGCAGCCACCTGGGCAATTGGTTATTATAATTTAATTATGCTATAGTGATTTAGTATAGCCCATCATTTGATTAATTAGGGTATGTCTCTTTTACGTTTATGTTTCAAATAGTTATTGTTTACTCATTGGTTTCGTATTGAAGTGCTTACCCTGTTGATTACATTTCTCCGCATGAGGCCCTTCTGACACCAACCAGTTTGCCAATGCAGGCACATGGAATAATGCTTGCAAAGTAGAATTCAAGTAACATGTGTTGCCCACATTTTGCATGCCTGCTCCAGCAGCCCAAGCAGTCTGCCATCCCAACTGTACCTTCTCAATGGGGAATAAAATCCTTTTAGGTTTAGGTATGCCATCATCACCATTATTAGGATTATCTGAAAATATTATGATTAATAAAATCTACTTTTGTAATATCATAATAAATAAAACATCAGAAAACAAACGATTCATGAAGGCACTTGAACCAAATATTGACACTGATGATAAAAGATAACCTCTAAACATTTTCACATGTACCTAGTTTTGAAACGATATTGTAAGTACAACTACTTATTATCAATACTTACCACAAGATTGATTTGTGGATACTCCGTCCTTTTTAAGAACTTTACTATCAAGAACTGGCTTTTTAGGTCGAATCACCACGTATTTAGATTTCAGCCCATCGAGTACATTGCTTTGAAAATCTCCGGATTCTTCAAAGTCAATTTTATTCAAAAGTACACTTTTAGCTGAAGAATAGAGTCTGCTATCTAACAACGATGAGCTTTGTGAATCGTCTGCTGATAAAGATAAACGCAATGCGCTGGATACTGGGTCGCAAATGGAAGCGGGCATTTTACCTCCAAAACTGCACTATCACTACATCAAATCACAACATTCTTCATAGTAATTTTAGGAACTATTATTTTTTACCACTGATTACAAAATCTATTACGTGATTTAATTAATTGATAAACATTAGGATTTCAAAATAAATTAACTCTATTGGAAAAATTGGCAATGTCCACGGCGACCCAAATTCCATAAAGTAAGGAATAGAATAGACAATTTTATTTTAGTTTTTTTCATTGACCAATGACAATCTTGAAGGATGAAGCTGCATAGAAGCTGAAGTGTTATTTTTGAAACGCGGAGTCACCTAAACGAATGATATTTTCCATAGAATTAGTATCAATAGACCAGTAAAAATAGCTTAACCTGGACATAATCCTATAACCGTGAGTTTCTTTTTGTATGATATAAAGTATTTTTAGTTATAGTTAAAATAAACTGAATTAATCAATTTAGGGCTATGCGTCAGTGTGAAAAAAAAACTGAATATTGAACAAATTTTGATTTCATAAGTACAGCATTATTAATAACTATGGACAACTACCTCTACCGTATTATAACGTGTGCATTCCAGTTAAATAAATCTAAATTAAACGAATCAATCAATTAGGACTATCATTGCTAAAGAAGGTTCGGTATGTTACAAATTTTCTGGCTTATCTTACCAGAAATTAAAATTAACTGTATTTCAACAATTTATTCAAAATAATATATTGTGTGTGTTGATAAATTATTAAAAATTAAACAAATTAATTTTGTTCATTTTTACATTTATAATTTTTTGTATTTTTTTAAAAGCCAAAATACATAACTATTTTGAAAGTGTTTAATTTATGCCGTCAACATATTATTGATACTATAAGGAATCAAACAAAAAATATCCACGATTATAATTTATTTGTATTTTTTTCTTACTTACGTTTTGATATGAACGTTATTTCTTGCACGATAAGGTCGTCATTGGTTTGTGCCTCAATTCCCGACCGTGCTGTAGCGAGTCGCGAGTGATTCTCGTGTACAGTAGTTTCGTAGCGTCGTCTTATGCATTTATTTGAAGTCAATGATTGTCAAACTTTTATAAGCACGTGGGAACTTTTAATAACCACGGATCGGCTAGGGTGGAGATTTATTGAAATATTGTGTTCATTAGATCAATAATAACTACATTGTTGAGCTTTGTTTGTTTGTTTATAAAGCTTTATGGTACATAGAGTACAGACACAAATCAGAAAAGTAAACGTACAACGGCGGACTTATACCCAGGGTTTTGTCGCGACTCTTCGCGAGATGTAAATATTAAACATAGCAACACTTTTTAGTTTATGGTAAGTTTGCTATCGCTATCTGTTGTCTATGCCTTTATGTGAAAAGATTATTTTAAACGTAACGCGGCAATGCGTCTTACGCACTAAGTATAATTATTTTTCTGTGTTGGATCGGATCCTGGTCTGGCGGTCTTCTGTAATAAAGCTAAGTGTCTAGGATTAGTTCTTATTTTAAAGTAGTTATCAATAATATATGAAGACGTTCCGTGTTCCTCGAGGAGGAATCGGACCGAACCATGTAAGAGAATTATAGACGTTCATACCCCAGAGGTGGTATGGTTTTTGTCCCCGGGGAATGTAGCTGGTCATGCGGCGTTGCGCTGACCCGGCAGACACTCAGGTCTGTCGTGGCCTTAGCCAAGCTAGGGCACGTATCAACTAGTATTGGTTTATGCTGGTTAGATTGTAGCTGGTCATGCAGCGGTGCGCTGACCCGGCGGACACTCTGGTCTGTCGTGGCCTTAGCCAAGCTATGCTGGTTTAGATTTGGGATGCGTCCCTCTTAGCCCAGTCTATAGACAAAAAGGATCCATAAAAGATGAAGACGCTATTCTCCATGGTTAAAGTTAATTTTATGATAATATTGATTTAATGAAGTTTAACATGATCCTAGGCACTGGTGATTCCATTCAGTTGGAATCATAATTATATTTATCTCTACAGGTAGCGATGGCAGATGTTATACTAGCGAAGCAGACCATTATTTGTATGCGTTGAGGAGATGGACACAGATGGATAGCAAAGCAATGCATACATAATCTAGAGCCTCTAAAGGTATAAGTCACAATGTAACATGTTTGCAGTTGGCAATTGTTTCTCAATGCATATATTGTCTTTCGCCGCCTTTGGGTTTCTTTAAGAGTTTTAGTTATTCCCCATAATTATAATAAATTCTGAAGGCGGCGACAGGTTTGTTACTGATACCAAATTCACATTTTAAGTACCAGTAACAGAATTTTCATTTTAAGGGTAATACTCGTATAATACAGGTATCGTTATTTGTAGTAACGTTATAGGTATTGTCAAAATTTACAGGTAATTTTACCGGTACCTACCTACGCGTTGTTGCCGTTCCGCATGAAACTTGACTGCGAAGGGCGCCGACTACGCCGCCACATTCCTGTACCTAACGAGTCGCGATCGCGACACACAACACTGCAATGACCAGTGTTGCCGCTCGATAATACACTATCGCTAGTCTATCGATAGACTATCTGTATTTTGAATAAAACCAATATCATCGATAGTATTGATTCTGACGACGAACAAACTATAGATAGTATTGCTTTTCTAATAAATAAATAATCGATACTATCGATAGTTTATGAAACGCAATACTATAGTTAGTTTATTCGTCATCAGGATCGATACTATCGATAGTATTGTTGGTTATCCATATTGTTGCCCTAAAACAGGAATTACTATCAATAGTACACAAACTATCGATAGTATTGTTGGTTATTAGAGATGTGTTGTTCCTTCAATCTTTAAGGTCTAAACCAATACTGTTGCGAGTAGTCGACCCGGGTCTTCTGACCCATTCAATTAGTTTATGGGTTTTCTCACGAAAGTTCACGAAACAATCGTTAAAGCCGGGTATTCCTGCAAATGTAGGTATTTAATGCTGCCCCGGCCGTGCGCAATTGGCATCGCGAGGCCGCTGCAGCGGTGAGCTCACATGTGACCCCGCCAGCGACACAGTATAGAAATAAACAGTAGAATAGTTTTATTGTGATTAAACTTCGTTTAAAGTAGTGTTAGATACGGCTACATTATTTCATATTAATGCTGACGGGGTAGACAGAGTCCAGGGCCGTAAGACCCAAAGGCTTAGCGTGATCAAAAATAAATCAATAGTGATGGGTTGCTAGCCGCATCGCCTATTAACATAATTTGAAATTAGTGATTTATTAATAAACAATTAATAGAAAAAAATAACCCTGCAAAGTCGTTTTTAGTGTCTTTGTTTATTTTCAACCCCCGACAAAAAGAGGAGTGTTATAAGGTTGACGTGTCGGTATGTCTGTGTATCTAGGTATCTGTTAATGGCATCGTAGGGCCTGAACGAAGATTTAAATTATTTGTTTGAAAACTGACTTTTCGAGATAGTTCTTAGCTATATTTATTAGAAATTGGTTCAGCCGTTCAAAATTTATTAGAAGTAAACACCTGAAAGTCGTTTATTTTTTATTTTTCTTGAATATAAATTTATGGGTATTATGTTGTTTTGTTATTTACTATTTATGATACAACACTGAACCTAAAAAATATGGGACTCACCTAGATCCTAGTATTTTTCACACGACTTGCAAAAAAGGAGATTACAAATTATTAACATTAATTTAACTTATCATCATACCCACCTTATCTATCAAAGAGTCTGACGCATGTTTAGAGGTTTTCTTGAATATGAAAATGACGACTTTTGACTGAAGTTTTATTAGTCTTAAATTACTTTGTATCATGGGTATAGTAGATACCTAAAATATTGCCAACGAATTCAATTCCACCCTGTATATGCATGTATGTATGTTGAATGTATTTGATTTTCTTTATTCCTTAATGTCGCCACGGATTTGAATGTATGGCCACAGAATAGATAACAGTATTACATACAGAACGGAAACTCGCACGTTTTTGGACCTTGTGAGCGCCTGTAAAATGGGGTTGTTGCTAGTCGCACGTTGACGTTCCCCGAGTCACTTAGGGTAATTAAAATCATATTGGTGAGAAACTGCACATATTATTATTGTTTATCCACAAAAAACAACAAAGAACGAAAATTGTATAGATTTCCGAGTGATGAAAACAGGTAAGCAAAGCAACAAATTCTGTGGTGGCGACCCTGGTTGTTTAACTCACACATTTGACGTATGCACAGATATTTTATTTCGTTTGTAGTAGTACTAGGTATATTTGTTACTTCGTTTCTATGAAGTGCCATACCTGTGGAATGGCGTTTCGTTAGAATCCTTACCCTTCAAAGTGACATGAGCTAAAAAGTATTTTTATTGTTTCGTACCCAAAGGTTAGAAATTAGCCCAAACTTGATTGTGTTAAGTTGTTTTATAACTGAGTTCTATTGACAACCATCCGTCTGCGTAATCAGATCCTAGGTAAGCATCGTCTTCCATAAAGTACTCGTCAAGACAAATCAAACGAGACCTACTCGATGAGGTTATGTAGTTTTATAACTGAATTCCGTCGAATATCTCCCGGTTCTATCATCAGAACAGCCCATTGACATCATAATATTGTATTATCATCCGACTCACAAAAGTATACAAAATTTCAGCTAAATTGGTTGAGGATAACTGGTTGAAAATTGAGTTCGAAGATTACACCCGAACAAACATACTTACATTTATACATACATTGCTAGTTAAATAAAAGCTTGTAAAAACATGTAGCGATCTTTAGTTGTTTTATTGGTCCATCGTTAATAAGTGCTAGCACGCGTCTAATCGTGCCTGCCGAGTTCAAGTTGTCGCGCTCGCGAATTTCGTATAATTATTAAGAAAATCATTATATCAAGTCAAACTCAGCGAATTTATCTGTAAATATTCAGTGGCTTTAATTAAGTACAATTTTTTTTTATGTAAAATATCAGTATTTTACTCGTAGTTTTGAAAAAATATCACAAAAAAGAGGGTTACTTTGGGATTTTTTCCAACCGAATGAAGTTTATCGGATCTTGTAACTGAATGCGAATTTGACGAGCCTGGATACTTAACTAATACATACCTTTTTTTAAGAGTTTAATAGTAGATTGTGCTACAAGGTGTAAAGATAATACTTTGAAGTCGAGTGCGCTACTTTGAATCCAGAGCGAAACGAAGGATTCCTCAGTTGAATCACGAGCGTAGCGAGTGATTCTACGATGGAATCCTGAGTAAAGCGAGGGATTCATGTATATCGCCCGAGACAAGAATATTACCGTACGCAAGTAGCACACTTTACATCGCCACCCATGAGAAAAACTAGCAAAAAGATAAACAGAATATGAAGAAAGTAGAACAACTACAATACCTAATCAAAGCTCCGACAAGTACCAACCTTTATTTAGTGTCATTTTCATTCAATAAATATTAAGAAATAGTTTTTAACACATTGCAGGACACTTACGGCTGTGGACGTAATTCAATTGTTATTTCTATTGTGTCTGGCCGAGTGTCCTGCAATGTGTTAAGAACCAACTTCTAAAATAATGTTTGTTCACTCATAAACCCGTAGCTTTGTTTGCATGGTCTTATATATTTTTATATTTTTATAATAACAATAAATTTAAAGTGCTCTATCGGATTAAACTTACGAAAGAGGATTTAAATTTACACAAAATAATTAATTTCAACACAATATAATTCAAAACATCTGTAATTACTTTGAATCGAAGACAAAAATTGCGCTTTTTAATTATTCTTTTTTCCTTTTTCGAAGCAAAGAACATAAACATTTTTACCTACAATATATATTCCAAATTTTAAAAAATACGAAGTCTGTGCCTGTTATTTATTGGATTTAAACTCAATTCTTTGGTTTTTAGCTGATTTTACATAGATAACATCCGTGTTCAATTTTCAAATTGTGTTTTAATCCCATAAGATTTTCTTTTTCACTTTTTACCTAGATGCTAGGAATTAATTGGCCATGTGATGAAGTCATACTGAACAAGCTGGCCAGTCGATACTCAGTGACTAGTGTCTGTCGTGTAGTGGTTTGAAAATAGTATTTTATAGACATAAAAATTAAAGTGTGGTTTTCGTTTTGGTTTTTAATGATTATATTTATGCATTAAAAAGCAACAACTGAGTTTAACTTCCATAGCGCTTATTATAATACAACATAATAAATAGTAATAATACTTTATTAAATACCAAAACATAATAATATTTAAAATGTACATAGCACACAGAAAAAGACATTAAAATGTCCAATGGGCGTGGGTGGTCTTATAGCTAATAGCGATAATTTCTTTCAGATAGCTGATGTAGAGAAGTGAAACACTGCCATTTTCCATAGAAGTCCGATAGACCACTCTATTTGGTATTTTAAAAATAAGTCTTTCTATGTCAAACATTTTAGTCCTGCTCTCTAACACTACACGGCCTCTGTGCGGGCACTTGCGAGCACGTGTGCAATGCAATTTGCGTTGAGACGTAACATGGGCGTCGCGTCGTGTGAACGGTGGGTAGAAATTGTGTAAAATGCTATGTAAGCGCATAACATAATGAAACTTAAGTTGCACGGCGCAGCTTGCACTCTGTAAATACCCAACTACATTTTAGTACGACAGCATAAAAACTTCGTTATATATTTATGTAGTTAATCTTTTCTCGTGTGACATCCCATTAATATGCAATGTCACGAGAAACGAAATATTTCGGCAGGGGCCCGTTTTTGGAACGGCATTAGTCCAGGCGCTGTCATGTTGTACGGGTTTGCCGTGAAAACAAGAGTATTACTAGATTTAAATTGTTTTTAGAGTTTTAAATTGTTCATTGTGTCACCACGTCAAAGTTCAAGGCACAATCAAAACAATCCTACAATTAGCAAAATTCCATATTTACGAGTTATATGTTTTGTAAGCACACGGGGCGATCGGTTGAAAACACGTATAAACTCGTTCGCAGCCGCGCGCTCAGGCTCACCCGGCCTGTGCCTCGCTCTCTCTCACCGCACCGCACGGACCGCACCGCACTCACCGCAAGGATCCCGCTTCACGACATGTTCTCGCGTATTTTCAATCAAATATTTTTTGTTTTGGGTAAGACGTTAATATAAAAATAAATAGTTAATTTTGATGAAAATATGATTATAGTACACAAAAAGCTATAATTAAACAAAAATAACACAGTTACTATTTCTGGCTACTGAGAAAAACATTAATATTAAAACATTAAAAAATGATGTTTAATTTTGGTCTTTAAGTCTTTAATGTCTAAAAAGATACAATACAGCTTACAAAGATATTAACATTATGGTTATCATTTTGGCTTAACTAGATATCGAGATCAGGTGAAAACTGTGAAAAAAAATGTATAAACAAAAATGGGGTCAGTTTAATTTTGCTATTAAGTGATCGCATTTGAATGCACCTAAAAATTAAACTAACAAGGTATTTGGTTACCTATTTTGCTTTTAGGAAAAAGTTAGTTTGTGTACAAAATCTCACGATTTTTATATAATACGGTTTTGACCGCGGATAAATTACTTAATATATATATTTAATATTTGATACTCAATATTGATATCCGATAAAATATTGAAAACAACGAGTTTATTATTTATGTCCAAGTTGTGCTATTTTGATCGGTCGAAAAAGTGTATAGTGCCTCGCGCGAAAAAACTTCGCCTTGACGTGCCTTGACGGATCAATGGCTCGCCGCGAACTTCAGTCTGCTGATCTGCTTCCGATAGCTTTCCGCGTGAGTCGATAGGTTTTAAAAGCAAAATAACTCGTTATTCGATAACTGTTCAAACACCACTCATAAAGTTGGAGCTATTAATTGAGGTATTTTCTTTCATCAGTATGTACACTTTATCCCAAAGTAACTGTTATTCATTAAAAAAATAATTTTATTCATTAAAAAAAAGATTTTGTTCCCAGCCAGACTTCGTAAGCATTCAAAGCCAGCTGAAGCCGCCTTCAGATTTATTATATCTATGGGGAGTAACTAAAACTCATAAAGAAACCCAAAGGCGGTGAAAGATACTTTATTGATACTATGCATTGAGAAACAATTGCAAACTGCAAACATGTTACATTGTGACTCATACCTTTAGATTATGCTTTACCATCAATCCGTGTATCCAGCTTATTAACGCATACAATAAAAATATTGGTCTGCTTCGCTAGTACGACATCTGATATCGCTACCTGTAGAAATAAATATAAATATAATTCCAACTGCATGGAATCACCAAATTGTCTGGGATCATGTTAAACTTCAATAAATCAATATTATCATAAAATTAACTTTGACCATGGAGAATAGCGTCTTCATCTTTTATGGATCCTTTTCGTCTTTTAGAAGGGGCTTAGGACGCATCCCTGCACCAACCTGCATATTTCTTCACTAGTTGGCACGTGCCTTAGCTTGGGTAAACTAGGCCACGACGGACCCAAGTGTCCGTCGGGTTAGCGCCTCAACATCGCATGACATTCCCCGGGGACAAACCATACCACCTCTGGGGTATGGACGCCTATAATTCTCTTACATGGTCCGGTCCGGTTCCTCATCGAGGAACACGGACCGTCTTTATATATTATTGGTAACTACTTTAATACATAAATAAAACAGTTGGGCGCTTCTTGGGACCAGAAGGGCATTGTTGTGGGCGGGACAAGATTAACAAATCTACGTTTCGCCGACGACATTGTGTTATTCGCCTCTTCCGAATCAGATCTTGAACAAATGTTGCAAGATCTCAGCACAGCAAGCCTTCAATTTGGACTACACATGAACCGAGCGAAGACCCAAATAATGACGAATAGCACGAAGCGCAGGGTCGAGGTAGACGGGCAAGTCATACAATATGTCGACGAGTACATATACCTTGGGCAAATTGTCTCCTTCAATAATCGCCAGGACAAAGAAATCGACCGCAGAATCGAAAACGCTTGGAAGAGTTTTTGGTCGATGAAGGAGTTACTAAAGGGCAATCTTCCAACTTGCCTTAAGAAGAGACTCGTTGACATGTGCATCCTGCCCGTCCTAACCTACGGTGCTCAAAAATGGTCTCTTACGAATGCTCAGATGTCCAAATTGAAGGTGTGCCAGCGAGCGATGGAGCGCAGCATGTTAGGTGTTAGGCGAATAGATCGTGTAAGAAATACCACACTGCGCTCCATCACCAAGATAGCTGATGTGGGAGTTAAAGCGGCTACATTAAAATGGGATTGGGCGGGTCATGTCTGTCGCATACATCCTGAAAGATGGGCACATATAGTCACCAATTGGACTTCGGACTGTCGAAGAAAGAGAGGAAGACCAAGAAAAAGATGGGCGGACGACCTTACACAGTTTGAAAAAGAATGGCAAATCACGTCTAGAGACCGCGATAGATGGAAACAAAGAGGGGAGGCTTTTGCCCAACGATGGGACCTATTATAGCTATCAAAAAAAAAATAACTACTTTAATAGTAAGGATTAATCCTAGACACTTAGCTTTATTACAGAAGACCGCCAGACCCAGCTCCGATCCACATAAAAATAATTTTACTAGGCGCGTAAGACGCGTTGCCGCAAAGAGAATATAATTACTAGGTACGTGTCGTTGCCGTGTTACGTTTAAAATAAACTTTCCACATAATGGCATAGACAACAGATAACCATAAACAAAAAAGTGTTGCTATGTTCAATATTTACATCTAGCGAAGATTCGCGACACCAGCGATGTAATAATAAGTAAGATTGGTAATGTATGATACATTTTCACTCGATTGGAACGACGATTTTTCAAAGCAAACACAGATATTTTTGTAATATTTTGCAGCCGAAAATAAATTAAATAAATCGATTAAATACACTAACATTATCTTCAAAATATAAAGGTGCATGACAAAGAGTATATAATCACTAAATGGTGCATGATTCCATAATCATGCACCTTTAATTATTACCAGACCAGGTTGATGGTTGTATCAACGCTGTTATGTTGCGCGTGAAGTTAGGTAAATAAGCGCCCGATTATCCGACCACTGATTATGCCTACATACACACGTACAAAAATAAAGTAAAGTATCAAAAATAACGAAAAAACTAATTCGTATGATTACAAGAATAACAACTAACATCCTCGCTTTATTTGACACTTGAGACTCGCAATAATCTTTTTCGTGATGCCAAAATAGGCATATAAAAATGTCAATGGTCAATGGTTTTGTGACGTCAGTTAAAACAATCTCGGTGCAGGCCTGCTTTAAAGGTGTCATCTAACGATTTAGCAGTGCAATTCAGATTAGGTCCTGCTATAAGAGATAACAGTTAGCCCTCTGATCTGATGATGGAACCGCAGGGACGTGCTGTCCATAGAGACGCAGAGACATTGTCTACCCGGAGCTTTCCTAATATATCCGCATTTTTTATATTAAAATAAATTAAATAAATAATAAATAGGCCCTATTTTCAAATAAACGCGCGCTTCCCCGTCCGTTTCCCATCGCGCCATATGCAGGCCACCGCCACGTATACTGTCATGTACTCTAGGGGCTACCTACCTAAAAGACAATTGTCCATCGTGTCTCGATTTGCACACATTCACAACGCATGGATAAGGATTTGCGTCTGTGGTATGATCGTCAACGTACTTCACCGACGCACACAAACATGAAGTATACGCGCACACAACTAATATTTTAGACTTTGCCTAATTAATGCCATTTTTGAAACGCATTAGTAACAAACAAAGCAAATTTTAGTATGGAAAAAACCAGTAAGTAAGTGATACGCTGTTTTTCAAAAATGGCCCTTATCTTTAAGCTATTTCTGTCTCAATAATCAACGTTTTTTATCTCTTTTCACTTTTGACCAATAAGGAATGATATCGATTTTAGGCCTATTCATTTGTTCCTGTGATGAAAACTAGAAAGTTATTGGTTCTCGCTTGTGTTATGCTACCAATTTAAATATGCGGAAGATGATCGAGGATAAAACGGAACACGAAGATTTTTGTGTTAGTCGTATATATTTGATAATTTTTCTTGTCCAATGATAATTATTTGCATTGTCGCATTACAAATGATCACGTGTTGCGCTCTGCTCTGAACTTTGTTATGTTTGCGACAACAGATGAAATTAGAAGAAGTTTCTTATTTTTATTTTCTATTATTACCTCTTTAAAATAGTTTGCAATGTAAAGTTTTTCATGTGGGAGTTGTGCCCCAGGTGTTTGTTTGCTAAAACTGAAAAGTTACGCGTTTAACCATTTAACTTTTAAGGAAAAAAGTGCAATAATCATAAATGGCCGATGCCAGCCTATTTTGGATTTAGTTCAAACAAGCGGTAAGCTAAAAGGAACATTTATGAATATTAAACAATATGACGCGTATAAGTGGCTCTCAGGATGTAAACACACTAAGTAATAGGGTCAGTTCAGTCAGAGAGCTTTATTTTTGTCCCACTGCTGGGCAAAGGCCCCAAAATTAGTCTACCCTGCAATAATCGGTGATGCACGTCCCTGTGGAACCGGAAGGTGGCCTTATGAACCCTGCAATAAAACTACGCTGTCGCGAATCTTCGCGAGATGTAAATATTAAACATAGCAACACTTTTTTGTTTATGGTAAGTTTACTATCGCTATCTGTTGTCTATGCCTTTATGTGAAAAGGTTATTTTAAACGTAACGCGGCAACGTGTCTTACGCGCTTAGTAAAATTATTTTTCTGTGTTGGATCGGAGCTTGGTCTGGCGGTCTTCTGTAATAAAGCTAAGTGTCTAGGATTAGTCCTTACTTTAAAGTAGTTATCAATAATATATGAAGACGAACCATGTAAGAGAATTATAGGCGTCCATACCCCAGACCCAGAGGTGGTATGGTTTGTTCCCGGGGAATGTAACTGGTCATGCGACGGACGTTTGATGCGCTGACCCGGCGGACACTTCGGTCTGTCGTGGCCATAGCCAAGCTAGGGCACGTATCAACTAGTGTAGGATTATGCTGGTTAGATCAGGGATGCGTCCTAAGCCCCGTCTAAAAGACGAAAAGGATCCATATAAGATGAAAACGAGAGAATTCTCCATGGTTAAAGTTAATTTTATGATAATATTGATTTATTGAAGTTTAACATGATCCCAGACACTTTGGTGATTCCATGCAGTTGGAATCATAATTATATTTATTTCTACAGGTAGCGATAGCAGATGTCATACTAACGAAGCAGACCAATATTTGTATGCGTTGATATGCTGGATACACGGATGGATGGCAAAGCATAATCTAAGGTATGAGTCACAAATGTCACAATGTAACATGTTTGCAGTTGGCAATTGTTTCTCAATGCATAATATCAATATAATATCTTCGCCGCCTTTGGATTTCTTTATGAGTTTTAGTTACTCCCCATAGTTATAATAAATCTGAAGGCGGCTACATACGCAACTCCATCTAAAACATGAGCATAACAACTAGCTTCGAAAAATAACTGTCAAAAATCGGAATTTTATCAATATTTCAATCGAATTTTTGGTCAAAGGAATATATAAACGTTTTCGGTATAGGTATTAAAAATTTGTCCAAACTGTCTTTATGATAGGTAACCTTATAAATAAATGCCATTGGACGTTAATTATTCCTAGGTACTTAATATAAATAACCTTTAAGTGGAAATTTGAATTTCTTAAACAAATCAAAGTAAGGTACATTACTTAATTATTTAATTAAAAAGTCTAATTGAAAACTAGTATTTTAGTATTGAGTTAAGATTTGGAATCTATTCTTATTTACGTACCGAATATATTTTTGTATTAAAATGTAAGTGAATGATACCTAATGCATTACGGTTAATTATCAATGTTCATCAAGTTATCACTTAAACAAGCCAGACCAAAAAGTTCATCATTCAGTAATTAATTACAGTTAAAAAAACGTTATTACAGTTAATTACAGTTATAAAAAAGCTAGAAGGACGTCATGGTAGGATTTCCAGCAATCCTACCTACCTAACCTGCACCTTACTGTCTTGGTTGTTAATGTTTTTATTGGTCATCGTAAACTTCCAGCTCCATGTCATCATAATGTTGGTTTGTCAGTTGGTTGAAAATTTCCGCTCAATTAGAAACCGGGAATTGGGTCAAATTTAACTTGCAAGATTTCATTACGACAGACCACGGTACAAATGAAATGAAACTAAATGAAAGCAAAACCGTTCTTACATTCTCATTCAGTAACTCCGCGTTTTAAAAATGCCACCGAAGCAACCACAAGCAACAAGTATCATAGACAAATAAATAGATTATTTTGATTATTTCATAAACAACACAGCATAGTGACATTCATTTGTCAAAGTCAGCAAAAAAAAATTGCTAACCTTCTCTTTGCTTTGCTTTGCTTTGAGAAAAATTCAGGTTAAATGAGAAGATTATTCCATTGTAGAGTCGAAAAATATTATTACCAATAAATATTATTTACTGAAGTAAAAAGTGTGTAGTAAATGCTTTCAATATCGTACACCCACTAAAGTAATTTTTGGACTTAGTGCGCCGGTGAAATTGTGATCATGGCGAATCCGTCATCAGGCGTTGGTTGGTTTTGAGATTTTTATTTTGATATAAACAAAATTGATTGTGATTATTATCAGTTGTACAATGATATTGCCGTCTTGATCTTAAAGTTTGACACTATATTTGTTTTACAGTGGTACCGCGGAACTTTCGTCTTTTAGAAGAACTTGAACAAGGCCAGAAGGGAGTGGGTGATGGAACCATCTCTTGGGGACTTGAAAGCGATGATGATATGACTTTGACTCACTGGACTGGAATGATAATTGGCCCCCCTAGGGTATTAAAAATGGCGTATTTCTATGGTGTTACTTTGATATGGCTTTGGCTATAATTAGCGTTTATTTTTTCAGACTCCTTACGAAAATAGAATGTATTCTCTAAAAATTGAATGTGGCACTCGGTACCCTGATGAACCTCCTACTGCTAGATTTATATCTAGAATCAACATGAACTGTGTTAACAGTCAAACTGGACTTGTAAGTAATTATGAAAACTAGTTGCAGCATTCAATTGATACACTTGATTCCCTAAAATTGGTAATAATAGCATGTAATTTGCACAGGTTGATAACAGACAAGTACCAATCCTGGCAAGATGGCAGCGGGACTACACCATCAAGACAGTGCTGCAGGAGTTGCGGCGCCTCATGACATTGAAGGAGAACATGAAACTGTCGCAGCCGCCAGAAGGAAGCTCCTTCTAGTTCCTCTTTATCATGTCTCAATAGGCCCAATCTACTCTGACACATGTTGCAAACTTTATTACTATTTTTGTATGTGGCAAGTAGTTATTTCAAAGTAGTGCTTCGTTCAATACTGTTAAGCTTTTATAATTCCTTCTCAGTTGTATATGTATCATATAATGCATTTATTGTAATGTATTAGGTTTAATTTAAAATGAAACTTTTGTTTCAGCTGTAGATTGGGTGAATAATTATGTATTTTGTAAGAATAATTTCTCAAACTGCTCTTAATTACCCACTTAGAGGGTAACACCCATTTATTTACATATTACCTAAATTATTGTGGCCTTTTAAAAAAGTTAAACTTGCTTTTGGTATAATGAGCTAGTTTACCAATTTATGCCTATATTTAGCAACAACTTGATATTTTAAGATCACCCACTTGGAGGATTGGTACCTCTAAATAGTTTTTTGCTAGTGTAGGCATACGCGTTTTTAAAATTTCTTTCTTTAAAATATTTTTTAAAATACTGCTTAATTTCCCTTATACTTTAACTTGATCAAGTGTATAATATTTTAGGAAATTTTTATTTCTAGGTACATAAGATAAAGTACTACTGGGTCGAACATACAGCTTTGCAAATATATTCATATGTTTCACTCACATATCTGCATTTAAATAATGCTATTAACCTCATCCAGTATAATCAGTTCTGCAATTTGAAACATTTTAATGTCCCGAAATTTTCTCTTACAATTTGAGCTCCCATATACTACTATGCGTGAATTATTGTTACAAACCAAATGCTAAGTCAAATTGTTTCATAGCATTAATATTTTTACCAATGTATAACTAGCAAAGGTAAATAAATCATATAATACTGTCATAAACCTTTGTTTTCCTTAAAAAATCTCTATTTTCAAGTAGGTACAACTAATTAGTATCTACTGGTACTAATCATTTGTACTTGAAAATACATAAAACACATCAGTCAACAAATGACTCACGGGGGTTGAGTGCTTGAGCAGGGAACGATTCCTACACAAACTTGTTCAGGATGCTTAGGCTGGGGTATACCCCATCGGGGACAAACGGGTTGTTTTTAGTTTTCAGTGCTTCGATTGTCACCAGTGGGGATGAATGGGATAACTATTATTTCACAAAGTAAACATTGTCTTGCTTGACGTCTAGGAGATGAGCCCAAAGCCGAAGTGAGCGGTGGGGGAAAGTTCTTAATTTTTGGTTTTTGTCTAATACCTGAAACACAGAAATTGAATAAGAACCTATAAGATTCTCTACAAATTTGATTCTATACCCTTTAAATTCCCAACTATTTTCGAGCGATACGCTCTGAAGTTGTGATAATTAAAGTTTTTTGGCGTGATCAACTGTGATGACTGATGAGCATCACATCACATTTTATCCTGGGAGTACATATGTCATAGAAAACCTCCATCCATTGACTATGTTAGTTCAACTGAAACAGTTGAACAGCCTTATCAGTAGGCTAGAACATGGTGTAAATACTGATTTGATTGTCTTCCTCATCACTTTCATTGAACAGTGATCCAAAGGAAATGGAGCAAACTCGTACTCCAAGAATTCTACCAAATCATCCTCTGATTGTTTGCTTATACACATCCGCTGAAGCAGAAGTGTTGGGCCAACAACTGACGTACCCATGTTGGCATTATATTTAATGATGAGCTGGCAGAAAGAAAAGCGGTCATGTCATGCACGATCTTTGCGAGACAATTTCATCGAGAAAGGCAAAACACTGTCTTTTTCATTGCCTTCCACACGTATCATTGTCTGCTGGTGTCGTCAAAACGCTAGTCCGGAGGTTCTGGGTTTGTTCCCAGTGACGGATTTACACATTTCCCGCCAAAAAGTTTTATATTCTGACACCCCTAAGCTGCGTTGACTGAAATATAATTAAAATAGCGCCCTTCTACGTTCTCGATGGCAATGCACGAAAAAAGTAAGGGTGCAATTGGCCTACAAGACATGAAGTATAGAGGGTAACTCTTATCTTGATGACAGCAGACATCCAATAGATGCACATCCTCCCTTTCCACAAACCAGTGACATGTCAATACAAATTATACCTACTACCTCCGTGGCGTAGTGGTCAACATGCTGGACCGCCACCCAGAGGTCCCGGGTTCGATCCCCGGTCAGCGACGCGTTGCAATGCAGCTGAACAGCGGGCGCGGCTGGCATACAAAAGTAGACTTTAAGTTACGTGAATAAGGTTGAAAGTCGAGTGGGGACGGGTCGTGGTCGTGTCACACGAACGCTTGAGGATAGTAGGTAGGTTCGTTGAAGTAGGAACGAATGTTAGCGTACTACGACGCGACGAAATCAATACTATTACATTACAATTAATTTCTTTTTCATGAATTTAATGACGATTAGTTTTTTTTTATTTATAATTGCAGTAATGATATCTATCAAAGTGTCATGTTTAGAGATATTCAATAATGTGAAAATGACAACTTTTGATTGAAGTTTTAATAGTCTTAAACTCAGACCAAATGTATCATCATGGGTATAGTAGATACCTAAAATATTGCCAACGAATTCAATTACACCCTGTATATTTATTTATTTATTATTTATTTATATTCATTTATTTAAGTTATACGTTCGTTTTTGGGTCTCCTTTTATCTGTGTCTATGTAGCAAACAACTCAATCGGTCCAGTAGTTTCATAGAAAATTCCTGGCACCTGCTGGCTAAGTTTTATGAAATACCTACGTAAAAGCAATGTTAGTGTAGAACAGTGGTTCCCAAACTTATTTTGTCTACTGCCCACTTTGAGAATAAATATTTTTTTAGCGCCCCCATTTTTTCACCTATTTAAGAACCAGCCAACTGATACAGAAATGCACAATTCGGGTTATTTAACAAAAACTTGTTAAAACATGATAGATATCTACGAGTACTAATAACTATTAAAATGCGAAAGTGTGTCTGTCCTTTTTATTTGTTTGTTTGTGTCTACTTTCATTACGAAACGGAGCGACCGATTGACATGATTTTAATTTTTTCTATATAGGACAGATATATGAACTACGCGGAGAGAAATATAGAACCGAGTTTGAGCAATCTTTTAATTCATATTAGTTGATGTTCACAAGTTGTTGTTGAGAGTCGAGAGCTCTTGCAGTCGTTGTTTAAGAGGCCTCCTAGCTAAATAAAGCTCCTAGCAAAAAAAAAAACATTTTCTTTCTGGGTCTCTTACCGCCCCCCTTGAGACCTGCAGCGCCCACAAGGGGGCGTTATCGCCCACTTTGGGAACCACTGGTGTAGAAGGTGTACTTAAACCAGGATTGAAAATAATTAAAAAGATACGAATATATTTTTTACATTTATTGAGACAAACATTTTAAGAGAACATCAAACTAAAAAAATATGTATATTAACGATATTACATTTTGTCTATAAAAAAGATTCTTCGATACATTAAATAAATAATATTACACACAATACTGGAAAAATCATAATTTCTTTGTTTGGCAAGATAGCTAACATTCGAATCTTGTCTATAAACGTAGTGATCGTTATTATCTATTGGCAGACAGACACCTAGTTCTGGACAGTTTGCAAAAGCTTAAATTTAATGCCAAATACAGATGGCAACCAGGTACACAGTAATTAGAATATCAGTTAAAATGCTATTTTATGCTATCCTCTATAGACAGATGTACTTCAATCATACAAATGTAATATAAATGTACAAATTACAAAGCTCTCATTGGATATCCTTGCTTATATTGCACAGACCTAATTAAAACAATAATCAAATACTAAGTATAATTAATTTATCATATTCATATAACACATGACAATTATTTTAGAATGTCGAAGAAAATCAACGAATGAGTATTCAACTGCCACAGCTAACTGCTGGAATATTTTATTGACATATATTGTTCTACAGCTTTAGCAGAAGGAACAAAGAAAGAGTGTGATGTGAGCAATAATTAAACTTTTAACAATAAAAAAACAACCGACTTTATTTTCTTTTAGGAATTTATTTCATATCTCCAAAGTTCTTTCATATCTTCATTAATATAGGACCAACTTGGTACTTAACTCTAAATTAAAAAAAATATGATCAAATCGTTTCTCATGTGAGGTATATCAGATTTGCCACCACTGGGGGCGACCACTACTGGTGGCAGACGGGACAATTTTTATGTAGTTACAAAACCTGTTCTATTAGCCACCACTGGGGGCAAATGAGACATTGAATGGCGGTTGCCATTCGCCACCAGTGGGGGCGTCGCGAGTGGTCGCATCTGGCACACGCGTATATAAAAATTGTCCCGTCTGCCACCAGTGGTGGCAAATGGGATGTACCAAGATATCGCGTAACATACAAACACAAAAAAATCTGCGGTTCGAATTGATAACCTACTTTTTGAAGTCGGTTAATAAACATTGATAGCTATCAGACCTAGGTAAAATAATTATTTGATCATCATCGGCTATAATGCAGCAAAATCAAGATAGTTACTTATTAGATAAGCAAAAAATATTCTGTTAGGAGCCTTTATCTCACAAGTTTATAGCACAACAACGCATGCAAGGGGGAGAGGTAACATTATTTTAAGCTAAGGATAGCTTTACGTTGAGACGCAACAATGTAGTGACTCAAAAGCCTGCTATGTAAACGCTCTAAAACCAAGTGGTCGCATAAATGCACTTACTACTCGACTGCTTTTATATACCTCTGACAATAAAGTAACATATTTACATTACACAATTGAACAACGCTGCAATAGCAGTCACACGAATATACTTTTATTGAGTTAATGAACTTGCACTGAAAAATTAATTGACTTATTATTGCATTAAAGTCTGCCTGCTTTCAGTTGATCAGTCAGAAGTAAAATATACTTGATAGGAGTTGCAATGCGACATAGAAGCACAAAATAATAACGTAACAGAAGTTTAGGTATGCAGTCGAGTACCGCGCATATAATTAGCGATATATCTCTATAACAATCTCGTTGGGACCCATTATAATGTAGGTATTTCCATGGTATAGAAAAAGTGCTCGTGAACTTCCTTTGATTCTTCATATTTTGGATTTATCCTTTATGAACTATATTATATAATGATCAAATGATATCAAAGTGACATCATTTCAAAAACGATACATGGTATTATAGTTTAATTAAATTTAAGCCGTCACAGTACATCGTCAAAACACCTGTCATATCATTATTTATCATCATTACCTAACATTCAAAGCACCCTCTACACAATAACCACTGAATTTTATGAAACTGTCCACAAAATGTACTCGTATGCACAAACGCACACCATTCAAATAATGTAGAGAATAGAGCACAAAGACCTAAATAAATAAATAATCAGTCAATATTTACACATAAAGGCAGACTAAAAATATATACATATGTACCTAACTAGCAACAATAGGTTTTGCCTTGGGCTCTCTTTTTAGAGCTGCAAGACACAAAATGCTCTGTCTGCCCCGTCAGGGATAAATACTTGATAGTATGTATGCAGTAATAGGATTCTTGAATAGATGCAAAACAAAAACATTTCATATAAAAATATTACATTGGGGAGAATTATAACTTTTGTCATCCCTCTTATCTACATTATTTGAATCTCTTTGACACATTAAAATTTAGGAACATTACATTTAGTACTTTTAGGTTTATTGCCTACTTTTTAAATAAATACGTTCGTTTGTTCTCGATAAGTAACACACTCTCGAGTACCACTGTTACTTAAGGGAAAAAACTTCCCGATGAGTTCCATTTATTCAGTTCATTGCAACTAACATTCTTCCCAATGAGTACCACTATATCTTAACAGCTCTTTAACTGCGCGTCGTATTCCCGTCAAGTACCACTTAAGACACTGTTACTTGACAGGAATTCAGTACTCCGTATTCTCGTTTAGTAACAGTACTTAAAAGTAAAATCACTTAAGAAATTAAAATTTAGTAATTGTCGCACAGACGTCACATTTTTGTAGGGATTGAAACATTTAATTTATCTACTTTTCGATATCGCCCTCTTATGCTCAACAAAACCCTTATAACATAACATCCCTTTAGTTACATGGACGATGTAAAGTATAGTTTTTTGTAATTATTGTGGGACGATTATGATAGGTTATAATAAAATAACTAATGAAAAATAAAAATAAACGTCCATATTTTTATTATTTTTTTACCGGTGGCTTTTATTTATTCCATTATTTTTATCACATTTTTATTAGTAGTGATTATCTTTGACTCATTATTAGTGACATATAACCTTTTACCCTTTAACTTCATGCATTTAACTAAAGTACAATTAAATACCATAGATATTTAAATAGTCGATAAATTAAAAGTATCAATCCCTACAAGAAAGTAATAACTGTGAAAAGATAACGAGGTATATTTATAATAGTTTGGACACATTAAGATATGTGTGTCAAAGTTGGATTGTATAATCCGATGTTTGACAAAAACTAGTTTTTTGGCTATACAGCTCGAGTTTATAAAACAGCTGAAAATCGAAGACTGGATTACTTAAGTACCTAAGCCAGTCTTCGGTTTTCAGATGTAAAAAATTTAATTGAGTTTTTATTGCAATACCACGCGTGATTTAAAAAAAAAGAACTACTGTTGCCCCCTCATATATTATGTTTAATAACAGTTTTTAAATAATGGCAACCCTACATGTGATCTAAATGTTAGCTGTTTTGTTAAACGTAATTACGTAACTCATTGCTAATCCAGCTGAACGATTTTCAGCTGTTTTACCAAACCGAGCTGAAATGCTGAAAAAGGTTTTACCAAACCGAGCTGAAATGCTGAAAAAGGTTTTACCAAACCGAGCTGAAATGCTGAAAAAGGTTTTGTCAAACAGCGGATTATACAATCCAACTGCGACATATACATTAGTCTTGTATTACATAGTTTAATAAACTATATGAATCTTTATATATTTTTCAACACATTAGCTCGGAAAGTGATATTTAACCACACTGAATTTACTTATGTAATACCATTTATTACGCACACATTCGAAATCGTGCGGTAAATGTTACCGCACAAGTGCGGTAAAGTGTTTTTTTAAATGTTTTAGGAATAAGATTCTATAAATCCAAAATATCGAATATTATTTTTGAAACATAAAATCTCTGCATGTAGCCAGCCTGGACTCATACCGAAATTTGGTTTTACTTAAATTATTCCATTTTATATCCTAGTACGTGAGTAAAATTTTTGTAACAACACTTAAATGAATTTATAAACCTGCCCTGCTTGAAAAAAAAATTTTTTTAAGTATTAGTTTGGCTGTTGGTGGATTAATTTCTGTGTCTCTTGTATCACTACAGATTCGCGCATGCGATACAAGTGTAGTAAATTGTTCATTACAGCAGTCGAGGCGGGCCGACAAACTAGCGGGCGAAGCCCGCGCTTTTGTCTTTGTAGCCCAGACTTGTAATGGACAATACCACACGTGTGCCATACTATGTTCTCCAATACATCATTAGTGAGGAAAAAAGAATTTCAATAATAAAACAATTTTAAATATTGCTAAAGGAAATTTGAAATATGGCTCGCTTAGTTTTTCTTTTTCTAGGTGCATTTCGCGCATGCGCGAATCTGTAGTGATACGAGAGACACAGAAATCAATCCACCAACATCCAAACGATTATTTAAAAAAAAGGATTTTTTTTCAAACAGGGCGGAATTATAAATTCATTTTAGTGTTGTTACAAGAATTTTACTCACCTACTAGGATATAAAATGGAATAATTTGAGTAAAACAAGGTTTCGGTATGAGTCTAGGCTGGCTACATGCAGAGATTTTATGTTTCAGAAATAAGTACCTGGGTGACCGAGCTTTGCTCGGTTGGTTACATCTCAAACATTAAATTTTTTTAAACTTGTCTAAAAACAGTACAAAATAAAAAAAATATATAAACTTGAATATAAAAAAAAACAAAAGTATGTCACGGAGTGGGATTCGAACCCGTAACACTCCTTCTAGCGGTCAGAATCCTTAACCGCTGAGCTAAACGGATGGCGGCCGGCGCGACGAAATTAGCGACCATATTCTGCGTGGATAAAAAATGAATGAAAACTCGAAAACACGCGTTTTCCCAAACGTAAGACTTAATCTAGATCGATTGTTTACCCCCAAAAACCCCCATATACCAATTTTCAGCGAAATCGTTCGAGCCATTTTCGAGATCACAGAAATTTATAAATATATAAATAAATATACAAGAATTGCTCGTTTAAAGGTATAAGATATTCGATATTTTGGATTTAAGTATAGAATCTTATTTCTAAAACATTTAAAAATCACTTTACCGCACTTGTGCAGTAAGTTACATTTACCGCACGATTTCGAATGTGTGCGTAATGAATGGCATTACATTTGTAAAATTAGTGTGGTATATAGCACTTTCCGAGCTAATGTGTTGAAAACTACTATTAAACTGTAAACCAATAAATAGGAATAAAAGGAATCGTTATTTTGTCAACAAGTTGACATGTAGCTAATGTAAATATAAAAGCTTATCTTTTACTGAACACCTCGCAATTTAACCTTTAACCTCTGAATCACTTGGTACCAGCTGAAAATAAGCGAAGTGGTTCACACCGCAGCACATAGCTAAGCTGGCCGCCTTTTCGGCATTCTTAAACGGTAAAGACCCGGACGACATTTATAAATGTCCACGTTCATTGTCTTACTATTGTGTCTGATATTGGCGGTAACGAAACGGTTAATAGAAAGATATAAGTCTAGTCTAGTACATAAGATATTTTCTGCCGAATAAAGATTTTCTTTCTTTACGTTACTATTACTCAACGGGAATACGGAGTGCTATATTCCCGTCAAGTAACACTGTGTCGGGAATAGACGCGCCTATTATATACATTGGTACTTATTAGAATTAATACATACATACATACTATCACGTCTTTATCCCTAATGGGGCAGACAGAGCATTTTGGGTCTTGCGGTTCTATGCAGAGCCCAGGGCCGCAAAACCCAAAAGCCACTTTTAGCGTCATGGTGGGCGAGAAGATGGAAAAGCAATCAATACAGTGATGGGTTGCTAGCCGCATCGCCTGTTAACATGATTTGCATTTTTGCCCACTCCCTCGATCGGCTTTTACGATCTGCGTGGGAAGAGAAGCAGCTGGTACATTCTGAGTTTTTTTTTTTATCCTAGACCAGCATGGGAGCATTGGGATTAATGTTAGTTACAATGAGTAACACTCGAAGTCATCGGGAAGTTTTTCCCCAGTGAGTATCAGTGGTACTCAAGAGAGGTACTCATCGGGAACAAACGATGCTTAATATTTTAAGGAGCTATTTCATATTGCTACAAAATTTTACAAACAAAATAAGGTTCCAAAATTTACGTCAAACAGTATTCAAAATATGATACGTAGTTTAGCTTTATAATAATATTACAGTTTCCCAGTATATAATATACTAACCAAATAATACAACTTAATAAATATTTCTTATTTTCTTGGTACTTAGGGGCTACATTAATACCAGATGCGCACTCGCGGGTGCCCATATTCAAAAATTAGCTGGAAAACTTAGCTCTGCGGCCTATGCGGTTAGAAGAATTAGGCAAATGACTGACGTTGATACAGCGCGTTTGGTATATTTTGGGTACTTCCACAGTGTTATGTCCTATGGAATATTGCTATGGGGTAACGCTGCAGATATTAATACCATATTTGTTTTACAAAAACGCGCTATCAGATTTATATATAAATTAGGTGCTAGAGAGTCTTTGAGGGAACTATTTAAAGACATAAATATTTTGACCCTCCCTTCGCAATTCATCTATGCGAACATTATGTACGTGCGTCAGAATATACACTCATTTAAGAGAAATTGTGACATTCATAGTATTAACACGAGAAATAAAAATAAATTAGCCATCACAGCTTTGCGGTTAGAGAAAACAAAAAAATCTTTTGTGGGTCTCGGCTTGCGCCTCTATAATAAAATTCCAGATGATATAGTAGCATTACCATTAACTAAGTTTAAGACAGCCGTTAAAAATCATTTATTACAAAATGCGTATTATCATGTAAATGACTACTTATCATCATCTGAGAAAAATTCTTGGAAATAGTTGTCTGCAAATTGTAATTGTATAATTTAAATGTATAGCTTAAGTGTAAATCTGTATTGTAATTGTAACATAGCCCATCAGGCTGGGTAGGGACCAATACTGAACTGGGTTTCTTTCGGCGTAATCTTCCCAGCAGTGGTCGTTCCGAAACGCTAGTAGTTTTTAGCTTCTGCACTAAAAAAAAAATATTTAAAAAAAAATGACCTTCAATAAGAGATAAATTTATCCTACATTGAATAAAAATTTTTGACTTTGACTTTGACTTTGACTCGTTTGAAATATGTTTATAATATTCCTTATTATAAAGATGAAACATTACATTTTGTGACTGTTTGGATAATTATTCAAAGTATTATTTATTATATATAGATACTCACAAAAGGAAATTTAGACACTTGCATCTTCGTATTTGTATTTTATAAAATAATTTATTTCAAACGAACGCAATTGGCGTTCATGTTACCTGTACAGTCTGGATATTAAGTCTGGAAACGTAAATAAATTAGGAAATACAACAACTAGTCGCTTGTTGAACATATGCAAAAGTCAACACAAGTGCATAGATAGTGGAGCCCTATGCTATTCGAGAATGAGATTTACTAGCCAGAATGTACTGTACCAACAGACTGAAAAAAGTCCATACAACATTACTATCATATATAGCATACTTGGATATTTTGTTATAACTTCAATAAATAATAGAGAATGAAGTGGGTCACATTATAGCTCAAATTCATTTGTTGAAGCTTTAAAACAACAAGCACCGACACAGTCTACTCAAAAGTACTCGTACGTATTAGATTATAGTGTGAAGATTTAAAGCTGGCACCAGACAGCACCAGATTTATTAGGATGCATAACACAATCTTCAATCTTTGGTCTTATATACGTTTTTCGGGAATAAGAGCACCAAACCGATGCAACAAAACTCATTAGAAAACTGTTGACTTAGTACCAAACTTACTAAGAACGAATAACAGAAATCGATAGAACAACTATTGATCACCCCTATTTCGCTGGGCCCACGCGCGCATGTAGAACAGGCATAACATCCACGTTGCGTGGAAATTGTACAACTAAAATCAAGTCAACCACCCAGCTTATTACTCAGATAAACTATGTATTTATTTACAACAATTTAAATATGTACATAGATGTTTATTAAATACACAACATTAACTTATTTCAACATTCCCGTTTGAAGTTGTACAATTAAAAGATTTAGATAGAAGTACATGCATAATAAGAAAAACATCATTAAATAAATTATTATATCTATACAAAAGAAATGCACATCATTGTATTCATCCGAAACTTATACATACTACTAACACATGAGGTAAATCAATCTATCTCCCTTGTTCTTCAAATTAACGAATTTTGTGATACAACTTTGATATCTATTAGGTACAAAACTTATTTATATTGTATAATACATTTGAATAAATATTGCGCAGTAAAAGTATTAGAACTTTGATTTAAAAAAACATGTTGAGGCAAATTTTAATATTTACTTTAGGGGAGCCCATGTATTGTGGTAAACAATATGTTCGATCTATCCAATTCATCAATTCTCACAATGAAATTAAATTCGAAGAATGTCATGACAGACTTCATTGATAGTTCAGTGCCTATCGTGGTAAGAATCAAGAAATCGCCCTGATCAAGTCATAACTGTAACTAATTATGGTACAACTCTGTCAACATGAATGTTGCCTTATGGACAAATGCGATGAGAAATCAGTCAGTGGGAAAACCCACAATACGTATGTAAATTCACATTATAAATCTTCATATTTCTGCATATTTGTTTTATAGATGACAATAATGTTTATATAACATTTGATTGAAACTGAATTGTGAAACCCTGTTTACCTCGTGGCGTAATATCCGTATAATCCGGCTGGATAAATGGACTCGCTACAAGCTGTGTCACATTACAGCTCGCATAGTTCGGGTCCAACAAGAAGCGCAACTTATTATATTACTTGCATTTGATTAATCATTTGGCTCAAATTAGTTTTTAAAAATTATGTGGTTAGTAACATATCTATATTTTGTATACAGAGTTTTAAACTCAAGTGTTTCATTCAGTCATATTCAATTAGGATATATTGGGGGCTTGTTATTTGTATTTTGATACAACATTTTTGACAAGGGTAAAGTTCAGGACTAATTTGTTTAAGAAGAACACAACTCTCAGTAACTCAACATAAAATCATCAATAAACGTCCGCGTCGCAGGAATCTAACCAATCGTTCCAGATTTTTTTCACGAGATGTAACTGCCGTTCATCGTGTCGCACGCGCGCTACTTTTGCACAGACCCGCGTCATAATTTTCGCATCCCGATACAGTGCGTCCTCGGCGTGTTCACGTGCAGAACCGTCATCGTCGAAGCGGAGCTTGCTCAGCGCCGCGCGGCGCCGCGCTAGCACAGCCCGTGCAGCCGCCGCTGCGCCGGCGCCGGCCGCGCCGCCGCCAGCAGCCGCAGCAGCGGCCGCCCGCACAGCGCCACGAGCCCGCCACCCGCCCAGCGCGCGGCCGCTGCCTCCTCCACCTCCGCAATACGATTCAGGGAGCGCGACTCACGTAGGCGGCTCTCCTTGCGAGCCGCCCGTCGCCTCCGGCCACCGCCCCCGCGCGCGTCTCCCGCCGCCCCGCCTGACCCCGCCGAGCTGGAGCCGCCCGCGGCCGCTCCCGCTCCTGGCGTTCCCGCCACTCCGGCCAGAGCTGATCGAGTAGCGCCGCGGCCACTCGCCCCGGCGCCGCGTTCCTGGCTGTCGCTGGAGTCGTCGTGCGAATCGCGGCGCGGCCGGTCGGCCGGCAGGTCAGCACGCTCGGCGGCGCGCTTCTTCTTCTCCGAGTCATCATCGGATAGGTCGGAAGAGGAGCAGGAGCCGGCGCGCGGTCGACGCCGCCGACAGTCGAGGCGCTGCCGGCGCGCAGGGGGTGGCGCCGGTGGTGGGACGCGGGGCGCGGGCGCGCTCGACCCGGCGCCTCCCTCGCCGCCACCGTGAGCTAAAATTTCGCCGGTCCGAATCGCTTCGTCGTCGAGGTTCACCTAAATGATAACTTCATTGAACGTAATGGACCAGGGAAAGAAGAATAACTACCTAATGTACATAGTTGAACATGCTGGTAGTGTGCATGGCAAGCTGACCTTGATGAGATTGTCCGCGAGTTGCATGGGTCGCGGCGAGGCGGGCGCGGGCGGCGCGGGCGGAGAGTGGTGTGGGCGCGGCGCGTGCGCGGCGCGCGCGGCCAGGTTGAGGCGGCCCTCGGAGCGCGAGCCGCGCCGTGCGTCCGAGCTGCGCGCTGTCGCGCCTGCCACTGCGCTCTCCTCGTCGTCCTCTTCCTCGCGAACGATGCTGCATTTACGCGACCGCTGCAATATTTATAAAACCCATATTTAAAAAAAAATATTTATAAACACTTCATTTTTGAGATGAAAAATAAACTCGCGACACTGTTACCGACACCAAGTGAAAAGTGGAAGGTAATTTCACAAACTTGACTATCTCGGCGATAGTTCAATTAGCTTGTCAACTAAAGAATATAAAAGTGTTGTAGGTGCCTTTTATCGAAAATATAGTTTTAAGAACATAATTTGAATAAAAATACTTTAAGTGTTATCAGGATTTTTTATGTAATTTTTAACATTACAGCGGAAGTGACGACACAGCAATCGAAGTTTCATTTTTCCTACGCCTGCACTAAAAAAACAATAACATCTGTCATTGTATCCCGTTTAAATTACACACATGGTTTCTTTGGATGCAAAATGTGGACTGTATATGTATATCTTTCTCTCCCTACGAATTACGAAGCCAACTATGTACTTGCAATATTGCGACGTGGTTTTAGTGGATGAGAAATGTATAAGCCTAACGTCACAGAAATATGTATAGTACCTGGGTGGCCGAACATTGCGCTTAAAAAACACCGATTAAAAGAGAACTTAAGGAGAGGAAAATTAAACCTAGCTAGATCGATTTTTTGGCCCCGTATCTCCCTACATATTAAATTTCATCAAACTCGTTGGGGCCGGTTCCTATACATACAAGAATAGGGATTATTAGTATTAGGATAGATAGGGAAATTTAGTATTGTTAAGAACATAAAACGTCACAAAGCATTGTCACTTTTCTTATATGATCATATCCATTTTTAACGTGATTTTATGGGCAAGGGCGAACGGCAGAAAAACTGATATTAAGAGCGTTGCTTGCCTTCCATCCAAGAAGTGATGACGTCATTAGTCTACTTTTCATACAAATCCCATAGAAAATGTTTGTTTCGACGTTTAGAAAAAGTATCTGATTTGACTTGTTGGAAAGTAGCGAATTGGACATTGAAAGTAATATCCACAATCCACATACGCACCGGCGGGACGTCCTGCGGCGTGCGCGGCGCGGCGGGCGCGGCGGGCGGCGCCAGCAAGCGCGTGTCGCTGCCGCCGCCGGCCGCCGCCGCGCACGCCGAGCGCGCTACGCTCAACGCCTCAGGGCGTCGCGCGCTGCGGCTCAGCTCTTGCCTGTAAACCAATAAGGAAAAAATGCTAATCAACTTCGACTGCTGTAAATACACCGTGTCTTGCACTAACGAAATCACATAAATGCTGCCTCTTTTTAAATTTCTATGACTGCCTTTCTATTTTTACCGATTAGGCGTAAATCCGCCAAGACGTATTTTTTTACGGTCTTGCGCTTTTGGTTGGCGCATTCAGCCATTTGTGCAGTGCGCTTGCAAAAATTGTTTTACTGTATTATTAATCTTATTATTTTCTAGTTATTTATTACATTCGTTGGATTTATTAATAGCTAAATTGGTTAGTATATAATTTTATTAGTAAAACATTAATATTGCTTGTTATTTTTCTCTAGGGTGTAATTAGACATTTTATCTATTAATAAACAGTTAAGTTGCAAAAATCTGTAATTACCTAACACTGATTATTTAACATAAATAAATTCAGATAGGTATCATTGTTTTTCTTATTCTGATTTAAAAAAATAAATAAATTTATTTCTTTTTTTATTTTAATCCATTATACATATTAAAATATACACTAGTACCATTACTAATACTTGATAATAAATAAAATACATATACTAGTATATACGTGGACATTCTGGGATATGGACATTTTGGGATTTGGACATTCTGGGATTTGGACCTTTTGGGATTTGGACATTCTGGGATATGGACGTTTTGCACCCTCTGGAAATTTTGGAATTTGGACATTTTGAACCTAAACGGAACTCAATTTAAGTTATGGAATATAGTACAAAAACCTTACCTTTTAGATCTTAATTTTCTCTCAGCCAGCAAGAAGTAAGTAGCAGTAATATGGTTGTACTCATTTTTTTCTAGAGCTTCCAATATCTCTTCTTTGGTTCCTATAGTGCCATTGACCATCCTTTGTATTATGGCAGACCGATCTTCTTCAGAGAGTTGTTCTTTACCTACAAGAGGTGTGTCAAAATCTTCAATTGCAATGCCTTCTCCTGCTGTGACCCAAGGGTCTGTTGCAATTTCTGATAATGTTGCCCTTTTTTCTGGCTCACGTACAAGCATTCTTCCGATAAGCCTAAAATAGAAGACATACAATGTGTAGATAATAAACAAACATGTAGCAATGTTATGTAGGGATATATGTAGAGATATTGTAGTTTATATGCAATATATTTATATTCATAAATTTTACAATTATAATATTAAATGTAGTAAAAAACTTGTTAAGTGCCAGCATATCAGCATTGCTTATGCTACTGTATAATATCTCTGTATAATTACCTTTTACATGAATTTGATATATGCGGTGGGATCGTATATTTACAATCCATAATCATCGTCAAAGTTTCACTATCATTAGCCTCTTGGAATGGGGCTTGTCCACACACAAGCATGTACAGAATAACACCAAGGGACCACACATCCACCGCCGGAGCGTCATATGAATCCCCTAACAAAATCTCAGGAGCGGAATATGCTAATGAGCCACAAGAAGTTTCTAGTTTTTGACCTGGACAGAATTTATTGCTAAAACCAAAGTCAGTCAATTTTACTACACCTAACTTTTCAAAGAAAACTACATTTTCAGGCTTCAAATCCCGGTGAACTACATGTAACCTGAAAATAAAACCACATTAAATACAATTTTTAGGATACGATAACAAAGAGAAATATAAAAGCAATAAATATGCAATGATTCTGAGTAGGCATGTAATTAGTTATATAAAAAGGAATATTTACCTGTGGCAATATGAAATAGCACGAACTATTTGACGAAAATAATCACGGGCTAGAGATTCTGATAAACCAGATTCATGCCTCATAATATAGTCATAAAGATCACCCCCATCTCCTAATTCTAGTATTAAATATAACTTAGTTTGTGTGTCTATTACATCATACAGTCGCACTACATTGGGGTGCTGCACAAGCTTCATACAACGTACCTACAAAAAAAATTACATTTAGCTGCAGAGAACTGTGATACTATGGAAGAGTAACTTCAAAATTATTGTGATATGATGCAGCATCATACTGCAGCCACTGATAGATTTTTTGGCCATTGGCATCCTTACTATAGACCCATTCAGTTTTAAAAATTTCGTTCCTTATACATATTAGTGTAAAATATTGAGAAGGAAGTAGTTTAGAAAGACTTTTTAATCATTTATAATGCAAAGAAAGACCAAACAAAATAAATATTTTCGAAAATTATTAATTTCTTTTAATGTTAAGCTATTGGTCTTAATTCTCAATACAAATCTCTGGTCTCAGCACTCCCTGCTCAGTCATTAGATATCAACACCGCTTTGTGCTGAATTAGAGTTAAGACTCACATTTGTAACCTTATATTCGAAGAACACCTAAAAACTGTAATTTTGATAATAGTAACTGGATTATTATATTATACTTTAAAAATGCATTAATTTTCTTACATCAGTGGTAAATACATTTAAAAATAAATAACATAAAGATTGTAAAGTTTACCTCCTGAAATAAGTGTGATTTAGACACCTCATCCAGTTTACTCTTATCTATTACTTTGACTGCAACTTTTTCTCCTGTGAAAACATGTCTTGCCAGTTTGACCACAGCAAAATGTCCAGAACCAAGGGTGTCCAGCAAATCATACAAGCCAGCTATTTTAGCATCATACGCTCCACTTGAGACACCTGTGTTCCCTATAGCAGCATTTCCACAGTTGTTCATTGCGGCAACCTACTAACACAATTACATTAAAAACAAATTAGTTTGTACTCCACTGTCCATTGATGATATTAACATATTTTACATTTTGTATAAGAACCATTAAGAATGCTATTTAACTCTGAGGAAGTATGTTTCAAGTTGCTACTTAAGTATTTCATAGTTTTGTAAAAAATGTTTGTTTTGACATTTAGAATGAGGTAAAAGGTACTTCACACTTTGATTAGTGCGAGTGCAGGTGATTAACCTGTTGTCTGTTCACAGACTGGAATCTGTACGACATGCATTGTTTTACTATTGTGTCTAGTGTTTTGCACTAACAACAGGTAAACTAAATAGAAGCATGTTCAATTTTTTGCAAATAGCCCCGTCCCACGTGCCCCTCCTTCCCCCTGTCTGGTTCTAAACACAATTGGATATGTTTGTTTATTGTTTAGCGCAGAGTATGGTGATTAGTGTTAAGCTTTATTGTGCGAACCCTCGCTTGTATTTTAAGCGCAGCAACTAAACAGTACTGGACACAACTCACACTAATCACTTGCAATATCACTTGCACTTGCTTAACACCTGCACTCACATTAATCAAAGTGTGAAGTACCCTTAAAGTATCCCTAGAATCTTGGATGTTATAACTTTAATGTCTGGCATTGTCATTAATGACACTATATGTATAGCCCACTAGTTACATAGTAGGTATTTGTAAAATTGGAAAGTGAATACATTTGATTAGCTTTCACACCTGATGTCCAGTTGTCATACATGCATATTAAGAACATGGAATTGTTATAAGATTAAAATAGATGTTTTGATTGATAAATCTTATTTTTACACTAGTTTAAGGCTTGCACTAGAAAAAAATAAAATAAACACAAATCAAATAACTTCAAAAATAATACTTAGGTACCTTTGATCATCAAGACTCAAGAGCTCTACAAATGACAAGCCTATGTTTACTATCACTGATAGTATATATACAATTTTAGGTAGGTACCTTCCTAGCTCACAAATTTTTGTAACCACCTTAAATATGAAAATATGGTGCTTTATTGTTAAATGTATTTTTTATAAAATTTGCAGTACCCACCTACTAATGACCTACATAACTTTAGTAAACAGATAACTATTTAATGAATAGAAATATTAGTGAATATGTTTCTTTATATAATAAAGAATGAGATGATATCGTCACATACCTTAAATCTCTGTAAAATACTGAAAAATCCAATCCCAATCAAGCAAAAATGCTCACAATTGGATTCATTTATCTTCTTTTTGACTGAATTAATATAACACGACCATGTTTTACAAATGATTATATCATATTATTTATCTTACAGCAATTTAAATCATGCATAATTTTACGTAGAAAATGTTGAATAGGTATTAATGTAGGTAACGAACATAAAAAATAAATTGATCCACAAGAGTCACAATTTCGCCATTTCACAAAATCAGTTCAGAAATTATGGTATGGATGGTATAAAGCCGCGATTACACTCCACGATTCGTCGGGGACGATTTCACGCAGGCGCCCTAAATCGGGAAGCGTAATCGCTGTCAGGGAGACAGTGTCCCGATATCGGGTGATCGGGGCTTCCCGACCGCCCTGTTTCCCTATTTAGTGCGTCAAGCGGCGATTACACTTCACGATCCGTCGGGCCGATGAGCAGGGGCGACAGACAGGGCGTTGTGATTACACTGCACTAGATCGCCTCCCTAAAGCAGCGATTACACTTCACGATCCGTCGGGCCGATGAGCAGGGGCGACAGACAGGGCGTTGTGATTACACTGCACTAGATCGCCTCCCTAACTCAGTTGTCAGCCGAACTTGATGTCGAAAGGACGGCACCTATGCTTTCCAAATATTAAATAATTGGCCAAGTGCGTGTCAATGCAATGTGTGCATGTAAATAAAAATGTCTAAAAACTAATTTACTATTGAATTTGTATGAAATTTCCTCTTCCGAGTACATTTTATAAGTATGTAACCTGAAGCGCTTTTGAAACGCGGAGTCACCTAAACGAATTGTTTTTCCATACAAAAAATCGTTCGTTTAGTGACTCCGCGTTTGAAAAATAGCACCACTGTAACTTTTTAATTTGTAAACCCTACTTAAGTATAGTTTTCCTTTAAACTTCGATAAATATACCACTGCTGTGAATATTTTGACGTATCCGTATATAACCGTTTAGCAGTTACAACTTTACAAGGGACTATAAAAAAAAAAATTTTCACCCTTTTACTTTACGACTTTTTTGCCATGATAAATATACATATCCATCCATACCGAATTACAGCTCTCTAGCACTTATGGCCGCTAAGTAAAACCGCGGACGGATAGACAGACAGATACCTATGGCGAAACTATAAGGGTTCCTTGTTTACTACGGAACCCTACAAATTGGTTTCGCTGTTAACGCACCTGCGGGTGTAAATGTATAAGAAATATATCTCATAAGTTTATATCAGAAGTGCCATTTTTTAAACGCGGAGTCACTACACGATCTGTTTTTTGTATGGAAAAATCATTCGTTTAGGAGACTCCGCGTTTCAAAAATGGCACTTCTGAACGCCCTGTCTCGGGACAGCGATTACATCACCCGATTTACGCCCTAAATAGGGAAACAGGGCGGTCGGGAAGCCTCGATCACCCGATATCGGGACACTGTCTCCCTGTCAGCGATTACAGTTCCCGATTTAGGAAGCCTGCGTGAAATCGTCCCCGACGAATCGTGTAGTGTAATCGCGGCTTATTACACTACACGATTCGTCGGGGACGATTTCACGCAGGCGCCCTAAATCGGGAAGTGTAATCGCTGTTAGGTAGGCAGTGTCCCGATATCGGGTGATCGGGGCTTCCCGACCGCCCTGTTTCCCTATTTAGGGCGTAAATCGGGTGATGTAATCGCTGTCCACGAGTCAGGGCGTTCAGAAGTGCCATTTTTGATACGCGGAGTCTCCTAAACGAATGATTTTTCCATACAAAAAACAGTCTGTGTAGTGACTCTGCTTTTCAAAAATGGCACTTCTAAATTAAAAAGTTACAGGTGGTGAGTTGGTGACAGACTTATAAAATGTACTCGGAAAAGGAAATTTCATACAAATTCAATAGAAAATTAGTTTCTAGACATTTTTATTTACTTGCACACAGTGCATTGACACGCACTTGGCCAATTATTTGATAATTGGAAAGCACAGGTGCCATCCTTTCGACATCAAGTTCGGCTGACAACTGAGTTAGGGAGGCGATCTAGTGCAGTGTAATCACAACGCCCTGTCTGTCGCCCCTGCTCATCAGCCCGACGGATCGTGAAGTGTAATCGCCGCTTCGCTGACAGGGAGACAGTGTCCCGATATCGGGTGATCGGGGCTTCCCGACCGCCCTGTTTCCCTATTTAGGGCGTAAATCGGGTGATGTAATCGCTGTCCCGAGACAGGGCGTTCAGAAGTGCCATTTTTGAAACGCGGAGTCTCCTAAGCGAATGATCTTTCCATACAAAAAACAGTTCGTGTAGTGACTCCGCGTTTCAAAAATGGCACTGCTAATATGAACTTATAATATATATTTCTTAAAACGAGATACTCTACTCCAGCATTTTCTTTTTTCCTTTTTTTTTACATTTACACCCGCAGGCAGGTGCGTTAACAGCGATACCAATTTTTAGGGTTCCGTAGTAAACAAGGTAACCGTAGTAAAAAAAATTTTTATAGTCCCTTATAACTGCTAAACGGTTATATACGGATACGTCAAAATATTCACAGCACAGCAGTGGTTTATATAACGAAGTTTAAAGGAAAACTATTAAACTTAAGTAGGGTTTACAAATTATAAAGTTACAGTGGTGCTATTTTTGAAACGCGGAGACACTAAACGAACGACTTTTTGTATGGAAAAACAATTCGTTTAGGTGACTCCGCGTTTCAAAAATAGCACTTCAGGTGACATACTTATAAAATGTATTCGGAAAAGGAAATTTCATACAAATTCAATAGAAAATTAGTTTTTAGACATTTTTATTTACATGCACACATTGCATTGACACGCACTTGGCCAATTATTTGATATTTGGAAAGCACAGGTGCCATCCTTTCTACATCAAGTTCGGCAACTGAGTTAGGGAGGCGATCTAGTGCAGTGTAATCACAACGCCCTGTCTGTCGCCCCTGCTCATCGGCCCGACGGATCGTGAAGTGTAATCGCCGCTTAAAGCGGCGCGGTTGAAAAATAGCACCACTGGACGTTGTGATTACACTGCACTTGATCGCCTCCCTAACTCAGTTGTCAACCGAACTTGATGTCGAAAGGATGGCACCTGTGCTTTTCAAATATCAAATAATTGGCCAAGTGCGTGTCAATGCAATGTGTGCAAGTAAATAAAAATGTCTAAAAACTAATTTTCTATTATTTTTTTTTCGACAAATTTTAATAGAACCAAGAAAATAAGAAGGATTAAAAAAAATACATATTTACAAATATACATACAGAAAAAAGTTAACTACTAATTTAGTCTAAAAAATCTTGCCCATGTGGCATAGTGCCAAGAACGCTGGCCGCATTTCCGCGTTGGATCGCAATACTGATTCGTTGTGCGAAAAAACAACCAGCCCTCTTGTCACCAGCGGCGCAAATCAGTCTTGGAGAGATCTCTTTAAGGAAACCCCTAGTACCGGGGCCCCAAGGTCCGAAAGTTTCCACGCCAAACGGCACAAAAATATAGTCATCATTTAAAGAACTATATTTGCGCCGCTTGGCGATCTCAGCGTTTTCAGCAGCCGAACCGGCTCTCGAGACTGATCCCCTGAGATGGGAGGGTGCCAGTGTGTCAACGCATGTGGCATCCCATTTTCTATTGAATTTATGTGAAATTTCCTTTTCCGAGTACATTTTATAAGTCTGTCACCTGTGTTTAATTTGTAAACCCTACTTAGGTTTAATAGTTTTCCTTTAAACTTCGTTATAAATACCACTGCTGTGAATATTTTGACGTAATGTATCCGTATATATATAACCGTTTAGCAGATAGAGAGAGGGGACTCTAAAAAAATTTTTGGAACGTAGTTCCTTATCGCGCGTTGCGAAAGGAGGCTAGACGGAAAAAACTAAGACCAAAAGTTGTAACGACACTTTTTGCTATAGTTGTAAGCCGTGCGAAGTGCGCGTGTTTCTCTGTCTGTCTCTCTCCTAATTAATCGAAAGGAACTTCGTTCCATCCGGGTGTCCCTTGATACCTCTCCAGTTTTTTTCAAGCTTTTACTTTACGACTTTTTTGCCATGATAAATATACATACCCATACCAAATTACAGCTCTCTAGCACTTATAGCCGCTAAGCAAAACTGCGGACGGACAGACAGACAGATATGGCGAAACTATAAGGGTTCCTTGTTTACTACGAAACCCTAAAAATTGGTATCGCTCTTGACGCAGCTGCGGGTGTAAATGTGAAAAAAAAGAAAAATGAAAATGCTGGAGTAAAGAGTATCTCGTTTTAAAATATATATATGTATATAATTTCATATCAGAAGTGCCATTTTTGAAACGCGTTTAGGAGACTCCGCGTTTCAAAAATGGCACTTCTGTACGCCCTGACCTGACTCGTGGACAGCGATTACATCACCCGATTTACGCCCTAAATAGGGAAAGCCCCGATTACACTGTCCATCCGCGGTTTTACTTAGCGAACTTAAGTGCTAGAGAGCTGTAATTTGGTATGGGTATATATATTTATCATGGCGAAAAAGTCGTAAAGTAAAAGCTTAAAAACAAATTTTTTTTAGAGTCCCCTATAACTGCTAAACGGTTATATACGGATACGTTAAAAATATTCACAGCAGTGGTATATATAAAGAAGTTTAAAGGAAAACTATTAAACCTAAGTAGGGTTTACAAATTAAAAAGTTACAGGTGACAGACTTATAAAATGTACTCGGAAAAGGAAATTTCATACAAATTCAATAGAAAATTAGTTTTTAGACATTTTTATTTACTTGCACACATTGCATTGACATGCACTTGGCCAATTATTTGATATTTGGAAAGCACAGATACCATCCTTTCGACATCAAGTTCGGCTGACAACTAAGTTAGGGAGGCGATCTAGTGCAGTGTAATCACAACGCCCTGTCTGTCGCCCCTGCTCATCGGCCCGACAGATCGTGAAGTGTAATCGCCGCTTATTATATATTCGCCTGGTATTCTCTTCCCATGACAGCTGATGACGTAGGTGGAACACGAGTAGGTACGTCATCAGGTAGCGAAGCGGTTCTCAAACTTTTTCATTGGGGAAAAGCACAGGGGAAAAGATAAGTGAGATACGTTCGGTGAAGATATTTCTGTGGTTTCCAAACTTCTGTGGGGAACTGTGAAGGATAGGCAAGAAAATGGTTAAAAGTTAAAAAATATTGGAAATAGTGTTTTTTTTTAATGTATAATATAACCTAGTAGTATAGTTATAGCTGTATATCTGTATTGTAATTTGTAAAGGCGCGTCTCCTGCGACTGTTTTTTTAAAACATTAAACAAAAAACATCAGTGTATGGCCACGTACAACAATGCTATTTCCTACAAAAAATATTAATTATTCTTTGTACACGTAACACAAGTTTCCGCCTTAATGTAGGTATTCTCGATCGTTTCCAAGCAAAAACCGCGGCTCTTGAAAAAAACATTTGAATGTCTATAAGACGTTCCTGAACTGAAAATCTTGATAATCTGCTTTGTCTGCTGTCAAGTAAACTGTCACTGAATGACTGACTGTCATTCAGTGTCAGTGACAGAGACGTATTTTTGAAATCACTCGTCACATTACGTATGGTTTGCGCGAGCGTTTCCGAACGGGCGCATTTTTGAATCGGTAGTTTAGTTTGCGAAGGTTTTGCACGAGTGGTCTTGACCACTCGTAATTTTGACATTTGTAGCGTAGGTATGTCATCGAAACCAATCATGGGAAATCCGTTGTATTATAATTAAGAATTATAGCACTCAAGAAGTGCTATTTTTGAAACGCGGAGTCACCTAAACGAATGGTTTTTCCATAAAAAAATCGTTCGTTTAGTGAGTCCGCGTTTGAAATGCACGTCAGGAGTGCTATTTTTCATTGAGGGACTCAGCGAAACACAAAACGTGTAGTTTTCAAACTCACCGCTCGCGTAAAATACAAATTGATCGTATTTTTGAAACCGTCGTGTCAGCGAAAAACAATATTATTTTACGCAGAAAACATCGATAATTTGTCTTTGCTTTTCTGAAAATTCGAACATGAATAAAAAAGCAACGTAAAGTGGAACGCATTTTCCATGACTGGATTCGATCATGGTATAATAAAATTAGGTATTCTCTTCCCGAGATGGAACTTGACTACGTCACGAAAGTGTTGCCACTGATTGTTCTTTTCAGTAAATTTATAGACTTTCTCAATTAGTTCATGAATATTAAGTAACTTAGCTAGTTAGTATCTCGCGATTCTCGCGTGATTCATCAATTCAATATTTTATAAATTGATTTAAAGCGGCCACATACATACGGAATTCCGTACGGAATCGACTCGGAATTCCGTTCGTCTACCACACACATACGGTTTTTTCCGTACGGAATGACGCGTCTCAGTCGAGAGCCAGCCAGCTATCGAGCGCAGATGTTCTAGTAGCGTGCGGAAATATAACATTTGAATGAAATTTGACTTTGATTTTTTAATAGCGATTGCATTTTTGCTAAATATTGTTTAAAAAATATCATTATCTTGGTATTGACGAGTTCTTCGAACCCCCATCAATTTATTATAACATTTCTCACAAAATAGTATGCTGGGTATTTAATGTATGCGAAGATGGGAACACATGAATTGACAGGTCTAAATGTTTAATTTTTTAATGGCAAATATTTGGATACCTAATTATATGTCCTGCCACGGCCTGCAATGGCCTGCCACGCCATTTCCTTAAGGTCTCTGTCGTGGTAACCTTGGTTATTAGTGGTCTATAAACATGTGTAATGCTTATACGGATATGATGAGATATTTTATGTCAGATATTGCGCGGGAAATTAAACGTACACGGAAGTTTCAAACTACAACACGTCTGCTTGCTACGGTCGTGCGGCGCACACTGAGCGCATTCCGTACGGAATTTCCGAATATGTGGTGCGACTAGAGATGGGCGGTGGGTATATACCCAATCTACCCATTTGGGAATATACCCGATAGATTGGGTAAATACCCGTATATACCCATTTGGTGGGTAGATTGAATTTTATGAGTAATTACTTTGCAATTCGTCTCCAAAAGTGTGTGCAAGCGCTGTAATATGCTTAAAATGCAGGTAGACGTCAAATCTGACATTAAAGTATATGAAACCACCATACTAATCATACTTTGAAAGTAGTTTACTTTGATTCATTATGAATTTTTTTGCTGGGAGGTGCGCAAAGACATATTCTAAGCAGGGCCGGATTTAGAGGTCGAGAGGCTTCGGGGCAACAAAGGAGTGGAGGCCCCCTGGCCCCAAATTATTTTCCAAATAAAGTGGTCAATTTTTTTCAGTTGAGTTTTTCAATAAATAATTTATTGTGGAACCAAGTATAGATTATTTTATTATTTAACAAACATATAAATATAATCGGAAACGAGAAATATCTGAAATTAAGTTTTAGCGTTAACGAATGGAATCTTTCTAGCTTTTTTCGTCGAAAAATCGTTTTTTGAAGTCTCCATTGTGGGGGCCCCTCTTTCGTGGAGGCCCCGGGGCTGTAGCCCCGGTTGCCCCCCCCTAAGTCCGGCCCTGATTCTAAGTGGTTAAATGAGTGACAAGATATAAAATGCGATGTCAATATATGAACACCCATACCCGCATCTACCCGTTGTATGGGAACATACAAATTGACAGGTCTAAGTTTATATTTATTGCTGGCAAATGTTTATAGACCTAATTATATAGTAAAATTAGCAATCAGACATCAAATGCGATGTTCATATACGAGCTCCCTCATACGTATATAGAGAGTAGGTATCTTGACTGCTGATATAAGAGCCAAAACTACTGATTTCTGGGTTGGTTAGGTTAGGTTAGATTAGGTTACAACTCAATCTTAATAAGGGTTGTAAACAAAATTGTGTCAAAGTTGGAGTCCTCTTTGTCATGTTGATGACTGAAACATTATATCACTCCCAACCAGTTGGGAGGCCACGGCATCAGCAGTCTGTACACTGTATTATGTCGGCCATTGAACATGAAGCAGGGCCAGTGGTGATAGTGTGGCATTGTCTGCTACGGTCGGCCGCACTGACACTGTGGGTTGTAGTTTGCCCTGTTGGTAAGACCTTATTTTTGTATAAGGGTCCTGTCAGTCTGTTGTGTGTGACTTCCAGACTGACCATGGCTGGTCGTGGCTTGAGGGCAGACTCTGCAGGAGCAATAACCCTGGTGGCTCAAGAGTATCATAATCCTTTCAGCAGTATTATGTCCCTACATTTTTTATGTAGGAAGTAGATATTTTCAGAATATACTGCAGAATGTGGACGCAGATTGATATCTGTCCATATTTATAAATTACATTAGGTACTTACGATCTCTCGCACTTCCTTGATCAAGGATTGGTGTTTCTCGAAAGCCTCTCCTTGCGATTCATTGACCTCAATTAACTTATTGTTTTTATCCCTGCGTTTCCTTATTGATTTCTCTTGTTCCATATTTTACAATTAAACCTTACTGCAATTTCTCGTTAATATTATAATATAAACCTTACATTCTACCGAGATTTGTTTGTATTCAAAATATTATAGCAAAAAAATAATTTGTGACTTGGATTTTTGGCAATGCGATTATGTGCTAATGGTGATGACATGACATTTGACTTTGTCAATTTGACACAACTACATTACAAACATCTCAACTGTCAAATGGTGCGACCCAAACAAAATGTATGGAAGACGTGCATTCGGAACAGTTTTTTTCCGTGCGGGATTCCGAACGCACAGGCCTTCATTCGGAATTCCTGACGGAAATAAAAACTGAACGGAATGCTACCGTATGTGTGTGGTACAGTCATTGATTTGTATGGATTTGCTGCGTTCGGAATCCTGATTCGGAATTCCGAATCAGGATTTAAAAACGGAATTCCGTATGTATGTGGCCGGCCTTATTGGATTATTAATTCGGAATGGGGAAGGCAGCTCAAAGCTAATCGTAGATGGCGTTGTGTACGTTTGTTCTTTTCCGAAAAATTATGACAATAGTTCTCAACGTAAACAAATGAAAAATATTAAAATTCTTGTAGTTTTTACAAATTTCGTAGTAAAATAAATACGAAAGAGTGCTCAATATGGCTAGTCCCTGGCCTGAAAGCGGAATTAAGAAGGGAAGGTGTCCTAACAAGGGGGGAAAAAATTGATTTAGTGATAGGTTATAAATTTCATATTTTCGCAATATTTGGCGATTTCGATGTTTTTGTGCCAAATTCTCAATGACGTGCTGATCTTTTCTAATATTCTGACATCTAGAAATAAGTATCCTTTTCATTTGCACTTCAATCGATGAGTTTTTAACCTTACACTTATACTTTTCAGATTGGAACTTTACGACACTAATGTTAATTTGTAACGTCCCAATTGACACCAAACCCCAAATATTGTAGAATCAATAAACAGACACAATTAAAAATAAATATATAGTGGCAAATCAGACATTGAGCTAGCCCCAAATAAGATTAAGCCTGGTTGAGC